>JAFBMS010000045.1:0-1200000 GCA_019788955.1 Albula glossodonta | reverse complement strand
TAAAGATTAAAATGGCTGTGGTAATCCTTACAGCTGTTGACATCAAGTGAATGACACTCAATAAAAAAATGTTCACAAAAAGATTACTCTCATCAATGCCTGCTGTTCAAGTTTAAGAATAGTTCAAGCAATGACCATAAATGAACGTAATATAACTTCCAAATTATATAACTAAAGATATTTTATGATGTGGTTAAAAAGCTCTGTCTTTATTTTTCTGGATGCAGTATGTATTAGACTGAAACAGTCTGCTTCCTTACCTCTATCCAAAAGATAGCTTAGGACATGCAAATAAAACAAGTAATCAACTAAACCACAAGGCTGGCAAATTAATATATATATTTCCCTGAAGAATGATAATTATAGGCAACGTGGAAGGAATCACAATTCAGACTTACATAACCGTAGTTAGCATGCCCTTGTGGTATTTTAAATCATTAGTTTGATTCTAAAGAAGACCCACTGAATTTTACTCAGAAGATTCCAAGGTATTTAGTGAAATCAATTGAATGAGATACAAGGCTTCTCAAGCAATGCTGATGTATGGGACATATAAGCTAGTACTGTATCTATAGAAATACAAAACATATAGCCTCCATATGAAGCACATAGGACAATGCAACACACATAGGGATTTATAAAACATAGGGCTGTAAGGCATGAATAGGGCAGTATAGACTGTGTATGGCTGCGCTGCACACACAGGGCTGCACAGTAGGCCAATTAGCCACACAGCCTGTTTGGTCTCAGACTGAGAAACCTTGGCTGAAAGTCTATCCAGCTTAATTCACTCACTCATTTGGAGATCAGTTAATAAACACCGCTCCTGAAAGACCTCACCAGGGCCCTGCTCTGGGGTTATGTAAATACTCTGATACATACACACAGTGGGTTTACACTGCATCTCTCCAGCAATCGGACACAAAGAAGCTGTTCAAGGAAATAAAACCGAGCCCAGGAAAAAAGCCAAGAGAGCAGAAATTTGCAATTAATGTATTTTCTTGCCACTCAAAACCCGTGTTGGGTTAAGAGCTAAATTGTTACTGGAAGCTTGTGACCATGTGATTGAGTGTTGAATGAGGAATGCAGTTTTTAAGCAACGTGATTGTTTTCTTTAACTGACATGTAACACAACCCACAATGTTTGGACAGTTGAAATAAAGGTTTGAATAGCTGGTGGGGTTAAATTACACAAGGTATCTCCTTTGTAAGCTTATCATGGGACAGCTGCAGAAAAACACAGGAGTGTAAATCAGCTGAGAAGACAAGGGATGGTTTGAAATGTTTTTAAACAGCACCTGTTGTTTTCATTGATGTGCAAAAAGAACCAATGCACCAAGTTTCCTTAAAGTGGTTGAGCTATTTAAAAGACAAGGTTAAGCTCTACTAGAATGACACCCATATTCTAATGTAAAACTGATTCCACAGTGGTGAGATAGCATTCAAATATTTGCTAACATTGTCTTCCCTGCTGAGGAACACACACTTAGCATTAGCACACAGGCAGTTGTCTGACAGCATCGACTTACTCGTCAGTTGACTTGCTTTCGGGGTAAACAAAAGAACTCTTCAGAGAACTTTCCACCTGTTCTTTGCCAGAAACATCTTTAAGTGTGGAGCGTGGGGGAATTTTCTCAACACTTCATGAACCTTGTATTCCTGCAGGCAGAGTCCTCAGCGAGGGCTCCAACTCAAACTGGGGCCGTCAGCGGAAGATTCCTCAATTACAGCGGCGATATAATGTGGCTACGCCTGGCTTCTGCCAACGGCCTTCTCCTGACATCAGTGCCCAAGAAAACGCCTGAGGCTGGGAGCCATTTACAATATACTGCAGACAAACTTGAGCATGTCTGTTTAAAGGTAATGAAATGATTCTGGTGCTCAGCAGAGCGCGGGCAGAACGGTCAAAGAAGGGTTAATTTCGCCAGCTCTCTGCCTGTTCTCCACTTGTCCGACTGATTTTTTTTTGTCATTCACCATACTGTAGTTCAGAGACACTGGCGTTCTTCCGCTAATTAGCAAGTACACCCGGCAAAGAGAACACAGCAGTCTGAAAAGCAGTCAGCAGGCCTGTCCCAGCTGTCTGAAAATAACACAGAAAAACTGCAGCTTGGAGCAGACTGCGCACAAAATTCTGAAGCTCAACTGAAGCAACAGCCGCCTGCACTGACATCTTCCTGTCAAACCAAACCCCACTCAAAGTTAAATCGCATATAAAGACGACACTGTGCTGCTCTTATCTCCTCAGTTTTTAGGAATACATGCAACATTTCATGTCCTCGATAACAATCAGGAACTCCTAACCTCTGTCTATAATATGTGGAGTGATGAAAGGGATATTGTCTCATTGTCACATCTCATTGAAACATCTCATCCAAGTTTTGTGAAATGTGTGGCTGTGGCTAGTTTTATATTTTAGCTGTATCAATAGCTCCAAACATCTATAAATCCATGAGCATGAGGTTGTCAGTTTGATCAGTTCAAATTTTCTGGGTTTTTGGATACTATTTAATCAGTCACACCCTATTTATATTGCTCAGTGCAGACACTGTCTTTTTAAATTACTTGGAAAGTGACTGGGGCATTGTGCAGTATTAGGTATGGTGAAATTTTATGGTCAATAAACATTGAATGGAATAGACTGGAAAAAATAGTGGTCTGGCTTTATTCTGAAGTGATCTCCCCATTGTTTCATCTGAAGTGTGCCACCCTACAGAAAACCTCTGCAGACGCCTCAGAGAGAGGAAGGTGAGAACACATGACTCCTTTGAGTCTTGTGACAACTAGCCCTCAGCTGGGACTCGAACCCTGAGTTTATGACATTCTATCATGGCCACTCCAGTTAGCAAGGCATAACACCCGGTGAGATGTCTGTTGTACGAATGTAAGGGACAAGGTGGAGGCAAAGAACTCCACAATGCAAAGTGGAGTTGCCTCCGCCAAGGGGTTACTTGCACCTAGTTACTTGCTAGGTGTGGTCATTTCAATATATGGTCCCTTTTTGGCTCAGAATATGATTATTTTAAGACAAATCCTATCACTATAGATGATAGGCTTTACTTTATGCTGGAGTAGGTGACCGTTTCCTGAACTCAAAGCCAGATGTTCGATGTTCAAGATCTGTCAAGGTTCGAAATGCCCGTTTTTATATATTTGTCATATTTTATGACACATCCTGTCGATGATATCCTGAAATGTTTTGTCCTCACCAACTTTAAAATTAATGTCAAACTGGTCCATTGTGGTTTTTGTAGTCCTTAAATTTTAATATTAGCTAACGAATTATTTAAAATATTCACGAGTGAATGAAACAACTGATTGTTATTGACAAGGCTATGGCTGGCACGGTTACCATTGTATCGCTGCTGCGTATTGATTAAAAACGGTGATAAAACTTTTGACTGGGTCTACGTTCAAGGAGTCAACAATATACGAGTTTAATCAACACCTGCCAGCCAATCAGAAATGTGGATTCTCTGTATCCGTGATTTAATAGCATTTAAACATTAATACAACCTCAAATGTACTAGAAATGGAGGTTTTTTGGAGCTGTTAAATGTTTTAAACACGGTAAATCATCAATTCTGAGTCCATTGTGGCGACTTTATTGGGTATACCTGCCTTTTCCATCCGTACTGCTCAATCAGTGGTAATATCAGATGATTACCTATGCTACTGCTGTTCACAGACGGATTCCCTCAGATTTCGTGTGGAAAATTTTGAGGGATAATGGGCATGACAAAAGATTTGAGTCACTGAACACATATGGGAAGTGGGCTCCTGACATGCCAATGTTAGAATATCAGATCCCACTCCACTGCTTTGGTCGTCACACATGACCGTGGCATGAGTGCACCGAAAATGGTTCACCACCCAAAAACACCTCCATCCAAAGAGGCCATTGTAATACCGGCACCATTTTGTAGGGTAACAGACAGGCTACAGTCACTCAACTTCTGCTGAGTATAGCAGTGGTATCAAAAGAGATAAATCAAAATGCACAACTCATTGTACCTTATCACAGTCAATGTAGGGCAGTTGACAGCCCAAGAGAGTACAAATCCACACAGCAAAAAAAAAGTTGCAGTATGCCAAGAAAGACAAACACTAGAGAACAGAGTACCTGAAAAACATTGCTGATGCAAAAACCAAGATATGCTGAAAATTAAGAGAGTCCATGGTTCCATCCTTACTGGTGTCAACAATGCAGGCCAATGGTAGCGGTATGATGGTGGTGGGGTGTGATTTCATGGCGCAACTGAGCATGTGTGGGATGAGGTGGAACATTCGGAGTAAAAATGCACCACCAGCCAAGTTTTATGAAACACTGGAGTCCCTATATCGCAATTTCAACACCTTGTTGAGTCTATGCCCAAAGATTTCAGGCTGCTCTAAGAGAAAAAGTGGGATCATTCTGTCAGCTAGGTGTACCGCATACACCACCCTCGGAGCCCACTGTATATTGTGTATATATAAGAAAACGAGAATGTTACTTCTTGCAATAAACATTGCATGGTTAACATCAATGCGATATATTCACTCTACTGACATTCACTCTACACTCTCTCTCTCTCTCTCTATATATATATATAATATGCGTTCGTGCAACTAAATAATATGGGGCTGAATACTGAAGGAGTGTGTAATGTGTGTGTGTGTGCTGTGATTTCAAGGAAAAAAAAAAACATCCTATATACAGTAGATCCATTTGAAGAGAAAAATCAAACACAGACAACATCAGTGCGAGACCAACAAGAAACAAAATGTCATACTGTCAGCTGGAATAAAAGACTTCAGACTCCCTGTTGTTTTTTTTTTTCCAAATGCATTCACTTGTTTGTTAGTTCAAATTGTATTTTAATGCAAATCAGCGATGGCTTAAGTTAAAACGCATTTAATCTTCCCATTCTTTTCTCCTTTGACTTTTCCAGCAGAGTGTTTCTCTGCCTTTTGTGTCAAAGCGAACACACGAAATTAATGGATGGAACATTAAGAGGCACAAAAAGATGTTGAATAATAATTTTAATGACCACATTTCATGCGAAGAAAAATGTTTTGAAATAAAAGTTCTGCCCATTTCCATTTACAGCTTTCGGATTCCATGTGTCGCTGGGAGCTGGAAGCCAGGATGACAGTTACTCAAAACAACGGCAACCTTTTTCCTCTGTACACCCGGGACCAGGATGGTTCATTCAGTTCAGGTTTTGGGTGGATTTCAGTTGTCTTGTTATTGTGCTGACCTGTGTAATCTTAGCCCGTTAGAATTACTTGTGCTGGCACAACTCAGATGAGCTGTGGTTGAACTCAACATCCACTGTTACAATGGAAAGCAACTTGGGTAGACAAGTCATATGGATTCAGATATATAAAAAAATTCAAAAAAGTGAGTATTTGGTGGCATGCAATGGCATGGATTCAATCAATAATTTACTCAAAATGTCCTTCTAGTTCTGAAAAAATGAATTAATAAAAATGGACTTGCATTGAAAAAAATAACTGCATTGTATGTAATACGATTGCAATGACAGTAAATTTTTTTCAAAACATGGCCCTGCTCCATGACTCCCTAAATCCAACGTCTATTTAATGTGTAATTTACTGTCACAAATGTTTAGACAGATATACAACAAAAGACAAAAAAAAATTCAAAGCATGTGTACTTCCTTCCACCACCAGCAGTCAGATTTAATGTAAGAATAATAGTCGCTGTAAATGCAGAGCGAAAATTACATGGGAGCCAAGGGGGAGCTTGGTTCCCTGTATGAGTCATGATCTCCTCTAAAACCATCACAGAGTTTGGGGGCCAGGGGTAAAATATTGTTTTGGTCAGGCCATTGTTTTAAAAAGTGAATTTTGAACATCCATAGCATCTCATGTCTCCCACATGAAATAAAAACATATGAAAAATGAACTCTCACAAAAGTATGTGGATTCGCTGGGCCTGTACAAACCACTATCCTGCTGTGGCCTTCTGGGCACAGGACAGAAGAGGGAGATCCCCGAAACCCGCAGTGTATTTCACACACTTCATTTTTGTGCAGTAAAGAAGTGCTGAGTGCCTGCAAAGAGTAAACCACCCGAATGTTCAGATTAACTATTTCGTGGTATTCCGTTTTTGACCTGTCTGAGCTGCTACTTTTATTTTTTGTTTACTTCTGTGCCGTTACATTGCACGTATGATTGCATTTATGCAACGAAGAACATTCAGATTTGTGAAAGAGAAGATAAGAACATCAATTTCCTTGTGGACATGCACTATATTCACCATCTGTGCAATAAAGAACAAAGCACTAAGTCGATATGCTTATATTTTAGTGATATTTTATTTCTTTTAGACATGACCTATTTAAACAATTGCATTGATATTGTGTTTGTCTACATTTTCAACACCCTTAGATATTGCGGTAAGTTGACCATTTGCGGCTGGCAGCAGCGGGATAAAAGCTTGGTGGTGCTAACATTCATGAAGATGTCGACTGATTCAAAGCCAGGATGATGTCAGTGTGAGGGACATAGTGGATAATACAATGGGAAATCAACTGTTCTGTTCTGGATTAGCCTGTTTGGGCTCTTTCATATTTTTTTTGTATGAAATCTAAAGGTAAAGTGAAGCAAAAGGGTAAATGCAGTGTATCCATGCACATGCAAGATGTGTGTGTGTGTGTGTGTGTGTTGGGGGAACATGGGGTTGGTGGACGGGAGGGGGGGTGGGATGCAGCTCTGTGGTGTAATCATGTGTTAATTTGTACTCTGATTATGGCGCTTCCTCCAGACTGCATTAGATAAACAAATGTTTTCAAGTCCCACCACAAGTCAGCAAATCTCTAAACCAGCACCAGTCAAAGTGAAGATTGAACCCAAAAACTGTTTTGAAACACCCAGTTCCCAAGACTTTCCCTGTACTGAAATATCCTACACTCATACTTGGTTTAATACCACTTGTTCTAATCATGGCACTCTCCTGCTGTCTCTCAACACACTGTCCAAAATTCCAGCCAGCCAAAATAATATTTAGACTCCAATGTTTCACAAGCAATGTGACCCATTCTTACAAGCTCAATAAAAAATGCATCTATTTAAAAGAACTATTTCACTTTTGTTGAAGTCCTGTGACCGGCTTGCCTATAATGGAAATGTATTCGCCACTGAAGTCAGGTCTAAAAACAGATGATGAAAAAACAACCCTGTATTTGTTGGAACATTCCAACACCCAACATTCTAGCTCTCCGTGTTTTCACTGAAGCAGTCACCGTCATTTCACGGCATGCTTTTGTTTCCATTAGAAAGTCCTCTGTAAACCCTCAGACTATTTAGCTGAGCTTATCGACTGTGCCACACAGACTCTAGCTAACAGCTTTTAGGTCCGTTCGGGTATGTGCGATATAACTGGCAGTGCTGCCCCGAATAAGAGAACCCTGTTTGTTTCACCTCCTGGCCTCAAGAAGAGTCATTTGAATTTACTAAAGTAGAAGACTCTCGTTTTCTTAGATGTGCTTCACCTGTGGTGTGGGGGCATGCCCCCGGGATATTTATTGGTGATCCTCAGTCAATAGAAAGCTACAATTTGTTAAAAAATGACTCAATAAAACTGACTTGATAACAAAATATGAAGCTTTTGAGATTAATTTTAAGTTGCAGGCACAGGACACCAAACCAAGAGCCGCTGTATTTTATTTCACTCGGTGAATAATGGATTATGTTAATTAGTGTGACACCACAGCCACATCAACAGTAAAGGATGCATGTTGTTAGTGTTTTGAAAAACCCCCCCACCACCCCCAACCCCCCGTGAGGAGAGAACAAAGGCTTAACTTTCCACAGCATTCCCTAGGCCCCCCATTAGTGTTTTCCATGAAAATGATGGATCTGTCACACTGCTCCACAATTTCATGGCTTGTTTACAGTTCGCTCAAGAGTCCTGTTTGCTGAGGAGGGGGGTGGGGGGGGGGTGATGCACTCCTTCTGCCTTCAGTTTAAAAAAAAAAAAAAGCGGCTTCATAAAGAGGATGTTACGGGGACACGCGCCGGAACGGGCCCCATGACACAAAGCGTGGCCTCGGAAGTGGGAGTCTCCATCTCGGCTTGCCAGCGTGATTGATTCCCCCGCAGAACTAATTCTGCATTTCTCGGATTCGGGCGTGCACCTTTTGGGGGAGACAGAGATAAATCGCCCTATTACGAAACGCGATCACATATCCTTCTTCGGGCCTGAGCGATGTGCTTGCCCTCCCTCCGCCCTCTCTATTCTCGGCCAATAGCTGTAAAGATATGTACCTGAGGCGCTCCCACAGACTACCGCAGCGGATGACACTCTGCCTCTGAAAGGTGTTCCCTGGTCCCTGGGGGAACAGCAGGGCCTATAAAACAATTGTCAAAAGGGCTGGCCGCTTCCCACAGAGCACGGCCAAGGGGCCGGGCTCCTTCTCCTGGTGAGGCGATTGAGGATATTCACTGACGGGGCTCGGGGATTCATATTTATGTCTTTCACACAAAGCTGCTCTCAGTAAATGGAGCCTGCTGGTAGGCTCTAATGGGTTTTAGAGGTGGAGGTGTGAAATCTGGCTGTTACCATGAAAGCCTATGTCAGGCTTGCTTCTGGAGTTGCCCACCCCCGTTGCCGAGGGAGGTGTCCTGAGAAAGGAGGTGAATTTAGTTTTCAAAGAAAAACTATTTTTCCTCAGCACTGTTCACCCTTCAGGGCCCAAACAACCAGTTCTGCTCACAAATACCCCCCTCCCCCCCCCCCCTTACCCCCCCCCCCCAAACCCCTCTGCTGCCCTGGGGTTAGTAAGAGGAGATAATCTCCCTTAATTGAATGCCGTGGTCTTCTGTGTAAACATTATTCTTTAGCAAGATGTTTTCCAGAAACCTCACATTGAAAATGCATCTTGCCTCGCTTCACCCAGAAAACTACAATATTTTTTTTTCAGATAACCTGGATCTTTTAGCCACATGACAAGGTCATTGTTTGCGCAGTGTGCATAAACACAGTGGTTGTTTCCTTGTTTCTCTCAATGCCAAATCAATTCAATTTGTAAAGTTTTGACAATGAAATCCCTCTGCTCTGCTTTAACTGCTTTGCCCCAAGAACAATAAATAAGTAATTACATTACATTGTTTACTTTCTCGGCAGACGCTTTCATTCAGAGCGACTTGCATAGCTTACATTTTCCCTATTATCCATTTATACAGCAGGATATCTACTGTAGAGATTCAAGTTTCAAGTCTCTTGCCGAAGGGTGTGCCGGTGTCAGGTCCCAGCTAGGGAATGCAAGAATCACAACCTTTTGCTTAGACGCCTAGCTTCTTTACAAGTTCCTTTTCTGAGCACCACTGTCTCTGCACAGGAAATTTGAATGAGTTAAATTCTTGGTGTTGTGGAGAAAAAGTGTATAAGTGCAAACATTGCTGAAATTCATTTCAGGAAATATAACTATGATTTTTTTTTTTCAGAATCACAATTGACCAGGAGTGAAATGTGGGAGTTAACACTACCGCAAGTAGTGTTACCACAAGGGCCACATGTACACCCAAATTGTGTTGATTCTGACACCCGCAGTGTTAAAGTTTGAGATTTACTGTGTGGCGTTACCATTTATTATGCCTATGCATTAACATGACTGCACTGGCAACACTTCACATGATTTAAATTCAGCGGGATGAGTAACAGGCGCAAGACCAGAATGTGCAAGACGTGGACAAAGTACAATCCCGCTAATCAAGCTGTATCTCTGAACTTTGTCACTCGAGGTATCTTCCTGCTTCCTGTTTAAGTTTCCCACAAGTTGCTATTTCAGACCTCAATTGTTGGAGCGCTTCCCGCTGCTGGATCGGACCCAATCTCAATACCATCAGGCGGCTAATCACGAACGGACAAAGCAGCGCCTCTGAGGTCACAGGACCTTGCGAGGAGATCGTACGGAGGGCGCGCCGGCATTTCACGGGGTCTGCAGGGCACAGATAACTTTCCAAGGGCTTCCTTTTATTTGGATTTTTTATACAGTAAACCTGCGCCGACTCATGCGGGGGTAGCCGGCACTGAGTCAGCGCTGTCTATCACAGCAGAGAGACCGGTCAAACCCACCGGCATTCCCCTTGGTAATGCGCGTAAGATGTGGCAGATCCCTTATAAGAAAATATTTTGAAAATGTTATTACACAATATGCTCCCTCCAAAATAAAGGACAGATGTAAGAGAGATTTGATTTGATCCGCAATGATGTTTTGTCTTCTGGTTGCACACTGGGACAGGATGTGCCCCTCAGTAACACATTTCTGTTCTGTTGAGATACGTTTTGTCTATATGTGAACATAATGGCTTTATGAAGAGGTGCGGTTAATATCAGAAGTGGATCATGTTGCCAAGGTCAGACGTTCAGCTATAGCACCTATGGTCCACAGAACACTGGAGGAGAGAGGGGAAACTGGGTTTCATTTGAATGTCAATGTGCTAGCTAAGGTCTCTTGGACTGGGTCACTCTTTTCTCAGGCCGCGGGTGCTAATCACAGTCAGGTTGCTCTTAGGTATAATGCAATAGTGGAAACTCCCAATTGACTCTAATGGGCTTCATTAGAACCCATTGATCGCTTCTGGCCCCCAGCTCTGAAAGCAGACAGTGACTGACACTTAACTTCACTCAATGCGAGTGTTTCAAGTACAAAGAGCAACGGAGAGGCAGGAAGTAAGGGCCATGATCTGCCTCAACCGATATCCAGGAAATTAGAGCTCGAGACGGAGAAGACTAACCTGAGCATAAATACTTCTAAAATCCCAAAATCTTTATTTATTCATATAAATAAATCAAGAATAAGTTCTCAAGCAATTTCCCTTTTTCTCATTTTCTGACTATTTCCTCCTCTGAATGGAAGCTGTCTTTGAATTAGATTAGAGTGCTTTTTAAAGAGCAGTCAATGAGCTGTCAAAATCTCTTTTACTCATGCCTACTTCCTCTAAGGTCGATTCTGTGAAGGCTTCAAACTGCTTTATGATTTGAATGTGGATATTTACTTATTTATAACAACGGGCAGGCACAATTGAGAGATAAAAAGGACTGAACTACATAAAAGAAATCAATTCGAGGGCTATTTTTATGTTATATTCCCACAAAGAGGGAAGTTAAAGAGGAATGAGAGCTGTGAAAATTGCACTAAAGCAGAGTCAATTGAAAATCAGCAGATGAGAGAGATTTCTGTCGACCTGCAAACATGACAAAAATCTTTTCGGCTGAAGAAACGAATAATGACATTACATATTCGTTTTGGGAAAAGTGTTTCATTAAAAATAAGTTTCTTCTTGTGTTTCTGACAAATTCATAAAGGAAAGACAATTTTATATTAAAATGGAACCTCACTCAGTTAAAACAATGTCCTCCTCAGACTTAACTCAACTGTTATCTTCCCCCATTGTGCATTGTGTACATTCACCAATAAGCTTCAAAAACCTCCTTTAGAGAAGTACCAGATAAACACAGTCACTCCTGTAATTTTGCCCCTCTTTCCATAAAATCCCATTTAAATACGCTGCCATTGATTTTATAACACTGCTGTCATGGTGTTGTTTAATCTCTCCTGAAAGCCCAACATTAGTGCCACAATGGCTCCTTTTGATGCCGAGCTTTAAATATTGGACAACAAGCAAACTGCTCATTCTTGCAGTTTCTAAATAATTTATGGCATATTTTCTCCCCTATAATTACACAGGCCCCAGGCCGGAGCCACACATTGTAATAAACCGTTTCGTTTTACTGCCTGCAGGTCCTCTCCAACAACTGTACTGTTCTTTCCTTCTGCAGCAGTAAACAAGCTCGAATGTACAACCTACACAGCAATCGTTTTGTCAAATAAGTGCCGTAAATGAAATAACCCAACAGTAATTTGGAAGTGTAATCTATACCAATTATCAGTCATTGACTTAGTATTGGCAGAAATGTCAATATTTCCGTTGCAATGCATTTCATAAAAAACATTAAGAGAGCAAACAGGTACACGTATCGATTTCCTGACACCCCTTTCACGTATTATGGAAGATATGACAATATACATTTATGTGCACACCTGAAAATGTCAGACTGAGCAAACAGTCAAGTAAAAAGCAAGTTGAGGTTTTGCTCTTCACTACTTGTGTAGCAATTGCATTTGGTACCCAAAACAAAAAGTAAATTAAGTTAATTAGTACTGAAATGTTTTGATTAGTATACATTTATAATATTGTTAAATGTTACAGAAAAGTTCACTTCAATCACAGACTGTGTGGAACCTTCTATTAATTCCTATATTTGGTATCATCAGTAAAGGAAAGTTTTATCAGGCAACATAAAGGGACTAGCTGCAAGTCAAAAACATTTTTATCTGTGGAAAATGAGCATATCGGACCTCATAATAACTAGGCGTCTTAAAAAACACAGACTAACATTTTAATACCATAAATATATTTAAACATGATGCAGAAAAATAAATGAATTCCATAGCCAAACGAATACCAATTTGTTTTTCCCAGAATGACGACAATGAAAATCAACACAACATCGCCTACAAACAAACTTTTCCCTCTGCGTGATGCATGGATGTTCAGTTACGAAGGTCCTGTACGTCCAATAGCAGCTAACTCGAATAAGTTCAAAGCGTTGCTGTCTGAAAGGAAAGAGAACTCAAACTTTTTCCCTGCTTGATCGCTTCGGTAGAAAGTCCCAGAATAACAGGTCTTGTAAACAAATGCAGAGCACAACACACAACAGCCTCCAGTAATAGCACCCAAGGTTGGGTTCTGTCAAGCGTAAGACAATCAATCATAATCTGGGAGTGCTGCGACTGGCTTTATGCTACATTGGGGATGTAATTACGACATGAAGTCTACCTTTCCTACCCCTCTATAAAGTACAGACCCAGCCTGCTGTTTCAGAAATGTGGAATCTTTTGTTTGTGCCCTCCACTCAGAATCGCTGAGAGCGTGAATCAACAAATGCCCCTGCGGCATGCACGTGATACTTTGGTGTTGGATTATATATGGATTATACCCCAACATTAAAGGATGCAATTCAAAAGGAAGCAACAATTAACGCATTTCAGAGTTTCTGGATAAGTATAATTTGTTGCAAATGGGTTTTAGTCCAATTGAATATGAATACAATACATCATTTTTGTGACATAAAAAATCTATGTAATATCACATGATTTGTAATTGTTGAAATGGAGGCACTAATGCTCGGTTCCAAAAAAACTCTGAGTCTCGTTTACTGTTCTTCTCAAACACAAGTAACAGTAATAAATGTAAATATCCAGCTGGTTCTATTTGCTTAACGTACGTAATGCTAACCATCTGCCTCTTATTTTGCATTGTTAATGGATTATATTGAGGTATTACAGCTGGGACCGTAAAATTACTATGGAAGACTCTAGACGTTGACATGAGAGTTTGACTTCAAGAAGTTGCTTTTTTTGACTAGGAAATCCTGTAGAGATCTTATCATGATCGTGAGTGTATGATGGTTGGTGTTAACCAAAGTCATCGTCTGATTTTCATTACAAAGTACTTATTTAGTCTGTGTTTCCAGGCACATACATTTTAGCGGAGCAGGCAGTTGTGGAGAAATGTGGTTGGAAGGAACTCTCATTGCAATTAATCTGGGTCTGAAAATAAGAGGCCTTCTGGTAGTTGCTCTTGTGAAAGCTTGACACGGCATTACTGTCCTTCATTAAATATTGATTGTGAGATCAGAGATGTTAGTCCAGTGACCCTAACCATAAAATCTTATTGAGTTGCTCCATACCCAACTCACATCAGATCATACATAAATATCAAAAATCACACATTAATATTTATAACTGCTTACAGCTCCAAAATGGTTTATATTTATATTCAAAATAACTATACATATAATCTACCACAACACAAAAGCACTGTATTTGTCAGGATGGTACTTCTGCCAAAATGTGAATCATACATTATTGAAGCATATATTATTCCCCTCCTATATTTACCTTAAGTGACACTCCTTAAATTAGAAAACAAAACAACAAGACATGGAAGGAATCACAGTCAAAATGCCTTTGTCAACCGTGACTGTGGGTTGCTATAAACAGTAAACCATCAGTGGGACTGTTGAATGTAACTTGCCAGAAACTGGCTCATGGCGAATTGTGTTAAGGGATATGACAAACAACATGTGGAATTTTCTGGAACTGTGTTGGCTATTGGCTTTCAGTGTTGAAGGACAACATGTAAGGAGGAAAATCCATGTGCTATAATTAACCATTCTTCAGGGCTCTTGAAAGAGAGAATAAAATGACTCATGAGGGTTATCAGTACTTTGAAAAGGTTATCATATCTGATGTTTCCTGCAGTTATTTTAAACAACCAAAACAAATATGTAAAAATAGAGAAATAATTGATAAATTCAGGTCATGCTCACAGCCTCAATGAACATTATTTTGTTGATATTTCATAATTTTTGTTTACTTATCTTTTTTGAAAAGATAATACCAGCGACTTTTTGTTTCCACATGTCTACAGTCCATCACCTTGCTGTGTGTTTGCTGTTCACTGAATTTATTTTTGAATAAATCTCATGTAAATAAATTATCCACTGTGAGACACAGCAGCCTTTTCCCATGATGCTTTTAAGATAAAAATGTAAAACAACTTTCTAAAGCAGTGCCCACTGGAACATTTCTGTATATGACCACATACTTATTCCCTCACATTTCACAGAGGTTGAACAGTATGCAAAACTTTAAACTTCAAAGCAAACACATTAGCTTCAGGACATCTTTGTGAATTTGGACCAAACTGGACCACTGGCAGTTGCTATCACAGAATAACACAATGTGTACATTTCAGCTAATCTATTTTTTTCTTGGTCAAATGCCTTGAGCAGAAAACATAACTTTTTTTTAATGCAATAAAACTAATGAAACACTTATGTATTATCTGGCCAGTTAATGTGTGTGCAGTATTGATTCCTTTTGAAATAGGAAGGCTATGGCCTTGCCTGTTTATCCAACTGGCCTTCTTTGAGATAAAAGAAGACTTAATATTGACACAGACTGTCTGTTTGCAAAGTATTGAAAATAGAGGTTTTTTGCTATCTGTTGACAACCAGCAATTTTGAATGCTCCTAGGATGGTGTTCTAGAGAGCAAACATAATAAAATGAGGACCAACAGTAATACAAAATAGCACTTAAACAAATACTTCCATCGAGCAGCTGTCTCTGGTAGTGTTTTTTTGGTTTTTGTTACCTAGAGCGTAAAAGCAATATTCCACCCGGAGTGGATTTATAGTTAGATCTAACATTGTTTTTGCACAATGTGATAATGATCCTCTGTTCTTCACATCATATGCGATTCTGGATATACCAGAAGCCTAACTTTAATCACAAACCAATGTGGGTCTTAAGAAAAATGATTTTTCAATGTCAGTGAGATGTTGCTGCATACTCTCCAAAGATGGTGAAACTGCAATGAATTAAATATGAGAGACGTGGGGATGTGCACAATATCATCAGAGGATTGTAAGAATATGAACTTTTTGGGCCTCGGCTCCACTCTGGTAATTGATTGTCGCTTCCGGACCACGGATACAAGAGCCGCTGTCTAATACCATTGTGTGTCAGTGAGGCTGGCCCGACCCATATGAAGCAGACATGGCACACAGCTAGAAGAGGAGGCTGGCTGATACAAATAAGCAGCAGCAAAGCCCTCACCTTCATGTGACACCATAAGGCGATGATGAAATATCGCGCTTAAAATAACGCTTGACAGCCCTGTGACCCTTTGGGCTAAATTCTATAGGAGACGTATGTTTTCCTTCATGCGACGCACCGGCGTTTCCCCTCATTCCCCCGCTTATATCACGATCATTTTGCAAAGACACCGATGCATAGAGAATCAAAACTCACCTCAAACCGCTGCCAAATTAGAATGGTCGTTATGGAGATAACGTGGCTCACTGTCTGTTTTAAAAAAAAAACAAACAAAAAAAAACACTATTTGCAGGAGGGCAAGTGTTGGTTAAGTTCAAGGGCTTTTCATATTGTGGGCTTGTTATTCCTTCTCAGAATTGTTAGCTGGCAGAGCTGTCTATTAACAAATCAGGAGCGAAAGAACAATTAATGTAATCAAATCCCCCACCCCCACCCCCCTCTCTGCCTTCTGAGAATGGATTGCAGCCTCCTACATCAAAGCAGCTTGTTGCTTTTCCCAGAGCGTATACTTTGCTTCATCGCACAATCTGGTTGTTTTATAGACATGTGAGCGTAACTCTCCAGAGCTGGGCACTTTTAATTTCATCATGGCATGTTATGTAAATACCGTTTGTGGCTCCTGTGTACCTGCCTGTGCCATGACCCTGCTGAAGATACACAATGCAATGCATCAACAGACCGGACGATCTCGGCTCCCTGGTGGAAAGTATGCCATTATCTCCTTTCCTCAGAAATGCCCGTTCAGACGTGAGTTTATGTCAATCCCATGTATGGTGCCTCTAATTTAAAAAAATCAAAGAAACCAAAAGACACATGACCATGAATAGTAGCTAGTAGTTGTAGCTGCTCTGGACCAATAACACCAACAGACTATGGAAATGAAATGTTGCTTGTTATTTTGATTCAAAATAGAGGCCTCTGAAAGGCTTGTACATGAGTGTTATTACTGGCTGGAACCTGCAACAGTGTCCTGAAAAGACCTCTTAAGTCGTACAGATACTTTGCGAATCATCTGCATACTTTTTGCAGGCAATTATAATACACATGATGTAGATCTTATCACACATATAAAACATAATATGGTAACAAAACTCAATCTACACATCTTTGCTGGACATATAAGGACGTAAATGGGGAAAAAAAAAAAAAAAACGGTTCATACAATGGCTGCACTTTCAGATAGGTGAAGCACTATGATAAGTGTATTTGTCGGTCCTGTCTTTTCATTGGTTGTTTTCCCCTCTCACCCAAAAGAAGCTTTTTTCCCCCATTTAAAGAAAGCGATACAGTTGACTTTTCCTCTCCCTTTGCTGCAGTATCTCCGGCACACTATTTGGAGCAGTTGCCTTCCCTGTCAGAAATCCAATCTTCAGAGGGCTCAGTCCCTTGGCAGGCTGTTTGTCGACAGCATTCAGCACAGCTGCGAAACCAATCGGCTGAGTGTGAAGCCTCTCTTTACCCCGCGGTGCCTGTGCCTGGTGTCCCCCGAAACCCTGTTTCCCTGCTGGCACCCCTGCCCCTCCCGGCCGCTGGCCAGGGCAGAGGCGAAAGCAGCAGCAGACAGCACCCTCCCTCCCACCTACCCAACCCCACCCCACCCCCATCACACTAAACATGGGGGAGGAAAAAAAAAAAAAAGGCAAATGATTGTGAGTCGCCACGGCAATGGTCACTGCACACAGCCCTACTATGACGGACGGGCTGGCACAGGCTCGATGACCTCGCCATCACCTGCTGATGCTGATGGCAGAGGTGCAGCTTGGACGTTTTTACCTGGTTTTTGCCCACACGAAATCGCCAGGTAAAGATCAACAGGTTGACAAGCGCTATTAGTTACCAGCAGTGCCTCAGTTTGGATCAACACGTTCAGGGATTTTCATTCAGAATTATTTGGGATTTGGAACTACAACGGAACATAATATTGGACATCTGAAATGTTGCTTTCACGACATGCAGTGTAGGAACAACTATTGTCTTAATTTGCTCATTAGATAATAACATTTAAAAACAGCCATACTGAAAGGTGTGATACATCAGTGCTGTAACTAGGTCACAAATCTAACTCTCAAGGCATAAGCAATCAGCTATTTATAGAGACGCGGGATGATACTGTAGCTATATGAAAAGGTCACGTATCTCTTTGACTTTATAAAGACGACTGCAGCGTGACTCCTCAAACGCAAGGATAAGAACAGCTGTGGTGAATTTACTGCATATCGGAGCAAGAACTTAAATGGCGGGGTAAGCCAACCCCAGGGATGAAAGGTTTGTTAAAACCTGAGGAATGGCAAACAGAGCTCCTTTATTTTAGAACACCTGAGTCAGGTGTGAAAACATCGGTTCATACAGACATATTTTGGGGTGTAAAGATGAACACAAGTCAAGTGACGAAGCACCAGCTATCTGTCAGCGATCTCTGGTTCTCTAAATCGAGCCTGAAGGCTCAGTTTGTGGAGAAAACTGTGAGAGATCATATAAAACAGACGGGCTGTCATTTTGACATTTCGATTCATAATTCATAAACAGAGCAAGCAAAATGTCAGGCTTGGAGACTGCAAGCTGGATGTGAAAAATAAACACAGGAAGCCACTTCACAAACACTGAAATAGAACATATCATTACCCACATGCATCTTATTTAAACAACAACAACAAAAAATCTACATACACAGTCATACACAAGGGCAGAGCAATTTATGGTAGATCAGAATGCTTCAGTGAAAATAATATTAAATATATACCATAAATACAGAATGCTCTATGCATCTCCATGTTTTGTGAACATTTCTGGGCATTGAAATTGGGAAAATAATAACCATAAAGAAATTTCACCTACAATCAAATGATTCCCTCATCAAAAATATGACTTTCAAATATATATTTATTTTTTCTGTCATGCCCTATTACACAAACACATTAGTAATAAAGTAGCTAATACACATAAAGTGTACATATATGGTTATATTTTGAACATGATATATATTTGTGCTTAAAATAGAATATTTTAAAATATTTCAATTGGGTAGTTACTGTCTTAGTCTCCATTTGATACAGAACACAATTTAATTAAACTAGAGTTCAACTTGCAACTGATTGATCTAAAAATACAACAATATGGCTAACTAGTGGCTTGCAGTAATTTGCATGTAACATTTATCCTACATTTGCTGTATGTTTTAATTCGTTCAAGAATTTTTCTACGAGCATGGTGCTTTATAAAGTTATGTTTGGTTTACTGTCTTTTGGAGGAGATTTTTGACATGAAACAATACTTTTTCTATTGTTTCATCTTAGAAACTAAGTGTTAATTCACGATAGATCACTGAAACGGTTGAAATAAAACGAGTAGATTGGTGTTTGGCTGACGTTTTATTTAGAAATATAGTGCTGGCTTTTAACACAAGTACGTACATACCATTGCAATGCCAAACATACAAACAAAATCCATTTCCAACAAGTGATCCATGTTTTGAATATTTAACAATGCTTCGGTAGAGGGCGACATTGACTACTCTTACAAAATCACTGAGTCGCTGACCGAATTTAGCAATGGCAGAATTCCCCTTTAAATAGAGTACATATGTGTGTACGGACGCCAGGACTAATTAAATCGAATAAGTCGCCACATCAGTGTGCTTTTCTGATTCTCACAGTGGGAGAAATTGTACAAGAATGTTCTCAAAGGAAACCACTGTGTTCTGTGCATGCTCAGGGCTGTGTTTAACGCCGTAAATACATTAGTGCTGAAAGACGGTACCACTAAAGGTACGTTTTATTGCACCTTCAATAGGTAGCGTATATCATCAGTAACGTGATATGGCTTGGCAGCAATTTCTCGAATGATCAGCATACCTTGTGTTCCCACAATGTCTAATTAGGTGTTGGGCAGTACCCAATCCTTACTAAAAACTGACACCCATGATAGTTCCAGGACTGTCCGTAGAATGGCAGCACAAATAGAAGACCTTCACAGACATGCCATGCCCATAGAGAGAACCGAGACGATTTTTATTAACCAGTATATGACAAGGTGATCGGGAGACATTGTCGATCCAGTTCAAAAAAAATAAATCAAAATACTATTCATATTCACATACGTTTGGTTCCAGGATTAGGGAAGAGCGCTATAGCTGTGACCGAGGATATTAATGGTGATACTGGATGAGGACCCTCAAAGTTTGCGATGATTGGTTGGGAGTACGGGGCTGTCCTTCGCTTGCCTGAGCATCACATTACACTTGCAGTTCGAGCGAGGAGGGGCGTAGTTTCAGAGACTCATGCAAGTGCTCTCCGCCGTATCCAGAGTCACAGCTCTTGAGCGTGAGCACTATCCAAATGAGTGTTGGATACTACTTTAATACTTGTTCATTGTGTAATGCGTATGTGAAACTGAACAAGGTAGCAACCCTTTGGTGAACGAAAGAGTAACGCAGCGGACTTTTTGTTGGAATACGCTGTAACAGTGAAGACTTCGCACTTGACCTGTAACGCGCACGACATCACATAGAGGAGAGGAGCATGTTTGAGAAAATTCAAGTAATTGGCGTTTTGCTACACGGGAGTCTGGAAGGATAACGATTACTGAACCCAGGAGCCAATTAAAGACTTTCAGGATTCGTCGCGCTTAATGCCGTGGAGAAATATGTTAATGGAGTACTTTGGACAGACATAGGGAACCTAATTCTTTGGAGTTATATATATTTTTTCTTATTTCCAGAACTTCATCCTTGGCATTACAGCGAAATGGATTTGTGTTTACTAATTTAGCCGAAAGACACTAAACCAGGCGCAACACACAGCACCATCTGATAAACGAGGAAAATCAACAAGATTTCGTTTTGAATGATATACTGCAACGAAATCAGTGAGATTCGACAGAAGGCACCCTCTCACAGGCAGCATTGCTACCGAATTTGAAGCGTACACGCTACCTGTCTCCAAACCGCATGATAACCGCTTCACTGTGAGCTAAACGGAGAGGCAACTTATGGGACTTTATTAATTAAAAAGAAATCAACTACACTTGTATTGGTGGATTTCAACGCAGCGGTATTTACTTAAGCCATCCAGAATATAGGACCTTTGGGGAAAAGAAAATACACGTCTGCCTTGTCATACACCCACTGTATTTCAGTTTTTTTGCAGTTGAAACAAGGACGCGCATATAATAAGGGGAGCGTGCAATAAACAAGACTTTTAAAGATTTCTTTATAGTTTTGATTGTCGCTTGTCAACGGCAAGCTAGTTGGCAAGCCGAACTCTCTCCATGCGACGTTACTCGTTAGGGCCAAAAATCTAGTGGGATTTACATTGCATCAATCGCTTTGAATGATCAAGTCGCGTTTTAATTCTGCTACATAAAATACGAGAATGGCAGGCAACGGGTGCTATTGGAAGTATTACCTCTGGATTTTAACAGCCATGTGCAGATCTGCGTTACCAGCAGCAAAATCTCTGGAATCCGTGATATGGAGCTCGCAAAATCCCAAGTAAGTTGCATGAATATTACAGATTTTTGTAGGGCTGAGATGAGCCGATTTAATATTTGAACTCTGGAGAATATCTCACTCTCTTTCCCAGCTACCAGTCAGTTCTTGAGTAACAGCGCAAGAACGAGCTTTTGATGCCTGAAAACACAACTCAGGAGCTAGGTGCTGAATGAACTGCGGGAGCGCGACAGCATGAAACGTTGGATAATCAAAAGTAACGTGCCTTGTGGGCCATTCAACCTGATAACGTAATTCCAAGCGCACATTTACACCTTTTGAAATAACTTAATCCATCACCGTAAAATGACATAACATTTGAATGATATACAGTTTAACCAGGTAAACAGAAAATCCGTTTCAAAGGTATGGCAACAAAGCGTGTCGGTGCCCTAATCTTCGGTCATTCTAAATCATTTATATAAAAATACAATTAGACTTGGCCTTTTTTTAAGTCTAGGCCAAGGTTTACTGTAACCTAAGCAGTGAGTGTTTTAATGGAAGATCTTGTAGGAAACATATGTATTTTTTGGTAATGAAAAATGTATGTACAAACTCCCGAGTAACCGTTTCATGTCTGAGCACTGGCAACCGACTTCTGATGTCTACAATATAGATGAGCGTGTACATAAAATCGAGTCTAATGCCTTGGATGTGTTTCTGTCTTGTCTTGCATTGTTTTGCGGTTTGTACTACGGTGATAGCAATAATATTGTACGAAGTGTACTAAGTGATAACAATGATGTTATAACAGATATCTATGTATTTAAAATGATCGGTCCCTTTGTTGTCCAGTTGAACACATTTTCGGGACAGGGTTTCAACAGCATATTTTGTCATTTGTTTCAATATGACGACTAGTTTGTCGGTTTATTAATTTATATTGGTGATCAACTTACAACGGATTTAAAAGTCACAGTAATGCAGTTATGTAAATTAAGGGGATAAGAGGATAGCATTTGTAACGTCATGTTTTAATAGCACACACACACAAAGACACACACACACACATATATATATATACTTCAATAGGAAATAATTTCAGTTAGTTCAGACATAGTTTTGTAAATCAGAATTGTACTAGGTATAATAGGTTCATCGACTCCTCAAATAGGTTGTACATGTAAGACAGCAGTTTTATTTTTTTTTATTTTTTTTTTACAATTTTGCAACTTCAGCAAACCTTGACAGATCTGTAGGCAAGAGTGCTTGATTTTTTTTAAAAAAAATGTTGAGTTGATATTAATATTATTTGTGTTAATTTTGAGTTAACACAACATCTTCTGTTTGTTAACACTGTATTTCCTTAAAATAATTAAATAAAACAAAACTTACAAATATCACTGCATAAAAATCTTCGGCCAGCATGATTCATTGTTATAATTTATTTTTATTGCTGTTTGAGGTATTTTACTGTGTTAGGTAAGTACAGTCACCGAAACTGGAAATACAAGTTTGTCGGCATAATCAATGTATTCTCTCTCTCTTCATGGTTTATAACTAGGTAGTCCTTTAGAAGCAGAATGGTATGTTGCTATGCATAGTTTTAAGTGGCCCAGCAGTGCCATTTGGAGGTCTTATTCCATGGTGGAGTATGCAAAAAAAGTTTTCTGGGCTTCCAACCTTGAAGCCCAGTGGGGGACAGGTCATAAATAACAGCAAAGCAGGTGTGAAAATAAGCTCCATGTTGTTTTAAAGCAGTTGGTGGTACTTTTCTCAAGTAAGTTGCTTTTTGTTTGCTTATCCCAACAAGTGGGGTTTTGTGTTCTGCAGATGTCTTTGCCCCTGACAGGTCTGGTAGATTTGGAGGCTTCAAGTGTCTCATCAAAGACACTGGAAATTTAATTTTTTTTATTTCTTTTTTTTTTGGGGGGGGGGGGGGGGGGGTGACCAGAAAAGTGACCTTAAAATGTGTACTTTGACATGTTCAGGTGAATACAATGTTTTTGAACATTGTTACAAAGTAACTATTATCTTAAAATGTATCATCCGGTGGACATTTTTAAGAACATTACTACTGAGTGTATGAAGTAGTACTGAGCTTATTGTGAAAGAGATTTTTTTTTCCCCTGTAGACTTAAACCAGTAGTCAGTGAAGCATATCCATAAGTACCGATTTACCATATTTAGAGGAATGCAGCAGCCATGTTTCTACAAATGGAACAAATTACATACTTGACATTTTGTAGTTTTAATTTTTTCTGCTTACGATGAAATGAATGGGGAGATTAGTGGTGAACAATGTTAGGTGTGTCCACAAAGTAAAGAAAAAAAATAAATAAAAACAGCCCTGAATTCTCAAACTAAATTTGTGCCACACAAATGTGTCGTACTTGAAGCCTGTACTGTATGCCACTTCACAAAAACAAAACACACAGGGTCAGCTTTTCCTTCGCCCTAGCTTGCCCGCTCATACGTATGGCTTTGTCCGTGCATGACTGACTCAGCTCCATCTATTTATTCTCATGCGTCTTTAAGTCGGAGCGCTGTCAGACGACGATCTCTTTTCCTCCGAGTGTCGTCCGGAAGAATTGCAGAGGTGGGCCGAGGCCGCTCTTTTGAGGGAAGCTAAGTAAACATCGTTTGAATTCCCGTCGGGGTGTAATGGTTTTATGACTGGAGGTGATGGTCCAGGAGAGGAGGCTTAAAGATGTCTGACTCTAAAACAGACATATGGAATAACGCTGCTGCAGCGCGCGGGCTGGTAAAGCGCTCTCCAAAGAGGCTTACGGGGCTTTCCACGGTAATTCCATGCAGATCAGCTCTCCCGGGTTTTTTCGTTTCTTTTTTTTTTGAAGACACATTTCTCTCAAGGCCCGGTTTATAAATTTATTGGGCTTTATTTGGCCACATATGAAAGAACTTCTCCCCAGCGGCCCTAAAATTAACAATTTTTTACTTCTGGTGACACATTTACTCTGTAATTTTCTCATTAGCCCAGTACCCCTACTGTGAGGGGTTCAAAGTTTAAAAGCCCAAAGGTCCTCCCATTTAGGGATTTTTGTGTGGGCAGACACACAGTTACTAAATGCTTAGTCTACGTATTTCACATGATGGCAAGCCATCAATAAAGCTACATTTACTATGAACTGTGTCACTCAGGTAGTTTAACTGCTGTGACGGTAGTAAGTTAGCATTATATTTACAGGGATCACATTGTATTTGTAATATACAACTTTGGGGTCTATGCACAGGGATCTTTATATGGAATGTGTTAATGACCTACATTCATAGAGGAACTTTTTCTGTACTTGTCATGATTATCATTTCAAGCAGCGTGATTGTACATTTTATAGCAGCATGATTTTTATGTCCGACTACATTTGGATGGCTGCGTGACTCATTTGGGGCCTGTGGTTCTAGAGAGTTCCGCACTTATGCACACTGTAAGTCCAATATGAGAGCAAATAAGCACTACTTGGAACAGTAATAATAGAAATAACCATTACGCTGCTTTATGCACGGTATGATTTTTTCCATTTAGAATGGAAAAAAAAAATACATGGCAGTGTGCTTGAAGCATGCTAGAGTTCTTTGTTAAAAAATAAACCCATGTAATTCAGCACACCAAACGCATCACGTTTTGTGACCAACAGTGAAAACCCTCTCCGTTTTAAGAGGGTTAATTATTTTTAGTTATTTATAGATGTGAAAATAAGAGTTTCATACATTATGTTGATTAACCAAACATGTTGAGAACTCACACTTGATGTCTGGAAGGAAGAATGCTTCCAAAAATAATTTGTCACGCCATGTCAAAATGGAATTGTGTTCTGCATTATGTCAGTCGTATTTTATTCTATGATTTTGTGTGTTTTTTAAGTTTAAAAAGTTAGTAAGGAGGGAAATGGATCGTGATCTTCTCGATTGATTTTGCTGAAACCTATTTAGATCTAACTTCTCAAGAGAGTCTAAAATGACGAGGGTGTAGAAAATCCCTCCTCCATTTTAGCAAAGGCGATTTACAAAGTTCCTCATAGAACTGAGCTCGTTGGTGACATTAAACTGTTTTACTTTCATTTAAAGCTTTTATTTAAAACAGTCCAGCACCTCCGGGTCATGACACTCCAGCAGAAAAGCTCATGTTTCATTAGAGGGCGTTTATATACTTTTGTCCTTTTCACCCAACTTTGGAAAAGTATCAGCTGGTCGCTTTGCAGTGGATGTGTATGATGGGATTGAAAAGTACGGTATCGTGGCAATAAATTAGTATTTTGTTTTCAGTGTGTTGCAGTGATCCAATTCTTGGCCCTGGTCGGTATCTCACCAGAACATGAAGGAAGTATCTAGTCTGTCATGCAGATTTACAGCACTTTGGATCCTGTTCCTGCTTTGGAGACCAGCGTTGCTCAAACTAATAAATTTATGCTGCCATCCCTCTCCCTCTTGAGAACAATAATATAGTCCTGCCCTGCACTCCTAGATAAGACCTGAATTATGTTTCAGATGATTCTGAGCAGGTGCTGGCCGGTCATTTTGCACTGAGTTTGCATTTTTTTTCTCTCCCGACAATTAATAAAATGTTTGGTACTGTTTCACAAAATTTGACTCGATAGCTCTGAAGATTTCCCTTTCCATTTCCTTGACCATTCACCGGCAAACATTTATTCCAGTTGGCCAGTGGGTGAAGGGGAAAGGGGGATATAGAGACACTTTTGCAGCATTTCCATTGTAAAAGGCCGTAGCAATTAAACAGAAATGAAAAATCTTTGCTGACATTTCCCTGTAGAAATGAGACCCTGTCGAAATGAGATCAAATATCGGATTGATCAGGTACTCAAAAGCAAGACCAATACCCGATTTATCTGGACCGGTGGTCAAGTGCTTTTTAATGAACAAAAAAAGGTGGAAAAAAAAATGGAGACGTATTTCTCATCAATATTCATGAAGAAAGTCCAAGAACCATGCACAAATCGAGAGATAATTCACTGGTATTAATTGTCTGTGCTGAGAGTGACTGAATACAAATCTCTTTAGCTGTGAGTCATTATTTACAATGAAATTACTGGAGCTTGAAGCATACAGTGTTTGGTGAAAAGCAGTGTTTTGATTGTTAATATTTGATCTTGAGAGCTGTAGAAAATTCAAACGTATTCAAACATATTGCAAATGAATCACGATGAGAACTGGCATGGTGAAACTAAACTTCAGTTTTTTTGTTTGTTTACGATATCTTTTATCATTGTGTAGCTTCACTTTCTATATGATCATATTTGGCTGAGTTGTAACACACTTCAGATGACATTAAAAGATCACTGTCTGTCTGGCTCCCTTCAACTCCGCCCCCCCCCCCCCCCCCCCCCCCCTTTATGTTTACCACATCTTTTTAATCATTTTATCGTTAAGACTAAACTAATCATTGGCTTAAGGCCAATTTCTGTTTCTCACTGGCCACTAGTGACCTCCTCTGGTCATTCAAGCTCTCCTAGTCTTGCCTGCACAAGCTACAAGCAAAGTGTTTTCCTGAAACTCGGTTACTTTTCAAGATTAACTGGTGCACTATGGAGTAAAATGAAGCAGTGGATTGGCAGCACGTTGTATGAAAGAAAGCATGTGCTTGTCAGTAGTCCTGAACTGACAGGTGAGGTTGCTCAAAAAAGCCTTAAAACCTAAATTATGGCCATTTAAAACCAGAGGAAAATTGGGTAAAATTACAAAAAAAAAAAAAAAAAACTTTGCAAATGGCAATGGTAATGATTTTCAGTTTTGGATAACTGTTAAAGTTAAAACCATCGCTAAATAGCTCACATTTATCCCCATTAGCTGTCATGGCAACACTGGCAGTATTCTCAGAAGAGGGGAAATGAAAATATGTGAGTTCTCTTTTTGAATTATGGCACTTACAAGCAGACCTCCTTAGAAACATCCCTGCACTCAGCTCATTAGCGCTGGATCCGAAGGGCCCTACATTTAAAATGACTAAGGCATGACTGCACGCACAGTCACGGTTGTGAGTTGTAAAAACCAAAAACAAAGGGGAAATGAGCGTTTGCAAATCATAGCTATCAATTAGTCTTTTAATTAGTGGCATGCGCAGAGTCTGCGTCTCCCATGTGTTCGCGGAGCATGTTCTTCCACCTTATATCCAAACCGGTATCGTGTCTTATGAACTCCGCAGCTATTGAGCATCCCCGGCTTATTGCATTAAAGTCGGCTTCAGAAGGAGAGGCCCCGCTCGGCTGTGCCATCCTGATCAATGTTTCCGTGATTAAAAGTGACAGTGGCGGGATTAACTTTGTCACAGCGTAAACAGGCAGCGGCAACCTCTCGGCTTTGTGATAAACCCCTCCCCGCGCTGCAACTGTAGTTTGCACAAGAAAGGGACTCCTTTAAAGAAGTGTCGCAGGAGTGTCTTTTTGTTCTTCGGCGGCCTTCTTCCCTTCACGCAGGTTATGATTCCGTTTCACAGGATTCCAGATTCATCACAAAGGGCGGGGGGGTGGCGGGGGGGGGAGGGGAGGGGGGCTTACCGCCACCTCAGGTTGGCTTAGCCCACAAATAAAGAGAGTGAAACCAGCCCTTGTGGGATTACGGCACTCTTAATATTCCACTTGTGGAAAGCAACTGGTCCGTCTGCCTCAAAGATCAACTGGTCTGGGCCTCTATTTGGCTCCTGGGCTCTTTTTTTAAATTTGTGGACCTCCAAGTAATGCGATATTGATATTCGGAGCAAGAAACAACATATTATATATTCTGTTCTTCACCAGGAGCTTATACAAGAATCATATAGGCTATAATGGCTAAAATGACCTCGTTGCATAGCACATCAAAACATTTTGCTGTGCTCAGCACACGCAACTTAGATCCTCCATTCCACATGGGTCCCTTGTAACATATTTTGTGTGTTATGTAGAATTTAAAGTTTGTCTGAGTTTTCACTGCTTTACATCTAAAATATATCAACAACAAAACAGAATGGGTAATAGGGTTTGGGAGGTGGGGGAAAGACTTACTGTGATGTGACTTCATATTTCAAGATGCATCCGTGGACAGCCTCCTCTAGTCATAGAAAAGACTTCAGTTTCAAGTCAGGGCTGAGCTCTCGCTAAAAAATCTTTACATCCATAATGTACTGAAATGAAATGCATGAATAGCTTTGATAATTTTCTGTCTTTGTCCAGCACATTAGATACATTTCTAATGATTTCTTAATAGGGTGTCCAGGGAAATAGTCAGATCCAACATTTTTTTCCTCCCAATATGCATCGCGCAGAAAGTAGGCCTGACCCAAAGGTGAAGGGAAAGAGCACGTCAATTATCTCAGAAACAAGCTGAATTCTCTTGGCTGCTTGAAAGTGGAGAACATACGACTATCCAATAGTTTTGTTATTTCACAAAATAAAAATGACAAATGATCTATCTTACTAAATGGGCCTTTAACAAATGACCTCTTAGTAGAAATCACACAGTGGAGCGTATTTTATCGTGTCGGTTTTTTAGCCTTTACGTGTCAGTTTGATGCCTTTTCTGAAGGTCACGGCAAAGTCAGTTCTGGGTTTAGACTCGTGCAAGCATGCGCACGGTAAACTGTGCACCGTGTTTCTCCTTAGCACTAAAATGGCAACTTGACCTTTTCGGCTGTTCATTATCAAACCGCTCATTATTTTCTCTCTCATTTTACCGCATTTTATAGGCCTTTGTATTGAGCTGAAGTCATTCAAAACCCATCCTCCTTCCTGTTGCAATATTCTCATAAACATGGCTAGATTAGTGGAAAGTTGGCTTCAGGTACTTGGATTTTGGAAAGTGTAGCATTTCGTTGTCATACACTTAATTGCTTCTTTCATTAGGGGACTTGGAGTTAATCAGACAGAAACCCAGGAGTTGATTGTTAACCAAAATCTCCTTAATTGTCAACCAGAGTATAATTTTTTTAAATCATGTCCAATTAGACATAGCCACAAGCACTTACAAAATCTGGAGAAATTTGTGCAATGCAAAATTACTCCGAAAGCCTCCATTTCCCATGCCGTTCCCTTGGGAACAAAGCAGTCCATCCTTTCATGGGCTTCTTTTTTGTAAAACCTTGTTTTTGATCAGTTGAATCATGTGTACATTTTCACATGACTTAGCTTCTCTTGAAGCCCTGGTTCAATATACACAGTCAAGAGGGGTAAGAGTTTAGATTTTTTTACCCTCTCCTGTGACTGGTTCTTTAAAATTCCACTTTGTACATGCTTTTTGCATTATTTTATTTTCCTTTTTACTTATCTAAGGAACTTTTAACGAGTAAATGGAAACGGCCATCTTGATTTCAGCAACTTCCTCAATGCCTTCCACATTGTGAAATGGACCGTGCATCGAATTGACATGGCAAGCACAATGTTTGGACAGAGTTGGACAGTACAGCTAAGTTTTGGTGGGAGTTTTTGTGATTTTTTTTTGTGACATCAGACAAAGTTGTAACATCAGAATCTGACAGAATCCTGCCCTGCTGCCAAATAAACCCCTTTTAAATTAAAACTATACTTCTATGTATTTTATTCCAGCTAATAAAATTTATCTTGGGGAATTTAATTAAAACAGCATGCATTTCAATATATAACATTTTATCTCTCAAAGTAGTCATTTACATTACTTAAAAACAACCAGTTCATATTTATTTTTAAAGCAGGTTGAGTCACCTCTGAATGTTGAAATGTTCTGATCCATATCAACGTTTAAGTCTACTAGAGTATTAATTTGATTCCTCTCGCAATCGGACATTTTGGAAACAACATCCTCTCACGCCCAAATTCTTGGACCAGCATGTTGCGGTCTCTATGAAACACAGAGTCTGTGCAAGAGCAACAGATGTTAGATCTCAGAAGAGAAGGTCGGACAAATGGCCGTTCAATCGCCCGCACTGGCATAAAATCAGAAATCACGCACATAAATCTGACAACTGCGTGTCACTTCTCTGATACTCAGCACATGTTTGTCCCTCCTACAGCACTTTACTCATAAGACTATCTTCAGTCTGTCATACGGACAGTCCACTCATGTCGCTTTTCAATATTAGAAAGTGTTTTTTTAGTACGTAACGCTTGTTGTTTCGGGTCAAACTCACTGTCTCATTTTCATGAAGCATATGTGTCGATTTTTTTTTAAATGTGTACTGACGGTTCTGAGGCAGAGCTTTTTATGGTGCTGGAAATGGAACGCACACTGATACTACACGTGTAATTTTTCTTCCTCTCCGCCCGACTCCTCCTCATTTGTAGCAGTTTGAGTAGCTGTGCTGTCTTTCTGGCGGTGCGACTTCTGGCTTTGGGTTTAACTGTGGTAGCGTGACCGCTCCATATACAATAAGGAGGTAAGCAGAATGTCTACAGGCAGACACGCAGAGATACAGGGGGGAGATTTGATCTCTGAAAGGGGAGGACAACAGTCGAGAACTTCCTGCATCTCCCCGAGTTCCTGCTCAAGGGAACGGGCTGTGGAACGGATGGATCTGACAGCCGTTCCAAAACCCATTAGAACCCACATTTCAGAGAAAATTTAATTGAATGGTTGATCCCATTCCTGCTGGGCCCACTGCTATATAAGTGTGTCGTGCCGCCAGATGGACGCTCTCTCCACAATTCTAATGATTAATTATAAAACAGTTCTAATCTACGCAGCGCATAAGTATGGCGGAAATCGAAACCGGCACGGGCAGTTTGGAAACAGCGGCATGTAGGATTGGGATTCGTCACTACTGGCTGCCCTTGGCAGCGCAGGAGATTATTTTATTGTAGTCTTTTTCCTTTTTTTTTTTCCCTGCAAACATCCATTTTGAGGGATTTGTCGTCTTTCGAGTGCATACGTCAGTTCGGAGTCGTTGCGAGTTTGATTTATCACAGAGGATTTCTGGCTCTTTTGTCCTGCCTAGCCTTGCAGTTGGCCCCTTGACGCAGTAAGCAGGCCTGACATCACAAAAGCCAGCACTCCTCTGAGTCTGTAAAGCCAGGGGTCTCTTTCTGCCGCCTTTAACTCATTCTCCCGAGTCCTGATGGGCTCCCCTCGCTTGTTGCTATGCAAATGGCCAGCGTGAAAGGGGTGCCCCCGTCCTTTTGCGCAGGATGAAGGAGGGGGAAAAAAGATGGATTAAAAGTCACGCTGTTAACGCCCCAGCTCGGCTCCCGAGGATCGACGGGTCCAAACCGCCAAGCGCTGTGGCAGCTGTGAAGGCCAGCTCAATGGCTTCACTCCGGGATGCCACAACAGATCCGCGTTCTCTCTTTCACTGCGTACAGGCCTCGCAAAGCGACTTGCACGCACACCCACAAACCTCAACCCAGTCACTCCCTTTTATATTCGTTTTAGCTGAGAAACCATGTCATGTGCTCATGCAGACCCATGTAAGTTCTTACAGAAACATTCAGGATACGTTGAAGGACTTTGCTTAATATATCAGTATTAGGTGTAATACTGGCTGCCAGTTCAGGTAATTGTGTTAGGCTAGTTAAGGTGGAATACATTTAATACAGCGATTGCTTTGGAGACGTAGGCCTTAGTGCATTACCATTCATCGTTGACTGAACGTAGATGCTGACTGCAGATGAATGCAAATCGTTATGGTTGCTACATTTTCCTAAGATGGAAAATTAACGTAATGGGAAAAAGGATTGTGTAGAAGTAAAGTGGATTTAATGCTGTTGCATTTTGGATTGTTTCTGGGCTCCATATGTCTGCAGGCAGATGTACGCGGGATGAAAGCCAGGGGGATTTGACATCCCGTAATTGAATTATTTTGATTGCACACTTGATTGATGGAGTCAAACGTTCACAGATAACTTGCAGTTTTTTTTGCGTTTGGTTTTTTTGTTATTCTTTTCTATGACGGGTGCTCAAGAGACAATTGAAGACAACGGAGCCCAGAGATCAGCCACAGAAACATGAGCGTTTATTTGGAAAAGGAGTAAGCCGCCGGGTTAAAGTTTCAGGAAAGGGTGCACAGTCAAGCTTTGCCAAAGCCATCTTGAGTTCCCTCTTAGTACAAAAAAAAAAATTCTGGAGAATAAAAAATGACAAGGGCTGAGAGATGTTGTTTCTCCCGGAGCGTGTCTTAGAATCGTGGAGTTTGGCAGGGAGAGGTTGCAGAAGCGGGCTCCAGGGGGCTCAGCTCGATCGCGCTGGGGACGAAACTGCTTATTCCAGTTTCATGCAACCTCTGGGTCTTACAAGTTGAAATAAGAATTAGGCAATTAAGCCACTTTGAACTTCAGGTTTACCCCCTTAAAAATGCATTCTCAGCTGAATGGGACAACGGTTCTTCGACCCTGGGCTGTACATATTTGCTGACAAGACAGGCTCTCTGTTTAAAAATAAAAGCAGTGGTATGACACTCCAAGTTCAGCATCATTATGAGGCAAATAATGATTAATACATCCACGCTCTGGACCAAGAATGTACATGACAACGAATAACATCAAACGGGCCACTGAAGTGGCAATGGCTGTTAGGCCCAGGCCAGGGGGGGTTTGAGACTACCTCTGTAGGGTCTGTTTTTTTACCAATAAACCTTGGAATTGGCACAACCACAGTCACCTTGTTGCTGTTCATTTTCCAGTTACATAGTAGAGAAGACCTTCCAAGCACCTCAATAGTGATTTATCTGTCTGAGTATGAGTTAGACACTTCTATTTGAAGTAGTCATATCCTACAGTTGCTGAGTGTGTGTATTATTAAAAGTACTGAGCTTGAAAAGCATCTCAATACAGCCCTCCTGTGCTATTGATTTGCTGTCAGAATGCCGTGTGTAATAATGTTGAATTAGAGCAGATCATCACAGAGCACATTTTGAATTTCAGTTATGAAAGCGCTTAAGAACTTGTGGATCCTCCAGGCTGTCAGCTATTTCCCAAAGAGAATCCGGCCCTTAATTAGCGCCTTGGAAAGTGCAGACTGACACCCTTTAGGGATGCAGGTTTTTCTGCTTATCCTCGTTATTCGGCAATTCATCTGTCACGCACGCCGCCTGACCTGAAATACGACCTGTGGCTCCGTTCCTCTGGGAGGGCAGCTTTAAACAAGGCCCCAGCTAGCCTCCCTAACCTGGGGCACAAACAGGGACCCAAACCCTCAACCTCTGAATGCATCTGGGAGCCGGCCCAGGTGGTCGCAGAACCAGAAATGCTAAGCAGCTGTATGGATGGGGCCTAAATTCTTTGACAGTTAACAGGAAGTATTTAGGTCTTAATGCATGGACGTGTTTTCTCAATCCAGTAAGATATATTAGCAAGAGCTTTGGAACATTAACTAAATTGGAACATAGAATGTAGTGAGAATTTTATCCCATAAACATACAGAAGGCTCATATAAGCTTCTGTAGGGATTCAAATTCCCCTACCCCCAATCCCCCCACAATCAAAATGAGAAAGCAAACTTTTTTTGATCAAAGAAGCAGAAGATGCATTAAAGTGTTGCCATAGATACACCATACATAAAACCGAATGTACAACCCGCCACACGTACAGTGTTCATGATCTTATACACAATGCAAATGTCAAAACTGAACTTCCGTGTTCACAACCATCTTAAGGAAATCAGGAAGGTCAGCTCGTTTAGCCGATATGGGCGTACATCGTTTCCAGTGGGCATGTGTTCAAATTAATACGCCGCAAGCGCAATGTTGTTTTCTCCAGACATGCACGGTGAGCATGCTCTGCATTCTCTGAAAACACACGGTAGTTAAATGAGGTTTCTTCCTTTGATAACAGGGTGGGTCTTTTCACGGCGCTCGCTCCCGTTGCTGTCAGGGGTGGGTCAGCGTAGGTGGGGCTGGTGAAAGGGCAGAAGGTCTCCTCTGTGCCCCCCCACCCCCTTCCCCCCCACTCCCTTCCCTCGTTCTCTACATGTGCTCGCTTGAACAAGATTTCCTCAGGCATTTCTTTCTGTGAAATTTTGTTTCTAATTGCCCACTTAGATCATTAACTGTTCCAGACAAGAAACATGGCACAAACCATGCCTTAATTGATAGTTTTTCTTATAAAATGAAATAAAACTGGCCACAACATGCTCTCTGCTGTCAGGGGTCTTCTTTTTTTTAATGATTCCTGCATTTTGAAATTGAGTTCAGCTAAATAAATGGTTTATAAAGGGAGGGAGGGAAGGTATCTCTGAAACTGAAGTCTTCTGATACATTGTGTGGGCATTAGGTTTGCCAGCTGGCTGCCAAGTGCCATTATTGTATGTCAGCATTTTCCATTACAGAGCCTGATTTGAAAAATAGCCTGCATGCATTGTCTGGCCCAGTACCTAAAGAGTCTATTCAGTTTTATGAATCGATCCCCCACCCCCCCTACATACACACACACACACACACACACACACACACCCATCCCTAAGGATCATAACATCCTTGAAGGAGATTCAAAAGTTAGAAAATATTGCCATTTAAACTGCAATCTACATACATATGCACTTTATCTAAACAACTATAATACGTTTGAAGACAGTGGAACTTTTTTCAAATGTATAAAAATAAACTGTTCTGCGTTTTGGGTTCGCAGACACATTCCCCCACCCTTCTATAATTCATGTGTGAATTTAAGTCAAGGGAACCCATAAAAACAAAATAAGAAGCAGTAGTGTTTTCACATACGGTTGTGTGTTTTCACACCCTGATGTGTTTACCTTGAAATGAGTTTGAACTGGGAGTGCACAAGACAAACTGAGCTCCAGGGACCATATAGAGACGCAATAAATTTGCTACTGGTTTGATTTTGGTGTTTGTCTAGTCATGGCTGCTAATGTTGTGTTGAAACAGGATATTGATGATGGTGTTGGGTGTTCAGAACCTGAGGGGATGAATGGCGTGGTACTCCTTCAATGGTGAATAGTAGGAAAATAAAACACTCACTGTCTGCAGCCTTCCAAAGTGAACATATGAGGAGCTTTGTCTGATATGTAGCTGTCTGGTTGGGCTTTAGCTTTTTTTATATTTTGTAGATTTTATATTGGCTTGGATTTTGTCTGTCCCTGTCCTCCAAATCCCACAGTGTATTATGTGACTGTAAGCACCTTCCCGTCTCTCCAAACTCACAGTCACCTGCTACATCCTCACAGGTGCCCTGCAGCATGTGAATCGATCAGTCCTAGAAAGCACATTTAAAAAACAGAAAGGGTGACCGCATTCAGGAGCTATTCTAGTGTAAATGTGATGTTTTTGTTTGGCTTCCAAAGCCAACAGTAAAAAGCAGTGATCATTCTTTCGAAAAGAGGAGGACCCCCTACAGCTTCTGGCTAGGCCTCGTCTCCTCTTTGATTTTTCTCCCCCCCCCCCCCTTTTTTTTTAGGAGATTGCTCCAAGTGTGAAATGGCTTGAGCTTCAAAGTCTGAACTTGTCCTGAGATTATAGACGAATAAAAGATGCCTACCACTATCTGCGTCGCAGGAGCGAGAGAGAGGGGAAAAAAAAAGACGACCAGGAAATAATTGGATCTGACTACCTTTTAGAGTCTAATACAGCCCCGGCCTGTTCAAAGACAGTCTGTCGGGCGCAGGCTTCAAGATGGGGCCTCGCTCCACACTCGGGGCAACGCTGCTTTGAAGGCCGAATATTACGGCTGTGGTATTCTCCGCGTTTGGCATTATGCCTTTTTTCTCTCACCCCACACACAGTGGCCGCACTGTGTTCTGGTCAAGTGGTTCGGAATAGTGCGTGTCCAAAGTCACATTGCGGAGCAGGGGGTGCAGCTGTTTCCACAAAAGGGAAGGTGGAGGGGCAGAGGGAGTCTCCGGTGTCAGCGCGGCAGAGCCCAGGCGAGATTAAGGGCAAGTATCAGTTGCAGATGGCGCTAATAGCAATAATATACCTTCCTAATAGCATGTCTTTCCCTCTGTGCTCTTAAGCTTTTCGCCGGCTGTCGCTTCAAAACAAAAACAAATGCTTTGCTGCACAGGCTCGTATTTAAAAGAAAAAAAAGGAACTATAAAAACCTGGTGAAACCACAAAGTAGGCTGACCTGAGTTTGGCTAAACATTCCCGTTGATATAAAGAATGAAAATCTGTTTTCAGAGGTCTTCACATAAACTTTCTTATCATATGCCATCTGTTTCACTGTTTTGTATTGGTTTCACTGGCTTTACTTTAGGGAGACTGTAGGACACGTAACTTTCTTATTTTCCGAAAAGGAAACTAATGTTCTTATATGATGAAAAAGGATTATTTAGCCCAAATGGCCTTATTATTTGCTTATTTGCTGTCAATAATGCACGTTATTGCTGTGTCAGGCTTGGCCTGGAATACTGCAGGGGACTCCACGTCTATGATGTGACGTGGAAAACTGTTAACACCCATTGACAGCTCTGTGTGTGGAAATATATCCCGATATTAAGAGAAAAAAAACACTTTTTATGGAATTTCTGCTCATTCTACTGCTGTAACATGAACTGAAGTGTATTTTGTAGAACTCTGTTCATCCATTTGAAAATGTAAAAAAAAAAAAAAAAAAAAAAAAAAAAACTCAACCAACAACCTCCTTATTCCCCTTAGTGTTTTATTTAGCCTGAAGAGATGAAGTCTTTGCTCGATGAAAGTCTTTGCTCGTAACTGTTCGGTTTCATAACTGGAGCCATATTGGTTGCCCTTACGTGTTCTTTTTAAGAGCTGCTGTATTTTCCTTATAGTGTTTTCACCAGAATGGGATGCAACACACCAAAAACAGTCTGACCTACATTGATTTAATACTTTTTACTCATCATACCCAAGTTTTCCACCCAAGTTTGTCTCACATGTAGCATTTAGATGTTTACATTTTAATTGTAAATAAATAAGTTTTCCATATCACACCACATGTAACTTTACATTTGCCATGGTTAACTAAATGTTCGGTTCTATTTAGGATTACTACAAGATTTATTTAATCAACTAGGGTTATTTTAGTGCTCCCAGAAAGTTTAACTCGCTTAATTCAAAGGACATCTCCTCAGGTATGCACTCTGTAGTTAAAGAAAGACTGTGAAGAATGACTTGTGCTCAGTCATTTTGACTTTTAAACCAGATGTTCCATAGATTACAAAGATTTTATGTCACTTCTTTGAATGAGGGGGAGTGCTAATCGATATTAACACCCTTTAAAAAGATGTTAAAGCGAGAAGGACACGTTCTCAACAATAACACTGCAAACAAACGAAAAAAAATCGACCTCAATGTAACATGACCACGTTTTAAGGACAACAGTGCACTCGGGAGTCGGCTTCTTGAAAAGGCTCCGTAAACATTATAATGGGTTGTTTGGAATGGTTATGGTTAACACATTGTTTCAGTAACAGCCTACAGGACAATAATATTTTATAGTAAAGGCCTCATAACGTTCCCACATTTAGAACATAAATAAAATACAGAACCGATAGTTACAGGCCAACACTGATGTCATTTGATGTCGTCTTACGCCGTACCCCCCAGCATTTGTAAATGCATATAGGATCACTCCCTGTAATTATGTACCGTGGGTAGACAAGATAGTAGAAACACCAAACAGTCTATGAATAGCGTTGGAGTTTCTGTGAGTGTTGTCATACACATTTGGAACTGTTTCTAGTGTGATACCAGCCCATTCTGTAAAAAAAGAAAATTTAAATTAACTTATAAGACCTTCTGCTTTTTTTGATGGATATATTTTGTGATTTTTAGATCAAGCTGTCCCCATTTTTAACAGCTGGGAATAGTCAATGTGCATTGAAGGTTTTTTTTAGGTTTCTCCAACTATAAACCCCTTCAGATGTAGGGAAAGAATAAAATATGACTCATTAGACCGTGTTTCTTCCACTGCTCCGAATTCCAGATTTTGTACTTGGCTCATTGGCTCGTAACTAACGTGTCCAGCTATCTCTGTTAGTGAGCTTCAACTATGATCAGTTTTCCTCTTCCAAATTTAGTTTATCTTTCTTTGTCATATGCTGTCACAGTTTTTCATATTGGTAATTAGTAGGAATATGAATATGTAGAACCCTTCATAATCTCAATTTTGTTGCTGCAAAATGGGAGTCATCGGATGTTTCCATAATTTTGTCTTGTCCCTGTTCATTTTAAACCTGCCTCTCACTGAAACAGTTAAAGATGGCCAATGTTCAGGGTAATATGTTTTAAAAAAAAAACCTTTTACTGTCTTGCAGATGTCATGAAGCCTCTTTTTTGAGTGACTGGTTGAAATGCTTTTCTGCTCTACGGCCTCTGTGTTATTTAGATAATTGCAAGCGTCTAGAACAAATGGAAAGTGGATATACTCCTAAGTAATGATTATGTTTAGCTTGCGTTATCATTTCCTTCGACCACCAAATACTGTTCCAGATTGTGTGCATGTGTAATTTGTTCAAGTTGCTGAGTTTCAGACCACATTGTGCTTTAAGACAAGCAAAATTAACCCAGAATGCAAAACACTAACTTTGTCCACCCCCAACCCCCCCCCCCCCCCTCCGTTTCCTTTTGTATCAACAGCCTGAAAAGGGTCAAAGTTTTTGAGGGGCTGTTTTGGCTCTGCGCCTCCTGACCTGGCCTGTTTGTGTGGAGGGTGGAAATGATATTAGCATTTAGATGGAAGGGGCTGGACCCTTCTCTCTTGTCGATCGTTAACAAAGACGGGCTGTAGCTTTTACGCACCATTACCACGAGTTAGAGGAATTAAAGAAAAATAATAATTAAAAAGTATCGTATGAACATATTCCTGCACTCAGCTAGTAACTTCTGCCCATTGACAATAAAATTCCCCCATTTCCCTAAAACTGTACTCCCTGGCTGCAGAACGGTTGCAGTGGATTACCGTCTTGCCCCAGGGGCGAAATAGAGTTGTCTCTCTCAGTGACAGGCTGTCATTGAAGGCCCATTGTTCTCAGGACATTACTCATTGTTTTTATGCAGCATAGCTCATGATTCGCCTCTGTCTAATGCGAGGTTTGGGTGTTAATAATGAGCGAATCAGAGAGCACGGCATTATTTGGCCAGTGCTTGATGGTTTACTCGGAGATATTCCGGCAGTAAAAGTATTTGTCGTGAAGAAAATTGAAAAAATAAATTGTATTTTTTTTTCCTTACATTTATTCAAGGACATGAGTTACTGTGAGCCGTAATTGAAAGATAATTCCTACAAAGAGGTTTTAAATGTGTTTACAGCAATTGTGGTACAGAAGGGGGGTGGGTGAGGGGGGGGGAAGGTAATTTTGTAAGTTTTCATTAAAGTCATCAGAGCATGGAACTGTTTTTGTCTGCATCAAAGCAGCAGCAGAAACTGCTCTCAGTTCATTCATCCAGCTCACTCAGTAGGACCTTACCATGCATAACTACGTCTCACCACTAGAGGGTGAAAGGGCCAACGAAGTAGTCACGGCCATTAAGCAGCGCGCATTAGTTTCTGGTTTTCCTTTCTTGCATTTCTCAGACTCTTGAGAATAAACGTCTGACAACACGGGAGAAAATGGAAAGAAAATGGTCTGGGCGATGAACAGATTAATTGTTTGACATTTGTGGTACATCCAGAGTCATCGAAGTGCTGCAAAATGTAAACCAATACTGCTTTGCTACTGTGAACACAGGGGCCGTGTTTAGACCTGGTATTTGTGGTGGTTGTTTTACTTAATCCGCTCTTTGTTTAATTTGTCCCCAGGGCTGATTGCTGTCATTATTATTTTCTTTCCCAGCGATAGATTTGCCAGTGGTTGTTGTGTAGAACACCTTGGCTCCAGAATGCAGAAGTTTCAGGGTTTCAGAGGTTATCTGCTAAGACTTGTTCTGAACCAGGTGTTGAGCCTTAAAATGTGAGTCTTGATGGTGGTTGGTGAAAATAATGGAGGGAGTATCCTCACCCTGAATCATCTAGGGAGATCTGGATCAGTCTCATATCAGATCATATCTCAAGACTAATTAAATCTGTCTTCTGGGCTTGTTCATTAATATCGTCTTGAATCCTGTCTTCTGGGATATCACATATGATCAATGACAATGATTGCACTCCTGTTATTTCTCCGTAAGCCAAGTGACATCCCATAGGACAGAGAGGCTGTTTTCAGGAGGTTCGGCAGACCAGACTTGTTGAGGCACGTTGAATGACTCACGAAGGGAAATATGGAAATCACTCATTTCTTTAAAAGGAACCCCCGGTTTGTAATGTTAATGTCTGCACCGTATTCAAAGCACTCCGGCAACTGAAATCCCCGGCACAGGTGACATTTTAAAGTCGGCTTCTCAGGCTGCTAAAGTTTTGTCAACCTCTAACTAGTCAGCCAAGTAAAACCTGTTTATTTGACTCCTGTTGTTGAGTGGTGTCATTTTCTCCATTGCATTGCAGGCAGACACAGCATGCTGATGCAAAGTAACTTATCAAGGAGAACGCCATTGTTCCTAGAAGAGGCAGTATCCAGGACTACTCACTAAATTTAGACCACTCTCAATCACCTTAAATATTCACTGCGGTAGAATGTCAGTGAACAAAATTAAACATGCTTTATCATCGTGAAAGGTCTGTGTCCCCCTGAAGCAAGCCTTAAATATCTCTGTCTGAAAAAGTGCAGATGGTTGGAAATCTAGAAATGACATTTATGCTCTATCATGCAAGAGCGAATTACATAATGTTTACTTGTCAAAGAATTACAGACATGAAACGAATACACACACACATTCAACAAATGAGAATCATCTTTCGTCTTGGAGAACGTGGTCAGATTTCATGTTTTGTGACTAATCGTAGAATTAGCCAGAAGGGTTGAGAGACTAAGATGCAATGTAAAATGACTCCATTAAGAACTTTAGCTCAGACTGGGGCTTGAAGATTGATGGGTAATTTTTGGGGATGTTGATATTAGTCTTATGTCACTGATGTATATGCCCAGGTCTACCAGGTGAAGCGCTTCATTTACCACTCGAGATCAAAGACAGCACGCGGAAACCTTGAAAATGTCGCAGCCTTGCAATAAAAACATTACCAAGAATCCTTTCAGACCTGACGAAGTAATCACAACGCGATACGAGGCCGTAGCAACCATGTTTGAGAGTGTGCATTGTTACCATAACCTAGCCTAATGCTGCCTTTGTCTCGCATCAACATGACTTGCATTCCATATTCATTGAATATTCATGATGACGTTGATGAAGTTTGGAGGAAATGTTGTGTGGCAACCGGAATAATCCTTGTGTGAAAACAAAGCAGCCATTTCCAATCAATTATACTAATCAACATCGCCAACTGAGCAAACTTAACTTTTCTCAAAGTTCTTTCATTTAACCCCATTTAACCTGGACTCCTTAGGTTAACAATTCATTAAAAGTATATTGATTTTATTACACCCTTCTTTTGGTTCTGCTCTAAAGAGGATTAGCTTTATCTTAAGATACGGTTATTGTCATTCATTTGAATAATATTGAGCATCCTCTTAAAACCAATTTGACTGCCTTCCAAATGAAATATCTGCTGAAATAGACTTGGGCAATAAACACCAACACCAGTAAAGTACAATGTTGCATTATATAGCAACAGTTCTCATTTAAGGAGCTCAAAACAGCAACAAGTAAATCAAGAATTTAAGGTAGCAAATACATTGCTTAGTATGACAAGAAAAGAGGTGGAATGTTGCACAGTGGGAACACATGGATTGATGGGGCATAAAAAGGACTTCCCTGCAACGTCAGCATTTTCCGAAAGCTGTCCTCCTCGCCGTGACTTTTGCCATTTTTATTATTTTGCCAGGAAAATGTATTTATATGCTTTTGATAATCATAGGTCGGAGTGGTCATGTGTGAATATAATTAGTTTTCTCTGGTTCTTCAGGCGTGGAGCAAGCAGTGACTCACACACCACAGTTAAGGCTTAGGCAAAGTTGGAGCCAGTCTCTTTGTCTTATTTTATTGACTCGTGGCCTCTCCTCCATCTCTCTGTTTGGGGGGGAAGGTGGGAGGGCAAGCGGAAGGCAGACGTATCTGAGAAACATGGAGCAGGAATGCCAAGCTTGTCCAAGGGAGGATGGGAGAAAAAAAATGATTTGTGACAGTTCATCCAAAAACAAAGAAAGATAAATATTGAACACCAGCGGAGGGGTGAAAGGAAATAAATAAAAGTGTTATTCTTCCCCTTATAGTTTGTTCAGTTAGATCATAAATCTTGCCATTCTGTAAGTCGATCTTGTTTTTGTCCTTAGCTACCAGCGCCTGGCTGGTGCGTATGGGAATTGTCCTAAGGTCATACGTGTTCTTGAGAGTTATTACCAGCTAAGACTTGCTTGTGGCCTGCCAGGCATGAGAAAGACAAATTGTGCTGCCTTGCAAGAGTCGTACCAGCTAATTGCCATCCCCCGATCTCTGAGGCAGAAGATGTGAAGTAGGGGAACTAGGGCTTTCTGGCAAGGTAGGAGACTACGAATGAGTTAGAAATTGTAAAGCTATGGAATACTTTGAATTTTATTGTGTATTTTGTCATTAAATAAGGAATTTTAAATTTTATTTCTATTGCTCTTTGTGAAGTATGAGCAGACACTTGACTTTTTACTTGAATGTATGCTTGCGTTGTTTTATATTTGGGGAAGTGTAGTTCTCATAGCTTTGTGGAACCCTGCCACACTCAGCCATTTCGGTTTTTGCAAGAGCTTTGTGTCAGTGGCGATCGCATCCTGAGCCGAAACCACCATCTTGAAAACCAATGAAGTTTATGCGCCACATGCTGTTGTAATTATGGCCCAACACGCCCTGTTTGTCTCCAGACATAATTGAAAATGTGTGATTGGAAGCAAACCACTTTTACAAACTTGTTCCTTTAGTTATGTGTCATGGGGAGCACAAAATTTGAAAAACCAAGGACCCCCCGAGACAGCAAACCAAGAGGGAGTATGCGAACAGAAGCCAGAACCGTTTTACCGTTCATGCAGCCATTTGCCAACACGATGTGCGAATCTGTAACAACGTAATGACTAGAATAACGCATTTCCCTCATGCGGTCCTGATTGGAACAGATGTTTGTGTCTGTGTGAAAGAGAACGCGTCATTAGAAAAGGACTCTGCAGTTTTCTTTGTATTGTCTCCAAGATGTTAGGTGGGGAGGGAGGGAAGGGGGGGGAGGAAAGGTTGATAAGTAGAGGCTTGTGAGATGTCATTACCATTACTTGCCAAGCGTTGGCAGTCACTGCAGGTAATTATCCCTGTCACTGCATTGGCGAAATACATAATTGCCATACTGTATTTTGGGCACCTGGAGATTGATGACAAAGTCATAGACATTCGTGTGGCAACATCGGTTAGGTCACATGGGTTGCAACTGCACTCACGTTTCAGAAAGGCATGCCGTGGGCTTTCAGGTTGTACTCTTTTTTTCGAGGCAGGCTCTTTTGCAGACATAATGCATCAAATTGAGAAACGCCTCATGTTTGACTCTGAACATGTGTGGTGCAGAGAACATATTACATTTCCATTCTTCAATATGTATAGCATTGATAAGAAACGAATCCTGATGGTCTTTCCAGGTACTTTATATTCTTCAAAGAAAGGATGCAAAGAGGAATGAGAAAGTTACAAGGATGTTGGGGGGGGTGTTGGGGGTGGGGGGTGGCGGTGACAAAAGCAATCTCGTTCCCTGTTGACTCAGCTGAAGTGAATACATTAACACAGCGGCTCCCTGTATCTCGTTGTCTCTTTGGAAGTGCGGGGGGGGCGGTAGACTAGAGGAAGACTACCCTGCACTTGTTGAAGAGGGGCCGCACCAGGAACCTAGCACCATCAATCAAGCACTGCTTTTGTCAATGGGAATAATAAGAGTAGCTAGGATCCCGTGTGGCAGCTGGCACAGAGTTACAAGATAAATATTGGGCCTGTGCATTCTTCCTGGCCTCCTTCTTCTTCGTCTTCCTCTGCACTCTCCTCTCGCTTTGTTACACATCAATAATGAAGGCATTTAAAAGTTGGGGCCCCCGCTATCCTCGGCCGCGCTGCTGCAGACGACTCAATTCGAACTGTCAAAAACGGGAAACGCTGCCTCCGAAGATGGACTCACCCTGCCTCCCCTCCTCTCCTCCCTCCCGCTTTTGCCATCCAGCTATACATGTTTGTTTTTTGTATTATGTTTCTGATTAACATGTTTCCTGGCTAGCTGCAGTAGGTTAAGGAGGAAAGATATTTCAACATTTTTTTGAGTAGTGGAACGGACTTAGCAAACTAGATTGTTAGTATATACTTTATTTAACTCGTTGCCACCGCTACCAACATGAAATTGTCATCTTTTTCATTAAAATAAAAAAATACCAACACATTTCAACCCCAATTTGCACTTGAAAATAAAGAATTGAAAGCAAATAAAATGCATTCTTATTTTAGGGGTTAGTAGTATGTGCGTTGGGGGAAGAGCTTAATCGATGATTAATGGTGTCCTTGGAACATGCCTGCAGATGTAATGTAATCCGATGTCTTGCGAAGCACCCCCCACTGAAACCCTCCTGGAGGTAGAGCTAATGAAGGGAGTATTGGGAGGACATGGGCCTACTTACGGTTACCCACTGTTTTTGTCCTGTAGTTAAACAGTTAATAGCCCTGGGCCTACCTACGTTTAGTAGCTGTTTTTTCCCCATAGTCAAGGTGTTAATGGTCTTGAGCTTTGCTACATTCGCTCGCGCTTTGTTGTCCTGTAGTCAAGGCGATCAGTTTCCTCATTACGGTAGCTAAGGCACTTGAGTATGGAAAGAAAAGAGGCAACTAAATACCTGGTATGATCAAATTCACCAAAAAGCCTGCCCGTGCTTTATGAAGGAGCGGGACACTGAGGTGTAACAGAACCTTTATCTTCATTCGAGGCACCTTCACTGCCATTCCAGGTTAAAAAAAAAAAAAAAACTCAGCATGTTTCATCACATCATTATCTCCGACGGGCTGGCCTGAGATGTCCTCATTAGGCGCATGTATTATAGTCCGAGGCGAGCGCCAGAGGGAGACCGGTCAAGGACCATCATCCCCTAGGGCTCTCTGGCATCCAGGAGCTTTTCATCACCAGACGAGTCTTGGCCGCGGTGCCGCCCAGCCTGCCCGCCGCCAGGCCCGGCCCGGAGCTGGGATCTTCAGCAGACCACGGGGAGTCCATCTGTGTTCGCATTTTCCCCTCGGTGATGGAAACCAGCCCGCTCATAGCCGGTCTGTTCTGGGGAACACCGAGAGGAAGAAAGCGCTCTGTTTCACGTGTTCATCCAGACCATAGAGTCTGTTTATAAATATCGTACCTAGGATCAAAATGGCCTTTTTGCTTTAAGAAAGTACTTACCTAGGGTGTTTGATTAAAATTTTAAAATGAATTTAATTTGTGTGCATGCGTGTCAGTGAGTCTTACCACAAAATGTCTGCTTTTGTTTAATCAGCTAATCTATGAATTACCAGAAAATATAAGGAAGGAACCTCAGGCTATAAAACTGCCTCAGCAGTTCTACATCTTCCACATATAAATGTAGCTTCAACCATCACTCAGAATTCTCTCAAACTGAAAAATAACTCTGTAAACATTCTCCTGGAAAATAAAAATAGGTAAGGAAATATGCCGTGGCATTCACCTCAGAACCTGAGGAGAACTGCAAATTTCCATATGTGAACGTAACTTAAATCCCACCTGGCTTCAGACACCGTCTCTATCTGCCACTTTCATGTGTGAGCGTGTGCAACGTTAAGTATGCTAAATTCAAGGGCACGGTCCCCTATCATTTCATACCTGCTACATTTGCAGGAACCGTCTTGCCATCCCATTTCTCTCTCTCTCTCTCTCTCTCTCTCTCTCTGTGAATCATGCCTGGATTCCGTGGTGGAATTTGGGATTTAGCCATCTTTTGAAACCAAATCTGTCATTTGTCTCTTGCAGAAGAATCAGCCACACATTTTACCAGTGTGGCAGCCGAGATAGGCAGAGGACTGTCAGTTTGTAAAGATGAAGATTAGTCATGCAGGATGTGATTTTCTCTGCCTTTTCAGCCTGCGAGCCTGATGTCATAGATCTTGCATTTGCGTGTGTGTGTGTGCGTGTGTGTGTGCACTCTTTATGACCACAGGACACCACTGAAGAAATAATATATTATATAACCTAATTTGCAATGTGTTATATTTTAGTGTGATCAGCATTATTTGCACTATATTAACAGTTCCCATAATACCTGGTGCAATTGATATGCTTGCATAAGTCTATGAATTGAGTATTCATCTAGCATTATAGTCACTTTCTGCAGCAGCTGTGTGCAGATCAGAATAAAAACTGTGTATTCTGATTCTGGGAACTTATCTTTGAAATAGCCCAGCTTGTTGCACTGTGTCGCATTTATATTATGGATTAATATTTGTGAGTGATTTTGTAAATCCATGTGCTCTTTAGCATTTTAAGAGGCTATAAAACACTTTAATTTCTTTTCCCTTAGAGCTATTTCTTGGATTTTGTCTTAGGTTAGGCTGGGGTAGGGGCATGGAAACAAATTATAACCTTCCTGCGAAAAGGCTGTTTCTTTTCTCTCTGAATTGGCATCGGCGAGTTCAGGCCATGGTCACCGAGGAACATTAAAGGGTACGCTGCCCTGGCTCCCTCTGTCGCCTTCCCCGGCCATCTCGGGAGTTCTCAGACCACGCGATGGTAATTGGGATCATTAGGTAATTTACACAGCCGTGCTTTCCCCCTCAGTCTCCAGCCCAGGAGAGCTGCTACTTAAAACCAGGTCCTTGATCTTGGAGGAGTCGGGGCAGAGTCGCAATTACTGTATCCGTCGTAATCTCCGAGCTCGCGCTGGAGACCAGAATAGAAGGCGAAAGCAGAACACATGTAATGGGTATAAGCCACTGATGGCTCAGACCTCTCTGATCAACTCCGCCCGATATCCGGTCTGCCCGACACGCAGATGGCACCCCAGTACGCCTCCCAGGGTGTCCAGCACTTTCGGGGAACGGCAGGACCACCAAGACAGAGCGTCACTTCTAAATCTCTTGAGACCGGAGAGCGGCTTCGATATTCAAGTCGCTGTAATACCAGCCCATAGCATGAGCTCCATCGTGATTTGAACACGCTGTGCTCACTGACACAAAAGCCATTATTCTACATGCCGCATGGGGAACAATGCATAATTGTGCAACGTTAAACATTAGAACAGTTATAAGTGCAAATGGCTGTCATGTACTGAGAGATTCATTTCATGGCTATTTCTGTCCATTTGTCCTCTGTTATTTATATTTCCCCCTTCAAATCAGGAAGTGATCTGATTTCAAGACTTTTTTTTGACCCCCTTCTCATTTCCTAAGTAGTTCAGTGAAGGGTCACAAAAAAGCCTGTGTGTGTGAAAAATAGGCGGGCGGACAGGAAAGGGGCAGGGATGGGGGGGGGGGGGGTTGGGGTGTAAATCATTACCACATATAAAAGATACTTAAACACTCAACAAAGATGAGTACTCACTTCTTAGTACTAGCCACTGCTTGACACAACGGCCTTCGAAACCAGGAAGAAGAAAGAGACAGGCCAGTGTATTCTGACACCTATTATAAGTATTATAAGTAGGCGTAAAGGATTTTTAATGTAAATGTGAGTTTTTGCTTTAGTTTACAGAGCAGAAGACTCAAACAACCTGCATGGTTGAGACCTTGGCACAAAGTTTGGGGCACAGTGAATTATTGCGACTGCATACATTTCCTTTCACTTTGTTTCTGCCCCCCTGTACTGCCCGCATAACGACTCCTCGGGGCAGCGGTTCACACATTCTGAACCCGCTCTCGGGGCGCGGAGTCATTGTTCAGCACCGGCTAATTATACCATGAAATAAAGGAAAATAAAGTACCTGAATTCACCATCCTGCCAGTCTGGGTATTACTCCAGCGGGGATAAATTAGCTTGTCTGTGGGAAAAACTTTATTAATTTGAATTGAAATATGGCCCGTTCACGCTGCTTTTCGGCCTGAGAAATCAGTTTATTACAATTTGCCCCATATGGGCTTTTTTATTCAGCATTAGCTGTGCGCTAGTCAGGGGATGTCCACAGCTCACAAAACAGGCTTTGAATATTTCCTTACCTCATAGCTAGCGTGAGGCCCATTGAGGGAGATATGAATGGTGACAGTTGAAAGGCCCAGCCTAGCCGGGCCTGGTCCTGCAGCCTGCCAGTACTCCCCGCCATTCTATTGTATCTCTACTCAAGCACAGGGGTATTTTGGGTTGAGGGAGGATGCCAAGTCATGTGCTCGTATTCTTTCTCGGAATGTGTTAAGGGGAGACGGGGTGGAGCGAGCCTGGGGAGCCCCTCATGAGATTTTTTTATTTTTTTTTGGGGGGTGGGGGGGGGGGGGGGCGGACTCAAGAGCATTGTCACAGCATGACAAAGAACGTGAATGAACCTCATTTGCATATGCTCAATAATGAGTAAAACGCACACTTTAATTGGTTGCATTCAAGTCGGGCTAAATCCTGTGTTCTGTTGTTAGAAAAAAGAGGAGGGTGGGGGGGTTTGGGGGGGGGGGGGGAGGGGGTTAGAAATGGCACCCCACCTCCTTTCTTCACCATGTGCTTCATGTTGAGATGAGAAGCACATAAAGCTGTAGTAATGATTAACTGCAAGGAACTTGTTCAGAAAGGGGGGGGGGTCGGGGGGGGGGGGTGGGGGGGGTAGGGTCTGCCATTTTATTGTGATCAAACAAAAATAGGTGTTTTAAGGTCGATTTTACCAGATACATAATTAGAGGCATATCTTCATTTGCACGTCAGAAATGATGACTGTGTGATATTGTGGCACAGTTGTTTAATTATGAACATATGGCTAATGGATTAAACAAACGGCGGCTCAGTTGCGACAAAATCTTAACAGAGCATTAATATCATAGTGTGAAATGTTTTTGTGTATTGTAATGTTACCAGTAAATTCCACTGAAACTATATAAAACATAAGCTACATTTCATGCACCGGTATTAAGAATTGAGATTTTATGCTGTCATGTATATGATGGCATAAGAAGTTTTCAGAAATGCAGAAGTCGTCCTATCAAATGTAGACACGTTGACTGGAGTAGTGTTCCGGAAGGTATACCGTTGTCCATGCATGTATTAAAGTAAGTATAAAACTGAAGGCAAATGCGTTCATCAAAAGTAGCCGCATACTGTTTGAGAGAGGCACAACACAGCTATACATTTGGCTTCACAGAGGGCACATTGTTGAAGATAAATATAGCATGTTTAAGGAGATGACACAAAGTAAAAATGAACTTGCCTTTGCATGGCATGGTACAGTAGCCAGAGTATTCAGCTGCAGTAGAGGAAATGAAAAATGTAACGACATTATGGTCCGCTACATTGACTTACATGAGCGCATTCAGGGGGCCTACCTGCCTTCAAATGCGAACATCAAGTTCGATGCGCAGTGTACCGAAGAAACGCTTCTCGTGGCGTCTGGAGTTCTACTGTTTTACATTTACATTTGTATTAAGGATTTGTGTATTTTTATTGCACAGTTTAAATTTGAATTGAGGATCAAAGTAGTTCTGTCAGTGCCAATTTAGTGTTTGTGCCGTTTCAAAAGAGCCATGGGCACGGCCACGGTGTCGTTTACAGAGGGGGATTTTAATGTCAGCAAATTGGATTTATGGCATAATGCAGCACCTTTTTATCGTCCATGACAGTACACAATGTAATGAAAATGTATATCGTTATAATTATCCATGCAGTTGTGTAGGTTTTAGAACATATAATTGTTTTCATGGTACTTCTGGCAGTATAATTTTACATTGTGTAAATTAATCGACTGTTAACAGTGGTCATAACTAAGGTTGTGTTTGAGTTCCCCAGTGCTGGGGGTAGCTGGTATAGCCATCTTTTTGTGCAGACAAGCTCTTGTTATTGTGCAATTAAGTCAAACATCTAGACATATATTTAGCTTTTTTATCATTTTCTACATCTTTTACTCGTACTTGGAACCTCATTGATATAAACCACTGGTTGATGTGGCACCACGAATGCAGTTTGGTGATGCTTGGTTATCCAACACTGTAGTTGACTATATATGTGAAACATATATCCTCTTCAGTCAAACCTTCTCTGCAGACCCTTGAACACACACAGTAACCACCCTTATTTTATTTAAATGCTTAGTAATAGAAATACATCTGTCAAAAGCATGTTTGAGAAATCAGACACTCCTTATTGGTGCTTGACAAATGAACAAAATGAGCAAATATAGCCCCACCCTGCCAACCCCTATGCTTACAAATGTTATCAATGTGAACTCTGAATTGTAAATGAGGACTGGTTCAGTATCAAGCACCTGTATACGGCTACAAATGCACATTAGTTTCAAAGGGAGCGAGGAGGAGAGGAGGGAGAGATCATCAGCGAAACCTAATGTTCCCATGGCAACATGTTTATGCCTCACTGGTGCATCTTGTAAATCCAATTGGAGGGAGAATGAGGCCTTGTCTTCTCTTAGGCCTGAATAGGCCTAGAAGTGGGGAAAAAAAAGCAGGCTTAAAGTGTGTTGGAGGCCCAAATAAGTGAAGAGGTGGGAACAAAAGATGTCTAGTTTTTTTTTCTTTTTTCTTTTTTTTTTTTTACTCTTTCTTATCTTATGGAGTTTATCAATGGGGTCCGTTGACCCCGGACAAAGGCGGAAGACTTGCTTGTAAGGGTGATGAGTTTTACCCATATTGCAACGGTACGTCCTGACACCTGGTATGTTTTCCATAATTAAATTAAATAGTCTCTCTCGCAGTGGGAAAGACATGACCATTTGCATGTGATTTGATTTCATCGCTGCGCTGGTGTTCGAACGAAGTCGCGTAGCGGTGGGGGCTACCAAAAACTTACATCTTCATTCATGGAAACAGAAAAGATTGCAGCGTGGTGTTTTGTAGCATTTCTTTACCAGCATAAAAGAACGATATGGCTGTCAAACGCTAATCACAGAAAAGTTAATTTTTATGCAAATCTGTGGAACATGGTGAAGGTGATCCATTAAAAGTGTACTGGTGTCAAAAAAGACATATACTTGATCTTTTAGTCCCCTAATTTTGTGTAGAATCTGGGTTAAATTTTCTATTTTAAGGAACACTAAATGTGTTAGTTTTTTTATGCTGGCTTTCTAATCTCTAAAACTCTGGTAATTCCTTAATGTTTGCAAGTTTGTCATCTCATTTGGAGGAATAAGAACGGTTTATCCAGGCACTCTGTTAAAAAACATCATTAACTCAAATTGCTGTAATTCTTGTGCTTGTGATGTTCTGTAGATTATTGAATTTAAGGAGATGAGTCTAAGATTGAGAAGAGACTACTTCAATCCAGGAGACATATGGTGTTTGCAGCTCAGACTCTCCTGCTTATGATGCTTGCATGTGAAGCAAAGATAAGGTGTAGATTCAGTATTTTATTATGCTAAAACGAAATCCCATAAAATGTTAACGCTACATGTCTAGTTAGTAAATCACATGATGTTTCAACGTTTCTAGCAGATCATGCTATCCCATTAATCAAATGCAAATTTTGTATTCTTCATTTTATGATGTATATATTCATGTCAATTCACATGAACTATGTAGGTACTCTGTGTATGATGATTTAACATCACAGTGCTGTTTTATTACTTGGGACAAAGTTGAGTGTACCATGGTTATGATAACTATGCACGTGGCTAGTTGCATAACCGGTTCATGAATGGGAGATTATATTTATTTAAGATGGTGTCGGGACTGATCTTTTTGTGTGGGCTTTCTGTTATGATATGACAAAAGAATTTATTTCTGCTCTCAAAATCTTAACGGTGGGAAAAAAACACTGCAGCCCCAGAAGGTTCCTGGCAAGTCAGGATTTGTCTAAGGTAGCCAGGTAGCTCTTTTGACAGTTCGGATCTTTTCCAACTGAGCTTTCTGCTTGTTATTAAGATGCCCTGTAAGACCTGAGATGTAAAATGAATTATTCTTCCATTTGTAAAGAATCGGTATGTGAATGTGTAAACCAGGCAGTAAGCACATGATGCATAAAAAAAATAATGATTGAAAAAAATAATCAAAAGAATGCAAAATAAAATGAATGCAGACAGCACAATCTGATTTATATTTTTTTCTATAACTGAACCATGTGTGCTCTCTGCATGCACTGACAATAACATGAATTCCTAAAACCCTCATTGACAGAAGATAAAGCTGTAATAACCACGTTCTTGCACAGAGGAGAAATTGCCATTGAAAAGACATAAAAGGATTTGTTAGATGGCAGGGTGAATGAGATGGCTACCGTCGAGTGTGCCTGATGGATATGCTAATTTGACTTATTAATATTCATTACTTTCTAAAACACACATAATACCCTACTGTGTCTGCTGATTTTTGTCCCGAAATAATTGTAATAAAGGGGAAAAACCCTGACTGCCATGTCAAACTGTCACTCTTGAAAACACATTTCTAATATTAAAATGGTTGGGGATACTCAGAGCCCAGACTAATGGCAAAGATGACCTCTAATCTTCTGTGTTTGTGTCTGTCTGGAAATACTATGGCAGTCCCTCCCTTTGCAGTCTTGACAGTGTACCACGCCAAATGGCTCTGTTTGTTTTGCCTGTTGGGAGGTAGGAATCTTTATGCTTGCCTTTCACAGGGGTGATTGTGGTAATATATGTTGATGATAACATAGCTGTGGATGTGTAAGTTTGTTCTGTAAGTGCTATTTGTTCAACAGTGTTGCAGTCATGGAGTTTCTTTGTGCAAGTAGCAGAGCTAAAATGCTCCCGTTTTTCCTGTTATCAGAAAACATTCCACCCATACACGTCCATGTATACCGTGCGCAGTGTTTACTTATTTTATTATGCATGGAAACTCTGCCATCGGCTCGTGAGAGACCACATTGTTCCCCTTGTTAATTTGTCATTGTTAGTTTGTGATCTGAAATGAAATGAGCGAAAAAGGCTGAGAGCGTAGTTTTCGTTCTGCCTTTGGGACACACTGTTTTGGCTCCGAGGCCTGCGATGTGACACTACGCAGAGGACAGGCCCTGGACATTTTCAGCAGAGGGAGCTAATGAGCAAGAGCAAAACCCAGTCGACATCACTGCTCTTAAGCGACGGAAGGTGTGGCTGCTCTATAGCTCAAACAAGCCAGCGTTTGTCTTAACTGGAGCTTGAGTTCACTCAAAGCTCCTTAAACACATGGAAACTGTTTGGTCAGGGTTTTTTTTTTTTGTTTAGCACTGTTGTTTCAACACACTGTACCTATTTTGCCTTATAACATGAAGATGCCCTCTAGCTAATTTAGGTTTTCTTTACTTTTTTTCCACTTCCTCTTAGTCTTCATGTTTCACTTTAACCCTGCCATACTACGTATATTACCATTTAGAGACAAAGTGTTTGTTTGGGGAAAGTTTGACAACAGAGCTGCTCTGTTTACAGACTTTGAAGAGCACATTTCCATCGGCCTCCTCACCTTTCTCATCAGAAAACACCTTTGGAAACAATAAGGAAACAGAACACCGACACCCGATAGTGCTCTTAAGGAGCCTCGGGATAAGGGCTTAGCAAAAGCAAACAGGTTTGTGAGGCTAAACAGAGCAGCCAGTGTTATGCAGACAAAAAAAATAAGGGGGAGAAAAAAACCACACTGGCCCTGGGGCGATGCAGGCTGCGGTGACTCGGGGCCGCGCAGCTTCTGCTTCTCCAGCAAAAAGAGCCGCGCTCTCCCTCCCCGACCCCGAGAGAGCGCGCGCCGCGCAGCCCGACTCGCGGCCTTGAGACGGAGGAGCGGGCTCGGGGAGGGACCATCGGCGCGCTGCAAATCCTAGCACGGCTCCCCTCTCCACCGAGCGTGACCCGCTACTGTTACAATATTTTAACTGACAGCTGCGCATAGCTGCAGCAACTGTAGATCACATCAGCACTTGTCTGAGATCCTTATCTAGCTCAGTGTTTTGTGTACGCGGTGTGTATCTGAGTGGAATTAAAGGCCTTACACGCAATGTTGCTTTTCGTTCCAAGAAAGATTACAAAATCATATATGCTTAATTTTATACAGCATTAGTCCATGTTCTTCTTGATTAGTTGATATGTGACCAAAGAGAGTCATGGCTGTGTAGGCCCATTCAACCTCAGAAAACATAAATAATTATGAAAGAAAGTTGGAACCATTGCTTTCTTTTAATCATTACCATTAGTATAATCATAATTGCATGTTCATTTGATGAAGGCTCTCAACGGCATTAAAGGTTCTTTTTTTTTTTTCTGTTTTTAGGAATGTAGATTTCTGTGCTTGATTATTGGTAAAATTAGCATTAATACTTTTATTAATAATCTGTGAACAGCAATCTTGTCCCATGGGATGAATGGTGAAATGAGACATTTATTGCGTGTTTTCTTTTGTGTAAGTGAGATAAGTCATAGCGATTCGGTCCCTCAGGCAGTTTGCGGGGCCCAGTGAGCGAGCCAGCCAATACGGTGTGCCATGAAAGAAAATATCAGGGGTTTACACAAGTGTTGTTCTATGTAATTCCTGCCTGAAACCCGAGGTTTAGAAACTGAAAATTTAATCCAATAATGCAATGAAATCTCATTTGAACATGAAGGCAGACATGTTGCCGAGTCTGCGCATCGCGATCTGTAGGCGAAAGCGGAGCCAAAACCGCAGTCCACCACTTTGGAAGCGGGGAAATGTTTTGATCAGCTCTTCTGTCGCCCGCGCTGAAAGGTTTCAGTATGGATTACAAGATTGGTTCTGTATAAAGACATGGCCCTTGCCATAACCTCACTCTCCTTTCAAATCCATTGAAAGACTGCATGCTTTTTTTCGTATTCCAATGTTTGCTTTATTAAATTGAAAGTCTAATGATGTGGTACACCAGATGAATCCAGATTAGTGACCTGAAGGGTGCACAAGGGCCTCTGAGAAAACTGATGAAAGGAATTGTATCATATATTATGCCATTGTAGTTTTTTATAGAATTATGGTAAAATAAAATTTGGCAGCCATCCCAACCTAAGCAAATGTATATTCATTACATTTCTTGTTTGGTTAGAAAAGAAACACAGCAGTGCTCAAATATACATTGAAATTCATTATTTTTAATGATACTACACAACCTTTTGTCATTGCATTGTATTGTTGGGTCATTCTATCACGAATATGAAAATAATGTTTTTCAGTTTCATATCTGCCTAAAGGTTGCATTGTATTTTTGTAATGTGGTCTGTCAAGCTCTTTGTGACTACTTTTAATTTTGCTGATTTTAATGGCACTTACTTGGTAAAACATATTTCCTTCTGAGGACTAAAATTTGCCTGAGAGACACCAAACATTTCCACATGATGGGAAAATCTTCCTGTTGTACTGTATCAGAGGCCTATAGCTCTCGTCTTATTTAAATCCTTACTCTATACACGGTGATACAGTGCCCTGCTTTTCCATCTGTTCAGTTTTGGATAATTTGTCTTATGAATTTTATTTATATGCCCCTGTAGTCACAGGTCTACAAGCAGTAGTGCAAATGTTGTATTAGAAGCAGGCTTTCATTAAGAGTCCCTTCAGGTCAAGCTATTATATTTTTATGAAACATCTTGGTTCGCAAAGAATTCGTGTAGCACACGGGACACAATGGAAAACTTGTTTTGGAACGTTAGATGCTAATCAGGGACAGCACAGAGGAATCTGTCTTTTACGGATTGCAGTTTTGTGACTCGGTGAAGACAGTGCAGGGGGCATACACGACTGTCGCTGATGTGTCTCTTGGTGTTGCTGCATTACCACAAAAAAGCAGCATGGGCTGGCTGGGAAAGGAACATTCTGGAAACATTCGAAGCTATTTATAGACGCCCGGCAGCAATTGCACACACTGCAAAAGATGTGGAGCGCCATACCCTTAATCGTGTTGCTATGATGGAAAATGTGGGCTGGAAAGTGGGCTGCGCGCTGAAAGCGCCGACGTGATCACCGATTATCGAAATCACCGCGCTCTTTGCATAGGCGAGGAGACTGCACGGTGCGCTCGCGATCGCCGACACGCGTGCTGCGCGAGAGCGGCCGAGTCTAGGCGCGCCATTGACTTTGACGCGGGGGGGGGGGGGGGGGGGAGTAATGGCAGCGTTGTGAACGTCTCTGGTCGTGACGGCTCCGTCGCGGCGTGGCGCGGTGAACACCGGCGGCTTTTGTCACTCGGCCTCAGGAGTCACTAGATACAGCTTTATTTCCAATCGGTCTCCGAGGAGCGGCAGCTACAGTCAGCTGGATGTCATTTCTGAAGAATGACAGACACTTCCAAGGGCCGTAAAACCTTCCCTTACTGTTGCTCCAGTGCGTATGGTTAGAATTAAAATATTTCCTTTAACAAGGATGGCAACGGGGGTCTCGAGTCCATAAGTAGGGTTTTTCCTCCTTCTAGAGAAGAGGAGATTTTTGAAGGTTATAGTCATTTGCTGTCTCATGAGATCACTTGTGACAAAGCCGCAGTCCTGGCTCAGCCAGAGGCCGATATTGTGCAAAAGATGGGGTTACAAATGCTGCTATTTTTTTTAAATGACCAACTAAATCCATGTGCTGTTTCTCTCTGAAGCCTATAGCTCCATGGAGTTGGTTTCATAGTGAATGTAAAGGGTGGAAATGGGATCGCAAAGTCAGAGATGGTTGACTGTCTCTGCCATAACGAAATAAAATGTTGTACTGGTTTAGCCAATCACTATCGTATCTATACCAGCGTCATGAACCCACCAGACATTAAATCCATGTCACAGGTATCATAATACTACTTTCAATAATACTAGTAGAGCACAACTATGTCTATAACAAAGACTAATGAATAATTAACAATGAATAATTAATAATAATAAATACTTTGGTAATAGATAAGAACAGAAACCATGCCTTGCAATAGTGACAACAGCCAGTTGAAATCCGTAATTAGTGTGCACTGGAGCATGCTGCTTTGAATTAGAGAGAAGGACATTGGAATGAATTTTGAAGAGGCATGGAGTCGCCATCTGCCTATCAGGGCAACCTTTTCATCATGTGCTTCACCTCAGCGAGAGCAGATTAAGTGCAATCAGGCCCATTTCACGACAGCTGTGATTTCCCTCCAGCATCTGTACAGGGACTGTATGTTTTGAAGACATGGAGTTCCCCCCCACCCCCCCCCCCCCCCCCATTTTGTGTCAACCCTGATGAACCAAAATGCTATTAAAGTTGCAGGACGATAAGTGATTCATTTTGATCTGGGTAAAAACAATCATCTTACAACAGAATATCTATGAAAAATACTGCATATATTTTTTTTTTCCTGAACTTTATATTTTGAAATTGAAGCTGATTGGCATTTGTAACAGATGGTTTGTTCGCAGATACCGTTCGGTAGGAAGAATCAATGCCATTAGTTAAAAATACTCAAGTTCTAATGGTCCTATGAGAGACACAAAGCTGTCAAGTCCTCCTCAACGAACTCGTCTTTGTAGATGTAGATCAAAAATGAGCCATGAGGACAGACAAAAACATTTGCATTTGAACCGTGTGGTGCATTGCTGGTAGGCTCCAAAAATGGTACAGATTCCAGTCCCTCATTTTTAATGAGCTACTTTGAGCTTTGTTCAAAATACACATCTTCCGGAAACATTATTTAAGTTCCTGTGTAAGTAATGTGAACCTATTTAAACAGGAGGTACATTTTTCATGCTTTTATCTGCGTATGCCAGCTTACGCAAGATGTTAACAGTCATACATCTGCTTGCTTATTTCCTCAAGAAAAGGAAATTCAAATCCTCACATTTCCAGACCAATGCATTAATTCCTTAGTTTAAGCAGTGGGTAAATTGTCGCTCTTAATTTCATTCATCCATCATAGTTTGACTACCAAAACACCAGTATCCTGTAGCGGTTTGCGCTGGCGGACCTCGTTGGCGTAGCATTTTGGAACCAGACTCTCAGAAGATAGAAAGACATGCATTTAAGTTACATTTAAAGTAATTTGGGGCATAGCAATTTATGCACACTCAACAAGTTATGTGATGGCAAGTCAAAATAAAGCTGAGCTGGATTTGAAATTCTTTCCAAAAAGATCTACTATTGAAATGCCAAGATTGCAGGTCTCATCAGAATAAGCTACAGCAAGAATTCACACATGCAGCATACGAAAACTTAGGAAGATGAGCTGGAGCACAGAAACATACATTTGCCCAGTTTTGTTCAGGTTTTGAACTATTTTCCTCTCTTTGTGTTAACAGGTTTCAGGCAGGGAAGGGTTTGGTGATTTATCCTGCGATTGGAGACAAGTTGGACATCATCTGTCCCAAGGCAGAACTTGGGCGACCGTACGAGTTCTACAAGCTGTACCTGGTGAAGAAGGAGCAGGCGGACAGCTGCAGCACAGTCCTGGACCCCAATGTTCTGGTCAACTGCAACAAGCCCGAAAAGGACATCAAGTTCACCATCAAGTTCCAGGAGTTTAGCCCAAACTACATGGGCCTGGAGTTCAAGAAGAACATCAACTACTACATTACGTGTAAGTCGCTCACCGGTTCTTTTGGCCGGTTTACGTTTTATTCCTCCGTTTTATTCCTCCGTTTTATTTCTCGGTGAAAGGCGTGTGTCACTTTCGTTGTCCGCTCTCTTGTGACTGCAGGGTGGTTCTTGAGGCCTGGAAGCGTTTTTGTGTACACATAAACAAAAGCTTAACTGTGATTAAGTCTCCGCTGATGGCCAAAGCGTGTAATATAAGTACAGCCCGTTCTGGGGGATCCTGTGTACTGCCAGGGTTTTGTTCCCTGAATCTAAAGCTCAAGGCGGAATATGGCACCACAACAGGATTTCATTTGCTTTGTCTTGGGATTAAAGGTTTTCCTGTGATGAGGGGGAACCGCTATTTATGTATCTCATGCAGACCTTGTTTTTTTGGGGGGCGAAAAGAGTAGTGCCATCTTAATTCTCTCGAAAATAATCACGAGGCCCTCACTGTGATTATTTCTCTTCAAAAAGGCTGGAAAATCCCTGTTCATTGGTCTCTAAATGCTATTATAAAAGAATTTACCTAAGGTCACCTAACATGAAATCGCATTCGGACCGAGCCGGACAAAGGCAACCAGAGAAAGCAGAGGTGGCCCACTGGGCTAAAGCCAGCCTCCACATTAGTCCGCACCTCGCTAGGCCTCCATACACAAGCCAGCTCTTTTAGCGCCCAGAGTAAAATAGTTTCTGTCAGGCTCGGTCAGTTGCAATAATACTATAACTCACCAGTGGAGGGGTCAGCGCAAGTCAAGCAGGTCTCATTTGTTACGTTACACATCAATGAGCCCAGCCCATTGGCTCTGACACAGCCACATGACCCGCGGGTTCATCCGGCTCGGCAGCCTCAGAGCCCGGAGCGCTTCTCTTAACCCTCTAATCCTGGGGGGGTATGTGACATCATCGACACGGCATAATGGGCGAGTCACCGGTCGCATGGGTCGTCGTGATGCTCATTCCATTGGCCCTTCTGAGAGGACCCCGGCACGGCTGCTTAAATGACTGTCCTCCCCGAACATATCACAAAATGATATTGTTTTCAACAGTAGCAGGCTGAGTTTAAAAATCATGTAGTCCTAGTGACATTTGGGCCGAGCTGTCAGAGTAAGATTGCACAAATCTCAATCATATGCATAATTCCTTTTTAAATCCCCTCCATTATGGTTTTGTGCTCATCATATTTGATTGTATTTGTAGATAAATTTGGAGATATTTCTATTTATACTTTTACATAATTGTCAATACAACTATTATCATTACCATTATTTAGTTGTTTATTTTACATTTACCCTTTTGAAACCCCTATAATTAATTGAAATAATATATTTCATATAAAATTTGCTACAAATCAAAAAAACTTAAAAAAAAAATATTAATTACTTTAATAGTTAACATTAGCAAAATTTTGGGTAGCAATAAAATGTAATGATTATAATATAGTACCAATTGACATTTTTCTGTGTGTATCCATTTTTGGTCATTCCTTAAAACCATTCCTTAAAAGGTTCGCAGACAGCTTTTCCCAAGACAGGAACAGGTCCCGAAATGGCATTTCCCCCCCCCCCCCCCCCCCCACTGGCATCATGTGTCATATAAAAACCTCGCTTGGCTTTGCACAGGAACAAGACTGATCAGATAGCTCCGGTCTCTATCAAACGCACAAGCCTGCTTTTTCCCCCCCTCGCCCTTTCAACGTGACAAAGCTTCTCTAATTGCGGCTCGCGGAAATTACTCTGGAAACGTATGATATGCTTATTGATTCACCCCCCACCCCTCACCCCACCCACCCCCTGCCCCCCCCCCCCCCCCACCGCCTTCCCAAAGAGGGGCTGCTAATGTGGTGCCGGAACTTAATGAGGATATTGGGCCTGTGATCTCTCGGGACTGATTAGCGCCGGCCTTTAAATTCTAGATGCAAATGGATCCGCTAATTCAGGTGTTTTGGAAATCAAAGCGGGGTTCGCCGGTTTAGAACATTAGCTCCGCCGTGTGTGCTTTGTCTCCCCATGCCTGGGGTTTGTAAAAGGGGGCCACAGAAGGATCTTTGAGGATTTAAGCAAAAGGGGCTCAAGCACTTAGCTCTCAAACCCCCCCCCCCCCCCCCAGCCCCCCCGCCCGTGTGGATTTCAAACGCGGTGTAATTGAATGACGCAGCTTTTTTCTTTTTTCGTTTTTTTTTCTTGGTATATCTTATAAAAAAAGTGCAGATATTGATTACTCTTTTGAAGAGGAAAACAGGACATGAGGCCTTCTGTTCTAAATCCAAAACCAGCCACAGTTCAGAGAATGTGCAACCTTTTTATTGTCTGTCGGGGTTTCAAGCTCCTTTTTCTCATGTAATTGTGCTGACGTGGAAGAAAATCTGGGTGGATGAGAATGGCAAGAGACTGCTTTCTTGCACGTTGCTTGTGTGTGCAGGACGCTTTTATGATCAAATTAGACAAACAAGTGCCCTGAAGCGTTCAGTTCTGAGGTTGGTTTATTGTTTTTTTTTCTTTTTTTTCCCCCCAACTCAAACCGACTGACGTTAGAGGAAAAAACACAAACAAGAACATATCCCTGCATAACTATTCCCTTGCAAAGTTAATTTTTTTTGATCAAGGTCCACGTCAAGATAGACAGTTACGTTTGCACTGTGTGTTTATGTGTAATTCTTCACATTGCTAACACAGAGCAGTTGTCCTTTAAGGGGCTGACTGCAAACTGGCATGATGCAGCTTTCTGACGCTGGAATTTTGCAGCCTTGTAAACAAACTCAAACCACAGATAATACCTTTAACAGACTCCAGAGAGCTGAAAGATAAGCTGAAATGGATGCACCCCCAAACCCACTGTACTGCCGTCAGTCTTTCATGAGAAGAGGAAAGCTAGTTGGCATAATTCTGAGCATTATATATAGAGACAGATTATCTCTGTTGATTATACATTGGAATGAAGATAGGGGCAGATTACTGGTGTAGCTGGCTCTCCACAGCGGTGCATGGCACAGCTCTTTCATTGCATCCCCCCAGTGCATTGTGGGAGCCAGTTTTCTTGTCCGTCTGAAAGGTAAGAGGAAACAGCGTGAAAAGCGCACACTGGCAGTCTCCCATGACCCCTCCTCTCCGCGGGGGGTGTCTGTTACCCCAGTACCTGTCGCAGCGTGCCCACACTGGGGTGTGGGGGGAGGTGGGAGGGGGGGGGCAGGGGTCATTGCTCCTCAGCAGGGGAGTGTCGGTGATAGCCCCCCTGATCTAAATTCCAGGCCGGCCACCATTTGGTTGGAGGAGACCACAAACGCGAGGTGTCCAGTCGCCAAGCCACAAAAGGCAGGCTGATTGAAGGAGCAGGCATGCTGAAGCAATTGCGCTCTCCAAATCCAGCCAGGCACATTTACTCCCAATCTTCCGTGGGTGTTTCCAAGCTTGTCCTCCTGTGCTCTTTTAGTTTATAACTCCCTTTCCACACACTGAGACAAACACACACACACACATACACACACATACACAGACATACAGTCAGAATCTCATAGACACAGGCCCACACATACACACTCAGATTCAGATTCATACGCCCATGGACACACACACACACACACACACACTCAGTTGTTTTTGTTTATGTGGTTGGAGGGGGTGGGGTAGGGTGGGGGAAGAAGAAGAAGAAGAAAAAAAACTTGTTGACACGGACCTTTCTAATCTAGACGCCCTCAGACACCAGAGCGCGCCCTATATCCTGTGCCGTCAGCTGCGCATTGATTTCCTGTAGGCCCGCTGTGGATAAGGATGATACATAGTGACAGCTGCCACTCTGGCTGCGCGGCCCGAGCAGAATCCACCTCGTCGCTCTGGGAACAGAGCCGATTTGCGCCGCGCCCCGAATTTCCAGCTAATGCACAAGATGGGGGAGAGAGAGAGAGGGAGGGAGGGAGGGAGGAGGGGGGGGAGAGGGAGAGAGCCAGGAGAGAGCCAGTTGAAAAGAAAAGAAGAGAGAGAAGAATGAAAGGTCAAGGTTAAAACCCCCATCTGAATAGGGGGCCAGTGGATGTATTAGGCCCTTTATCAGAATTGGCGGGGAAGTTTATATTGTTATAGTGGTGAGCCTATGAAGGCTGGCCACCAGGGCGTGTGTTTGATTAAATCGGAGTACTTCCTCTAAATAAAGGCTCTGGTCTGGGATTATAGCTCTTTTAGTTGTCTCTGTCTCTCTCCCTCTCTCTATACACATGTACATGTATGTATCTTATATATACATACATACAATACAGCGATACTGAGTAAATAACTTTCCATTTTTCTGCCTTGCTGATTTCTCTTGTGTCATTGAGATCAAGGGGAATTATTCAGTCCCTGTATACACATTATGTATAAACATACAGAATTTGCTTATAAATGCATGCCAGGTGTCCCATTACAACTGCTATGGGAGAGTGAGGGTAGTCGCGTCTTTATGCACATGGGTTGGGTGCGGAAGGAAGCAGGGTGGTTAACCATGATGTGACATCATAAAATGTTGGGACAAATCATAAAAATAGAAAATATCTGATGTGAGTACTTCAGAGGAAAGTCAGATTCCTGCGCTATCACGGATGTCCTGCGCCAGAGATGTATGTGTCGAGTATGACTGCCGACCCATAATCCTCTCTGCCTTCATCCTTAGGAATGCCATAATTATCATTTCCTTCGCTCAGCAGGGAGAGTTCCAGTGGTGGGGTTGTATCTGGGAGTTTTCTGGTGCTTGCCTTGTTGAGAGGCGATAGAGGATTCATGTGGAGCCAGTGACTGAAACGATACTGAAATAATATTATCTCGGCCCATAAATTTGCTTCCTTTGTTTCTCCAGAAAAATCGTCTCGCAGCAGCATTCAAAGGAGGTGGCTGGGTATCAGTGTAATGATATAAAAAGACCACACACGTGTGCTAACGTGCGCCCACCACGGACGCAAATGCATATGCGCGGTCACACAGTAATGCACATGCATGCATGTGAAAACACAGAAGCGCATGCGTGCGCACACACACACACACACAGACCTGATCTGGCTCCCAGCCCCTCACTGTGTGAATGAATGGATCTACCATTTGAAAGCTTGAGAGCCTGCCATCCAGGATAAAACGCCACTGGCTCAGCTGTGCAGCAGGCAGGATGGCCCAGATGCCGAGGTGCGGCACAGTGCGGCGCAGCCCGGCGGACCGTGCTGACACCCAGCGCTGCTCCTGCTTTTGTTGGCGGCGTGGCCCCTTTTCCGCAAAGCCCTCCGACACGCCAGTAGACATTTCCAGCACCTTTAATCACCGGCCAACCTCATTGCACATGGGTCGCAGCCCACGGCCAGCTCCATACGAGTTTTTAGCAGCGAGGCCAACAGGAGACCTCCTGTCTAAGACTCCCAATAATCTGAACACGCATAAACATCAAGCACTGAGGAAATATTCTCTCAGGATTGTATATGTGTTTGTGTCAGAGGCTTTCAACTTCCAATCCAGACATTTTATTTGCTTATGTATTTGCTGCTCATCATGGTCAACATTATATTTATAATTTAGTTCAAATTAAAAATTGGAGGCAGGCATAAAAAGGACTTTTAATGAGGCTGTATATCACAAGAGACTTTATGTCATAATCTGTAAATGTTCCAGTGAAAACAGTCATAGTGGTTATGAGAGTGTGTAGCTGATATTTTGCAATTGATCTGTTCAACATACGCTTTGTAATAATGTGGTGCTCTTGGTTTAGGAATGGATTGAAAGACTTCTGCCTGATTTTGTGAAGGCCCTTAAGAAAGAAACATTTCCACAATACCGCTGTTTCTGGCTCTGCAGAGCATGTCAGAGCTCAGCATAGACAGGCTAGTAGCTCTGCTTAGATTTTTATCTTTGGGTGCCATGGTACCCAACCCCCCCCCCCCAACAATGTGCAGTCACTTTTATTTTCCCCATAATCTCTCTAAGTATTTAGCTCATAAAGCTTTTTGTCAGCTAGATTTTATGCCTCTTCAGTGATGTGGAATGCCGGCCCGGCTCGCAATTACCCTCTTTCAGCATGATCCGCCAGCCAGCGCTCCTGAAATGTCAAAGATTGAGCCCCGCGTGGCGCAGCTGTCAGAGATAAGGGCTGACATCACTTCTGCTCGATGTTACGACGATACCCCGAGACGACATGATGCCTCGCGTTCAAAACGTGAAGATTGGGGGGGTCGGCAGGTGCAGGTGGGGGGAACAGCAGCAGTAACTGCAGAGATTGAAGCCAAACCCCCCACCCTACCCCACCCTTGCCATTCGCACACACTAACTAGTTTAGCGTGCTAACTGGGCTGCGTTAATGGATTCCTTGCCTGGTGCTCCGCCTTGGACAGATGTGAAGGGAAATACGAGGGAAACAGCTGTGTAGTCATTACTCTCGTGTCGTGACACGGAGCGACAGGGATCGCTTCCCAGAAACCTGCCCCCACCCCCGCCACCCCCCAATCCCAGCTCCCATGTGTGCGCCTGTGCACTGTGAGACCCCACGTGCAGAGCAGAGAGTCCCCAGCTAGAGGGCCTTTTTGTTTCAGATTAATCAGGAAGTAGCGAGAGAGCTGTAGGAGACCTGTCACATTCGCAAAGAGGGTGCCGCCATAATTGGCCCAGAAACGGCACATCTCCCAGCTTGCACGTGGGAGTCGAGAGCTCCGCGCCGCGGAGGGCCCAGGACAGCTGACTGTAATCCGGCTGGCTGATGTCATCCGCCACGGTCTGTCTCCGTCTCCCAAACGCCACAACATCCTCGGCAATGTCAGTGTTGCTTTTAAGGGTCTACCAACGGAAGGGGAATTTAACAAATCATCTTCACTGTTGTGGCTGGGCAGCTAGACTATAGACCATGGTGGAAACCAGACCATACCATACCCTCGGTATCTTCTCCAATAAAAAGAAACGTGACCTGAAAACAACCTCGCACACCCTCAGATTGTGCCATTAACAGCCTGCCTCCTCTAAATGCATAACGTTTTGTGTTCGCTGTGGCTTTAATGGAAAATAGCATTTGGATTTATATATGTGGAAAGAGGGAATGGGAGGTATTCGCGGAGGCTTGACCTTTTTAAGAAAATCACAGGGGTTTGTAAACGAAATGTGAAAACCATAGTTCTGGAAACATTACTGTCATGCTCTCAGGAGAAGCATAAAAAAAAAGCTGGAAAATGTGGAACAGGACAGTTTCTCTGTTGAAAGGGACTTTTTTCATCGTAAGCATTTTGCATCAGCCCTCCAAACGTGACTAATGGCTCGTCTCATCAGGGAAATGTCCGCAGCTTCATTAGAACATAAGAGTGAAAAATTCGGCATCCGCCGGCAGGATCGCATTGTATATATCACGATTGGGAACAAAGGCTGTGACGGAGCAGGTCATTTATTTGCGACCTGATTGGTCGGGAGCGCGTTTCAACACAGGTAATCAAGTGATTTTCAGAGATGGCTGTGTAGGGCATGCGGTTTCACCCCTAGGGGCATCTGGGCTAAGATCAGACCCCTAGCCGGGCTGCGAGTGGTCCTGGTGGAAGTTGAACAGCGGGTCAAGCAGGAACAGAAACATATGATTCTGATCTGGAGGACACAACCTCGGGCTTTGAAGCACTGCCACACCAGCCACAGTGTTTGGACCCATTGCTGGCCAAAAAGACATTTGTACGCCATGGACGAGGAATGAAAATTGCTGGTTCAATTTTTTTTTTGTTTTTTTGGGGGGCGGGGGGGGGGGGGGGGGGGGGGGTTGGGGTGCATGTCACCAATGTGGGGACTCTGAGTAGGGAGGCAGGGGTGGTTTTTAGGGAGGTATGCGGTCTGCTGTAGACCCCTGGGGACAGACCAGGGAAAAAGTTACTTGCCGGCTGGAACACATTGACTGTTGGGGCCGGGAGGGGAGGGGGTGGGGGGGGGGCATTTTATCGGAAGATGATCTTTACGGCTGTCATCTGTAAAGAAACTCACCAGATACAGCAGTGCATGGATAAACCACTCATATATGAATCATGAAATGGAAATAAATGTGTTTGTCAAGCGCTAGTTATTGCCAAGTCTTCCTTGGGTAACATTAATTTATGGGAATTCATCTTGGTAAGCAAACCATATCTTATTACATATTACATTCTCATATGAAAACATGCTACAGTAACGTACATCTCATATGACAGTGTCCTGCGTCACCGACGTGTTCGGTCTTACTGAAATCCAGTACAATAACCCGGCAAACCAGCAATCGCCCTGTCCACGGTGTGAACGCACACCTTCAACGGTCTTGTGGGGAAACTCAGAAAGGTCAGGCCTGTAGCTGCCGTTAATGAGGGGGCTGACGCGGGGGAAGGAGGGGTCATGTTTTTGTCACTCGCGGCCCGTCAAGCGAGGATGACATCCTAGGATTGACATCTTTATGAATAGCAACTCTGTTAGAAGAGCCGGGGCGGATGCGGCACCCATGGAAGTCGCTGCAGCGCATTGTTGGGGGATTGTCAAACTCTGAGCCAATGGAAAACATTGGCCTAGTTAAAAGAGTACTGTTTGTTTTTGTAAGAAAACCGCTTTTTTTAAATTATTTGTGGTGCTTCAGCTTCGCGACACAAAGCTGGCCGTAATACGTTCTGTGTCAATGGTTATGAGGGCCATCGGCATTCTGCTCTCCTGTCGTGTTGTTCAATTTGTGTATGAAAATGCTTCAATGACTAAACGCTTCACCTTTTGCCAGGATTGTCACTTATACTTTAATCTCAAGCAATGAACGAATCCGAGCCCATATTGTTTCAGGCACCGAAGAAATATCAACCAATATCAGTCTAATTTAGGATTAATCCTCAGTAGATTTGGACATTTTCAAGTGCTGGTTCTTGAGCACAGTGGTTATAACATGAAGCAGGCTTTTCCTGACAGGTGGATTAATTTTGAGGCTTGACGAGTTACGTCAACTTTGTTTGACAAGGAGGTGAAGTGGAGTGGGAGGCCTGTGAGATAACCTGTGCGGATCTTGTGAAATGTGAAGATGACTCCCTGTGTGTACGCAGCACTGGCAGGCCTGAATGGACGTGTGAGCAGTTTTGCTGTGCGTAGCCATTACATTCACATTACTCTCTGATTATACACTCGTGACTACGACGCACATATATCCGTGATGTCCATCATTTTTGTATATACGGGGGATTTACATGCACGAGCATTAAGGAGTCTTTCCTAACTCACTGGAAAATTTCCCATGTGATTTTTTGGGATTTCCTCAAAGCCACAAATATTTGAAAAGAGGGTGAAAAAACAGCCATGAAAATTCTGCTTGTTTGCTGTAGGACCAACCTTTATCGAGCTGCTACAAAAATGCAAATACGCGTTTGTGGGATCCGCTGCTGAACCTAAATGCTAAAACGGGCCTTTATTTTCAACTAATGTCTAGACGTATGTTCCTTGAGGCAAAGAATCTATGGTTGTCAACAGATTGCAGCATTGCAATTGAATTTGTACAACAGTGGCTATTTAAAAATACATTCAATTTAATTCAAGTTAGATCAAGGAGGAGTCTCCTGTACAAGCAGTTGCTGAAAAAAAAAAATTCTAAGTATCTCTAGTGCAGTAAACAGAATTTCAGACGATACATTAAATTACTGGAAAAGGGTGAATAGCTTGTACTGATTTGTATTGCATATTTAGTATGTGTGCTACATGTTTGAAACTAGAAAGTTTACTGTTGATCATTACAGTTAGAATATGACCATAAAGGGAACTGCAACTACCAAAGTTGCTTTGAATTATAATTCACTTTTTGAAGCTCAAAGAGCGCTTTGGATTTCAAGGCTCTTGGCCAACAGCATAGCCCGTTAAATCTGAACGGTTCTGCACAGCAACAGTGGTGGAGATATCAAACCTAATCTCCGTGAATCCCTCTTGCATCTCTTCACTCTCTGCTCATTCATTTCATTCCTTCTCATCACAGACAGCAGATCGGGCCTTCATCGTGAATCACGAATTAGAGCACCTCCGCCGTCTCCACATTTTTGAAACGAGGAAAAAAGAACGGCGTAAGGCAATGTGGACTCAGCAAGTAAGCAGTTTGAACAAAAGCAATCGCGCAGCAAGCCTGGCACAGGGGGCCACCCGATAATGAGGGAGGGATGGGTCGGGGTTTCTCCCGTGATCCCATGCCCATGCACAAGCACGTGTGGGCTCCCCGGCTAGGCCGGCGTTCGAACGTGGAAGCGACAGAACGCGGAAGTCTGTGGATGCAAACCTGCAACTTTTATGTGTTGCCACAAGCTTGAAGAATGCTGAAAGAATTTCCGCCTCCCATCCCCTGTTCCTGGTTAGCAGTTGTTTATTCCCACGACGTTCCTCTAATGGGTGTTTTGGTTTCAAGAAGCATATTTGTCATTCGTCCTCCAGATGACACGTTCTTGCTCTGGGTTTTATTTGTGCCAACAATAGGGACATGGCATATGTTTTTGATATTTTTTTTTAATCTAATTGCAAACATAGGTGCATTTGAGAGCTTAAGCCAGGCTTTTCCCTTTGTCTATAGATTAGGGGAGAAAAAAGTAGGTTAAAACCCCAGCCTTGCATTGTATAGATCCAGTGTCAGATCCATTTTTATTCATTTTCAGTCTGTCTGACCTCAATGAAGTCCATAGCTGGCTCATAACATTAGCTCAGTCAGCAGAATAGTTTTAGCAACTGCTTTCCGGGGCTTGAAGTCAGAGGAAAATGCACCAGCTCTCTGGGTTTGAGGATGAATCCTGAAGGAAAAGTTAGTCAGGCTGAAACATCTTATGCTAGCCAAACACGAACAAGGGGAAAAATCCTATGATCAAAGCAAATGAGACATAGAAAAAGAAAATATTTATAGTGCTTGTGTGTGTCTGTTGATGTTTACTGTAAAAATTAATGTTATTTTAAGCAACTTATTAACATGTTTCTGTGGTAAAGTTAGCAGTCGCATTCCCTGCGGTTTTCTCGTTTGCCGTGATAGCATGTCGTGACAGAGGTCCCCAGGCAGTTCCCACCAGACCTGAAGGTTTTTTTTTTTTTCAGCATGTAAAAGGAGCTGAATGTCCATCTTGAGAGGCACAGGGCAGGCCGGTGGCTCCAGGCCAGACAAGTAGGCAGGCAGGGCACCACACCCTGTGAAGTGCTGTAGCAGTTCTCTTGAGCTGTATCCAAGTCACTTATCCACAATACGTATCATTTATCTCAGTGGAGTAGTGGTCTGTGCAGTACAAGGTTGGGAGCAGGCACACAGGAATCTGCCCACTGGCAGAAAGTGTGTGGTGGAATTGTGTCTTGTAGTGACTGGGCATGTTAGGGGGGTTATTGATTAGCAGTGCCTTAACTTATGGAGATGGGAGGGTACAGGTGGATGTAACACGGTGCCTGTTGAATCCCTCTGCCTGTATCGATTGGCTGATCCACTACGGTGCGGGGTTAATGAGGTCTGAGCCGGACTAATTTCTTCAGCCCATTTTCCGTGTCCAACGGGATCCGCAGCATAGATCTGTGCAGGGGGAGGGTGGGTAGGAGGATGCAGGCAGCTGGAAAAGCCTATGGCAGGAAACCTCCCACATACACATACGTTCACACACACACACACGCGCACGCATGCACGCACTTTCACGATACCTCCTGCTCTAAGGGAGCGACTTTGACCCCGTGGGGCATGATGGGACAGAGAGATGATTTTCCTGATGCGGCGTAATGAGCGTGCTCCTTGATCCCCCGCCCGAGCAGGGCTGAAACAAAGGCCTCTAATTGAGCACCAATTACGGCGCTCTGCCTCCCGCCCGGAGCTGCTGTCTCTATCCCCGGCGGGCGCGCTCTATCCACAGCGCACCAGCTACTCCGCAGCCTCTTAACAGCGTGGCCAGGGGCTCGCCCCTCTCAAGGCACCGTGATTCACCATGAAAACAATCTGAAACTGCTCAGAAAAGGTTTCAAAAACGCACAGCTTCCTCACAGAGCGTGGCAGCGGCTCACACTATTCGGGAACCGCGCCATCCTTAATGTCATTAGATAGGGATCCGCAACGAGTAAATTACTGCTGCAGTTGCTTTCAGTTATCCCTAATTAAAACAAATGAGAATGATAATCGTTGGATCATGAGGAAGCGCTGCCGCTAATGGATTTTGTTGGGCGCACGTCGCCTCAAGCCGGGCCATCCATCTCTGTCTGAGCCCGCGCATCATCCTTTTGAAAATGTATTTCGAGTCTGAGGCTTTCCATAACTCACTGTTGACTTTAAGTAGGCTACGATCAATGGAGTCAGAAGGGCACCGTGTAAAGGTCACTGCAGACGCTTCTCGATCAGCCGCGGGGAAGGGGACCAGAGAGGAAGAGGCAGGGGAACCAAGCGGTATTCCTCTCGTTTTTCTCCGACGAAGCCACGCCGTTAGATATTCAAAGCCGTTGTGGCCGTGTATACTTTAGGGTATGATTTTGACATTATGACCACTCCTTTCCTCTGAATTGGGATGAAATGATATGTAAACAGATGACATACAAGTTGCATGTAACAAATCGTTGGGATATGATTGCTTTCCACTGCAGGCCCACTTTGGTGTATAACCAGCGTTCCCCAAGAGCTTGGCACACAGTGATGAAAGCAAACAGTCTTTCATGCCATTACATAGTTTACATGTCTGAAACATAAAGGTGGTTAAGGGGGTTTGGAGATGGGAGCGGGCCAGTCTGGGGTGAAACAGTCCAAGCTCTGATGAATTTGGAAAAAGACTGGGTTGCTGAGGTTCACAGTAAACCATAAAGCAGTCGGTGGCGACGTTGCAGAATGAAAGTGAGCTATCTTCTCAGACAGTTGATTTTGGAGGAGAAACAATGTTTTGACTTCTAATAAAGGAAAAAGTAATTGCGCCATCTATTTGGACAATCTCTCGTATCGCAGGGGCTTCACTAGGATGTCATTTCCCTCAAAGCTGAAGAAATTTGTTTACCCAGACACCGTGGAATTACTGAGCTGCAAACCAATGTGAGATAATAATTAGTAGAGTCTTCGGTAACCATTTTCGTGACGACAAAGCTGACCTTTCAGGTTATCTCTCGCACTGAGCGCGAGGGACTAGTTTAAATGACTGCTAAGCTGTTGGACACTTCATGTGGAGTGGTGCTTCACGAGCCTTCAGAGGCTAAGTAGGGATTTTTATGGGGAATCACACATGCTATTTGGGCTTCAGAGCAGATGAACATAGTGCACGGTATTAATGTTTTATCTTTGTCTTCCTTCAAACTTTTGGAAATGTCTTGGTTGGGATTATATGAAATTACCCATTTACAGAACACATTCGGAGTGTTATGGAATATGTTCTTAGATTGTATTTGCTGCTATATTTTCATTTCAAACCAGTCATCATTTTTGTATTTTTTTTCTGTCCGTCTTTCTTAAATGCTGAAGGGTGCATAGACTGCTATTTTCTTCTTTTCCCCGAAATACAAACCCCTGCTATCAGTAAGCCAGATACTATTGGAGCAGTTTCTTCTTTTGTCCAATGAAAAAGACCCAGATCAGGTTTGCAATCTCTTGATTCTCTGTCTTGCTGATATCTCATTGTGCTGTTTGAGACCACCCATAAATTCTCCTGGCATCTATTGGGTTTTTGGGGTTTGTTTAGTCCCCACGCTGTCAATCTGCTTTAAAATGGATGGTGTGACTTCACAGGGTGCACGTTAAGATACCATTTTCCACAGTTAAACATCCATCACTTTTTACATAAATAAAATATAAAGGTATAGGTGGGGGCCGTTGCTCTGGGGCTGTGATTTGTCTGTGGAAATTAGGTAAGTCTCTCGGTTCAGTGGGCTTCCTGCCTTGAACAGGCCCCAGCTTGTCACTTTTATGTGTTTGCCATCAAAGACGATTTAGCTTCAATTGAAATATCAAATTAAAATTACACAGCACTGTAGCAGAAAGATTTACAGCCTCCAGAAAGAACACCAAGGTAACATATGGACAGGTAATGCTGATAAGAATGCGTGCATGTGCACATATGTGCATATAATATATGTGTACGTGTATAGCAGTAGCCATTCGTGTACATACTCGTGCTAGCACAATAAATGTGTATCTTTGTAAGTGCACTCAGTGGTCCATGCTTAGTGTTTCGGTGGAAGTTTCTATTTTACCAAGTTTTTTTTTTTGCCTGCTGCTCTCATCTGCTGTCATCCGCCTTTCTGCTCCAATTACTTTAATGTTGATTAGATTTCCGCAGGGATTCCATTCCATTTTATTGCATCCTCTTGCTATTGCCATTGTTGTCCCCCAATATTGTGCAGCATCTGCGGTGATACAGAGATTTGGCTCTCTTCAAAATGGAGGTCTGTGGACGCGCTTCCATCTTGACTTGTTTTTTCGGGACTTTCCATTGATGAGGCACGGTTCAGTACACCAACTGTCTCTCAACCGGTTTTGTTAGGCTTTGTCCCAACCTCAATATCCCAAGGACCTTCTGAATGGGTGCCACCACCCACTCAAGTGGTTGAAATCAGTCTGTCATCACATTTTAAGAGGGGAAAAGGGGATCTTGGGACCGTCTTTGATGCAAGAAGAGTTCACCAGAAGTGAATTACTTCTAAAATACTGGCCGCATGTGCTTAGGGGGTCAATTCGGTTACATAGTACATATAGAGGCCGCTTTGCTGATTCTGTCCTTGACACAATGCATGTCATATCTGCCGCCCAGAATGGGATAGAGGTCTGTCCAAGGCCGCGATGGCTATTCTGCTTTTGAGGGAAGATGAGCATTTTCTGCTTGATGATAAGCAGGGCCACATCATCCCTGGAATATGTCATTTTCATCAAGATTTGATCTCGGGAAGAAAAAAGAACATAATAATAAAAGGACTTGCATCTTTGTGTCGAGAGAACCCTTCCCTTATTCAGGGTTTGACATTGATGCCCACATTTTATGCGTAGGTGAGTCAGTATTATTTATTATAGTTTAATACCTCGAAACATGAGCAGGTAAACATAATGGTTTGGGTAATGGAAAGTTATTTACCCTCAAAAGATCACTACACAGAAATTGTGTTGAATTATCTTTCCCTGTAAAATACCACCCCCTTACTATGTGGAAATGTGCTGTAAACTCGTTCAGAGCCGTTAAGCGTTAAAGAATATTGAATTTGCATGTTTTGGTGTAGTGTATGTGACATCTTTGCATGGATCTGAATCGACCTTTGCATAGATTTTTCACACACATTCTTCAAAGGAGAAAAAAAAAACAAACAAAAGTCTGTCTTCAACCCATGCCCTGCAACATCAATTAAACAGAAACTAAAACAAATGGAGGCAACTAAATTGACTCTGTTCCCAGCTGTGTTGACTTCACAATAAGTTCTTAATTTGACCCAGTCACCAAGGGCCTGTTTGCACCAGTCTGTCTCACCTTGTTTATTTATTACCCATAACTCTCTGCAAACAAATTTACTCTAACATAAATGTAGTTAACGACCCCCATGCACTAAAATGTCCCCCCGTTTCTCGGCCGTTGTTTCAGTTTTACGTTCAACAGAATTAAATGACCTTGAGGAAGAAATCATTAGAAAGGAGGACAGGCTTGTATCAAATATTTGTTCCCAGAATTCAGTTTGCCAGCGAAATCCCTGGGGTGCCTCTTGCATGCCGATATATTCTGTGCAAAGTTTCCTCGAAGAGAAATAAAATACTCCCAGTCTGAAGGAGGATCCCAGCAGAGGACTACAGAGAAAGGGCAATGTCTCCTCTGTCATTCCGCCGTCGAATGGCTTTTGTTTCAGTCAACAGCAGAGGAGAGTCCGCCAATGTCAATCTATAGGGGCTTCTATAATTCAAGAGACCTGTCCAAAAAAATGCACGGGAGAGATTTAAAACGAATTTCATCCAAGACAGCTACTTGAAAGGAGCCAAAGGCTCAGATTCTACATCATTTTTTTTTTTTACACATTGCATATGGAATAAAAAAAAAAAAATTGCTTGGCAATTACCACAGAGCCAGATGTAATCCGGTTGCATCAGGCAAAATTTGTTCAGTTTCTCACTTATGTGCTAATTAGGGATTTTAGATTAAAGACAATATATTGTACATGTATATACGGTGTAACCAGTATTCACAATATGTATACATTGTCTTTCTAACATCCTGTCCTCACTACTTTTCTGAAGTAAAATTTTTACATTTTTGTTTTGGACTAAACAAAAGACTTTTTTTCTTTGGTCCATTACATAAATCAACTTCAACAGAAAAAGTAAGGCAGCCATATTTATTGTTTCTGCTGTGTTTCAAATTGTATGGCATGGTATATTCATTTTCTGTGTGCCTTTATCATGACTGACAGACAATATTTTGTCCTGAGTAAAAGACTCATGCTTGATAAGTGTACTACTTCAGAAAATAACCACACGGTATGGACATAACATCATTCAGAGGCTGTGTATTTTAGTTTTACTGTTTTTTTCCTTTTCAATTATTGGATGAAATAGTTGTCAGTATTTACAAAACCTGAATCTTGCTCAAGGTCTAACAAAACACTAACAAGATCTTAATATAAAAAATAACATCAAATGTTCTTCTAACCTTAAAGGGAGGAATTGTCACAGGCCAATACCTCTCTAAGACATCATTTTATAGAAGAGCTTGTTTATCTTCTCAGACCCTATGGTGCCTAATTTTAGGAACATGTAAGGATCTTAAAGTCAGATTTGAATGTTGACTTTTTTTAAAAAAAAACATCACACTGCAATATTAAAAATGGTGTCTCCTGGACATTCCTGAAAAAGAATGTACATTTAATTACTTTTCATCCAGATGACTCATTGGCGCACCAGCGGATGACTCGGGTCGGGACTTTTGCTAAGGCCGCTAACAGATTCTGCGGAAAAATGAGGAGCTGTCCTCACAGATATCCATCAAGCCCCCCTCATGCTCCGCGGTGTCAGGCGGGAGGGCAGAGCCGGGCCCAAAAGCTGCCTCCCACTGCTTCGCGGCTCCCAGCTCCCATGGTGCAGAGGACTCTGGGGGATTTAAAGGTCGCCCCTCATATCATCGCCGAGGCTGAAGTCCACTCTAATCTCGCAGCAGCCGAAATCTCCGCTCTAGCCCCTCGGCTTAATTTGGCAGCGGGCTGGACAACTGCGTCTGATCTGATGGGGCAGCAGCTCACCCCCCCCCCCCACCCACCCCCTCAAAACAGCTCGCTGAAGTTCTGCATATTCCCCATGCACCCCCTGCACACAAACACCCTCCCCCACAAAGTAAAAAGAAAAGAAAGCAAGCCCCTTCTGAATTAAAGCAGACGGCAGGCCTCCATTTCTCCTGCAAAATCTGTGCAGAGCATTATATTATTCTGTACAGTAACTTTTTAGGCATTTAATTACGGTGATCATAATAATAGTAATAACAATAATAATGACAATGATAGTAATGATGATAACAATAATAATAATTTTAGTGGGTTAAGAGACAAATTTAGATGTTTTAACATCTGGAGAATCTCTCAGTTTAAGCCGCTTGAATGGATATAAGATTTGCACCATGCAGCATTTCCGTGCAACGTCGGTCTGATATTTTTAAATGTATTTAAAACCCGACTGTTATGGCATCAAAAGTCCAATCAAGTCTGTCCTTAAAACCACCTCCCGTGGGATGGAACCCCTTACTGGGATTAGGAAAATGCTCCAAATGAAAGAGACGGTTTAAACGTGTCGAGATGATCACGTTTAGTGACCGTTCCCTCACGCTCAGGCTCATCACTCCAGGATGGTTCTGGAAGCTTTGTGTGGTTGAAAATGATCCCCATTACTCATGCTTTGCTTAGGATCACAGGGTCTCTTCTTACATTTGTTTGTGATAGTCTTTGTCGTACTATGCATTATACACCTTAAATGTCTGTCTAAAATGTTTAAACTATCATGGATGCTTTACAAAACAATACTATGATACTATGAGGCTTAAAATGATTTGTCAAATATAGGCTGACAATCTGTTGACAGGAGCGTGCAATGAAAAGCTCTCATGATATGAGCAGTAGTTCCCTAAATCAAATGACGCAATGGTTTGCTCCGTAATTACACTTTCCCGGAACCTTCGCACACGCCTACTCCCCATGCAGCGCTTGGTAGGGTCATGGATGTTTCCCGTTGACCGTTGAGCGATAACGCTGCCGAGAGGTGGGGAGGGAGAAGGAGATAGTAGGCCCAGCTACCCAAAAAGCAGATACATTCAATAAGTGGTACAAACTGCAGTTTGCGCTCTTGCCAGGTACAAATTAACGCTCACAGAATTAAAGAGTGCGATAATGTCCTCACAAAAGGAAGCACTGTTGCTGTCCCGGGTTATTGTGGAGAAGATTTTCGGGGGCTGTGATTCATTAAGGCTAATGGAGCCGCCCCAGGGTCTCGGCCAATTGGACCGGAGGGACAGATTGGAGAGAAATACGCTCTGACTGACCTTGCCAAATCAGCACTGATGCAACACTCGAGCAGATGTCTTTCAAAAAGTACAGCTCACTTGTTTTAACTTGTCTTATTCTTCTCTCCTCATTTTGTTTTTTCCTAGTGAGGTGCAGTTTGCAGGAGCCAGCCAAGCCACAGTACATAGTTCTGCATGTGCAAGTCCCAGTGGTGAATTTTTTAAAATGCAAAATTATATATTCATATACAAAGTGTTTTTGAACGGTCTTTGTCTTTAGAGTCCTGTTAAAATGTAAAGGGGGAACACAGCTAAGCAGTCACACATGCACACACACACACACACACACACACACACATGCTCCAACTAGTTTTCCCTTTGGGGTAAAAAACGTTACCCCTTCTATTCACTTGTTTAGGGACTTGTCTGAGAGTTAGGTTTACATTGACCCATTCTTTCCTCATCAGGGTTTTTTTAGGCACTCTGCGGTGTTTGCTTTACCTTGTTTGCTTTGTAGCCGGCCTCACTGTTTGCCTGGTGGTTTCGGGCGATAGGTCACTGAAGGTCTCGTCGCTCCTAAAACAGAACGCTTGTGTTCCTGTCCGACGGGATGAAGGCACAGATCTATATGGTCGCCAGCTTTCAGGACATGGATTGAACATCCATTTTGATTTTGAAACTTGTTCACGAAAGCACACTTTGCGAGTGGGTAGGGACAGAAGAAAGATATGAAGAAGTGAAGTGGGCCAGCACAGTGCGTGTTCCTCTCAGATTCTTAGATTCCATGGGAGGAGTAATAAATTTCAGTCGAGGAAAGAGGTTTATTCATTTCCATCTGTATTTTAACTACAGTGTTGGTGGTTTTCATGGGACGCTTAATTGACTTTGAACACTCAGAGTGCACACATTCTCACATGCAAATACTTGTTTTAGCGTCCATGTGTAATTATCACTCAGTTTACATTTGCATCGAAATAATTTGATGGAAAAATCATCTAAACGGGTTTTCAGATCAACTTATTTTGTACGAAAAGCAATAATAATAAATTATGTCACTTGCTTCATCAAGCTTTTAATCAACCATAATAATCGCAAGAAATGTCGAGCTGTGAAATTAATTAAATGCAACCGCCATTGCAAAGACTAATTTTTGCGCATTCAGTACATCATGTTTATGCTCTTTTTATTCATACATTGGTAATATTTAGCCATTGTTATGATGGATAACTCACAAAGCATGTTTATGTATAAAAACGCACAAAACTTTGGCAGTGGAAGAAAAAGAAAACATTAATGAAAAACGAGAGCTTACAGGATTTTATCCTTCTAATATTGCCGCAGGTGTGGAGCTTGATATTAATTAATCATAAATTGTATCTGTACAAGGTTAGTCAAGTGAATTCATTTTGAAGCACACTTGAAGAATTAATCGGAATCTGAAAGCATTCACTTTGTACTATTGCATTGATTCTGTGCAGTAACATAGTTTCTTGATGTTTGGAGTCAAGTGGCCATGTCGATGTGAAAAAGATATGCTTCTCCTTAACGCTGCTCTATCGCTGACATCCAAGTTCAAAGAGCAAACAATTAAACACCGAATTTTAGACAGCGATTTAACATATGAGTAATTTACTTTGTGGCACACCCTATTCAAAGACGAATGGAAAGATATTTGCCAAATCAGTGTTTTATATTAATGGCAGTCCTTGGCTTCAGAAGATGAAAGCACGGTCGTGTCACACACGCAGGATACAGCAAACAGAACCTGGAATCTATTATTCATAGTTCACTTGCTGAAGGGTATTTATTTTGTATTTCAGAAACTGACTAAAAAATTCTGGGTCTGAAGTGACAAGTAATAAATGTGTGGGGATGTATGGTACATTTCCATTCCCAGAGAGGTTATAATGATGAGAGAAAAAAAAATAACAAACAGGAAATGATGTCAGCGGAGCAAAGACCTGAATTCCTCTAGCTTCATACCCTTACCCAGGATGCATTTGGGAGACAGTAAATGAGTGGTTGGGTTTCACATTCCTCCCCCACCCCCCTCAACCCCCCCCCCACCCCCACCCATCGCTCTGTGATTCAGGAACAGTAACTTCTGTTGCAAAGCCCAAATATTTCTGTTGAAGCGTGAAGCCTGTGGTCTGCAAGACCCTGCCTGCTTGTTTGGAACGTTCCTGCCCAAGGACTAAATAAGATAGAGTCAAGAGGGAACTTGTTTTACTTAATTAAAGGTGCTAAGAGGTAGAACAAGAGAACCAATGCACACATGTTTTTTTGAGTCGTGGCAGAAAACTCCCTCAGCGTGTCACAATTAAGCTGGCCTTGCGTTTATTCAGGGGGTATTAATTATGTGCAAATGCAAGTTGCTTTTTCCCCCAGTGTGAGTGCTGTGAACAGCCATGCTCTGATTTCAAGATTCTTTCAGGGGATTTTTCTTAATTGCTGTTCTCACCACCAAGCCTTTTATAATGTTAATTTTCTTTTTGTATATATACAATACATCAGATATGAGCCGCACGTTTTGGCCGATTTTTACATTATTACAAATATTCTAAGCAGATTGTGTGTGTGTGTGTGTGTGTGTGTGTGTGTGTGTGTGTGATTAACAATGCTTTCCTTGTTGAGCTGGTCAATAGCAGTAGTGGTGTAGTTTTTTTTTTCTTTTTTCCTAGTGGTGTAGGACTTAACAAGCTGTTAAGTGCTCAGCTGAACTGAAATGAGCAAGGAGGCCACACTATGAGTGGAGCGTCCAGGGAAACGGACACAATTTACTTGCAAAACCCCTCCATTCCTCAGCCCCTTCAGTCATTTTTAAAACACAAAATAAAACAACAACAAACAAAAAGTATCATTAAAGCAGCATAAAACTTGAAATACAACAACCAGCCCATACTTCAGTCACAAAACAGCCCATACTTATTTACACACACACACACACACACACACTCTGAGTACAGTACACACCTCAACCATAGACTCATCAGATTTGGTCCGGGGAGAACTTATGGTCCAACTGAAGGCAGATGGGCAACGAAATTTTAGACCACAATCCATCCTGGAAGTTTTTGTAATGAAGCAGCAATGCACCAAAAAAAAAGAAAAAAAGAAAAACGTCCCCCGTTCTTTTCCTAACATGAGGGGGCGCAAAGTCCTCAAAGCGTATTTTCAGGCTTCCAGATGGTTTGGGAGCAATATCCACCATAAAGAAGCAGGAAGGTGTATTTTTTCTGCTACCCACAAAATGGATTACAGTTCTCACAGGGACAGGAGTGCTACCGCAGATTTCACTCCCAGTACTCCACAATGCATGTCACTCTCTGCACATTGTCCTTTTTAACATGGTAACTCTTACGGGGCGGTAAAAACGGGGCTGCCTCCATGTTTAACACCTCTCTCTCTCTCTCTCTCTCTCACTCTCTCTCTCCCTCTGTCTCTCTTTTCCTGCTGGCCACATGAATGGCGCAGATGTTGTAGCAAAAAGCTAATTGGAAAGGACTGTTCTCACATCTGTTCGCCTGTAGCGAGACCCCGTTCACACAATCAGTGGCGGGTCTGGATCTCTGGGTCGGATGGCGAGCGCTGGGGCAGGCCCGGGGCGTGCAGCAGAAACTGCGGCTGATGCAAGGTCAGGCACCACGAGGGCCAGGCCTCCTACTCTCCAGCAATGCCTCTTGGGTAGGTCAGGCCTGGCTATTTTTCTTGGGGCCAGGAAAGGTGAACAAAAAGGTCTAGTGTTACTCCGGCCGAGGCGCACCGGCGTGCGGTTATCTCCCCCCGCCCCCTGGCCCTTGTTGGTTTTGAAACGAGATCCGCCATTTTCGATTTGCGCGCGGTCAGTCGTGGCAGGCGTAGAGAGACGGGACACCGCCGACTGTTTCCCCAGGACCTGTTTCATATCCTGCCTCCATGATGCTGGCTGCTTCAAAGGTGGTCTTTGTGGAGCTGGAACAGTGAGGACCGGTGTATGGTTACCATGCGCCATGGAGATATTCCATTCACACACTTCAACAAAGTACATCTCGGAGGAGATGTTTTCCTGGAAGGGGAAATTTACTTTGTATCATTCAGAGCGAAATACATATAAATACAAGTAGATAAAAATGCATGTACATGCATACAAATAAAGTGAACTGAAAATAAAATGCAGACACCAAAAGTGCACCGGTGTGTAGCACAATACGGACAACCGATTATAAGCACCGTTGGCATGTTTCGTCCAAGCTTATAATGACACTTGAAAGCAGGCTCAAGCTTGCCCGCCCTAAGACCCGGTTTGTAGACCGCAGGCCCGATTCAATAGAGTCATCTTGAATTGTCCTGCTGCTTTCTGATACCATGGCGTGCTCACTTTGTGCATGACAACTCGGCCGGAGGCTGGCACCTCTCCCAGAACCATGCATCTTAATAGCGGTGACATCATTCAGGCAGCAGACCCTCTCCCACTCAACGCCCGCCTGTCTGCTAATAGACCGTTAAGGATCCATTCGGAAAACTAAAATACGATTTGTTCTCCTGGTAATTGCTGTTAGCTATTGATTGCCTGTATTTTTATTTATTTTTTGTTGTTGTCCCCCACATTTGCATTTCTTGAGCACCGTAAACCGATAAAAACCAGAAACCCCCCGACATACCAAGTGTTTCTCCTTTTCCATTAAGTGGAGATGGAACGGGGAAAGAATTGCCATGGAGAGAAACAAGCGTGCAAATTTCCATCAATGAAGCAGTGGGAATCTACCAGGTTTGCATCAAGTAGAAGCAGCCGGTAGCGAAGAACATGGAGGCCTGATGTAGCAGTTAATGTAATCAGAGGAGACTAATGAATTGTGTCTTTAGTTTTACTTCTCGTGCTCCATCAAACAAGTGAAGGTTAGACTGTCACTTTTACTTTGCCCTAACATTACTTTGGTTCTGCCTCTCTTGGGCTGAAGCAGAGAACTCAATCAGAGCGGTTGTGGGGGGTGGAGAAGAGGTGGCAGAGGGGGTATCGACTTCCTGGTGGGATTGTTGAAGCCTGAAACGTTGAGGAGACGCGAGCAGGTAGCCCGCCGGAGGGCCGCTCTGTAAGTGTTTACTTCCCTGTCTGCAGAAATTGGGTCACTCAGTTCATCTTACCGCACAAGTTCATGGCTTCTATCATGAATCATTTGTAGTTTACCTTGTGTCTGGGGTTCAACTATTAATAAAGCAAGAGGTCTACGCATATGAGTGCAGAAGTTCGAGTCGCCTGCCCCAGACATTTGAAGGCCTTTTGTTTTACCAGAGGTTGTTCAGGTCTGTCCCGTTGGCTTTCATGCTAACCCCCAAAATAGCTGTTTCCAAAGGTGTCCTGATACGTCCTTTTCCCTCTGCTGTGGTCCAGCGTGTCCAACGATCTGGTGTCGACATATGAAGCGTTTATTCATTGAACATCCTGTTTACAAATTTCGCCTTCAGCATAGTAGCTTGCAACAGTCCAAACTATGCACAAAAAAGGTAAAATATATGGCTCTTGTGTAATTTTATCGGCATGGAGCAAATGGGGTGAGGCTGTCTCCCAAACAATGTTTAAACGGCATTTTGTATGATACCATCGCTACCAATCAATTATAGCACTTATTTGTATGGGATCAAAACCTTGGTGTTAATATTGACATTTTGATAAGAAATAATATGTAAACTAAGTAATCCCATTCAGCCATGTAAACAAGACTAGTGTTGATCCCCGGTGTTGGTGAAACAGAATAGACAATTTTGCTGGCAGCACTTCAAGAAAACATCTCTGCAGTTGCGTAGTTGGTTATCAAACGCTAGACAAGATTTTTCAGGTTCCAGATAATAGTCTGTTGCTGTCAAGAGCACATCATCACCATCAAAAAAGCCAACATAAGCAACGTAGTTCATTTAAGTCTTTTTTTTTTCCCTCTCATGAAAAGCAAACATGATCTGTGACTTTCTGTTCCAGTTTTCAATGCAGTGAGTTTGGCATCGTCATCATCCAGATAAAAAAAAAAAGAAAACCCAACGAATTCCGTTCCCTTGTTCACCATAAAACAAACACACTTCATCTTCTATGTAATCCTCCCCCTGAGACATTTCGAAAGTTGAAAAAAAGAGCAATGGTTCCTGGGAACCCGATAGATAGAGTACGAAAGACAAACAGAAACACAAGGGTTAATGGTGGTTCCACTCAGTTTGTTGCAGAGGGGTTGTTTGTGGGCACTTGTCCGGTATGACACATCCACCCAATCCAACCGATGGTTCTCACCCGCCCACTACCCCCCAATTCCGCCAGCGCCATTGTCGCCGTGAGAGAGCTTTGAGTATGGTAGAGGAGGATCTTAGTATTGGAATGCTTTCTCTCATTCACAGCGCTTATTGAGGGCCGCATCTAGACAACTTAATACGGTGCGCTTTTCCTTGGATGCGGAAGGGGGAGGGGCGAGGTAAGTTAAGGTTGGGGGGGGGGGGTATAGAAAGTTTAGAGGTGAAAATGAAGCCAGTTGCAAAAGAATCAAGCGGGTAAAGGCCCTGGGGGGTTTCGCTGGCATGGTAACGGTCCTCAAGTGTATGCCCGAATTGTCGTATCGGGGGGAGCGATGTGCATTCACTTCAGGCTGTTCCGTTCCCTCCCCCACCCCCCAAACCCCAACCCCAACCCCTAACGCGCCCCGGTGGGATGGAGTGCCAGTCGTGCCACATTGTCTGTGACTCAAGTTCTGGAGAGGAAAAGCTGACAGCACTGAAATGGGCCCGCTCTGCCTTCTCAATGGAGTTGGATTTGAAGACAAGCCCCCTGAGATAAGGGCTTTAGCCCACTGTGCCACCCAGTCACTAATTACAGGGCATGCAGAAAGGGAAAGTTAAGCCCCTGGCATTTGTAGCTCACTATAATTGCTGCTGGCATGACCCTCCTCGCAGAATTGCTCGGGCGCATTCCTTTCTCGAAAAAAGGAAGAACAAAAACCCTTAGTTTAAGCATGGGGAGGAGAGGAATGGGTGATGGTGGTGGGGGGGGGAGAAGGGGGAAGGGGGGTGATTACCGTTCACGAAATGACGGACCGAGCAGCTTGTGAACCTCCCTCCCCGAACGCCTTCGATTTCAACGAGGCTTCGAAAACCACCGCATTCCCATGGGATAAGATTACAATCACGGGCAATATCTCAGTAAGATGAGAGAAGCCCCATCGCGCGTTCTTTTCCCCCTCCGCTCTCCCCCGCCTGCATATACACGTGTACATATAAACACATACGAGCGTAATGTATAGGAGCTTTTATTTCAGTGGCACTTAAGAGAGTCCGATGGTGAGAGGCAAGTGCCAGTGGGCTTGATGAAACCCACCTGCCGCGTACAGCCGGCAGATTTAACTTATTAAATAAATGTTTCCTCAGAGGCCTCTGCAAAGCCCCGGTTAAATTGCTCGTAGTGAAGCATGGATTCCAACCCGGCTATGAATTTTAAGGTACAGGAACCCCTCGTTCTGAACTGTTATATCAATCAATATAGTGCGTTTTTTCCCCACCAGTCTCTTTTTGGGTAATGCATACTTTTACCGGGAGCGTTGCTGATCTATGACTGTGATTGTTTTACGGAACATTCGCTAATGTGGGGTTTTCTGTTTCTTTTTTTTGTTTTGTTTTCACCACAGCCACGTCCAATGGGACCCTGGAAGGGTTGGAGAACCGGGAAGGTGGAGTCTGTAACACCCGTTCCATGAAAATCATCATGAAAGTGGGCCAGGGTAAGTTTCAGTGCCTCGAGTCCCTGCATTGCAAATCGCTGAAATGTAACAGTCCCTATAGCTGTCAACAAGCACATTTAACTCCTTGCCACAAATTCAATAAAAAAAAAAAGATTCTTTGTGGCTGTGTATAGCCTGCGACTCCTTATTAGGTTTCCAGTATGCTGGCTGCAATGGCACGCCAATAGCTGAAAACAGCTGCCTGTTGGCGCAAGGTAAACATGAGCGCATATGTAAAACGCGCCCTCGCTTTATACATGCCGTTGATTTATGAAAACGCCGTGATTTAAACAATAAACCGAGGGGTGGTTTTCGGCTTCGTAAAACACTCTGCTCCTTTGAAACCATCAGAATAAGCACGGAGAAGTGTTGTAAATCCTCTTCAAAGTAGATGCAGGCAGAGGGTATAGACGGTTGAATGATAAGCAAAGCTATGTAGATGGGCAAAGCCATGACTTCAGGCTAGGAGGAGCATTTCATATGCTATTGTTCATAAACCGGTTCGCCCCTGGCGGCGGGATTTATAGCGGATAGTGCACGCAGCCCCTCTTATAGTATATGGAAAGCCGCCCAGTGACTTCATTCCTCATAAAAAGGGGGTTTCAGACATTACCTTTTACTCTATTTATAACCTTTCAGGGAAAAATGAAATGAAAAAGAAAGTTATTTGACAAAGCTTTCATTACATTCTCATGTGAAAAAAAAATTTTGAGGGTATTTTGGAGTGCAAGCATCTCATTACCCAATTCCACATTATTCTTTACACGCAAATTTCTCTTTCACTGAGAACATTAAAGAACAATTGAAAAAAAAAACATTGCAGTTCCTCAGAAATGTCACTGTATAGTTATATATACTTTATAACAATCCTTCTCCAATTCCCAAACTCACACACTTGCTGTCTGTGCAAATCTGTGCTAATCAACAATCGAACACGCGCTGACACCGTTACCCTGATTACCCATCATCCCCTTTAAGCTGCAGATGGACATGGGAAGTCCAAAGCACCCCCCATGCCAAGTGTGGCACAGTATTATTTGGTTTCTTTTGGCCTTCCTTTTTGTTTTGTTTTGTTTTGTTTTGTGTGATAACACCACACGACATTCATAGATACATTTTCAAATTCCATTTATCCTCAGTGGTCAAACCTACAAGAAAATATATTTTACTGGGAACAAATCCTGCATAGGAATTGAGGCAAGAATGTTGTGAAGAACAAAGATAAATACACACATTAGAGGTGGGAAATAGATATCTTGACTTGTGTATATTGTCGTATACTCAGGGAAGGTTCTTGTTCTTTACCTTGAATTTGACTCATCTACATTTGCCTATATATTATCAGTTTTTCTTAGCTGAGTGCTGATTTAAAACATAATTGCAAAGCAATTAAACTTCAGTGTTGTTTTATATATAAAACTGTCAAAGGCCGTCACTCAGTGTAAACGTAATCCTTACCACAATTTGGGGTGCTTTTTACTTCTGACCTGGTCATGGAGTGATTCTTGAAGATTTAGTGTGTCTAGGTAAGACACTCTTTAACTGAATTCTCTGCCCCTCACTCTAGTTTCATGGAAGGGCCAAAAAAGAAATAAAAAGGCGGAATATTCCAGAAGGATCTGCAGATAAGTCTGTGTGTTTGAAGATAAGGCTGATAACCCTGAGTCCTGTAGATTATTCTCTATATCAGGCCCAGGGTAATTATTATCAATTCCAGACTAACTTATCTCGCAGAACTTCAGAAAAAGAGTGTAGAATCACAAATGAAGAAAAGAATCACAAATGTTTGCTTTTAAAAGTCTACAAAGCCATGGTCTGTCATGAGATAACAATGTTGTCTCCTATTTTTCGTTCCAGAATTGATCCCCCCAAAGATTTGTGAAATAGTTCTCATTCCCTCATCTTTGAGACTTGTTTCTCACTGTATTAAACTCGGAGTGAAAAATTAGGCCCCTTATGAATAAGGGATTACAATAAAAATTTGATATGTAATTGGCATAACCCTATTCTGTCACATGTTTTGAGTGTTGTTGTGTAGAATGCAGTCGTCTCTTTTGGGAATGGACAGTTGATGAATCAAGCCCTGGATTTCAAACCGGTCTCTTATGCATTAGCTTCGGGAGAGGGCCGTTGAAATAGATGGCCAAGCTTCATCTGTCTGTAATTGAGATAACTGCCCGTCTATGCAGGAAAGAAGTATGTGTGCTTACCTGAAATAAACCCTTGCGGTTTGGGTGTAGCAGATGTTGTGATGTTGATTTTTTTCCCCTCCTTTTTTCTCTCTCCTTTTAGCAGCCTAGCCGCTTTTTTGAATGAGTCTCAGCTTCAGAACTGTTTAAGATTGGTTTCTCAAAAGTGCCTTTTTTCATATTTCCAGACAACCCATAACAAGAATCGTTCTGAGCGTTAAAAAAGGGAAACAGTAACGAAATTTAACGTGATGGCCGTTGGACATTGATCGATCCATCATGCAAGCCAAAATAAATGCAGTTTACAATGAGACCCCAATGACAAACGGATGAAACAATTATTGTCGCATCATTAAAGAGCATTTAGACGGATTGAATTGAGGGGAAGAAATCTGTAAAGTTAAACCCGAATCTGATCCTACAGTCGTCCATCAGATAAAATAGTTCTAATATAAAGTACTCAGAAACTCCCTTCTCATAAAAAAAATCTGTCTACGAGGAAGCAGCAGAAAGGCACACCACTTTCTCACAGTTACAACACAGTGTTTTGGCACACATTGCACTAGCATGAGTTTTACCAATAACATACCATGGTAATGTAGACATTGTTAGCAGCCCATCTTGTTGTTGTTATTTTTTATTTTTTTTATTTCTGGTCACATGTGAGTGAACGAAATTAAAACAAAACAATGGGTGGCAACCCCCGTCTGTTGCTCATTACTTTATCCCGCTTCAGTGTTTCAGTATTTACTTGCTGTGCTCGGATTGTGTATATGTAACTTTAAATATATAACACAAACAGACCGCCACGACTGCAATGTGTGTTTGACAAATGCATGAATGCATATTTTGGAGAGACCTTCATCAAAACCAGCAACCTCAAAGTGTTTCAAAATGGAGCTTTGGCACAGTCAACCGGCATCCAATTTCCTGCAGGCATCTCCAGCGCGATACGCTTCCTGGCAGTAAACGTCCAGACAGATTTCCACAGAAGATTTTTATTTAGCCAGGGTAGTTATTCAGCATGGCAAATAGCGGTCATAAAGAACACTTAATAGAAAATCAGACAAGTGATAAATCAAATTACAGGGAATGTGTGCTCTCCACGTTGCGTCGGTGTGATTTTATTATTTTTTTTTATTGAATCAAACGCATTTCGGTTTAGAAACGGAATGCTCTGAACAAGTACGGAAAACGGAGATCCGATCAGTCATTACAGTTTTTACTGCGTAGTGTTTTATGCGTAGGACTGTGATAAAAAGAGAACTCAATCGTATTTGGACTAGGTCAGCCATCTTCATTTCAGATGCCGTTTCATTATTGTGCTGCTGTATTGGTGGACTTTAATGACACATAATTCCGAGTTCATTCCCCCACACTTCAATCACGAAATGAGCTGGAGAACCCTCCCGCGGTCTGTGTATTTGTGGATACCACAAAGGGAATGCTGCTTATTTCCGCTGAAGAGCTGGCCTCTCTGGCTTTCCGCACCGAACGCGCCCTACCCTCGAGAAGCAAACGCTTCGCCGTTTCTCTGGATCTGTATTAATTGACAGCCCCGAAGGCAGCCACACTCCCACAATCTCCCCATCCAAACACCGGGGACATTCGCATGCAAATGAGAAACTCTTAAAAAACAGAAAACGACACTTCCTGTGGCCTTCTGGTGCTTTGTCTACAAACAGCCACCAAGGCCCTAGATCCAAACGAACACAAAGACTCTCTGCCCTTAATGTCAAGTAACAAATTTAAATTAGCGTTCCATTTTTCAGTTTCTTACAGGACATTTTTGTCTGGTTTCAGCAACTGCCAAACTAGTAACAAAGTGCAAGGAGTCAGAAGGGTAACACTGGCTTAAATGGCTTTTCTCTGATTACTTTGGGGAAATAACTTTCATCAAGCAAAGACAGAAATGTACATTATACAGGCTGAAAAGAGACCTTTTTGGGTGAGAGATTTTGGGTTGTAATGTGTCGTTTTGTTGATTGTGTTGTTAATTGAGAGCAACCAGTTTATTTGCCCTCTCAGAAAACGAACTCTCGATAGAGAAGTCTGGGGGTACTTTTACGCAATTAGATGTTACTTCATTTTTGGGGCAAAATGTGTTCAAATTCTAACATTCAAATTCCTCATCTGTAGGTAAATCTGCATTATATTATACTGATTCCAATTATTATATTATTACTTATATCAGTAAATCCCTTATATTATCCACTGAGAGAAGTTTTAAGCAAAAACTTAAAGCCCTTAAGAATCAAACAGAGTCCTTTTGAGGTCATTCCTTGAATCGGACGGAAGGATAAATATATGTGAACCGCGTTAATTGAGATAGTTACATCTTTTATGGGAGAAAAAAATGACTTAAGTCCTTTTTGTTTGGTTTGAAGGCTCTTGGGGGAGAAGGAAACGTGAAATATACCTAGAGTAATGTCCGCTCAGAGACTCAGTCATTTTTATTTTCCGCAGCTTTTAATCAATCCCTCTTAAACCAGTAATATGCCACCCCTGAGATGAACCATAAAAAATATTAATGTCGTAACAATCAGGATTTTTTAGTGATGGGAACAAGCGGTGATGATATCTTATAACTACATTTGGCAAAAGATGTAGGGAAATTGTCTTGCATGCTCTCATTTTATGTTCAGCCAGTCCATTTATCATTTCATGACCGGTTATTTGTGTGAGGATCGTGTAATTGAAAAAAGCAGCAATCACTCTGAGGGTGGAGAAGGTCAGAGGGGTGGATTAGCACTGATGTCATTCTCATGGCATGTGCGGAGAGAGAAGTATATATCTCTCGGGCAGACAAAACCTAGTATGAAGCCTAGTGGCCGGTATACCTGTGCGAAATTAACCTTCGTCCTACTTTCATCCCTTCAGACCCAAACGCGATCGTTCCGGATCCGGTGATAACAGAACAGCCGAGCAAAGAGCAGGATAACGCGGTGAAAGATTCCACCACCTCCCCTGCCAAAAAGAAAGACAAAGAAAAGGACGGAGCTGGGGAGCAAGGGAACACAGGTGAGGGCGTACTCCCCAGGAGCGTGTCACGGCACGGTACACTTTCCCATAATCCTCCTCCAGCCATGTCTGCGAAGCCACAAGCTGTCTTTGTAATGTTTACTGGAACCCGTACAAGAAATAATGATGAATAGACTGTGTGTCACAGGGTTGTGGTGATGCTTGGAATTTCAAAGAACACCTGAAACTTGGAGCATAAAAGCAACCCTGTACTGGTTTTATTTATGTACCATGACTCACAGATTGAACTAATATTATGTTCTAGTAGCTTAAAATCTGATTAACTATGAAAAATAAGAAACATATGTTCAAGCATTTCATGATGTTGATTGTTTTAACCATAACAGATGATAGTTCATGCTTTACATAAGAGAATTAATGAAAAAGTATATATGTTTATACCAAAAATGTATATAGTGTGCATATATATATATTTATGATATTATCATAAATATTTGCATGTTGCTAGGTACTACTTTATAACTGTTAATAACTTGAATGTGCAGTACATTTTATAACACAATGCATGTTAACATAGTTTTAGCATTTTATAATTTCATACCACCACAAGGTAGTCCCTCAGATAGAATGTGCCGCAATCCCACACCAAAAAACAAAAAAGTATTTGTACAGTTCTGTCATTTGGAACAGACAACATCTGGTTTGCTTGTTTCAAAGGGAAAAAGACAGAAAGTCAGCTTTGCCGTTTTCAATATTCAGTACCGTAGTAATTCATCTGCAACGTTTTTTTCCTCCCTTGTTTAATCTGATTTTGAAGAGTTCCTCAGCGCTTGCAAGTTGAACTTTCATCTCGGAGCAATGGCTCAAGCTTGCATTGATCACGTCAGGGCAATTTCAGATCCTCTCCATTTGATCGCAATAAGCCCGTAATCAGATTTTTTTTGTTTGACTTTTTCCCTCGTTTTTTTCCCCCCACCCCCCGAAAAAATCAAACATCGTAGCATTTCCCCGGTCCGAGAAAGGCGCGGTTTTTAATTACGGCGAACGATAATGCAGATAGACATGGGGCTCAAGTGCGGTAATGAAAAATTTAAACCATAGCTGCGGCACCGAGATAGGTCAGCTGATAACATTATCAAAGCCTATTAAAACCAGTCGGTTGCACGAAAAAGAGGACTAGATTTTTTTGGCGAGCTGGATGTAAGAAATTTGTATATGTTCTGCTTTGGTCTCACAGTGTTGTTTTTTGTCCTCCTCGCCAGACTTAACAGAAACATTTTGGGAGTTTCTAAAGGGTTTAGAAAGTCTTTTTTTTGTGCGTGTGTGAGCCCTGGGCCAACTGAGGGACAAAACAAAATCAGATGTGTAGGAAGGGCCTTCCTTTCCTGCCTGGGACCTGGCCAAGACTCCCATGGCGTTGTTCTCTTCCAGCAAGATGTATTTGGCAGCCATTTTCCTCAACGTCCCTCGCTTTGAACCGTTCGCCCCGTCCAGTCGTTTTGAAAGATCGCGAGGGAGGGAGTCGGCCGCTTCCAGAATGGCCGGAAAGGTGGGACCCGTCCAGGCTCCCGCGTACCAGAGGGCGCGGAGGAATGCAGCGAGGGTGCAGAGTTTACCATGCCTGCCTGCACGCTGTCTCGACAGAACAGCAGCCAAATGTGTACAATGCTTCCACAGTCAGCCAGGACAGCAGACAAAAAAAAAAAAAATATATATATATATATATATATTGTTAGCCATCACTACGGAAGCCAAAATTCTATTTTCTATTCGATTTCATGTTTGTGATTAAACATCAGGTGAAAAATTCACCACAATAATGGTGAAAAAGTAATTATTGGGCTGAATATATTTCCAGGGTGAATTGTGACAGAACATAGGGACCTGGGACGATTGGACCAGCTAGAATAAAAGGCTATCTAAAGGAGAGAAAAACCAAAATATTTGCCCCTTACCAGATAGTGGGAAGGTGACGTTTGTCATAATAGGATGAACGTAGGTTTTGCCTGGTTGCCGAGCAAATAGCCCAGGTCTTGTTAGTGAGACAAACTGAATTTCTGTAAACAGATTTAAACGGACAAAACAGCAATTGAGAGCACCACTGAAATATGCAATATAATATTTAAACTATGTCAGTTGAGAAGAGCACAGAGATGTACCGACAAGCATGTGGAAAGCTAATGTTCCGTGTCCGGATCACGTCCCGCAACTCATTAACCTGCAGGTGGTCTAACTTCATTAACGTGCGAGAGAGAAACACCGCATGTCGCTTCGCAGCCTCTCCTTTCGGCTGGCTTGTTTTGACAAGCCAAAAAATGAAGAGAAAAATACAAGCTGGGACAGAAAGCTGATAAGCTCCATTGCCCTCAACACAAATTCCAATTTAAAGTCTCATATACCAACAAGATCAATAGTGTGTTTCTTTCCATCTGTCGGCTTCAGGAATGGTTTTTCTCCTCTTTTTTTCCCTCTTTATGTTTTACTTTTACCCTCCCTGGAAAAAAAGTGCAAATTGTTTAAGCCTTGTATAGTTACCTCTTCGATTACTCATGGGTCTGAAATGTGGTCACTCACTGAGGAACCCTGGTCCTCCATTTGATAGCGGAGTATCAGCCTGGAAGACGTGTCACTGCTCAAACAAAGGAGAGGATGTTGGCAAGAATAAATAGCCTTGATAACAGTGAAGAGAGCTGGGCTGGGCGTGAGGGACTACACAGGAAACAAGCACGTCACCCTAATTGGAATCAGTCTTGAGTCTCAGCAGATAATGAGAGGCTTCTGTTTTGATTTCCCTTGCACTCAGGTCCTGCAGGTATATACATCGAAGCGGTTTCTCTTCGCTAGCCTTTAGGTGGGATTGTTACATGGCAAGGGATACGCAGTTTAATCCTCTCGGAGGAAACGTGCCAGGAAAAAGAATGTGAGGTGTCATATGAGGAAAGCTGACCCCCCTCAAGACCACAAAGCCACACACACAGATAAGAATACACACACACACACACACACACAGATATAGCTGAGTTACAAATAGGTAGTCTGTTGGCACTCAGCAGAACTGTGAAAATAATGGAGGTCCTCGCAAGGTAGTACCGCCACCCCGGCAAAGTTTGCCAGGGTTCACCCCTATTACAGGAGAAATGATTATCCCTGTCTATTCCACTTCTGTATCGGCAAGAGTACAGCTTCTCACGGACAGGGCATTCTGGTCCTTCACGGCGGGGCGCTTAACCCTTGTCCTCTCTCCCGCACAGACACCATCAACCAGGACAACAAGTCCAACTCGGCCGATGGCATTTTCAGCTCCAAGCCGGCGCTGTTCGCCGCCATCGGGGCGGGCTGCGTCATCTTCCTCCTCATCATCATCGTCCTGATCATCCTCCTCATCAAGATCCGGAAGCGCGCCAGGAAGCACACCCAGCAGCGGACGGCGGCGCTGTCGCTCAGCACGCTGGCCAGCCCCAAGTGTTCTGGGAACGCGGGCTCCGAGCCCAGTGACATTATCATCCCGCTACGGACTACAGAAAATAACTACTGCCCCCACTACGAGAAGGTGAGCGGGGACTACGGCCACCCGGTCTACATAGTGCAGGAGATGCCTCCACAGAGCCCCGCCAATATCTACTACAAAGTGTGAGGAAGACAACTTATAGGACATTTTGCTTTTTAGAGAATACTGGCCTACCTTTACTACCTAGACCTTCTGATGTCAATAGACACGTTTCATGCTTAAGTGAACGCGAGGGCAGAGAGGAAAAAGAAAAAAAGAAAGAAAAGAAAAAAAAAGTGAAAAGGTAAAGACGGAAGGTCTAAATGGACGCAGTAGTCAAGACTCTTTGATGTTTCTCTGTAGGCCAAAGGCAGGTCACTCGGGCCTCTACACCTTCTCCTTGTGCTGTTTTTTTTTTTTTTTTTGCTATTCTTTGTATGTGGAAGGAACAAAGGTGTGAATGCGAAGGTGTTTAGGCATTTTGAGAATGGAGCAGCCTGGAGACAAGATATGAGCAGGGTATTTCTAGCAGCAAGGAAAAAACCCTGCAGGGCTGCATGTAATGGACTTCAGAACTGAATCGAAGCCTTCGTAGATCATTCACATAGCAGGACGCGGGCTAATGGCTAATCGCTGAATGCCACTTTCTCTCTCATGCCGTGGTGATTACCTTACATGTCTTTGATGGAAGCTACCAAGCTCCCAACTCACCAATTTCTTTTCATTAAACATTTTTTTCCAGTTAAAAGTACCATTAGTTTTTTCTATATAATAACAAGCATTTCGTTATTTTTGCTCATTTCTCCCTCACTGGTGACATTGTAATTGATGTCAGTGCTGAGATCGGGAACCTTGCACTTACAGCCTGCAGTCAGGAATCCATGCTTCATTGATACCAGTTAGGTGTTCTGCTATAAGTCGTAGGCTTGTCAAAACGTGTCTGGACAAGCTAAGACAGTACGCATCAAGGGAAAGCGCCATAAGTGTGAACTGCGCTTGTCTTATCCTACGGATGAATTAACGACAGGCTAAACGTTCATACCAAAATGTTGCTAGGTGCAGTTAATTAAGATGCCAGCGATAAGAGGTCAAGATGGCTGACATCTGAAATGATCCGAGAGAAAAAAAGAAAAGAAAAAAAAAGCAGCGTCTCCAATTTACAGGTCGCTTCTTATCTCAAATCCCTCAGAAACTGTAGGCCAGCCAGCTGAACCCCGGGCTCTGAATTGGGGGAGCGCTGCTCTCGGTGAGAAAGAATAACAAGATCAAATTTGTCGGACAAAAAAGAAACGTGTGGAAGCAATTAAGATGGTATCAGATAGGAGCCTGGGCGCTTTTTTGTTCATAAGTTTTCACCTCTCAATATATGTGCTGGAGAACTAGATGCCTCAGAAGCCAGCAAAATGTGTTTATTCAGTAGTATGTCATTTTCCTCCTTTCCTCATACAGGGTAATTGACACTGGTGCGAGCAATTGTCAGATCATCGGGCTTACTCAGCTAGCTTTATTTGGGACTTTGTGGTTGACCGTTTGGCATTTGGCACCTTCCACAAAGACCTGGCACGATCTAGCACATGTGCAAGCTCAGAGAGGGTTATGGGAAAGCAGATATGATATATATATAGCTGCGTTAGGTGCGTCTCTGGAAATAAAATGGGGAAAAAATAGGTTTGAGAAAAAGGATGGTAATGAAAATACTTTGGCAGCCGCAACCCCGTTCGGATCTTCCTCGCCTCCTTGGCGATCGGAAAAACAAAGCTCCGTTTCAGAAATGACTCGGCTTGCAGGACGAGGAAAATGAACCGCCACCATCCTTCTCTTCTCTTCTTGATTGCAAAAAAAAAGTTATGTATCGTAAATCTACAAAACAATAATTCAGTTTTTAACAAGTTTCTCTTCGGCTGCCAATTTCCATGCCTTCATTCTGCAGGTCTGCAATCAAGGGATACAATATGACCATTAAAATGTTAAACTCCCATTTCAGTTTCATAAATCGTTTGTTGGGGAAAGGAAATTCATAAATTTTGTTGTGTGCATAAATATGGGTGGTTCTTTTACCTCAGGTTTGTTGATCATGACCTCTCGTGATCCTGCAGAGGTACACCAGTGCTGAGTCATTCAAAACCTCATCTTATATATGTCTTTAAAGAAGTGCGCTCTAATGAAGTTCTGTTTGTCAGCATCTGCTATTTTCCGGTCCGTCGTTAGTGTGGCCATCTGGCTACTTAGGGGGAGAAAATGACCCCTTCGTCTGTGTGGCCGTTCTCTAAGCAATTAGGCAAAGTGTAAAGTTGAAGCTGTCCTCGGATATCCCTCAAAGTCAAACATTTCGGCTGCCTGCTCCGCGTTTTCTCTCTCCCCGCGTCGAGGCGGTCCCCACTGTACAGGTTTTAGTCATGCCTGTTGATTTAAAATGCAACAAACGAGGCACTGATTTATAGAGGCTGAAGCACCACAGTGCATACCGCAGTCGGTTAAGGATTCGCTTTCATCCGAAAGAGCGAGAGGGTCCGGGAGATTCGCCACTCGGGTAGACTGCTTGACTTAACATATCTGTGAACACGTCAAATATTTATGCGCTCACAAGGCTTAAGCAGGGCTGCATTTTTCTATTGGAACTGTGAATTAATTGAGTCAAAAGTACTAAATTTGTGTTTTAGGGAGTTTGTTGATTGACGTACATTGTCTAACCAGGTGTGTTTGAGAAGAGCCTGAGATTTTAAGACAAAAATGAGGAAATCTCGCTGTTCTTTATTTACAGTAGACGTATTTGTGGACAGCAAGTGCCACATGCCTTTCAAAACAGTCATATTTGTTAAAATATGAGAGGAATATATATTTTTTATATGTCAAAATGTGTCATATAACAAATATTTCAATTGTTGCTCCTTTCATATGTTATTTATATATTATAGACTATGTTGTAAAAATGGAAATATAGTTTTTGTATATTCTACAATATCATTAAAATTACATTCATGAAAGTGGCAAGATTCTGTAAATTTGTGTATATGACCTGTATTTAGACTAAAATGTATTCCTTCTATTTTAATATTTTGACAAATATTACTTGTTTGAAGGGACGTAACTGAAACTAGTTTTGTTCAAGCATACTACATGTGCGGAACCCTACATACACAAAGACCATTTTCTATTGAATTCAAACATTTTATTTAAAGTATTCTTTAAAAATGCCCATAATAACATCATACACACTATGGATGTTAAAGTTTAAGTTGATTTCCTTCTTTTTATTGTGTTTTGTTTCCTTTCTTTTCTTTGAAAGACCAGTTTAGTAAATGAGTTCATTTACAATCTGGGAAAAAAATTGAAATAATGTAAATATGTGAAAAAGTTAAATTTAAAAGTTAAATTTATTAGAGCCCCATTTATGAAAAATATCAAAATTAGGTTTTTTTAATGCAGAATTTTTGTAAATAGTTGTCTTTTTTAAAAAAGACATTTTGTATAAACTTTTGAATTATTTTCTTGATTGCTTTTTTGTTAGTAAAAGGAAGATACACAAATCTTAGAACGGGTGTAAAAGTGCCAGTTATTGCAATGAAAAAAATACAAGGTTCACTGCTTAGGAGATATTTTTCATATTTGTTAAAGTGTCATGAATCGTTTTGTTGGGGGAACACACGGGGGAACAAATTTTATTGACACGTTTATTCCATTTTCTGTGCATTTGATTAAATTGAAATTCTCTCTGTGACCCAGTTATCCCTCTACCACTGAAACGTTAGTAGTGAACCTTTTCACAGGTTAAGTGAACAACCAGTGGGGAACACCTGTTGCCTTGCAATTGTGAACAAATAAGTGCCACCATATATTCCACCAGTTATTTTAAAACATCTGTTTTTATTTTGAGAGCCATTCCCCATCGCTTACTGTTATTTCTGCTGTTGTAGTGGTAGTCTCTACGCAGTCGGTGCGGCCTCTTGGAATCAGCTAAATGAGTTTGTCAGTGTCACTAAGGGAGGGTAATTCTATCTCAAGTTGTATAACTCAGTTTGACCAGAGGACCACCACACCATAAAAAGCACAGCAGAGCTCATGGCTGTAGTAAAAAATAAATAACAAGGACTTGCTTGGCCTGTCTTGTTTTTCCCCATTGGCCCCCAAAGTGAATTGTAGGCGGTCTCTCGACCCCTATGGATCACCACAGTATTAGGAAGGCCTCTCACTAATGACCAACCCCAGTCCCCAAAGACATTCCTCTGCTGTCTACACTCTTCCGAGCGGTGTGGTCTTCAGTGGCTCCCCACTCTAAGGAACCATTAATAAGTACACCTGCAAACTCATCCACTAGCTTGACGTCATCTCCCATGACAGACGTCTCGCTGGATAGCTAGCGCTTCGAAAGGGAGGACGGAGCCCGCATCGCTCATCCGCCAACAGATTCGCTGTCACCAAAACGAACAACGCCCCCTCACTACGACTGGTTGCTCACTTTCCCTGGCCACCGTAACGCTCCATTTATGTTATTTGACTCCTGTTCATGTTAAAGACACAGTATTATGTTCAATGTACATGTATGCAAACCCAGTGAATTTGTGTTTCTTTGTATCTGCTCCATAAATGTCTGTTCATTCATTTTATTTTATTTTTTTTTTTTGCCTTTCTCAATGCAGCTTTTTTTCCCAGTTCAGCATAACCAGTTTCAATGGAATGATGATTCCATGAGCCAAGTTTGAAAACCTGATATTGCATATTGATAAATAAATTTTTTTCCTATGGAATTCTGCGCTTGGTAGTTTTCTTTTTTTTTTTTGCTGTGATGAAACAGGTAAACAACGGTGATTGGTACTGTTTATGGTGCGTGTTCAACCTCTTCCCCATCAATGTGCGGGTTTAAACTAACAGGCGGCCATTTCTGTTTCTTATTCATTCTTCAATTCCAAAGTCCATTTTTCGATATTGATCTTCGGGATGCAAGAGAGGTGTGTATTTTTTTGGGAGCGACAATAAAGAAACTGTCAAGAATGAAGAACTGTTTTTCAGGTCCTTGCTTGGGGCCAGCAGGTTTCATTCCGTGGCTTGAGAAGGAGATAAAACTAGCTGAACCATAGCTGGTTTTATGCATTGTGAAAAGGAGAATATGATGTATGTACACTATATATATATATATATATATATATATATTATATATATATATTTTTTCTCTGTCATAATTACGGCTTCAGTTGTAGCATAGATTGGCCACCTGGTGGCTGGTGATGCGACCATGCATCTGATAATATTTGGACATTTTAAACTCATATGTACCTTTTCACATGAGGAACAAATTGGCCTCAAGGATCCAGCACCCTAAAAAAGTAGACCAATTCATAAAACATCGCACAGTACGGTGCACAATTTAAATACATAAATCTGTAGACCTCATTTTATGCAGGTGTTACTTTCATAGTTATACCTGTGTCCTATCTTGAAAGGCCTGTTGGGATTATCATCACATCTTCGGTTTTCTACTTTTCTTGCTGAAACACACAGTTGAGTCTTATGGAAAAAAAGCATAATGTAGGTGCTATCTTTAAACAGTGCTCAATCCAGTATTCTATACATACAATGTGGTGATGTACCAAACAACTGAAATTGCAATATTAATCAGTGTTAACTCCTTTTCTGTTTGTCCCAGAGATGTGAAACCAATGTCAGCAGACCCCCTCTCCCTGTAGTCAACAAATGTGAATTGTACCCATAAAATGTACCGTATTTGGTTTCCTACCATTTAATGATTTTTTTAAAGACTCAACTACATCATAACTTGCAGAACTGCTCCAATAAACACATAAACCGGTGTCAACAGATGACAAGCTAATGAACTTGTAGCGGACATACCAACAAGTTCAACGATGATCATAATTCAGAGACAGCTTTCCATAAAGAATTGTAACTTGGTATTTAAATTTACCGCTTTCATAACACTCAGTCCCAGTAGCCCAGTCAAACACATGGTGGTAATCCAAATTGTCAAAATATCAAAAAATCTTAAAAAATTCACTATAACTATCATATATTCATTTCAAACTTGCTGCAATGACATTCTTATTTTTGTCTGTAGAAAGATGTATGTTTCAGAATCTCAATATTGTTATACAAATTACTCTCATCCAAGCCCAAAATATCCATACTGTTACCAGTCTTTTCAAATTGTGTGGGAGGAAAACCAGCTTGGTAACAATTGCTGGCAGAGGCTACGTGTGTGTGTGTGTGCGTGCGTGCGTGCGTGTGTGTGTGTGTGTGTTTGTTTGTGCGTGTGCCAGTTCTTTGGTCTTTGCCATTTGATTATTTAATGATTCAATCTCATTGGGTCAGCCGTTGTCTGCCCCCTATTAAATTGGCCAACCAGTTGAAATTCAGTTTTTTTTTTCTTGATTATAAAAACTTCTTAAAACATTGCATATATGATTAGGTAGTATGATATGTATATACATCTAAGTTCATACCAAGCTAAGTCACACCAGTTGGCCTGATCGGGGTGCCACAACTTTCACTCTTGATAACTTAAAAAGAAATTGATCCAAATTTTAGGATACCTAATGACAACACAATAATTCTGGGTCATATTTGCAACATTGGAGTACAGTGGCTGAATATACATTAGCATATTGTGAAAAACGAAAATGTAGAGCAACGGACACATTTGGAGAAGCATCAGTTTCTCTAATTTGGCTTTGAATGTAACTATGTTCAACGGTCTGCCAGCAGATAATTCCCTTTTGTTTTCTTTTAAGAATCAATGAAACTCATTAAATTTCTGAACAGATATATTGTTTACTTTGGTGCATCTGTGAAAGCACGATTTTTGTTTTCTTTTAATTGAATACTTTTGGCAACCCTCATAGTTTTGTCATGTGGCAAGAATACTTTTTCAAAAATAGTTTCTTTGTAATTGCATTACATACGATGTGGACAATAATAATAAAACAGCACCCTCAGAGGTAAATCTTTGAAATACTATCTGGTTTGACTGTGTATTTTAGTTTCAAGGTTATGCATACAGCCAATTCAATTTGTCCTAAAGTAACTGTTTTAACAATTTACTGAGATGCTAACTGGTACTCCTCCATAAGGTCCAATGTATGTAATTGCCTAGGCACTGAAAGCCAATTTTTAGACATAATATATGTTATCAAATTGACAGTGTAACAAGCAATGTGCTGCAGAAGTCACAGTTTCTGAAAGGTAACTCTATTCCATATTTATTGTTTTGAATGATTCTTAAATTCCATAGCTCATTGTTGATTCACTGGGCTCAACAAGGTGTCACGGTGCTGACTTCACTGGAGCTTGTCACCACATACATTCTGATATCCCATGGGGAAGGTATCTCAAAACGTGAGAGCCCATTCCAAAAAAACGCAAACTCGCTCTGACAAAGGCCAGTCCGTCTTGCGTCCGGTGCAGAGGGGCACGAGCCAAAATGGAGCGGTGCAAAGGCTCGGGTCCAAGGAAGCCTGGCCCAGAGTCTGTGGCTCCCGATGGAAATCCTCCTTCGGCTGTGATCGAACCTGCAATCAACACGCTGGCTCCTTCGCCCGAAAGGTCAACCTGCGGTATTTTAAATGACCGGTCATATGTACATAGACTTGAATTTTACACGTTCACACTGAGCTCGGCCAAGAGGCCTCACAATTATATGCTGCATATGAGAAGAAAAAAAGAAACAAGAAAAAGAATTTTTTTGGGGGAAAAAAAATTGTTTTCTTAAGGTTAGGTCCTCAGTAATGAGCTGTGCAGTAGCAGTCTTAAGTAGTATCTGCGCTTGGCACTCTGTGAGTGCTCGTTGCCATTTATTTGTCGTGGTCATGTTAATTTGTCATTTTCTTTTACTTAGCGATGGTTGTACACCGTCTTCAGGGAATATACGCCTTGAAAAAATCTGCCACAGAGAATCGTCGCATTGTCTGTAGCGCATAACGAAGGCGCACACGGTAACGTGACATGGTTGCTGTGGTTCCCTGGGCAGTCACTCGTTGTTTGACTGTCGCAGGGTGTCCGTAACAAAGGATGTGCTCAGACATTCGCGACATCAGCCAGCACTCAGCCCCTCTGAATATTTTACATGGCCGCGCGGAGCACGCTATCTGTTGGCAGTCCGCGTTGAGTCCATCCCCTCTCACACATTAAATAAGCCGAAGTGATTTTTCAGCCCTGCTGCATCTTCGCTACAGCTTTGCTTTGTGAAGTTCTTCCTCTCTCCCCTCAGCCGAGCAGACGTCAATGGTCTTCCCCCCCGACGATTTTTAACCGAATTAAGCTGATCGAATGCCGCGAGTTTGACAGCCGGGGGGCCCTATGAACAGATATGTCACTGTCCGTTGCTGGGGATCCAATCTAGTTGACAAAGCAATCACACGATGGCCGCAGACAGCCTGAGATTGTGCAGAAGGGGGATGCAGTATGAATGTGGCCTGCTGAATTTGATTCCCGGCCACTATCCAGAAAAAAAAAAAAACAATGCAATATACGCAACAGCCTGGAGGTGGAATAGCTCATCTGACTTTCTTAGTCGCTATTAAACCCCCCCACAGAGAGAGGCGCTGGTGTAGCTTTCATTACAGTGCACCCTGGGCCACACTGTCCGAGGTTATTCATTTGTTCTGAACTGCAGGGAGACCCTATTACGCCGTACTAATGATGAACCGCCATTCTGCTGGCAAGAGCTGGTGGCTACCGCTGAATTATCCGATCTGGAAATATTCACACAGTGCTTAGCCTCACCATTGTGAATCCTCACAAGACAAGTACAGATGTTATGGCTGATATTTTCACTACCAGGTCCATGTGTAGGGAGTAATTTGTGCCCCCTAGTCATGGGAGAAAGGTAATAATTCCTTCCCCACTGGGAGGACAATCAGGGCTGGGTTATTGGTCATATCGAAGTATTATGTACCTACCTTCTGCCATCCATAATGCACTTTACCCTGTGTGTCTGAAGGCGTTAGGCTGTTCAACACTGAAAAATCCTTCAGACATGTCTTTTTGGCTCGTGGTTTGTCCCTGGACGTCGTGCAGTTGATAGAAAGCTGGAAAATGTTGCCCTCGGACAGGGCTGCCCGGCGATTACATCATCTTGAGGAAAACCCAAGAGCAGTGTAATTGAGCTGAGATGTATAATAAATAGAATCTGTTGACAATATGAAGCACTAAAACACGCCATTGAAAAGGTTCACACGGGAAGCCTTTGGGAGATCGATGGAGTGTGCACTCGTGTGTGTGTGTGTATGTGTGTGTGAGAGAGAGAGAGTGAGATAGCTAGAGCAAGACAGAGTATGACATTTAATTGCTAAGGTGGTAATTGCATATACATTTATCACTGTCACTAAGTGTGTCAATCTAGGAGTGCAAGAGGGCACAAGTCTGTCTCATGATGCCCTCCAGCACCACCCTGCCCTTTCGATGGAATCTCTGCAGCGTGGTTCGCTCTGTTTATGCATAGTCACAGGTTGCTGGGCAAGTCCTGACAGCTGCACTCTTCTGCAAAATGATGTCTTTGTCTGAGAATTCCAGCCCGTGGCCCCTCAGGTTATAGGAAATGCTGGAGTCGTGTGCATATTTGACTTACTCTCTCTTTCTGGCTCCAGAAGTCAGCAAGTCTGATCCAACTATTCAACTTCTTCGAGCCCAGAACAAATAGAACAATGTTCTTATATACTCGAATATTAAGAGAGGATTAGCCTGATAAGATTTATGGTATTTTTTTTTTCTTTGCTATGAAGATCATGGGAAAATAAATACTGAACAAAAGACATTTTCTTAACAGCCAACATTCACTCTTTGTGACTATTCAGCATTTAATCCATGGTGTTACGCATACAGTATAGTAGTATATTTACAGTTGTTTTACCTCAGGCAAAAATGAACTCCTTTTCAAATGTGTTGAGAAAAGACAGTTGTTTCCATTTGGGAGCAGGAGTCAGACCTTCAGCGAAAGGTGAGTTTTTTTTGGAGAGAGTTAAGTTGAAACACCTTGGTACTTTATTTTTAAAGGGAGGTGTATACTTTTACATAATTTGTAGTACATGGAAATATTAAGTTATAGATGTTGATTATAAAGTTTTAGTATATGATGCTAATCCAGTTCAATCAATCATTTCCTCGTCTTGTGTATTGCACAATATGAATGATGGACTATTTATCATCTTCAAAAATGGTGCATTTCTTTGAATGTTTTTTTACAAATATAAAGCATTCAACAGTTTTTTTTTCTGAGGTTCGTTCCAGGACCAAGGACCATAGAATGTTTTTTTTCTTCTCTTGTAATAATAAGAATCAATTGTGCTGTCCCAAACCTTGCAACATCTCGAACAAATGCATGCCTTGTCAGAGTAAAGAGCATTGTATGCTAAAATTCAGGCATTTGGGCAAACAGACTGGAACAGGCTATTTTATTTTGTTGAACATTGCGGCAGTATAATGCCCCAAGGTCTACAAACGCAAGACATCATCTACAATTTTATCTAATGCGCATCATTCAAATGAAACCTGTTATTGTGAAGAAATCAGCTTGGAACATGCTTAAACCGGTAACCATGGTATCTGAAAATACACTATGCACTTACACAAAATAACAGTGTGTTGCCGGCCAACTGGATGTTGAAGCCAGCAAGCCAAGAAAACATAAAATCTACAGACCATCATTTAATGGCTTGTCATTTAATATATATATTGGCTTTAGTTTGGCTAAACACCCCATAATTCAATATTCAATGTGTCACAAGGACCTGTCTCATAGCCATAAACGTTATTAATTTGGCAAGCACGAAAAATATTTTAAATGCGTAAGTGTTAGCATCTAACTGAAGAGGTCTGTCTACAACTGCCTTGGTTTCCCGTACATTTGAGAAAAAGTTGCAAAACCAAAAACTGATTTTGCTTTTTGAACTTCTTAGTTTACCCGTTTCACACATAATTATGTATCTGCAACATTTTTGGTCTTCCTAAATGTTCTTCCTAAATTAATAAGATGTTGACTTTTTGAATATTTAACCGTCTTGTACTATGCATGTGACAGGGTAAGTGAATGTTGAATGGGTTTCTTCAAACCCACAACACACCGGAATGAAGGCTAGTCTGAAGGAGTGATCCTTCCCAAACAGTGGCACATTACTAATTGTGTGTTAATTGGTAAATTGGTTTCCGTTAAGTGAACCAATCGTATGATTGAAACCTGGTGTGATCAGCTCTGCCTATAAAGGTGGCCATTCCACTCAAGGGAGGGAATGGAAAGGTGAGCTGCTTATGTTTGCTTGTGTGGTGTTTGAATGAAATGATTGATTTCACCAAGTCTGTTTTACTCAGTTGCTTTTAAGCCTTTTTACGGTTTGTAAGAGAGAAGACATTGAAGGTTTTCAGAACACAGCCAAACACATGTTCCCAACTACAGTTTGGCCAAACGTAACGATCACTACAGGATGCACACAGTTTTGAATACATTTTGAGCTGCTGAACGCACTGGAGTGATTTAAATCAGAGAAAGCACTGAGCAGCTAGGATGGTTTGGCCATAAAAGGTAAAACCAACTCATAGCTGTGATCATTCTGCCACAAACTGTCAACAATAAGTTATATTTTATGTATAGTCATCATTTAGTGACATGAAAACAAGACAAGACTACTTCAGTTCACTCTGAATCATATTACTGTACGTGAAGTTACGCCTAGCGCTCTGTATGGTGCGGACTGTAAGGTCCTAAGAAATGTCCATATTTTTAGATTTATCTTTAAACATCGATCATTTAGAGAGTGCATAGCTCATTTTTAAATCCACTATGTATTTAATCTAATCCAAAAAAGACCTATATCCACAGTCAGTTATGTATTTATAGAACAGCACCCTGGCATCTTCTTCAGATACTTTTTCCAGGTTTGCAAACAATCAGCACATCTTTCCAGAAAGTTTCTTGCTCTGGAAAAAAAAATAAAAAAATAGTTGCAAAAGGGTTCTAAAAAGGGACCGTCTCAGCAGAAACCTGGGTATAAATATTGAGATAGAAACCTCTACTGGTTTGGTGCTCAGGCCCATCCCCCCACCCCCACACCTGTTTTGAAACTGTGCTTTGGACCCCCCCCCCCCCCCCCCCCCCCCCCCCCCCCCCCCCCCCAAGAGACATTTGAATGGCGGCACAACTTCCCTAACTTTTTCACCCGTCGCTTAACTTTAATTTGCTCCTAGAGGGAAAGTCTCGGCTGGGTACTGATACCCAGAGACATACCCCTGAAAGGTATCTCCATGAAGTTGTCACCGTCCCTTTACTTTGCTGTTTTGGGTCAACATTAATTCCAAGGACCGTAATATGGATCTCGGCAACATGTGGATTCCCTGGAGAGCGTCCTGTTTCCCTGAGTTTGTGAGAGGACACGATTCAGAAGAGCTGACTGCTGAATGACTTCTGCTCAGGCACTTTCAGACTTTCATGGAAGTACTGTGCCACTGGGGAGACGCTACAACCGAAATAAAGACAAATAAAAAAGCGAAAGCCTGAATATTTATGAAAAACTGAATAGTAACGGCAGAAACAATTCCTAATATTTGTTTTTGTACTTGAGCATAAATGATGAGTGTATCCCCTTGGTGTAATCAGGATGAATCTAGGCAGCGCAGATAAAAGGGAAAAAATGTTTTGTCTTAGCAGGGATGTGGGACGACTCTGATTTACTGTGAGCGCGCGGTGACGCGATGAGCCGCATTCGGAGGGCCCTCCGTGTCGTGCGTGTGTGGCACAATTAGCCGCAATTCAATCACCGACAGGTCTCACTTCAAAGCAGAGCTGGCAGTGAAGATGTCATTCTCAATGAAGAGAGATGCTAAACAGATGCATCATCATTCGCCTTCCTTTAAAATAGGTGGCCCAGGATTTAGATGTGACTATCCTGAATAGTTCAGGGTAATTTGTGTTACTATGTGAGCTCTAGCTGTAAACAAAAGAAATACCGATCAAGAAAAATAAACCAATGTTTGTCTCTCAAAGCACAGTTCTTTGTTAAGTGTGAGGTATGTACTGTATACACGTGAGAAATATTTGCACAGTAGGATCACAACATGATCAATGTCTATTTTAAAGAACTTTTCTGGGTTTTAGGTATTTTCATATATATTTTGTGTATTTTCTAGTCTTATTTTTTTTTCATAATCATGTATAGCTTCACATAATTGAAATGTATTGAAATATGTTGTAAAGCTCAGTAGAAATACTCCAGCACTTCACAATATATGGGCTCATATAAAGTCAGACTTTACAATCTATTTTAAAAATCTCCAGCATACCATTTCCATGCAGGTGAATGGAAATATATACATGTAATAAAACAAATCGTGCCTAAAATGGCTGAAAATGACTAGAATTTACTATTATTGGCCATTTTTAACATTGACTTTCCCAAAACTACCCGCATCAAAACTCACTCACAGATCCTGGTTGATGAGCCGTCGAAGAACTGCTTAAATTCACGTTGAAATGGCTTTTCCAGGCGGGCCTCAAACTGCCTACATTTTGCACTACATCATAAGGTCTGGCGGAAAAAGAAGACGCCACAGTCCCGCCCTTCATCGGCGAGGGAGCGTTTGATCTCCTCCACGGCCGTGAATCCGAATGCATGTCACAAATGTTTGTGCCACGGATCGAATGGTAAATAAGCCACCTTGTGCCATCCGCGCGACATGAAAAGGGCCGATTTGCGACTCTCCCTCACTGCATGGCTTCAGTCCATCATTTGTATGCCGCTGATCAGCCCCACTCATATCACACTGAAGCCCGTTCAAAGGAGAAGAGCAGGTGGACGTATAGCAGATCCGTTAATGCTGATTAATTATTCTATTCATGTGTAAAAAAATAAATAAAAAATTAAAATGAAATAATACATACACAGTAACTCATGGAAGTTAATCCAAATGAAATATTAATGGATCGCCCTTTTCATTACTTTTTTTTAATTAAAGTTATATTGTGAATCATATCTTTTTTTTTGTTTTTGAGTGACTGATAAAAGAGAATGCTAATATATCGGCGATGAATAGGACAGCGTGCCGCTGGATTCCCAGTTGTGTGGCTCTGGGGATGGTGTTTTTAATCCCGTTTATTTATTTTTTTTAAAAAAGTCTTTTTACAGATTGCTTTTGATGTTGCTTAATATTGGCTTTTCAGGGGTTGGTCTCTGGACCAGACCACTGCTAAAAAGAGTCTTTTGACTCTGGAAATTGATGGTGTCTTCCTTCAAGTCTTTCTTTGTTACAGCGATGGAAAAGTCCCACTTTAACTGCTCAAGTAAACTGGAACACCCAATGAAGCGACAGAATTTCGCAACAGAGGTTCCCTATTGGTCAAACAGAGGTTTCTTTTTTTTGCCTTTTATGGCCATCAGGCCCCACACAGAGACAGAATCAAAGCTTCACCCCCTGCCCCCCCCCCCCCACCTCCCTGATCCGACTCGATTCCCTCCACCACTTCGGCAACAAACGCTGTGGATTCTTGACATGGAAGTCAATGTACTGTGCCAGAGCGCTACAAACGTCCGCCGCTGGACCCTGTGAATGCCTACCTGAAGTGTCAGAAGTACACATGTTCGCCATCGACACTTGGGGATTAGATAAACAGTGCGGTTTGTGTTTGCTGGGTCAGCGCTCCCCGCGTCCGCCCCGGCGCTGGGGAATATCGGCCCTGCATCAAGGTCGCGGTGCTGGCGGAGTAATATTACCCCAGACAGCAGCTCCTTTCATACCGCGTGGAGAACGGTTCGGCATCGGCTACTCCCTCTGTCCAAAGAGACACTGTTTACACAAGACTCAAGCAAGCTTGTATTGCTGGGGTATTCAGTCACACGCAAAACGGTCACCTCAGACTTTTCGCCGCGACTGTTCGGCATCTGCTGTGCAGGTGTAATGTGACTTCTGAAGTCTCACTCAGATGAAATGCCCAAGTCTGAGTTCTGCAAGTGCGTACGCATGCTGTTTTATACGGAGCTATAATGAGGACGGTTCTCTACTAAAATATGAATTACCTAATTGAGGTGGATTGAGGGTGTGCGACTCACACGTACTTCCAGTCATGTATTTTGTATAGATGTAATAAATTTACATTTATCTGAGTCCATTCAAACAGTACAGCCCGATAACAGATGTACACTGGTAGAGGTATTGATCGATTTGACATGTCAAGATATTCCCATCTATGTTCAATAAAAAAAAAAAAAAATCCCATAAAAGGCCAAGCCCAAGTCCAAGTATCGCTTCCAACAAAATTATATTATTTTCATATTACCTTACTGAAATCATTATGATCGTTTTGGACTATATGATTGTGAAAACATTGCACAATATTGGCAGTATGTATCTTTGTAGGAGTGGTAGGCAAACAAAGGATTGGATGGGATTAGTGCATACATTTTTGATGCATGATTCATTAACTGACAAATTTGTCCATTACCTATTTTATTTCATTTTGGGTAGAGTATAAAGAATGGTACACCACCCAAAAAATCCAGATAACAGTGGTCATGTTGTCGGAAACAGTCTGTCAAAACGGCTGACAAAGGCTGAAACCACTTGTGCAGGGTAACAGATGGGCTGCAGTAAGTCAGCCTAACATATCAGAACGCACAAATCACTGTACCTTGTCACGGATTGGATGCAGCAATCAAATTTCACAAAAATGAAATTGTGGTTGTAGAAGGCAGGCTAATGAAGAAACACTGTTTAATGGAGTACTAGAAAAAAAAACATCTCTTGGCCTGAATTCCAGGTCTTCCTGTTTCACACTGATGGGTGGACCAGGATATGGTGAGCACTGATTAAGCCCACAGATCCATCCTGCCAGCTGTCAACAGCGCAGGCCGGTGGTGGTGGTGTAATGGTGCCGGGGTGTTGTCTCACGGCTCGCATCTGTTCTCTTGATATGAGTGCAGTAATGTATGAGTTCCACAGGATACCTGAATGTCACTGCTGGTCAGAAGGATCCTTTTCTGCCAGTAGTCTATCCGTCTGATCAGCAGGATAATACTCCATGCTACATGGCTGTGACTGTCCAGGGATGGTTCTTAGAACATGACATTGAGTACAACTAATTGCAGTGGCCTTGCTAGTCACTACATTTCCATCCAATCAAGTACCAGTAGGATGAGGTGGAACGAGGTAGAGATCCACCAGCAATAGCTATGTGCATGTGTGTGTGTGATTGTGTATTTGTGTAGGGTATATTCTCTAAGCACGTAATATGTGTGAGTACTTCTCTGAATGAGAAAAAATGATTCCTGTTCCTTCACAAAAGTATTCTGTGCCCTTGCAGAAGTATTCTGTGCGCACACAAAAGCATTTCATTCCAAACGTGTCCTCTTAGGGCCTCCGTAGATGTGTACTTTTCTGAATAAAGCCATTTTTTTTAGGGGGACAGCCTCAGCTCTGACATTTTACAGTGCTTCTGCGCCAGGCTGAGTTCATTTACATTTTCTGTCGCATCTCCACCGACATGTGAAGCTCCATCTCCGACAGCTGCTCCGTCGCAGGTATATCGCATTCGCCAGCGCGGCGGTCGACGCGTCCAGAGGAGATAAAAATAAGACGGTCAGCGGCGGCGGAGAATCCTCTTTGTACCGCAGATGTCAGCCTTTGAAGATGAGGCTCTTCTTTGGCCGATTCCAGACTGTTTGATTTGGGAGACTCGACCAGAATAACAATATGCACAGAATCAAAGCGGGTCTGAGTCTGGTGAAAAATATCACATTCCCTACATTTGTCTGACTAAATGTATGTACGGTGGGCTCACAAGCATATGTTATACCAGGCTTAAAAAAACTAAATGTGATCAGAATGTATAAAGCGGATGACCTTTGATGATTAGTTAGGATGAATGGGTCACTTCGCATGAATCAAGCTTTGCTGTGAGGGTTGAAGTTGTAAAGCTTCATTTTCTTTTTGAGTACTGAGTTATGGGCATAATACCTCTAAAGTCTGTACTTACATTCCACTTGATTCTGTGGTCTAAAAACTCTAAAACTACTATTGCACAACATAACTTGCCCTGAACAGTATACATTTTATTTGACATCACATTTTATAGATTTTATAGATCAGAAGGAACATGGCTTTAATATTGCTGATTTAGCAGTTATTGGTACCTCTAACTGGGCATAGACTCAGTTTACCTTTACAGAGAACATGAAATTCTCTTTCAGGACCAACCTTAAAAGAAATATCCATTACATTAATCCCAAAAGTGACATTGAGGATTTGCTCATAAAATATACTTTTTTCAAAGTTTAAGGAAACTGTTGCTTGGGTTCTGTACCCATGTAATAATCTGCTGCATCTGTGTTGTTCCCCAACAATAAAAACAGAATGAAACCAGAGCAGTCAGTTCAAAATAGAATTGCAACTGGCCTTTCCAACGCCTATGGTCTCAAACATTCCCCGTGTCTTCAAAGCTTGCCTTAAATGAACTCGGCGGTTTGTGGGGATGAAAAAAGAAAACAAATCTCTCCGAAAATATTTAGCACCAGCCATCTTTCACGCGGGTTGCAACACACACTGGGATGCCTATTTGTTAGCTTGTATAAAAGACTACAGAAAAACAAATAACAGCATGAGGAAATACACAGAGGAATATAGTGAGGCGAACAAGCGACAGAGGTCTGTGTGGTGACTCATCAGATGTGGGATTGGACGAGGGGAGGGAACACGTAAGGGCATTCTGAAGCGTCGGGCTTAGTCAGGCAGAAGTTCATGCAAACTGACAGGGAGTCCTGGCACAAAACAGACTTTTTTTTTGGTGTGGTGTGTGTGTGTGTGTGTGTGGGTGGGGGGGGGGAATGTTAATGTTGCCTTCCTGGTTCACCCAGACTCCACTAACTAAGCATCAGACAGAGAAATGTGGAGAGGTGACATCCGGTTTCAATGGAAAAAATACATAACTATGACTTTTGCATTCAGGCATCTCGTCATACCTTTATATATTTATAATCAGATTATATCAGATTTTGGGGGATACTGCTTGCAAAATAGACTAAATGTGCTCACTGGAAAGGATAAAGGGAGTCAGAAGCTCTAAGCAAAAGTGACTGGATGGAATTTTAAAATGAAGGAAACCACAAACAAAATTGTGATAGCCTGGCCATACTTCATTAGCAAGCCAAAGCCATGTGATTAGATTAGCATCTGCCTAAGTTTCCCACTCTGTTTAACCCAAGTCGTTTCTTTCCAAGGGTAGTCTGAGAATATTAGGCACGGCCATCTTTGAGCCAGTCCATCTGACTCCATTGGGGAGGGATATTGCGCAAACCACTTGGATGTGCACGCACAATGTCCAGAATCCGTTGACTAACCCTCTGGTCTGGCCATGTTTTTTTTTTTTTTTTTTTGGGGGGGGGGGGGGGGGGGGGTGTTGGGGGGTTGGTACCTGTCACACACCATTACCTGTCCAGAGCCCTGTTATTCCCCACAGTCCTGCATTCACACAGCCTCTCCTCATGCGTTATTTAACCAGCCACTCACGCATAGGGGAAAACAGGACCCCCTCGAAAAAGCCAATCGTTGTGTTTACGCACATACAGCACTGTTCCTTTCAAGAATCGCCCCTCCTCTTCTCTCAGAACATTTGTGGTGCGGGAGCTTCATCCCCATGTCCACTCACATTCAATCTGTTACGCAACCCAAATAACGTTAGATGTAATATAAAAATGTACAAGTGTACCCTTTGAAAAAGTTACATAAAACGCAATTGTTTACTGCAGATTGCCTGAGGGAAGGACTGCTCTCTAATGATGAGATTCTATGGAGTACCTCTCCACTGTAGATTGTAATTCATTTTGTTTTTTTCCTTCTTGGACAGGAAAAAAAAAAACAAAAAATGAATTAAATTTTAGAAAGTCATATTGCCAGAAAGTAGCTTCGTTTTATTATGCCTATGTGTAGTTTTAAGAACACGTCTCACATAATATAAGATAAATAAAAACAGCCGCACAATATTCAGCTCTTCGGTAGTGCTTTATTGAATAATCAGTAGTCTTGCTGTAATGATTTTCCTTAGAGTAATATCCGCTTAAAAAACAGTGCCATAGTACGCACTCTTTTCCCCCTCTGAACGAATTTACTTGCTCTTCTCCCTGCAGTCCCCTTCTTTCCTGTTCCACTTTGGCTGCTCCCATACAGGGGCCGTTAACCCAGAACTACTAATGCAGCATTTTGTTATTCTGAAAAGGAGGAAAAACATCAAATGAAATCACAAAGAATCAAACAGAACACTGACACAAAGTGTTGCTCTTTGCCCTGTGTGTAAATTCTGAGATGCTGAAGCCCTACAAAACGCGCCCCTTTTGTGTCACTCGTGTTCCTGGAGCTTTCCCTGTTCCTGCCCTCCCATCTGTGACATGACCTTAATCCTGGGCCACATGTGTGCTGACGGAGACGGAGTGGATCACAGCAGACGGTCTGAATGCCACCAATCCGCGTGTCACTGGTAATGGTGACAGATGTACCGCCTGCACCTCAGAAATGGTGGTATGCAGAAAAGCTCAAATATAGTTAATCACTAGTATTTATATTAACAGTTTGTCATAATATGTAATAGCTATTAGTAATAGTCAAGTAGATAAAATTATAAATTAGAGTTACAGATACAAATAACAACAAAAGAACAACACAAACTACATGGTCGTAATGGGTTTGTGATGAAATACTGATGCCCTCTGCTACTGGCTACACACACACAGATGCACATGCATGCACACACGTGCACATGCTCACGCACTCACACATGCATGCATGCACACAGACGTGTGTATTTAAAAAGAAATGGATAGCTCTGGTCCTGCTTTCTGATTGGCCAGTGTTCCAGACATAGTGTAGCAGTAGTGTACCATGACTAAAAAAAAAATATCACAAAAGTGCAAAATATAATAGTCACTGTACATCAGTGAATTATAAAGATTTACTATCTACTCCTGTGTGTGTGTGTGTATGTGTGCGTGTTTGTTTATAAGACTTTCACTCTACAACAAGGAATCAATATAACAGGAAAAAATGGTGAAGAGTCTGCCCAGAGGTAAGAGCCATATTTTCCTCTGTGGGGAGACACGTGTCTCTGTGCTGTTTAAACCTTTTTTTTGCACTTGGCCTGACTTTCTTTTGGAAGAAAACCCTTTTCTGGGTTTTATATATTCTTATCTAAACAAGAATCTGCTTTGAGGAGGCGTTTAGAGACTAGTATGATTTAGTAAATGTTTTATTTTTTTTTCAGTCGGTGTGGTAAAGACTAAGCAACTTAATCCCTCAGGGCCTCAGGAGTGGAGAGGGAATGATCTTTTTTTTTTTTTTTTTTTTGCTCCCACTGCATACATGCTGGCTGAGGGGAAACTCATTCCCCACGCAACCTCGCCCCATTCAGCCGGCACCCTTTCAGAGATGCCGCGCCGGATTTTACTGCAGATGTCATCGTTTTGGGTTAAAGGGGTCACCATGGCAACAGGTCTGCACAGGGAGGAGGGGGGAGGATATTGGCCAGCCATTCCACCTGCAGGAGAACAAAAGGCGGTACAGCCCGCGCCGGGGAGAGGGGGAACCTGTTATCCCACCCTCTTCACCTTTGCTGATGTGCGGAGCAAAATGGCCGCTGCGGGAGGTCCAGGTTGGGGCACGCATACTGGCGTTTGCAGAGGGGAGGTTACCCGACCTTCGCTGTCGGAGTGATATCGGATTGTAAGACATACGACATAAAAGCAATTCATTGTTATTGTTCCAAACAAAGGATCATGCATCTTTAGCCTCCCTAGGTCCCCGTGCAAGAATCTCAGAGTGAAGTGTGCACGTTAGCAGTATGCTAACCCCCGTGTGCCTTGTGGAACATTGCACAATGCAGGAGCAGCAGTTTATCAATGTGCCTAGTCATGGCCATGACTCGAATTTACCTGATTATAAGACCACATCCTTTGGGTCCTAAGGCTCTTAGATGACAATGCAACTTTACAGCTGAGTATTCTTTTTTTAAGTGTTATTGTATGTTGTGCACAGGGCATTGCATTTTCCTTTCAAATTGATTTCTCAGAAGAACAAGCTAGGTCATTAGGAGGTGGCTGCCGTCTGCTGTAGCATTTAATTGTTTTCCTTTCTACTTTTTTTTTTGGTGTTTGTTGCCAGCCTTACTCACAGAATTGAAGCGTTGGTGTCTACTTGTCCAATAAAGCCATTTCCATGACGTACTGGCTACCAGCGAAACGTTTGAAACAGAAGGGAAAGATGGAGTACATACTATTTAACGTCCTGTTTCGCCAGCGATCATTGTCTAACTGCACTCTTTAAAGAAAGTGCCCTCAAAGTACGAAGAAAAAAAGGTCTGAAAGCACTCCATCATCAATTCTGTGGTTAAAAAAAAAAACCTGACACGCACACACACACCAGTCAGTGTTATGCTTTTTCGTGGGTTCACACAAACAGCCACACACACTCGTCTCCTCTCTAAGAAGCCTTTTCTGTTGTTTACATCAGATTTTTTTTTTTTCCTCAGAAAATGATTTCTATGCTAACAGTTATGGAGGGCAGTATGTATTGAAAAGTGGTTCAGGGCATCTGCAATGACATACAGCACCAATGTATGTAGTGAATGTAGGCCTATTATCCTAATGCTTCCCCACTAGAATTCCCCCTACGACACAAACCATCTTCCCGCAGCTAAGTCTCAAGGCATTTTATTCAAGCAGCCATGGAAGGGAGCGTTTCAGTGAGGTTCCTCCAGTCTCTTCACGCAAGAGTGACTTGTCAGTCCAGCCAGGCACCTCCGGTCTATCCGCACCAGCTGCGCACGAAGTGCAGTCCTGCAACGCAACAACTGCACGGCACACGCTTCAGAGGACGCACGCAATCGTCCCAGCTCTTTGGAGGGCACTGCAGGGATGGAATGGGTTTGCAAATATATTTGGGCTCATTTTTTTTTTTTTTTTTGTAAAAACCTGCCCAATGGATATGCTGCATCAAGACAAGCATTTTTTAACTCTCTTTCTTGCACAAGACAACCTGGGTGATTTTTTTTTCAATATTTAGAAGATGAATGAACTCTTTTTAAATAAGACTTTCAACACCTCTTGTTGTGTGGAACTAACTCCTTATCTGCTTCATCTTCAAATATACAGATGGTCCCCAACTTACGATGGGGTTACGTTCTGATAGACCCATTGTAAGTGGAAAATACCGTAAGTCGAAAATGCATTTAATACACCTAACTTAAAGAAAATTATAGCCTAGCCTAGCCTACCTTAAATGTGCTTAGAACACTTACATTAGCCTACAGTTGGGCAACATCATTAACTCAAAGCCTGTTTTATAATAAAGTGTTGAATATCTCATATAATTTATTTAATACTGTACTGTAAGTGACGCACCATTGTAAAGTCAAAAAATCGTAAGTTGGACCATCATTAGTTGAGGACCGTCTGTATTGTATCTTCTCACAGAGGGCAGTTTCCATGTTCTTGAGTGCGTGAGGATGCACATGTGTGTATGTGCTCTCTCACACACACACACACACACACACACACATACAGACACAAGACTGTTTGTGTGGCACTCCGATACATCATGATAGAAATGGTATTTATCTTACCCTGTCCCTCTCTTTCACCCCTCTTTCCATCCTCTTTCCTGTCTAACGAGAATTTATCAGGCATTTCAAATTGGAGTAAACTGCGTATTACAATCGGATAAAAATCGGCTCCAAAAAGAGAATGAAAAGGATAGTTCAAATGTATGGTATCTTCATTGTTCTTGTGCATGCCTTGCATATGAAATAGACAAACACAGACAGTTAGGTTTGACCCTTGACTTTCCCAGGCCCTCAGTTTCACGGCTCAATAGGTGAAGAATAATATTGCTTTGTTTATGAAGTGCACACTTTCAATCAATACTATTCCAGAGGGTTCTTCTTATTAGTTAATCGTTACTGATTGTTTATTCCTGAACCAAGCTGTACACACAGATTTTATCGTCAAATATTCACCCAGGCATTTATTTTTAATTTGACTAGGCCTAGACATTGAACATACCGCACTTTATTTTCTTCAGCGAATTTATATTTGAGAGTGAAGCATAGAATTCCATCATGGTCTAGCTGGCTTTTTTACATACTCTCCATTTTCTCCAAAGATTACATACAAAATGCATGTGAAGTAACTGTCTGATGAATACTGGCTGAATTAGCTCAGTGAGATGAAAGAGCACATGCTGCTTGAGCATTAGAGGTTTCCTCTCTGGGCGAGATTAGTTTTGTGCTGCCTCATACTCTAATTCCAAAACGTGAATTGGAACCAGAACCATGGGCCGGACTTACAAGGCAAAAGCAATACCGCACTCATAACTTAAATGTGACTTATGAATTTGCCCCTATTTCGCCAATTGAAAGTGCAAGCCTCTCAAGAATGCTTAGAATGAAACAGTGTGCAGATCTCTGACCTCGGGCGCAGCGTACCTTATTTTAGCTGCTATCTACAGCGCTTAACCCTGCAGCCATCCCATAATGAACCTCTCCACCTCCTGTTCATCTAAGAATCTGACATGCTCAAACACCAAGGAGCTATGGCTCCAGGATGTCATTAACTACTGTAAGAGTTTAAGCTTGCAGGAGAAATATTTTACTGCCGGCTGAATGAGCATGCAAATCTCTGTTACTTCTGCACAACTTTTCATTGATTATTTTTTCCCATCTGCTCCAGCAGTTTAGCTCTTCCTCCCATGCCCTTTCTTTATGTTCTAATAATAAAAATATCGATTGCACACAACATGCACACGTAACAGTATGTGTGGAGACCACACACTCAGTAGCATACACACACGTACGTACGCCTAAAACCTGGACAGAGCATGATGGGGAAGAATTCTGGGACCGTCGCTTTTTATTACACAGCCCCTTGACAGGAGCTGGATAACCTTGGTTCAAGACAAATAACCGCAATGTCTGTCAGAGAGATTTAGAAAAATGACAGGCGGAGGTGGAGAAATAAAACACAGGAACAAAAATGGGAATCATTTTGCCTCGTCTTGGGACCCGAGCTCTTTTATCTAAGCTTTCCATCAATAAGGTGGACACACCACTATCTGAGACGGACTTATCTCACCGATCGGAAGGCGCATTGGAACATCAGTGGGTGGTGTACGTGTGTGTGTGTGTGTGTGCGTGTGTACACATCTGTGAGTGTGTGCACACACTCACCCACACACACGTGACCGGCTGTGTGGCACTCTCATTCATCATGGTGGACATGGGGTCTATTCGCCTTTTCACCTTCTCTTTCCATCAGGTTTTCGCTTTTTTCTGTCTCATTAGATATTACCAGTCAGAGAGTGTAAGTGAGTGATTGCCGTTGAATCGAAGGTTCAGCATTTTCCCGTGGTATATTTGTTACACTAGTAAATCCACTTCACCATCTCACTCAGGCCGCAGTGAAAACCATTAAAATATGTTTATTAATTCAAACATCTGAGTACCATAATTTGTATTTAACGCAGTTGCTTGTAGATTCTAATTGAGGTCCAATTAGTCAAGAAGGGTCGTTAAAATCGTATTTTGTAAGGATGGCAGCAATTAAATTGTATTCACTTTTAGGCCTAATGAAATGGACTAGTCATAGGTTTAATTTCTCTTAAATGTGAACCATGTGGTAATTTGTTGCTGAGCTTTCGCCAATGGATCAGGGACCTAAACTGCAAAACTTGGTGGTAAGATAACGACATGTTGTAAAGCCATGCGTGGAGATGTTGTTTTCTCACCTGTGAAAAGCGATCATGTTAGCACCTTCGTACCCAGCGTAGGGCTCATGTCAATAGATAATTAATCCCGTCTCAAGGGAAAATTTTTATGGAGAATTAATTAGACAAACAATGGTCCCATTCACTCCAGAACTTGCAAAGTGTAATTAGTTTCTATTTTAGCCTGGCCTTTGCCTACTGACAGCTCATGTGATATTGAGCAAACATCTTTAAAGCGTTTTATGATAAATACATTTAGGAGTAATAGCTTTTTTGACCCACAGATTCTGTATATTATGGCAGGATCTTTGTAGGTGATTGTGAAAACATTCCACAATGATTGTTTTACTTGACAGAGTAATTAAAGACTCTGTACCCTGTACCCCGAGGAATCAAAACACGAAACTTTCTTACAGTTGGGATAGACATAACATAAAACAAAACAGCACAAATTACTAGTGGTTGCTCAAAACGTTTTTAGTTGGAGGAATTTTGTTTCGCCTCGAAAAAACAATATATAAAACCGAAGCATTCTGGAGCATATAACATTACAGGGTATTCATAGGCATTAACTTTAAAATTATATATTCATAAAAAATAAAAATAAAACTATTTTATCACCATTACTTGGTTAGCGACGTAGCCAAATGCAGAAATGTAGAATGTTGAGCGGTAAATTAAGCACTCATAAAATAATATCTCTATTCATGTTATTATGCAAAGTGGCACCAGTGTGTTTGTGGAGCCGTAAAATAACATCTGATAGGGAGCTGAGGACAGTTAAATGTTTTTGGCACACATGTTCAAAAAGTAACAATCTTCTGTTTTGGCCCCTGGATCCACCACAACAGACTGTATCAGTCTTGACCCTCACAAAGCAAACAGCTTTTATATAAAACTTTACAGTCACTTATAAATTCTCTTGTGGGCCATGTGTTTTCATTTAACATAAACACAGGGGGGGAAAAAATCCAGAATATAAAACATGTTGTTAATAAATATTGTCATATCAACATGTGATCTCCATTAACTGCTTTTTGACATGTGCTTGAAACAGAGAGCTCTTTATATGCTTTTATCAGAAGTCGGAGGCAAATTTATTTTTCAAAAGCCACCTGCTGTTGAGAAGAGACCGTTCCGGCCCCAGAAGACACTCGAGCAGCATCTGTTGAGCTCCGTATCGTAGCGCTCACAGAATCTCAACCTGCCTCCACATGGACTTGCACCCCGTGGACTGCTCAAAATCAATCGGAAGGAGAAAAAAAAAAAAAAATGCCCCTGTCAATTTTTTTTTTTTTTTTTTTTGGATTCCACAGATTCAGAAGTGATGAGTCATTTTTTTTTGTCCGGGATTGAGCTGACACTTTTAATTAGGCCATCCGAAATGTTCATCGGCTCACAATGGAGGGTCTCGCCAAGGCCTGCATGTGAGGTAACAGTGTCCGCCAGGAGATCAGCGGGATGCTAGCGGCTGTCTTCTTTAAGAAGTGCTAACTGTCATCTATGTCCTTCATGGTGCTGCGTGTGTGCCAGCCATATGGGCCTTCAAAGAGATTCGGCCCTCCCGCTGCTTGTCCGACGTTTGGTCTCTGTAAAGAAAGCAGTCGATTTAAAGTGCAGAGGAAAAGTCCTCATTTCCTGGTGTTTTCAGTCCAGCGAGCGCTCCGAGTTTAATAAATGTTTTGAGGAACATTTAAATTGGTAATTCTGAGAAAAATAGTTCTTTTTGCTGTCTGTCGTGCATTTTTGCCCCATATCCGAGAGAGACGGCTGAATTGGATTTCCCTCATGTATATTGGCTCAACATGGTGTTGTAAATCAACACACCCGTTACCCACCTGTTGCCAAGAATCCCTCCTAATACATCATTTATTTTTGTAACGGCATCTTAAATAAGTACTGATTTGTAAGATATACTTTAGGAGATCCTCTGAGACACTTCCTTGAGTTTGCTTTAATGTACTTACAGCTTAATTCAATTAACCTTCAAAATGGCTGCCCGAGCTCTCTCGTCTGAGGTTGGAAGAACCAGTTTTCTCCGGCTATAAAATAAATCGAAGAGCTCTGCCCCAACACAGAATGAAATCTGTGTCCACTTAAATCTCTGTATTTTTGGCTGCCGTTTTCAGAACTAATGTGGCCATTCCAGGAAACTGATACACTTGCTGTGATTGCCAAGTTGTTATTTTTTAATCACATGCCTGTCTGTAAAGTTATTTTTTAATCATACAACTATCAGTGTGAACAAAGACACTTTGCACTAATGTCTATCATGTCCTCATATAACTATGAATAGTTCACACAGTTTTTCATAAACGTAATTTACTCTCTTCATGCACAGAATGGAAAGTGGATATACTGTATGTCTAGGAAATGAAAGAGTGATATCAAAACTAGTTACATGTGTGGGTCACAAATACATGGCATAGTCAATGTAAACAAACCTTCCCTAAATACTTTTATGAGCATACACAAGTCTCCTAATTCCTTAACACATACAAAAATTGCTTAGGTAAACTCAAAGCCAACCTAATAACTACCATTTTTAGAAAGTTATACATGTAATTTCATGATATGAGTTTTGTACTGTTGACAAGCAAATAATGCCATGTTTTTGATGAAATTGATTTATATTGTTTTTGTTTTTTCCATTTCAGGAATTGTTATAAAGAACAGCATGTATGAAATAATGAATGCAGACCCACATAAGCACAAGCATTTTAGAAATAACATTTCTGATATATTGACATCAGCACACATTGGTGATATATCAATATACTGGCGATGAAACACTCGCCAAACTTTCGTGTTGTTTTTTTGACTCACGCTCCCTGTGCATACTAAAAAAAACCCACAAAAAGATCTGATCAAATTCAATGAGAAAAATGTGCAAAAACACAGAAAATGACACTGGGAAAATACCCCTGATGGTGCTGTATATGATTAGTCCACAATGTGGCAGTCATTATTTCAAAACCTGCGGTGTTCAACACACATGCATAATCATACAGAGTCATTTAAAATGGTTTCCCTTTTAAAACCCTTTCTAAAACCTGCATTCATTTGTTAAGCATAACAACAAAAAGCAAACCCCAGCACTTGACAATGCTAGGTTTGGCCAGTACGATAATGTTGGTTGCTGTTTATTTAAGGAAGCTATAATGACAAGAAGAGCCAGCGAAGCTTACTCGTCTTGTTCAGCCAAAAACACAAGTTTTTTTTATAAACAAAAACCCAAACTATAACGGACATAGTTCTTGCCTCCCACAACAAGACGGCCAGTCCAGGGTGGAGCCTGTCATCATAGCTGTTCCTGTATCGCCATGTGTTCCCCATTTGCAATCTATATTCAGGGATAAGAAATAGTTTTCCTCATTTATGCGCTTTTGGGCCGGAGACCAGATTCCCTTCCAAAAAATGCTGATCGGCTCTTTTTTAGAATAAGTCTTAACGCTTTGTAGCGCTGTGCTACGGCCAAAATTGGCCCTATGGAAATTCCAGGCTGCAGAGACACAAGGATAATGGCCAGGTAATCTTAAAATTCTATAGCATTGGCAGATGCATTGATATCTCTTGAGCAAAAAGTCGTTCCCCTGGCAGTAGAGCTATTACAGGCTTGAGTAAAGACCAAGGTCTACAGCCACTCTGGGAGGAATACATGGAAATATCCATCCGGTTCAATCAGTACTATAAGTCAAACGGAGGAAGAAACCTAGCCTCCTCACTCTTTCGGTATTACGATAAGACGTTGTCATGCAGTCAAAAGAAGAATTACAGTACCCTCACTTGAATTCATTATCTTTGTGATTAGACTATGACAGGCTATGATTAGGCCTTCAGCTATGCATGGTAATCTCATAGAATCATGTAAAAGGCAAAGGACAACTGCGATTATTGCATTCGGTGAAATAGTTGTTTAAAATCTTGAGTTACTTGCTCCTAAACGTATGTATATGAACTGACCCTCACAGTACACTTTCTGTAGTTTTAAACAGAGACTCGGGAGATACGTTTTCAGATAACCACAGTCACTATTATGTTAACACACTCAAACGGGGTTTCCCTATGGGTACAAATCACTACATATCTTTACTCCCTTCTCTTAGCTGTTTCTGGAGTCTTTCTCAGTCCCAATCTTCACCTTTACTTTGTGTTTTAATTTCTCTTCTCTTCCTTTTGTCATCGGCGTTCGTATGGGAGATGAACGGCCTCATGGCTAGGTGTGAATCATGCTCTCAGAATCCAAGGCCAAGATGAAATACGATAAAATGTTCCAGATGCGTAACAGAATTTGTATTAATAAACCCTCTTCCGAATGCATATTCATTGTATGTAAATTTATTCTATTGAGAGATTCTAATAAAGATACAGAGGCAACTATAGTTCACTTTCACTTAATATAGGGTATATGGACATAAATTTCATTAAAACTTTGTAATGTAATAGTTTTGCATATTATCTTCCTATCATGGGTTTGTACCATAAATTGTTTAATTTCTGTGTACAAGTATCGTGTAGGATATATTGACCCTCAAAATCTACCGGTTCTTTTCCTTGCAGTGAAATTTGCCAGGGAACAGTTCAGTAAATGTTAAAATAGTTTTTCATTTCTACCTGGGGAAAAGCATCAACCTTGATAGGGATTCCAGTGCTTTCGAAATACTTTCTGAATAGGACTTAAAAGCAAAGAATAAGGAATTGTCTTTCTTTCATACACAGTACCCTCACACAAACACTACATTTCCAGCAAGAGTTATGTGTGGCAAGAGTAAATGTATTATAGTTAATAAATGATGCGGAGGAATGTTTTATATCAAAACTAGAAAAAAGAAAAAAAAAAACTATATTTGAGCTCAGAATCCGGCTGACACCTCTGATGTTTAAATAGAACATATGTGCATTATTTATGGTTTAATGCTCCGCGAACAGAAATGGAACGTTTATAGCATGCCTTGGCATCAATTTCTTATTCAGTGCGTGAGCTGGTGATGGATACCGTAGAAATCCCTTGTGCTTAAATCAGACCTCTGTCTGGAACCCGATCCGCAAATATGCAAAGAGGAACGACAAATCATCATTCATGTATCTGAATCAGATTTTTTTAATAAATATATAAATGAAAGGACGTCTATGACAGAATTGTTTTGAATGAAAGAGCACAGCTCATAGGAGAGACTGTTCCTTGGCTCCCGGAAGGGGAACTGTCAGTATGTGGTTCAACCCTGACCTTATCAAAAAAGCTTTGGCGGAAAACAATCAGTGGGCACTATCGTAAACATGTAATAAGACCCCTGTGAGAAGCTCCCCCTATTAAAATCCTGCAGGTGCTCTGCTGCTCCATGTCAGATCCAGACACATGACCTAATCCCGATTCAGCGAGCCTTCTCTGTTCTTTGTTCTGCGTTCCCCCCCCCCCCACCCTTCTCCCGCCCTCCTGATGCGAAACTTCATTTTGAATGGTGGGGAAAACAAAAAACAAAAAAAAAAATGTTCTTGAACGGTATTGGTTCATGAGACGCGGTGGAAAAAGACCCTCATTGGGGTAATAAATGTGGTGCCGAATAGAGTAGGCCGCGCCGGCGAAGACATGCAGGGCTTTAACAGGCTAGCCAGGCCCGACTGGCTTTCACAATGATTACCCCTTGGACGATTTATCATTTTCAGTCGCATGCTATGGAGAGTGAGAAATTCGCTAAATATACATTGGCTATTTTAAATAGCTCGTATAGCACATGCATTATTAAGATATGAATTTTATTTCAAATTTTTTTTGTAAATTCATATTGGGGAGATATACGATTTGAACTTGCTATACAAAAATACAGCACATATTGTTTTTTTATAATTAAGGGTAGAACATGTAAACTGGGAAATAAATAAATAAATAAATGGTTAATTATTCATGATGTGATTCTACAATTTTATCAGAAACAGTATAACCACACTTTATTCATCAGCAACAATCACTTGATAGGGTTGTCTATTTCCTGAGTGTCCAAGTTGAGTGTTTATGTATGAGATACAAGAATGGTGATGAGTAGTCAACAATAAATTACTGCTTCAAAGTAATAATCTCAGTGAAATTCTCCTGCAAGTGTACTACTGTTGCATTTCACTGGCACTGGGGTGGCTGGCACCCTTACTGGTTCTGCCAAGTTGTGGGTTGGCAGAATGCACCCTATACGTATACAGCCAAGAGTATAACACTCTTAAGGGCTTCTGACAGAAATAATTTCAATCCCTGCAAACTCTCAGTCATTACGAACATATATATTTCTGCACTTTCTGACCTCATATATATACACACATTTGGACACTTCACATGCTCGACAGCGCTCTTTTTATTTAACATTTTCTTTATGAAAGCAGTAATTTGGCATCATTTTAAAGTCAATAGTTTTATGCAAAGACAGATTTCTGCATTTTTTATTTCAGATTTTTTTAAAACAAATGCATACAGTACATGATAAATACAATTTTATGTACAATTAGTCTGTTCTATTCCAAAAGTGTTTTGTTGTGATAACATGAAAGTGTCTCCCCAGATTAATCATAATTGATGCATGTACTAAGAAAAGAAAACAACTCGGGGTTGAAGGCACACTTCTGACACAGTCATAGTAACACTCAATAAGAAATATGATATTTTTTGACCCGCAATGCCCCCCATGGTATTTTCATATTCAGCCGTAGATTTTGCAGTGTAATAACAGCCATTATAAAAGGGCCTTCTTTAAATCTTGTGAAACATTATTAAAGCGTCAGGAGGACTTTTCGCTCTCCGAACCCCCTGTGTAGCCAGAGATTCCAGTGGGTATGTGACTCAAGATGACGGGGCTGAGGCACTCAGACTGGAGATGCAAAATATGAAGAGGAATTAAAATAACATGTGGCCGAGATTAAGTGATATCGTGTATCACACCATGATGGCTTTTCCAGGCCACACATGTGCAGAGGTGCATAAAAACAGCAGATAACATCTGAACTGGTACAGGCCATTGGTAAATCTTTTTTCCCCCTCTCTCTCTCTCCCTCTCTCTTTCTCTCTGTCTCTCTTTATTACTTTTTTTTCAAACAGGAAGTCTTAACTCATCTAACTACAAGGGAGTGAGAATTTTTGTTTTCGTAGCTCCACTGGCAGGCTTCTTTTTCTAGAAGCTTTCACCTTTGAAACAACAGATGGGGGCTTTTCATAAAGTGCAAAGCTAATGAATGTCGCCAAATAAAAGCTCGGGCTGGATAAACATTTCATGAGCACATACGATGTATTGTCTCTTGCTCAATGTGTTCCTCAAATATGATTCACATTCACATTCAGAACTTTGCATATTGCACAATCATGTTTTTTCAGACCCCTGTCTCTTCAGCATCTTGTAAATGTTACCACCCTCCAGTTTGTTTTTTTTTCTCACTGATATTGCTCATTTCTTTTCCAACCTTTAAACTCCAAACAATTATTTTGCTTGCATACAATTAACAATACTGCTCCTTGAACACCCACACATTTCTATGAGTTAATGACTTATCTATAACTGGAAAAGATTCCTGAAACACTGAGAGCTGTTCTTCATTTATATCGTTTATTTTTAATGTATGAGATTTATTTATCATTTATATGTCTAGCAAGTACTGCTCAGTTATTGCTGTTGTAGAATTGACCATCTCCCAACGAAGACATCCACGAATTAATCAACTAAACGCCAACAGATTAGATTTTGGTTGGGAGGAGCACAGCTCGATATTCTTAATTTACCTATTGCGATTTAAACGTAAAGCAATGGCAGATAAGTACAGCAATGTGTGGGCCCTAGATTAAAAATGGACACCTCCGTGATCGAACACCAAAAGCATTGATTGTTGTGAGGGAGCTGGAAACGAACACTTATCCCAAGTCTTGTTGCTATTGTCAGACCCCTATTAATCTCGGACGTCAAATTCGTGGTGGGGCCGCCCTCTCTGGTGGTCTCCGGGTCCACTTTAAACTTCACTCATCACCCCTCACCTGCCGGGCCCTCATCCTCGAACCGCCAGCCTTAGTCTCAGAAGCGTCTGTCAGGCTTTGTTTGCCCGGCACTTTCGCTGAGTGTTTATCAGTAGCAGAGATAAGCTAACGGCGATGGCGCTAACAACTTCAAGCCGTGTTGTAATGGGCCATTACATCCACCACAAACAGAATCCACCAGGCCCACTAGTCTAATATTTAACCTTGTGCTTTTTGGTGAGAGTATTAGTGGTACATTTTTTAGGAGTGACAAATATTTTTTACGTGACAAATGATAGTACAAAAGGTTGAATGAACCTCTGATGTAAAAAAATGGCAGTGTTTGGCCTGAGTAAATACAGTAGGAGGAGATAAAGCACATATAGAACATATACACAGACTTTGAGTCAGATACACAGATTAAGGGAAGGGGGACAGTGATCTGGTGTCACGGTGAGTGGGTTTAGGGTTAGTGTGATGAAAAGTGCATTAGTGAAGGCATGGGCTTTGGTGATGGCTACGTCTCAGAGGACGGCCATGTGGAACTCATCAGGAGCGAAGAATGAGATCTGTCAGAAGAGCACATATCGCAAGGGGGTGGGGGAGCGCGGGCGGGCGGGCGGGCGGTTGGGCGGGCTCTACTGTGGGGTAGGAAAAGCTTGAAACGCTCGCGCGGATAATTTAGCCGTAACTGCCTACTCCCGCCGTGACCGTGCACGCGGGACCCGAAACGACAATCCCATCTGCGAGTGAGATCTTTCAGAATCTGCGGTGACAAAAATTTTTCCTAACGGCCAACGGAGAGAAATAACTGAGACTGGAAACGCATTAAAACTTTCCCGAATGGAAAGGCTTAAAAGAACGTTCTTTTGTCAGCTTTCCCATAGGCTCCGCCATTTTGTGTCTTTTTTTCAGACGGGGAAGGTCAGGGCACAGAAAGACAATTGTGTGAGCACAAAGGATCGATCTCCACCGGCTTATACAATAACCATGAGGGTTTGAAAAAACAATGCTAATAAACTGCATCCTGTATGCTTGGTAGAATGATCTCAGCTCAACCATCCAAGGGCCATAACGCAAGAAAGCAAGACCGGTCACGTTTTCAACCTAAAAAATTGTGCAATTGTGGCTCCTTGGAGAGCAGATTCATTCCTGGAGCTGGATTTTTTTTTTTTTATCTGTGCAGGAGAGCTCCTTGGTGTACCACATGGTGTTCCTCACGGCCTGGAGAAGCAATTACTTCATCAGGTTACTCCTTCAGGCACCTGAGAAAGAAAATTCTCAAGTTTAATTGTACCGTTCTCTCAAATGAGACTGTGATTGGCCACTGGGGGGAGTCGACTGTAACAGGAGCTGTGTATTCATGAAGGACCCGGAAATCTAGTTTGGAACGAGGCCCCCCTGGGTGGGGCCCTGGGGAGGGGAGTATGGGGGGGGGGGACTCCTGGGGCGAGGGGTGCGTCCTCTCTGAAAGATTGAAAGGGAAAAGGTGTGTGTAATGGAACAGGGATAATTTGAGGTCACAGAGTAGTGCCTGTGAAAACTGTAGACCACCCCACTGTTCTCCCGGATGCCTGTACACATTGAACCTGGTTTATCCTGTTGCTGTCCCATTCTGTACACAGTCATAATTATTTACTATATGGCATAGCTTGTTCCTTGCAAGACATCTTATTTGATTAATTGGATGAAATCAACAACGTTTGTGAACTTCGTAATTCACACATGCAATTAGAGTATACCAACCATAGTTTAGTTTTTTTTTCTCTTCCAGTCTTGTTCTGTCATAATGTTTAATTATTGTAAGCTTTGTCTTAATCGAAAGCACAAAATCAAAAAAAGCGTCAACAGATATAAATAAAAATGCAACAGCCACTTGTATTGTATCCTAAATGTCAGCCATGGTCATGTCTACCATTTTGAAGCACTTTTCCATACATTAGTTTTCTACTGTCCTCTAGAATTTTCTTTTCTTAGCTCACACTGATCAGCCAAAAAACACATGATATGCTTCTGTAACTTTGCTTCCCCGTCTGACTGACCGAGAGATAACCGTTCTCAAAATGTATAACCGAAAATGTTGCAACAGTTCTTGTACAGGTCATGTATTGTTTCTTCACCATTGGTAGTGGTAGGAGGAGTTCATTCCATTATCATTCCACAAATACTTTATTTGCTTTCTCGAAATGAGGTCATACGAGTTGGGAACTTTTAAAAAAATTCCCTTGAGAAGTAATCCAAAGGTGATTTTTTTGGGTGAAACAACCAGGCCTTTTTTTTCCAAAATCAAATAAACTGGGTTGTCGCGCTGTAACTCATATATCGATAAAGAACATGACAAAAGAAAAAGTGTACAGTAGATGCAAACACTACTCCTGTACGGCAGTTTGTCTACCATGCAATGAAAAAGGCAGTAGGCCTAATCATGATTAGTGGCAAGTGAATTGTGTTTAGAACTACGATCTGATATGCTATGCGTCCCTTATCAAAATCACATGTTTCCACGTGAAACACAATACAAGATGTCACAGCACAGTCACTGTTCAATGTTCATATTTATAATTTAGTTTTACAATGTGTCCCCGCTGTGGAATTAAAGTAATAACACTGGTACTCATACAAAGATCTTTTTCAGCAACAAACTCAAATATGTGTTCTTCCCAGTGCATTCAGTCAAAAGTCTGAATGGAAAGTTACATGTCTGCATCAAGAAATATATAAAAGGATAGTTTTTTTTAACCATCAAAAATTGTTTTCTTATGCCGCTCTTGGAGACTTTGACCAGTCTTAGCTCTGGGCCAATACCTAATTGGAGTACGTTTGAAATTCATGAACATACTTAACTCATATCTTATCAGTTCTGAACCTGGGTCTCTGGAAATCTGGAGAAACTCAGATAAATGAAAGATTAATCATTGAAAATAGTGTATTAAAGGCATTATGGTATATAATTGTCACTGATCCTGGAATGTTCCAAGTCTTCACATTCAGATTTCCTCAGACTTTTTTATCTTTTATTTATTTTTTTAGTATTTTTGTGAAATGAATGTTCTTTCGCATAGTAGTTTTTTCATGGAAATGTTAATTGGGACATTAAGTTACTCTCTCAACCAAATCTATATTTTGTGTGCCAGATTTAACATTTTTAAAGGGTTATGCATACGTCATTGTGCTGAACCTCCATTAGAAAAGCATTCATTTTCTACGTTTACTCAAGAAGTCTCAAATTCACAAAAATAATAAACCAGAAAATCTATACGTTTTGTAAACTGTGGCAGGGATGAAGTCAGCAAAAAACTTGCTGGCAATGAAATTCTGCTTGGCTTACCATGAGTCTACTGGGCAGAAAACATACAGAATACAAGAACAGGGAAAATTATTGAATTTTCTTAGACAGAGCCTAGGATATAAAATATCACACACAAACACACACACACGTCACCAAAAGGTAGCCCTTTCACACACACACACACACATACTGATTCTAAACTCATTAATATTTGCTCATTGAAGAACAAAGCCAAGAGCCAATCAACATCTGTCACTGATGTACATGGGTTCAGTTTGGTCCCTGTTGAACTGAAGCAAAAAAAAGTAAAGCACCTTGGTGTTGCAGGTGTTACATTTGACTTTGAATCTTTCTTTTTTCTTTCTTTCTTTCTTTCTTATTTATTTTAAAATAATTGTTACCAGTTTAATTCAGCTGATTTAGCACAATGCATATAAAACAAAACAAATTTCATTCCGATATTCTAAATCTATTCTTATGATGTGCTGTATAGATAGACTGTATCATTCAGGATGGAAAAAGTACTAACAACTAAATAAAATGAAATATCTCATAACAAGACATGCAAGGCCTGCTTATGACAAACTTCATTCTTTTCAATATAAAACTGTTTATTTGCTTGTTTATATTTATTCAAATACCAATACATAATACCTAGAAACAATATAATTTCTTTCATATATATATATCACAGTAACATAAACAATGTAAGTCATGCTCACTAAATGTAACTGTTAGCTCTCACTTTTATTCATTGTGTCAAAAGAGTAATGTGTAATGTTAAACTTTTGGAGCAATGCGTACAACATAATATCAGCTTCGACCAATTTACAAAACCAAACTTAAGACTGGAATTAACCGGCTTTCAGACTGAAATGCGTCACAAATTCATTTTCAGAGGTAAGCACTATGATACACAGTGTTATACAATTTTCTGTGTTGAAACATTTGTCAGATTTAGCAATAACATCTAGCTAAGTAGATGCAGAACCATGATACATATGTAAAACTTATCTGTACATATGATTTCTGATTCACTGTTATAGAAAGCAACATGCAATAGTTTGTGCTCCAAATAAATAAATAGACAGTGGGTTTTTCTCTCTCTCTCTGAAAATACATTTCTGAGAGTTTTCCAGGAGCGATTATGTCTTTTTCTTGCATTACTTAACATCATTCTGTAACTATTTTCTGGAAGCAATGCTACAATAATTCCAAGGCATTTTTTTCGAATGACACACTGGAATAGCACAGCATTTTCCATTATCAGAATCCAAGGTATTTAGTTGACTTTATGCACACGGACATCAGCAGTCTGCCTTAAGCCCTAGGGTGCTTTAAATTGCGCTCTTGATTGTCAGTTTATTTCTGTGCATTTAGGAACTTAGTAACCAGCCCATTCTTGCAGTCTGATAAGGGCCTCCTTCAATTATAAGTCTCCAGTGTTCAGATCCAACCTGCTTGGCACCCCGAACACAATTTTTTATTGCATGGCATCTGCTTGTCTGAGGGTTGCCAAGTTGTTTGCAAGCTGAAGAGAGAGCAGCAAGAGTGAAAGGTAGAGCGCGAACATTTCTGGAACATGCTTTACCAATTTTATGCCGAGACATGGCCCGCTTTGTGATATTTCTCAGATGGAGAGGGATAACAACCTACTCATATCCATGTAGCTTGCAGAGAGAGAGAGAGAAAGAGAGAGAGAGAGAAAAACATTTGTTCTGTTTGTCTTATCTGATTCATCAGCTTGCATCGAGGCACTGCACTTCAACATGCAATATAGGCACGTTCATTTTACAGAAACATTGCATACAAATGTATGAGACTAATGTGATTGTACCTTTGGGAATAAAGCTACTTATTTCCTTCTGGTTTCTGTATTATTATTATTATTATTATGTTTTTTTTTTCATTTTACTGCTAAACCGAGGCATATAAAAACACAGACACTCACACACACACTCAGTTATAAGCAGATGCAGACACACATACAAAGCAAACAAAAATACATCCTGAAGAAGTAATGCAATGTTGTCTGTACATGAGCATAACAGATGGTAATTTGGTCTTTGTGAGTGAAACAAATATCTCACAGGGCCATTAATAAGACAATATTACCAAGCACAAAGAAGCAATCTGCAGGTACTATATGGGTGACATTTCACAGGAAGAAGGTAATTAAAGGAAGATTAAGGCCTGCTCCTTTTGGAGAAATGTAGGAGGAAAACATTATTCTTTTTTCTCTACGGTCTTTTATATTGCTCTCCAGCACAAAGGACAGCATAAAGGATAGGGCTTTACAATGTGCGAACAGGGGAGGTTTTATGTTTCAGCCCAGTTGTGAAATATTTTAGTCTTGCTCATCTATGAGACAGCACAGTTGCTGGAGAGGCGCATCGTAAAGCGAGGGTCGGGAAATGCCTTCGCTGACAAACTCGTGTTTGTTTCACGGTTCCCGGTCTGACGCGGGCCAGGCGGGCACCCCGGGTTTTCTGGGAGCACAGCTCAAGTTTGTTTTCCTATTGCCACAGATACGACCCACTTTTCACGCTTGTCAACCTCCTCTTCTCTCATGGCTGCTCTGTGTTTTGCTGAAAAATATTTATCAAAAAATTTGGCTGGGTATGCATTCTTCTCTTCTGAATTACACTCTGCTTTATCTGAGGATAAAAATGCTAACAAATACAAAAAAAACAAAAAACTTTTATATGGTAAGTAAAGAATTTCAAGTAAAATAATAACATGCTGTAACACGTATGACAGCAGTTCAATTTAAAGAATACTTGTTTCTATCCCAAATTTGAATGCCAAAATTTGTGTGCTTACATTCGACATTGAAATATACTTCTCCTAAAGCACGGGTCTTCCGTTTTTCTTATCTGTGTAATGTCAAACTGTCCCTTCCTGCTTTTCCACTATTCTCCCACAGTCCACCACTGAAGCTTACATAGACACCGAGGTGTGGGAGGACGCTTCATCTGTAGCTTGTGCGGGGAAGACTATAGGTACCAGACTGACCAAAAGGGGGCGCTGGTGTGCATTTCGACTGGAAACCACCAAAGAAGTTGCGCGCTATGGGCCCGGTTGACACTGGTACTATTCCAATTTGATATGAGACAGTGGGGCCTACACACATTCTAGAACAGTGCCTTAACATGATAACAGCAATAACAGCAACGTCAAAAAAAACTGTTTCCAAAGAAACATATCTTGGTGAACCCTTCTTGCTTTGTTACATCAAAAGCAGTCCTCTGTTTTGTCTTAAAGCTGGTATAGTCTCATTTCCAGTAAATGTATTAAAACAATACTGTAGACATAAACTAGCAAAATTTGCTGGCAAACACAGCCATACCAAAGTTAAACTAATTAGCCAGATCAAAATAAAAACTAATTGATCAACATTATAGGATATTGTGCACAAGAAAAAAAGGGTAGTTGTAGTTGTGAAAAATCTTTAAACAATAAAAATATACAAAACCATACGCTATGGATTAACTTATGAGAAAGAATATATTCAGAGCGACAGAGAAATAACATACAAAAGCCACAACAGAAACATCTTGCCACTCACGCCATTGCATTAAGAGTTTCCTTTGGTTACAGATAATATCTGCCATGAAGAATGAAGAATTGTTATCTTTTTTGGTGGAGGTGGAGTGGGGGGGGGGGGGGGGGGGGGGGGGGGGGGGGCTGGTGTTGATTTCCGGGTCTTATTCAAAAATCCCATTCCTTGGCCTCAGTAGTGAAGCGGTATAGATTTCTGTATCAGATGCTTGCCTGCGTATGCTATCAGCTGTGATATTAGCAGGGAGAACCCGGTCAATTCATTGACATTCATCACTGAATCTAACTTCTTCCTACGGTGGCAGCTATTCTGCAAAATCCACTATTTTCAGTGGCTCAGATGAAAGAGGACTGAAACATCAAGGGGAAAAAATGGGAGCAGGGTTTGACCGATCCCCAGACGAGCAAGTTAAAAAAAAACAAAAGAAAATCTGCGTGGGAGAGGACACACCGGAATGGGATAATCCCAACAGACGGCACTTCCCACCTCTCTCTCTGGCCAGGTGTACTCCCACACACCCCCTGAAACCACCAGAAACGCAGGCCGGAAATCTCTCCGACGCTTGGGGAATGGTGAGGGGCTCAGAATCCCCCTCCTCCTGCCCGTGACCCCCCACACATGGTCCCAATTTTGTCTCTGCCTTCAACCAACTGCCACAACATGATATCATCACGTCGCTCCCAAAGGCAGCCATTACAGTCACTTCTTATTTCTCTGCCGTCAGTACATCTCTGGCCTGTTTTCTTCAGCTCTGCAAAGTAACATACTGCATCTTTTAAAGTAAAGATTTCGGGGGTTTGACTGTGAGCAGCGACCAAATAAGGCCAAAGGCAAAATGGCAGTGCGTGTCGGGCAGGCCGCGGCCGGTGCTGATCAAGATGGCGGCACCCCGCCGCTCCTGAGTGCATGCAGTCATTCTTTCGATGTTTGTTTTCCCATAAATGAATCCAAGGTAAGCACCCAGAATACGTTTATATATTTATACATGTTGCTTCATCAGATTCGCATGGCTGAAAAGCTAACAGGACTCCTTTTTTCCGAAGAAGCTCTTCAAAAAGGCCCCTCGCTATGAATCAACTGTACACACAGACGGCTGCGGCAGGGCACCAGTGGAGCGAGGCCCGTCTCCCTGGTCAGCACATTCGTACCCCGCGGAATTATTAATATGTTTGCTTTGACCCACACGCGCGCTGTACTTGGTCCAAAGCGTGACCCGTTCACATCTGTTCGCTTTTATTGAGGAGATGGGTAGGGTTCTCCTCATACTGTAATGGAAACGGTCCCGGCGCACATCCGTCTAACTCTTATAGCTTACGCCAGTCTCTGCACACATCATTTCCTTTTATTTACATGCTAATGTGCAGAGCGGAGGGGCAAGAGCCCGGGCTGGAGCGCGCTTGAAGTTCTGCAAGACTGGAGCGGAGTCGTATCATTGACATAGCCTGTGAGTTTATATCTGCCGCTGAAAGGTTTCTTTAAAAAAGGAGAAAGAGAAAGAGAGAGAGAGAGAGATCAAAATGAAAAATGACCAGATCCTCGGTGAAGCTTTGCATTCAGACCGTCGTTTTTATTCGCCCGTGCCCGAAACTAAGTGCAATGAAATCGACAATTAAATTGACTCGAGCATTTACGAGAGCAAAAATAACGAGAACAGCAGGGGTTGCTTGCCCAGCGGTGCACGCCATACGTTAAGTTGCCCTGGGTCTGTTCTATAAATCTGCGGGTTTGTGGAAGTCTGTAGGTGGCCCCTTTGGCTGTTTATTGTGTCGTTCGCTTAGGCTCAGAAGAGAAAATGTAAAGAGGTCTTCTGTAATGGCTTCTCCAGCTGTGTGCTACAGGGACCCAGACGGAGAGAGAGCACCTCTCCAAAAATGTGCTTGATTATGATAACACCACTAATCTCAGGTGGACACTGAGCTTGTGACCGCAGCATTTTTCACACATTTGCTATGTATTTGACACTTGCCTGTTGGTCCTTTGCGTGCCAACAACCTTGAGATACTTGGTAGCTGTTCGCTCAGCTAAAATATCACTTGGAATGACTGGTTTTCTCTGCGGGGTAAAGCATTTCACTTAACTGTTCTGTCAACCAATATTTCTTTGACCAAGAACACACAATAACTCTCTACATTATTGCACTGGTAGATTATGTGAAGTTGTTCTGAGGTACAAATGAACACAGCCATAAAACATATATCCATGTTCATATGTGTTTTCATATGCTTATGAGGTTCAAAGTCAGAGTTAATACACCCAGCACATTCTTCAACATACTCTTCTTGAGCCACATATGCGGTTTTTTTGTACCATCACTGCTTCCTGTAAGCTCATGTTTATGTGTCATTTTTATTCAGCTAAATTTTAATGAGACAGTATTGTACAGCTGTGACAATTTCACTCAAAATATATATTTTAATGCTGCTCATAAAGGCAGGATTTCATATACTGTGACGAAAGCTGTTTAGCTTAAAAGAATTAGCTATATGTTCCATGTCTGTGCCAAAATAGTGAAACCTTGAAGTTCAAAGTATTATATATTATATTGTGTGTGTGTGTGTGTGTGTGTGTGTGTGGGGTTGTGATTTGGTACCCACACTTAATATTGAGAGCTTGATTCATACACACAAAAAGATACAAACACATAAACTGTAAGAAATTAATTTATTCGTTCCCTCTCCACCTTCCCTAAAGTGTGGTGAGTAGCTGAAGAGGGTGCTACACGCTGGCGGTTGTTGAGTCAAGTTTTCCCACTTCAGAATAAAATGCCTTAAATCGTGGAATGAAAATCATTATCGACATAAAAAAAATTTCAATCCATTATTTTGAAAACTAGTTGGAGTCATGCCAACACACTATTAAGACACAACTGCTCACAAACAACGTGGGGATGACAACAAGTGTTAACTATGGAGTGGCCAGCTCGCTTAGAGGGAGAAGCGAAAGCACCCCTTGGGGACCTACTCTGTGCTTATACGGACAGCTGCACTCTAGAGATAAACCATGGTGACAAAGCTACACTTCTCCTCTGCTGTAGATTCTGCAGTACCAAATGACAGACACACCTGTCCGCTGATCAGTTGGTTCTATTAAAGATTTGCCTTTTATCATAGCTGTTCTTTTTCTAACATTCGAGAGCATCAATAATGCCTAACGAGATCTCTGCTGTCAATACAGCTTCACTGTGACGAGGATATTCACTTGTTCTTTTGAGCATCTTCAAGCCTACATTGTCCCTTGGGGAAGAATTGCTTCGCTCAGGAGACTAGCCATTTAAGCTGTGTGCTATGATGGCATAAAACAGCTACACAGTGACTCAGTGGATGAATCATAAAAAAAAAAATCATGTTCTAAGGTTCGATTTGGCTCCTACTATTGTGCGACCCAATGAGGGCCATATCTAGCGGAGATTGAAGGTAAACCCAGCAGAATAAATGGGACTGGACTTATTATTATTATTTTTTTTTCAAACATTGTAAAGCTTGAGCTCCAAAATACACACATTCTAAAACTGCTGAGAACAGTTGGCTGTTGACAGAGCTGCTCATTTTCAAAGGGTCATATGTGCTATCAAAAGCATTGCGCGCTGTAGTCTAAGCCAGGTAACCTGAACTGTAATCTCCTGTCTTGATCCTTTTTCATTCCTGTAAACCCTGGATGTCGGACATTAAATATTTACCACCCAAGCAGCGAGACAGTCATAAGCTTTGTCGATACTGAATCTGATAGCAATGATAAAAATGGCTTAATGGAGCAAAAGGAATGCAATAAATAACTGCAACAGACCCAGTTCAGAAATATTATTCTGCACTGCTTGCCTCACTCAATATATTCCATTGGACTGTTGCCCCAGTCTGGGATTGGAGGCACGGTGCTATGGCTTGCTTTTTGTTCCAGTTAAGCTCTCAGTGAGTGGGTTTGATTTAGGAGTTAATTAAACCTGTATTTTACAAATAACTAGAAATTATCCTTGACAGAAACGTGCTATTGGAGGTGACATTTTTGCAATTACAAAAAGATAAATCGCGGTCACTTCAACATATTTTGTTAATATCTACCTCTTGAAAAAAACGTGGTGGTTGACACACTCAAGTTTATTTAGTTTTTCAATCAATAGCCCTAGACGGTTTGGATATAGATTTTTTTTTTGCCATTACAAAGTTTAACACGTTTTTGCTCCTCTAATTAGTTTTATGGAGCTCAAACAAATCAAGATAACTCAAAGTTACTTCCCCTCACGTGCCCTGCTGCTAACACACTTCCAGGGAACCATATCAGTAATAAAGACCTGGCAGCAGATCATTATTACGAGATGCCAAATCTTGATTAGAACTCTATTAACGGCTCAATTAAACCTAATTATTTGAAAGCTCAGCTGAAGAGAAACAGGGTACTCTCAGGACAAAGGTTGGAAGGCATCATACAGTCAAGGGAATACCAACCTTGGTAAAATCTTGGCCATCTTTGGTATCTCTCCCAAGAGCTGAAAAATGTAGTTGATTAGGGAAGACTGAAGAACCTTCTGGGGTGCGGCACACAACGACTTGGGGTAGAGGCAATGCGTTTTGATGGTGGCTGTGAAAATACCGTATTTCACCACCCGATTTTCTCTGACATTCAGTCAGAACTTCAGAACTTAAACACATATCACGGATTATTCACACAGGATATGTTTCAGAGATGCTTGCAAACATTTCACCAATAACAATTTTGTTATTCTCGCCTAATTCCAAGAACTTAACAGAGTGGTTCAAAAGCATTGTGAGAGAATTGGTTAGTCAGGTTAGTCAGCACGCCGTATAAGAATATAAGAATAAATTATTAGAACAGGCCATTCAGCCAATCTTTGCTCATCATTAACTCACGTATAGGATACATCCAGTATGGACTGAAACATAGAAGTATTGCATGATATCATAACAGCATTTACCTTTATTTCATATTTATGTCTCCCTTTACCTATTGGATGGAATTCAGCATGAAAAATCGTATGTGTTCACCTTGTCAATCCATTTTCTTCATTTAAAAACTGAATTTAAAATGAATTCACAGAAAACAAATCCTTGGTTTTGAATTGCAATGTTTGTACGGCCTGCTAGGAAACAATGCGTAACATTATTGCAACAGTAAAACTGCACCATCCCTGAAATACTTAAGCAATTATTGACCATTCAAATTATGGTTAGACACCTTGTCTGCAGTTAGACATCATGTGAATATATGTAATTTGATGTAACAGTAGACAACCATAGAGGATCTCTTTGACAGAATGCATAGCTATGAAGGCAAAATTTAAACCCAGTCAATGCTATGGCTTTAGTCAATATTGAAATGAGCAGCGCTCATCTGTTACGCTGGAGGAAAACACCCTTACGGGTTCACAGGCATCACAACTGGAAACAAAAAATAAGAAAGGCCAAATAAACCATCATCCGGAAAACAAGAGTAATTCATCTTTTTGGGGGCTTGTTATGCTTTGGTGTGTTCATCTTGTATGCTCCCCACACCCCCAGTGGGAAAACAAAACATCTGATGTGTGATGAACAAATAAAAAAGTACGCCATTTGAAGCTTCAGGAATAATAATAAAAAAGCTTTATTTTTCATAGTGTTTCCACAGACACAAATATCTGATATCTCATGAGAAAAATCTCAAATAAAGAGGGCTGGATGTCCATAGCTAATGACTGTAACAGCATATGATATGACAGTATATATGATTCTGTTTTACACATATTACGCATATGAACAAATATTCATTGTAATATAATTAAATAAGACAATACATACAATATACAAAACAAACAAACAAAAAACCCCTCAAGATGTCCACCCAATTTTCACGTCATAGAGTAACATTTAAACTGCTGATAAAAGTTTCAAATCAGTTAAGTACACATTCATGAACACATTGATCTATACCAAAACAAATCTGAACACAACACATTGTTCTTTCAAAATATACTGAGAAAGCATTGGCATATATATAACGCTATATATCAAATATATATACTGCTAAACATTTTCTGGAATTAAATATTTAAATACACTTTGCTTTTCTTTTAATGGGGAAGAGGGAAAAAAACCAAAAGGGCATGTTTACTGACTTTTTATCTCAGTACTTTGCAGGCATTTAAATAAAGTCTGAGCTTTACATTTAAATTTGGACTTTTTAAGAGTACATTTTCAGCCGTCAGGAGAATAAGGTAATACTTTGAATTCATATAACGCACTCGTCACACTGTCCCCGACAGTGTGCCTTTGACTTGAGATGACTGGAGATAAGTTTTTTCTGGTAGGAAGTGAGTTTGACTCCGGTCACTGATGTGAAAGGCGATTGTGTCACACATGCAGAGAGTCAGCAGAATTTTTGGCTCAGATCTGAGATTTCACCTGGCATGACACAACATCCAGAAAAAAATACATAAACCTGTAATACCAAACTGTAAAAGGAATAGAGGACTTTAATGAGAAAAGAAATGAGTGAAACGACACACTAATACCCTCTTGTAAACATTTAATTACTTTTATAGCGATGGTTGGTGCTGGTATGTGATGGGGCTTGTCAGTGGTTTCAGGCTGCAGTTTAGAGGGTCGAAACGATGTTGAAAAGGCTAACATGGAATGGAAAGCATGCCTTATGCAGTGCTAAAATGAACGCTCTTACCACATTAACATCTTTTCACGTTGACATTTAACCAGGCTGTGACTATTCTGATATGGTCAGCTTTGCATTCGCTTGGACTGGATAGGACTTGATTTTATTTTAGGATTAAAATACATACTTGTACAAGGACATGTAATGCATATGGAATGCAATTTTGAGCCCAGAGGACAGCACATAAAAGCATTTCCAAAAACACTGCGGTCCTCAGCGGAGAAAAGAAACAACACATTTCTCTGTACTGTGTTATTGTCTTTCCGTTGCTTGTCCTAATCTGCCTTTATGGTACTGCTGCGGTACACTCTGCCCTCTTGGTCACAACTGACCCATGAAACGTATTTTAAAGTCTCACAAATTCAAGGAACGAGCTCTAATCATAATGTAAGAATGAACGTCCTGTTGTGGAATTACAGGTTGTTAAAACACCATTCATTCTGTTTAATATGAATTGACAGATTAGTGACGGGGACACACGCAGGGCTATGAACATTCAATAAGACACATTTTCAACATCTATTGATGCCTGTTAATGATAAATATTGGCAGTCAGTTACACTAAACCGGCTTTTCATATGTCATGATACAAATACATAATTGAACGCTTGTGGTTGTACTAGGATGTAGATGGATGACAAATGGCTAAATTTTTCTTCCAGCAGATAGATGAATTACTTGGATAATCATTCTTCATACAATTTACAACTTGTAAGTACATGCTCATCATGCTAAATTAATATCATTCTTACAGCTTACAGCATACAATTATAAGGTATAAACATGCACTTATTCACAACCCTGGCTTATAAACCACAATCACTCAATCTTTTATTCTAGTTTACTTCATTCCAATCTATTATTGAATTTGTCTGGAGCATAATAGTGGTATATTTACCAGCTACCATAGTTGCAACATGATGACATAGTTCAAACAGTTTTTGCTCAAGAAGAAAATAAAATGCAAGCGCCTTTATGGAGATTTCTGTAATATGTCAAATTTGTTCATGGAAAATGGGTTTCATTTTAAAGACATAGGTCAGGATTCAGTCAGCACTCGCTCTTAACTTTAACTTGCAATTGAAGGAGTGTTGTGATTTTCCAATTCTGTGAGAGAGAGAGAGAGAGAGAGAGAGAGAGAGAGAGACCCTGTCAGCTGGCCTGTAATCCATCCTTCCTTCATAAGGAAGTTAGTCTGCACCTCCTTACCTCATAACAGCTGACCAAGTGAAAACAAATGGGAGAATGGAACAGGAATATTGCAGAGATTCAGGTTAATCATTAAAATCACTTAGCTGGTGTTGTTTGATATGATTTTGTGTCCAATGGCCCTTCTCTCCCAAGTTATTTCAGCACAATACAATAATTGCTCACTTTAATTTGGTTACGCTTGCTACTGAAACTGTTTTATTGCATTGGGGAACACATTGAAAATATGGGAGGTAGTCTGATTCAACACAGCATATTTTCATACTGATACTCATGTACTGTTATATCACAGAGAGAGAGGTTAAAAAGAGTAAGAGAGAGATCAAAATATAACCAATATAATGTGTAATTGCCATAATATTGTGTAAGAAGCTATAACACGGAAATAGTCTGTGAGAGATATTTTTAACAGCCATTAAGTATAACATAATAACTATTGCAATGCATGACATAAAATATGATTTATGTGTTTAATCTATAACACGGTTGTATTGAAATTATCTTGCTTAAAGTTATGCTTCATATTTTTTCACTAATTGTACGCAGATAATGAGAAAAATATGGTAAATAAACATACTCGTTTTTTCCTTCATATTCCTGTCACATCTTAACCAATTTTCACAATTCTGTTTTTATTACATTATTCTTTCCATAGCGATCGGTTGTGGCTTTACGGACTTGAACACAATGTACCCGCAAGAGGGTAGTTATCCATCAAAGCGGCGCACTGTAGAAATATAGTAAAGCATATACTTTTGTAGCTGAAATGCGAGACATGAAATTAAGCGGAGGGAAGCGAAGCCGGGCCCTGGCAATGCGATTCTGTGGCAAATGAAGATGAAGATGGTGCAAAGGCAGTAGACGAATTTCCTAAAATTCTGCATACATATGTAGAATATATATATATATAATATATGCTTATTCACTGCTAAGGTTACACATGAACTTATATGTGATTGAAGTTCAATTCGTTTTTTTTTTTACTTTGGTTTGATTTTTTTATGTTTTTTGAAAATAATTTACAATAAAAATGACGCTATCAATCTCAAGGCTAAACCTGACTGTCACCATCATAGACAATGCTGGTAAAATCCTCTTGAAATAAGACACAACAGACACTAGTGTTTGTCTGAAACCAGACAGAAATTACACAACGTTATCTCTGGGGATTATTGTCTTTGCAACACATCAGTAATGTTTTGTTTTGTTACGTCTCCATTGTCAAGTGTCAGGAAAAGATTTCTTTTTTTTTATTACATTTATCTTGTCACTAAGACAATGGTAAACAGTTACAGTCTGTAACTCATGCTCAAAATATGACAACAAGCATCAGGTTTTCATGCATCATGGTTTATCACATTGCAGAAAAGGTCAAATGCCTCTGGCTAAATTGTATACGCATGTTTTGGTTGCTTTGCCTTTAGGAAATCTAATCTGCCCACTTTTTTGATGGTTATACATGCAAACATTTTCATTGTCTCTCAAAATACCAGCTGTCATGATGTCGCAAGATTAGTAAAAATACTTGGTTATTTATTTCTTTTTATATATAAGCCTAAAGTTAATTGGAAATACTGGGAAAACCCTTATCTTACAACAAATCATGCGTAATCTGTATTTACAGCTCTCAGACAAAGCCATGGCCTCCAGTCTGCTGAAGACTTCTTTTAAGGCTCTCATCTTTGAGGCCAACCGTGAGCAGCTGTGCCTGGATTTTTCCGAGTGACATTCTTACGAATCCTAGTGATCGCTGCAACACACAACTCTGCTGCGTATTTATTTTTATACTTGTTGGGGGGTTTTGGGTCCCTCAAATTTGAGCAGTTACAGAAGCTTGGGGCAGATGCAAGTGTTTTAAAACTGGCACTGCGGTTCAAAGAAACTAGAGACTCCCAGCTTTTCATATTTCTCATTTACGGGCCCCGAAAAAAGGAAGATATGTTTCACGAAAATGCGCTGGCAAACAGCTGGACCGCCATACTTTCGGGATAACTGGAGCCACGGGCAAAATGAAAAATGGCGGCCATTAAGTGTACAGATTACTCATTATGAAGTATGAGATAAGGGAGGAGAAATGGAGTGATCGTAATGAGGCCTGTGTCTTGCTTTTGTCTCATGAAACGGTTGGTGATTTCATGATGGCGAGGCTGTCAGAGAGGCTCAGATTTCATGTAGAGGTGGCCCCTTCCCCCAGAGTGGATGACAGGTATGGCTGAGTGATAGCGAGATGAATGGCATTCTTGCAGTTGCAATGAAGACCGATCTAAGCTCCATTTCAGACAACCACGACAATGTCTTTCGTGCGAGAGCCGGTCTGTCACTGTAAGTTTCATATTCCTCACAAAGTGCGCCCTTGATCTTAACCCTGGTTGAGATACAGGACGGGCAACGCTGCTGGAGAACAAAATGACGCACTCCTCTCCATGTTAAACAATAGAGTGCCGATGCCTATTTCAGGTTCACTGTATTCTCCTGGAAGTTACAGTTACAAGGTCACAGCACCAGAATGACAGCGGGAGAAACCGGAACATTCTGCAGTCCCAACTGAATGCTTCATAGATGTCTTCTGTACTATTGAGGAAAATAAGTGTTTGCATGTGCGATGCAGAGTGCACAAGTAGAGATGCATTATCATCTGGTCGAGTTGCAGGGCTATACTCCACAGCTCAAAGATTCCCTCCCTTGGTTTAACCTGCCCTTTGGACAGATGGTCGGTCCAGCTTCCCAGCTATGTCTGTAGCTAATCCAGTCTGCATCCTGGCAAACTGCAGTCAAAAACAGCCACAGCTCTCTCCAGTATGACTCAGAATGTACAGGTTGATTGAAAAGCAAGCATCCCTCTTGGGTGTTGATATTTGAATCTATGCACGCTATATTTTAGCTGCAGCCAGCAGCTCTACAGCTCACTCTGTTGGTTGGTCCACAAAAATTTCCCCACCCTTTGGCAGCCACAGTTTTCATCCTAGAAAGCTGAAATTTAGTATGGATGTCAAGTGTGTGTGTGTGCGTGTGTGTGTGTGTGTGTGTGTGTGAAAGTATGTATCTCTTTTCATGCCAATTGGTTAAAAGGGGGTGTGGCAGTGGGAGTGGCCAATCACAAATGGGCGCATAATTTCCAAATGGATTTCCAGATTTACACAAGACTCACTGGAAAAGTTAGTCATGAGCCAAAGGACTGCTGATTAACTGTTCATGCCGCCAATTGGCAAATAGGGGGTGTGGCAGTGGGAGTGGCCTATAACAAAAAGGCGCAAAACTTCTAAACAGATTCACGTAACATGGCCAACCTTTGTAAAGAGACTCACACACACACACACACACACACAGATAGACAGACATACACATACACACACCCTTTCATTGGTGACAGTTGCCCCACCCCCTGCACTTTAGCCACACCCCTTTTCAAACCTCATGAACTAATTTGTCATACACTCTTGTGCGGGGTATCATTGCACTCAGCAGAGTGTACATTTTCTTCTACTCTAATATCTTCTTTTCCCAAATATTCAGTATAGAAAGAATTTCACATTCACACAAGTACACAGTATTTTGCATCATGACATTTGCCATGGAATTCAAGTGTTGTTGTGTGATGTTGTGTGTATGAATCCATGTAGATACAATAGTGTATGTGGTCGCAGCTATTGTGAATGCACACTTGTTTTCTTGTTTTTATGCACTCCAGTTGAACTGTGCTCTCAGACACACTGAATGACCGTCTCCCACAGACTCAAAGGAAAGTGCTAACTCACTTGACTAAGTTTGATTCACATGGCAATGAGCTTTGACTTCTTTCCACAATGCAGATGTGACACAAATTACATATTGCATATTCTACCTGTCAACATATGATCAGTTTGCAAACCTAACTGAACAGGAGTGGCCTCTAAAGAGCTATGGCACTGAGGATTTTGTCTAAATTAGCCTCTATTTTTCTCTAGCGAGGCTAAGCCTATGGTTTCTTAACAGTGTGTACTGACGTCTGAGAGTGGTCTGTAATGGCGTGGCTGGGACCCAAACACTGCTTCACCACAAACAGGTGCTTTAATTCTGAGAGCCAACTTTAGGCTTCAGCCAGGGTTTGTTTTAAATTGCATAACTTGTAGAAACAGAAAGACTCGGAGGACCCTGCTAAGAGTTTCGAATAGTTAAGCTCACAAAACATATGAACAGTTTTCATCTGAAATACGAGGTGTGGCTATCAAATAATGAGACTAATGCTCAAGAAAAACATGTCCACTTCAAGCGAACTGAAGACGCGAGCAGATTGATCCTTTCAAGGGTTGTTTATGCTTGCCCATTGGTCAATGTATACCATGTGATTCGTGCATGCGTGCTGTGGTTTGACTTATATATTTATTTATATTGTTATTTAATAGCCACAACTCGTATAGCTACTGGAGAAACAGTTAAATAAATCGCACTTGCACTGCCCCAGACACTGAAAGAGGTGTGAACTCAGTGTGTTACTTTTAAGAGTTGCTGGTAGTAGTGCGAGCTTGCGTCTCAATTCCACTCGGTCGCTGGCCGGGGCTCCCAGCCGCCCTCTCCAGTCTTTTTCTTGTCTTTGCTTGGTGGAAGGCTGCCATGGTTAATAATGAAAAATTCATAACGGTGCCGTGGGTTTGAACTTGGCCAAGGTGTCGATACTTTGCAGGCCAAGCTGTTAAAACAAACACAGGTTGATGATATCGCCACGTCGAGCGGGTCACTGCCCCCCTCCACCCACCTTACCGCCACCCCCACCCCACCCCCACCTCCATATAAACCACCCCCCCCCCCCCCCACACACACACACACCTCTGAGGCGTGTTGCCAGCGACACACTGATTTCCCAGGACCTCCAGCATCTGCTTTGCGGGGATGAGTCTGGCTCCCATGTAGAGAGCACACCGAGGCATGAGAGGAATCCAAACAGGACGTGTCCTGAAGGGAGGCATATGGGCCACACTGACAGACTGAATAAACACACTTTACATTCTCATTAGATGTTGGGGGGTGGGGAGAACGGAGCGCAGTTTTCTTTGCACAGCGCTGAGTTTTAATAAATGAAGAGCTTTGTAGAAGGTAGGCTTAGCCTTGGGTGTTTCTGAAGAGGAGCGCTGCCGCTCTGTCATGCAGAGAATCCTGATGATGTCTATGACCTGCCTCCCAGGCTTCTCCGCACTCTGAGCTGAGCAGGGCAAACGCTAGTTTGAAGCTGGTCCAGCCTGTGTCTCGGGGTCTTGTAGTGGTCCCAGCGCTGTGCGCATGCTGGTATTGGTAGCTGATGATATCGTCATCAAATAAGATTATTGGATACAAGTGTTTTAGTTCTATTTTTCTTTAGTCCTATCTTTTAGGTCTGTTTTTCCTGAAATTTTTCAACCAAATTAGTTCTGGCTCATTGCGGTTTAGTTTTTATTTTGAATTCTTTGTTATCATTCGGTGTTTGAAGTGACCAGGTGTCCACACTTTTTTTATGAATAAGAGCACCACTGATTTTGTAAGCCTTTTAGCAAATGAAAAAAAAAAATGTAACTTCTGTCTAAAGGAATTGTATGTCATAGAGTAGAATACGAGAATGGAGTCGTTGCTTCGTCTGACTGATTAGAAGTCTTGGGATGTAGGAACAGGGCATTTGTATTCTTCATGGCATGCATTGTCATTTCTGACATAGTGTGGCTTAGAGAGAAAATTCATCCCTCAAGATATTAAAACTGTCTAATTAAGAACAATTAACAACTTGTTACAACCCAGGGGCTACAATGGAAATGTGGTTGGAAAGAAAATCTGTGTAGTCAGGCACTCCCCAGGACACACTGTGAGAAACTGATTCAGCTTCATTTTCTGTAGAAAAAAAAAAGAAAAACTGCACATGTATTATTTTCATAGGTTGAGTTCTACAAGTCAGTCAACTGTAGGCAACACATAACAGTTTGGCAAAATACCTCACAAGTTAGCTGATGCTAATCCTAAACATTCCCCACAAAAAACCTGGTATAAGTTCATGAGGGATGCATAGTAATACTGGATGAGTACCAATAACAAGGTCAAAGCTCTTTGCTTCAGGACTAAAACTTTGAGTTTCTGTGAATGGACTGCAAATGAGAAAGAGCATGGAACACTAGTCAGAACTGGGTGGTTAACCAGAAAGCTGAAGGTTCAGTCCCTAGACACAGCATTTGCCATTGCTACTCTGTCAAGACGCTAATGCAACCAAAGCAATAACTGGGTAGGCACCACTGAATGACACATGCTTGTGAGATAATCCGCAACTTAACAGAGACTATCCCATCATGCAACTCCTCAGAAGTGGAGGTACTTAGCTGCTGTATCTTGTGACCTCTGACTGATAATTAGGCTGCATAAAGAGTAGATATTACCTGTTTTCCTCTATGAAATGTACACACTAAAAAAGTTTTTTGTCGGCACAGCAGGGTTCTAATTAAAGCCTGACTTTCTTCAAACATGCCCCATGCAGTGAAACCTCCCCGCTGCATTTAGTACGTGAAAATTAAATGATTGCTATCAATAACTGGGCAGGACCGCCTTCATTGCCGCACGCAGACTGAAACAATGAATTACTATGAGGTCTCAGTGTGAGGGCTGACACATGCTTCTCCCCTAATAATGACAACATTTGGATCAACACATTTGAACGGCTGTGCTTTACGTGGAACAAAAGGATCCATGTCATTCTGATGCTGTCTCGAATTATCTCAGTCGAAGAAAAAGTTTGCTTGAGAAATGGTTTCTGTATCCAATTGAGAACACCATTTTGAAATACCAGGCACAAATGCTTCTGCTTATACAAACAGCAAGTGTCTCCATGACTCCTCGTGAAGTGCTGTTAGCAAATACCAGTGGAAATATTACCCTTGTTTAGATGTAGTTAAACAAGGCATGAATGGGAATAATATATATTCTTACAATAAAGTAAGAAAACAAATACATAATGATATATACTGCTTACAGGCAGGGGGGAAAAAAGGGTACTAAGTCGTAAGAGGGCCCAAGTGTTTGAAGGGGCCCACAAAAATCTGGCAATTTTTTTTATAAAGAGCGGAGGGGCCCCCAGAGCCTGCCTGTGTACAGGGCCCAGAATTTGTAGCTACGCCTCTGTGCACAGGTGAGAAGTAAGCCAGGTGTGCGTGTGGACGCGGAATAAGCCTCATCTGCAATCATCACGTTGGTTGTCTTCAGAAGAGCAGGTCAAAATTTTGATTTGAAGTGTTTTCAGAGGCAGCATTTTATTTGTGTAGGAAATACCAGTGTTATTCATTGGTGGTTGACAGATGCGTTGTCTGTGGTGAGTGACTATTTTTTGTGTTTCCCTGTAGAAAGGGAAGAAGGTCAGCTCCAGAGATTAGTAACATGGATAAATCTCCTGTCTTTAACTCTACCATACATTTGACCTTTTCTTTGTTCTTTTGATACTGGTTAAAATCATTAGCCATGAATCAAACCTGAAAACAAATAGCATATGTCTGAAGGAACCTGAAGACTACACGGCCTGCTTAAATGTATGGCTGTTCAAATTTGCTCTACATCGAACAAATATGATTTTGTAAAAAAAAAAAAAAAATATTGGAACCACTCTGTTTTGTTATTGTATATTCACAGTAATCAATAAGTAATTACATTCATTTGCATATTAATGGGGAACTCAAAAAATGTGATTTGTTCTGTCTCAACTTCAAAATAATTGGGACCTGTATGTTATGTGAAACGACCAAGTCGTTCATCAGTAAACAATCGTGAAATGGAAATGTTTTTTTAGGGGAATATTGCGTCATTAAATCAAATAGGCCGTTCGAGTTTTATTGTTTTAGTGTCCTGTAAACTTCAGCCTCTAGTGAATTTTCAGAATCCTGTCTTCTCTTCAGTATGGGAAAAGGGAAACAGAAATTAAGGGAAAGACGATGAAAAATAGGATAGATATTCCGTCATACTTTGTTCTCCACTGTTCACAACATAAACATAGTTCATGTTTTTTTTGTTTAACCTTTCACCAGTTATAACAAAAATACATGTTTGTTTCACATACACAACTGAAGTTCATTTTGTCATTAAAATAGAAGCAATTTTGTTTTCAGTCACCAGTCTTGGGGGCATGTATGAAAGTCGCCTCTGCAAAACAGGTCTTCCACTCTCTGCCTGCCCCACAGGGAGGGAAATATTCCATGAGATGTTGCACACTCTCTGATTTCCACGCATGCAACTGAGTTCAGAGAGAGTGAGGGGGTGTGTGTTTGAAGTGGGGTGGGGAGGGGGGGGTGGAAGGGGTGGGGGCGGGGGGGGGGAGGGTGGCGGTCTTGACATGGCTCATATATAAGTTCATAAATCAAAGACCAAAAGACACGTGTCAGAGTTAGTTAGGCCGCTGGGGGAGAGTGTGGCATGGGGTGACAGCGGAACAGAGAGGACCTGTTCCAGAAACAGCGGGCTAATGAACGCTCAGGCCAGGTGGCGGAGGTGTGCGGCGGTCGCTCGCATTCTCGGGGCAAACCCCACTGAGCCGGGCCTTTCTTCTCCATTGTGCTCGGGGAGAGAAACCCCTGGGTCTGCAGAACTCATAGGGACAAACCGAAAAAATCTGGAATCCAGATACTCCCCTATTAAAACGTCTGACTCCGGTCAAAGGGCTTTAAACTTTTCAAGCTCATGTCCATTCACAAAAGTTTGGCTGCGGCGCCTTGTTTTTGATTTCACACCTTTAAAGTTCGCTAACAGAAAGCAGGCCGTTCACACAGTAAAATATGTGACAGGACTAAGTGCATGCCATAAATTCTAAATGAAAGACTCGTATATCCACATTATACTACAAGGAACACTTTGGGGGTACCACTTTAAGACCCTAAGTGGCTCAGGATGTTTCTGAACCACAACAAAAATACTCAAAAATAAAGAACGTCTTTTAAGTAATGTGCATTGAGCAACACAAAAATTCCAAGATATAAACTGCAGGCAAGAAATTGGATCGATTCTTCTCATAGCCACACTTATGTGCACTGCCACTTTCCCACTGTCTCAGTGTATCCTCAATTCATTTCTCCTTCTCAAGTAACAAATTGACGGAATTATTGTTTTTCTGTATACAGTTGAAATTTTGTGTTATAAAATTTATATATATATTAATATAATCATACAGATTTAATTTCAATTTTTTAACTTTAATTTTTTGCATGACTGAAAAAAGCACTTGTGGGCAGGACACAGAATACTACATTTGTAATGTCAAAGCATGCATACTTTTCCAAGGGCAGTCAATAACTAACACGATAATTGTGATCACTTATATTAACTCAATTAATCATACTTCCTGATCTGAAACAGGTAAGTGTGGTAGATAGGCAAAACCACAGAGCATTAACAATATTGTTTGTACAAAAAAATAGTTTTCATGAAAAGATTGTTCTGTTTTCCTTACCAATTTAAAAGGAAAAAAAAACAGATTTTTTTTTCACCCAAGTAGGTTTCAAGCCAAGATGATAATTTTTTCAGTCTGGTCACCAGAATGTTTTTACACGGCATGAGATGCGTTTTAGAGCAGGGCAGATGTTGACTATTTCATTGGGAAGATATGTGAGCGAGGTCTTGTTTTCACAGTTTGACAATTCCAATTTGATCAAAATAATACCGGGCGTGCAGAGGATTCAATAAAGGATGAGCATTTTAGCAACTGAATTAGCATTTTTTTCTCTGATCACAATACAAACATAAACTTTTGCCAGCGTAAACCATTGTTCTAATGAAATCGTTCTGCCTTAAGGTTTAAACTCGAGAATGTCTATTGTGCAACAGCACAATGTTGAGCAGCACAAACCTTTGTTTGGAACTGATATCGGTTCAATTCGGCAATCTGCTCGCAAGGATTCAAACACGTGGATCCAGCTGAGAATGTTTTTGGCTGCGACGTCTCTGTGAGGAACAGGCTGTATAGGTTAGTGGAAATACATAAATGCAATATCTCCCCTACTGATGATATAGCTGCCCTGGATGATTGGACTGGAGGCGGTCTGACAGATAGACTTAGCCCGAAGGTTCATTTTGGCTGAAAGATTTGTCACCATTCTCTAACAACTTAATCAGTGCAATACCCAGTTAAATCAAATATACATGACGCCTACAGCAACACTGAAATATCTAAATATCTTTCATAAGAGCTGTTTTCCACCACATTGTAAAAGTGTGATTAAAGGTGGATAATCATAGAATATTATGTAATTACCTTGATCAATATTTGATTTTGACAGCCGCATCTCTCCCCATGGTATCAAACAGGACAAAAGAGGAAAAATGATGAGGATGGTGAGCACTGGAACATAGAAACACTCTTGATTTATCATCTCAGTACCTTCGTCAAGTATGTTCCAGCTGTGGCAATTAACTTGCGCTCTTAAGCACATTCAAACAGTGCATTATAGAACTGTGGGCATGGTTTGGTGAAGTGTCTTCTAGACCCGTGAATTGAACTGCCATGTCTGGAGCAGCTAGCCTTATTACCGCAGGTCCGGCCCTGCTAACGAGACAGAAATGAAACACGTCACCGCCGCTTCCCTCCTAATGATGCCACCCTGTCTGACTGGAATGATGGTGACGAAGAAGAAGAGGGGAGGAGGTGTATGAAGCGAACACTCTAAATGAAGACCAGCGCCAGCTACGGTGATTAAACCATCATTCACTGAACGATATTCAGATAAGGTCAACAAGGTCATTTCATACATTCTGAATATATGGTTTAGAGTGAGCAGGCTTCACTTTTCTTCTTTATGCATTTAACAGCACTTTGATTAAAACCGTGCTACAGCGCTTCATAGATTAGCAACTGTTTGCATTATTGATGGCGTTAGATAGCGGGGCGGCTGCAGAGAGCCATAAAGTATCTGGGGCAACTCCGGCAGGTTGCATATGATTGCACATGGTACACATTACAGAACGTGTCCTAGCTCTGCACAGATAAAGTGTCGGGGAGAGACTATCCGGGATAAAATACAATGGTTCATGTCCTCTAGGGTTCACTAATCAAAGGAAAGATGCTTCTTTGTTCTGGATGGTTCTATATATCACCTTTACATCCAGGTGCTTGGAATAGCTGGGTCCCAGCCCAGACCGAGGGCGCCGTTTTCCATGACTCTGTGGGTTTAGGAGTGGAACGCAATGGGCCGTTCACTGCATCAAAGCAACCTCCACACATGTGGATTTTTTGAGAGATTAAAGAGAGCTTAAACTTTAAACTCGCACTGCAGATACTGTGTCACAATTAAAGATATATTCTGGTTAAAATTCAATTTTGAATGGTGCTCTATAGATACTATAAAAACCAAAATCTGTTTATCCAATTAATCTGTGCCTTTGTGGGTGACAGTATAATGAGGAATTTTAGAGAAGTGGGCGTGTAGCCAGAAAGTTATTAAGTTTAAAGTACAATTCAGCCATTTGTAATTCTCTAAATGTTTGTGTTGCTACTCAAATTTAATATAGTCGGAATCCACATCAAAAAGCCTTTTTAATAAACAATGAAACAAAATGGTTTGGCAAGGTTATTTTGGAAACCGAAATTCACTAATCTGTGTTTGTGGAGAAAACAAAATATGGAATAAAACAGGAAAAAATTAGGAATCAGAGTTTAGTAAAAATCTTGATTGAGTGCAGGCACACAATATGTGGAAAAAACCTTGCTTGTTTGAATACTGTGGGAGAAAAAGGAGAAAAAGGACTAGGACAATTTCACTGTGCATACTGGATAACAGAGGAAGATAGGATCAATATGTTAAGGGTAACTGATATAATACAGAAAAGTCATAACATCTGTGTACACATTTAAATGGCTTCATTTTTGCAGGACAGCCATTTTACCATGGTTTGTGGGCTCATATTGAAATAGTAAAAAAACACTGACATCTTGTAGGCAGTCTTAAATCAAACATGCCTTCATTCAATAATTCACTGGAGACAGGCATTGCACTGTCCATGTCAAAGCGCTGGAAGTTTGGGAGAAGAAATAGCCGATGGCGCGACACAGTTTGGCGTCCTTGTTTCAAAACTGTATGAACTCGGAAAGTATCCTCATATGTTGTTTGTTCAAAATGACTGAACTGATCGAAAGAAAATAATTGCTCAAAGAAAAGTATATAAAATGAAAACAATTTACACAATGTTACATTGAAATATATTTAGATACTATATTATTATTATATTTATATTACCTTTTATTAGTGAAAATAAATTCAGCTGGATATATTCTGCATCAAGGCTTCTAAAGTTGCACAAGTTCTACTTCACAGCTAATTCTGAGGAAGACCTTTCCATAATATTTTTCTCAACCTTAAACTCAGAGGTCCTTCTTTAAAATAAACTAGAATCAGAAGACCTTGAGAAGGAATAACTGGAAGGAATATGGTCTTATACCACTGTTTTATGTTTCTTTTAATGGGTTCATGCACAATGTTAGTATACCATATAGCTTTGGTGTGATATGCCACATAGTTTTACAGCATTTTATTAAGGTTTGAATCACCCCATTAAATTATATAGATGCATAAACCAATTCTGAACCAATAAAGAAATATTGTCCCCCACTATGGAACACAGGATCATAACTTAACACTCTGCTTCATTGCTTTTTAAGAAAAGAGACAAGGAGGATAAAACCAGAAATTGTACTTCAATTCAATAAATGCGAAAATAATAATAAAGTGAAATGGAGCAAGGGATTACTTTAATTACTTCTGAAGAGAGCCATGCAGTCTCTGAACAGGTTAAGACACCCATTAACAAACACTGAACAAAAACAAAAAACCTGGAAAACAAAAAGCAAAAAAAAAAAAAGCGTTTCATCTTGTTTCTGGTGATTAACTATGTTATGAAATTCGCAGCAAGAGGCCATGGATGAAAATGATGAGGTTGATGGGGCCTACTAAAGTGGGATTACCGATGCCAGAATGAGGCGTTTGACGGAGCGCAGCTGTGTGGTCGGCTTTCATCCATGCAGGGCTCCCGTAGACATGGACCGCGGCGTCTCTCTGCTTATTTTCTGGCTGACATTTAGGGGATTTGTGAGAGTAGGTGTAGCTAGATCTGGGAAATAACATATGCCGCTCCCTACCTCTCATCAGCTTCATAAACAGCGCTGCGCTGGAAGGGCTGCGAACACCGCTGAGCGAGAGCAGCAGCACATCTGCGTGGGTCCGCTCGGCAAATTTATTATCCAAATCGTCCTCCCGATAGTCGATCAACGCCCAGCATTTGACTGCATTTTAAAGGACTCCTCTGGGCTTGCGCGGAGATGGGGATTGACGGAAATGTCACAGTCTCCTTCATTCACAGGATCAATGTCTTGGACATTTATTTTTTTCTGAACTTAATCTAACTCCGCAGTGCCAATCTATTAAAGCAGGGTCTGGCCTTACTGCCTTAGTCACATGTTCCCCAATGGACAGTTCCGCACAGAGAAGAACAAGTGCCACAGAAGAAAAAAAGGTTCGCTGTATCTCGGTATTGGCCATGTTTTTGGCTTTGTGAGTTCTGCTTTTACTTACATCATTAACACTTTTTTACTGTATAACCACTCTCAGGAGATGTGCTGAATATTTAGTATTCCAGTTATGCATTATGTGTTCGGGGGCATTGCTGTGCAAATCTTATTTTCATGTAGAAATATATTTGACATTATCTATTGTGACATTCAAATTATTTATTTATGCAATAGTGTAACATTCTCCATAGAAGTATCATGAATCTGTTTGAAACATAAGGAGAATCATTTCAGGATCATGAATGCATGCCAACCCATTTATGGTGCCAGCTGACAATAATTATACATAGTATGTCATGCATCTCCAACCAACGTAATCCTTGAGTCGTCTGTGATAACAGGAGAACGGGTAATGGACAGTGGCACAGTGGCACCCCCATTTTAAAATGAACAAATCCATCTACTGCAATCCACTGTGGTTTATCGTCTGGTCAATCCCACCCAAAAAAAAAAAAATAAATAAATAAATGCAACAGGCAGACAGATCACATTGTTATTCCCCTCACATCGTGCCCAGTATGTACACTACCCCAGACTCCAGACTGCCCCCAACCCCCCCTTCACTGTCCTCGGCTGACCCGATGGGCCTGCTGGTGGAGACCAGACACAGAAGCAAAAGGTGAAAGAGAACAGATGAACATTAAAAATAAAGGTTAGCAAGAGGTGGCACAGAGGGGGGCAGGTCCCATTTGCCAGTCTGTGCTTGCCTGCTGCCCGCTCCTAATTAAATGCGGTGAACGTGGTCTCCTGGTTAATCTTCGGGGCTGGAGCGACGGACCGCGGAACAGCAGAAGTGGATTGGTAGATGGAACATCGCATACGGGGGAGGTAGACACATTCCATCATGTGGCCCCCAGCCACTTAATTATGTCTAGAAGTTATCACTGAGCACTTCCTTCTATTGTAGAAGCGAGAGTGCTCAGGATCCATGGTAACATTGGCTCCTCCCCCTCATTTGCAACATCCCATCAAAACAGGTCAATGCACTTGTGTCAACCCTTGCCGCTCTCACTATTAAGATGGTGAATTGACATTCAGCATATCCTATTTAACCTTTATCTAACTAGATTCTCAGTCACGTCGGTATCAAGGATCTGTCAGTTTGACAAAAAGATATACCAGCTAGATTTAAAATTGCAACGAATGGCCAGACATTAAATAACTTTGGCTGAACGCAAATAGATTAAGTTTTCATGCTGGGTAACCGGGTGTCGCGTAGTGACAGTGGAAAGTGCTTTTTCACAAAACCATGACATAAAGTACTGATATTACATTTATTTGTATTAATATGGCTTCCATTAATTTCCCATTCATTTTGTCTTGTGCTTTTGGACTAGCTTGGTGGCATTTTGGTTAACAGTTACCAGGCACATCCCAATTACCAGGAACAATGGTCTCCAGCTGTTTCCTAGCAACATCTGGTGCTGGCAATACCAGCCAGGCTCACAAATTAGCAAGACAGATAAGCATGTCAGAGAAGTAATGCATTTTCCTCTTTTTGTTATCTAGTTGGAATACATATATATATCTGCTGGCTAACTGCTTATCTTTAAAGCGGGCTATTGATCTGTGGACTCAGCTGGCTGTGCCAAGTACAAGCTCAATGTATGGATCAGATAGATACTATAGTGTAGCTAGCATGTCAAGTTAAAACCAGTGCTGTCACCATTTGCCCTCCTAATTTTCCAGTTACATTGATGGCAATCAAACATGTAGCCTTCAGGTATAGAAGTTATTCTCCCCAGTTATTCCCCCAATTAAGGGATGTTTGGGGCTGTTTGAATACTTTGGTAAACAGTCAGACCTGATTTGGGTCAGTCCAGTCCAAAATAAATCTATGTAAGTTCTTTCGGTCAGAGGGAAGCTATCCATTATCCACACATGGCTCCTAAAATCACATCATACAATAACAATGTAGGACATTCCTGTTGTGTTTGAGTCCAAAGATTTTTCAAATGATTTCATGACTGCGGGGCTCCACTTGAAACAGTCAGAGCCATTCAAATGTCATTCAAATGGAATCTGTGAATCCTCTCAACAGTGGCCATCCAGCCAAAATGTATCCGGGAGGTCACAATGAACCTCAGAACAACAGCCAGGTATGTGCAGGTCTCTCTTTTTTTCCTTGGATAAGGTCAGTGTTTAAAACTTCACCATTAGAAAAGCTTCTTGGCTAAAATGTGATTCATGTCAGAGTAACATGGCAGAAAGCAATGTTCAACAAGAAGACCGTGAATGCTCTAAAATCTGTCAAGAACACCCGTATCATCTTCTGGAACTCTGGCACAAAGTGTGAAACAAATTTCTGGACAAAATGAGGACCATTGAGGTGCACAGAGGAGCACTGGATCTTACAAACCCTTTTCTCAATAAGAAATGTGGGGAGTTTTTGTTGACTTACACCCCATTTCATCAGATATTTAGTTTTGGCTCAAAGTGTGATAATATTCTATGCCAAAACATGCAAAAATAGCTTGCCCAATGGATGACATTAACAAGCTAAATAATATTACTGGGCCAAGGCAGACAACCAGTGCCAAATGTAATGATTATTTCTAACCCACCTCCAATTTGTATAACAAATTATTATGCTTTCATGTCTATTTTTCCACAAAAATGAAATATTTGCTTAACATAATTGCTTTTATGTGGATGTGAAAGAATTCATTGAAATCCACCCACCCCGAAGTATCAAGCAGAGCATGTGAGCAGAGTGCAGCCAGGAGGACATGTCTGTCATGCGGCACAGGGCAAATGAGTAATGGAGTACTGGTCTCTCCCGCTCCATTACCACTCCCACACTGTAGCCCCATGAACACACTTACCCGGCCAACGCACGGATGTGATTGGCTCAACTAAATTTGCCATTGTTTCGCAAAAAAAATTGTCAAAAGTTTGCTAAAAAGTTCAGGCCAGAAATGGATGAGAACGACAATGTAGTGACATTGTCAACACCAGTAGAAGTTTTGATGTAAAAATTTGCCAAATGTTCCAATGAGAACAAAGCTGAAGGTGGGTACGCCTTGCTTTTCCGTGTCAGGTTAACTCATCGGAAAATGCAATTTCTTTGTTGGAGTATTTTTAGGACCAGAGAATGGCCCTCTTCATTTTATGATTGCGCAATCATCAAAATGCTTGCACTCAGTATAAAAAATAAATAAATACATAAATAAATTTAAATTATGTTGTTAAAATCATAATTGCATATGAATGAGCGAGTAAACTGAATATTTATGATAATCACCTCTCACCTGACGGCAGGGTGTTTTTGATCTGTTTAAAGACAAAGATGTGACTTGTACGCCAGCTCAGATGTCCAGTTTTGTGAAGCAGCTGAAAAGCACACTAATGGTGGAGGGTAGCAGTCCTTCACGGTGACCTTAAGATCAAAGCAATCAATGCACGGATGAAGACTATCTTTCACTACAACAAGACCTGTAGGAGCGAATGGAGCCGGCAGTGAGGGTGTCATGGATGTCATGAGTGTACTGCAAAGCAGTAGTGTCTGGAGCAGACAGCGACAAGTCTTCCCTGCAAAGAAAGCAGGTGCTAGGCAGCAGACCATTGGCACAGTCATATAGTTAATGAGGAAGAAGTGACACAACCCACATTTTACTGAAGAATTTTTTCAGCTAAGTATGTACAACTTGGGCAGGACTGGAGACTCGGGAAGCTGAGAAGAAGGTCTGGTGAGGAGACCAGTGGTGGGACAGGTGGGCTAAACAGGCCAGTCCATGTTTGTGTTATGTTGGACTTACCAGGGGTAACCAAAGACCATCTATGGCAGTGACTGTGACTGTGACTGGATGGTCATGGATTATCAAGGTAGGCCGGGAGAATCTCGAGCGGTCTGGCTAACACCATGTCCATGACATTGCCGGCAGCACCAGAATCCATGAGGATTTTTGACAAGTATCAAAAATCCTTTGACTAGCAATTCTAGTTACAACTATCTGGCCAAGTTTGATGGATCTAGCTTGAAAGCTGAGGAAGGAGATACATTTAGAAAATTCAAGTTGAAGAACACACCTTAGAAGAAGAAAAGCCAACAACAACAGTAGGTTGTCTTTACAAGTCAACCTAATTAGCATTTCCACCACAATCTTTTCATATGACCCAAAAACATTGAATTGTAACTGGAAGCAGTACTCAGCTCTCCAATTCAAGGCCCCAAGCTCAGTATACAAACGTGTGGTTTGCTTAGAAACTCTCATAGAGCCTGTTAGGCAACTTAGGGACTACAAAAACATGCTAATTTAATTATAACACTGTTTATATGAGTCTAATAGACTTTTGGTCTCATACAAACACTGTTAGAGGTATATTAACACTAGATGTGATGCTGCGTATGTCATATGTTTGCCAATACTATATTTATGATACAATATGCAAATCATAACTCATTTTATCCAGACATTTTAATGTGACATATGGATGTATTCTACAGTGAGAATGCAAGTAAAATTAGTGTGAGAATTACATGAGAATAACAAGTAGAATGTTGAAACTCATTTGTCAGAACAGAAATATTTTCATCACAGATGTTCAACAAAGTACATTTCTCACAATTAAAAAATCAAAGAATTCCTCCCTGCAGTAACCCTCAGAAGATGAAAAACATGTAGATGTCACTTTACACAGGATGATGCTCAGACACGAGGAAGAAGATCAGAACCAGGAGAGCAGATTTAATCCTACGGCTATTTTATAAACACAAGGTATCTCGTTCAAATATGAATGAAACCTTAAATACACATTTAAATCCCACATTTAGAAGCCTCAACTCCCTCAGAGCACCTAAAATGACAGAGAAAAGTGAAGTTACTAATGAAGACAAAGATTTCTATTTTGTATTGACAATAATACATCTGCCACAGGAGAAACATACATCAGAATGTTAGATAACATCCGAATCAAGAATCATAGCCTCTTAAACAAGCTAAGGCAGCACAAAAACAAATAATATACGGTGATACTGGTGTTTTGCTGTCAGTTTTATGAAAAGCAGTTCTCTTCCCATATCTGCAAGTTACAGATTCTCTCTCAACATTCCTTTTAAGCAAAATTTCTTTAGTATAACTTAATAAATGAGGCGTATAATCTCCAACTTCGCATGGAAACAACCGGCAGCAATTTTTGGCTCTTTACTAACACTGAAACCCTCTTATTTCATTATGTTTTTACGCCTTCTTAAGTTGAGATAGTACAGTAATGTGGACTGAAAAATTAGCTGGGTCAATGGATTATTCATTGGCTAATCATTCTTGTGTGCAGAGCTCTACCGTGCTGCAGTGTTTTTACATTAGTATTAAATGTTTATAGCATTGCTGCTTTCTCCCCCACACTTATAGTCTTCCGCTATGGATCTACTTAACTATTGTACTACCCGATCTGAAAAATTCTCATTAGAGTCAACAGAATCTAAGCATAATCTTCACATCACAACAATGTATGTACAACAAACAATTTTATCTACACAACCGATTGAATGTAATTAAAGAAGTGTTACGGTGCACTGCACCTGAGGTGAGAGTCACCTAAATCCTAGTTGATTGGACTGGAATGTATACTTCTACAGTTCGTCTTTGCTTAATTACTTCCTCAGATATATCAAGCTGTCCTATATGCGCTGAGACAGTATCTGTCACATAGCTTACATCACAAGCAGGTTGTTCATTTTTTCATATAACCCAAAACAGGAAATGCATGTTTTTTTTGGAATAATTTGTGGAGCCAGCAAATTGCATGTTCACATCCTAACGTGGAATTCCAATCTGCCGTATGACCTCTGTGCTGACACCATCTTGAGACGCCATCCAAATGCGAAATGACCAAATGCCAAAGCTTAATATGTGTATGTGTCTCAAGACAGACACACAAAAACCATATAAATGTTAATGAATAATAACAATATAGTTTATGTACACTGTATACACGAGTCACTAGCCTGTACTTGTTCAGGAGAGCTTCCGCAGCGGGAATGAAACAAACTGTGAAACAAAACAAAGCTTGACAGCCGTTTAAGTTGCATTTTCTATTTCCTCCGACACAAACGATAATTTGATGTAGAAATGTCAGCAGCCGTATTTGCGTGGATCTCCAAAGGCACAACAGGCAACCTTCCAGCTGACACCGTTAATCCGGAGATGAAACAAACCTCGGCTGCTCATAAAACTGGAGCTGCTCAGTGCATTACAGGAAGTGCATTATAGCCGGGCGCGTTCTCAGATAATTAAATTACGTCCTCTCCTATCAATGCGACACTCCTGTGTTTCAGATTCGATTTTAGGTTTCGCTACCATTTGAATCGGCTGGGTGGCATCAAGTTTTGTGCCAGGAAGTGAGGCCAGCGGCACCCTAAATTAGAAGCAGCTCTTACAGAAACTATGACATCCCCAGGCTGCACAATGGGGCCATTACGAGTAATGACCTTTGGTTACTGCATCAGGGGAATAAAAGGCTCTGCAGATGTACTTTGCTGTAAAAATATATCGAACCACGGCACTTCAGTGCCGTACATAGGGGAAGAAAAATCCATATAATTACGTGAAATCCGAGAGCCATACCACAGGGTCAAAAACACAAACCAAGTGTTGAAAGCAGTCAATTCTGTGGCATTTCAAACCTGTTCACGCAGTAAATTTAGGAGGCTGGGATGGTGTACAGTATAAACCTGATACACCGACATTTGATGTATTCCAATTGGATGGCGCAAAGACTGGGTGCACACGAAAACCTTGTTGATCACCAGATTATTCATGTTTTTGGATAAAAATGGAAACTGTTTATTGAACATGTCACACCTTTATTAATTGGGTGAAATTACTGTTACAGCAGATAATCTGATGATCAATGTATGATGACATCATGGTGGCGCCTGGATTCAGAAAGGTATTAAGGCCAAGATGGTATATATATATGTGTGTGTGTGTGTTATACAACATATAGGCATTATTCTTAACTATACAAAATACCTTTGACCACACAGTCAGTAAAAAGGTTTGGAAATGCCAGCTTTGACCAGTGTTCTTGAGATCAGTCAGCACATGACAGCTGTATTCATTATCGCAGTACTCTTTAATCTAAAGCCACAGCAGTGATTCTCAAAAAGTAGGTAGAATGTAGTTGAATGCTTAAGGAAAAATGTAAATGCATTTTTTTGATAGGAAATTCCTGACAAATTAATTCAAGTACCATTGTTCACTAGGTATTTATCAAGCTGTAAATTCAAGGCCCCAAAACAAGTTAAAGTTATATCCCACGGACTACTTATACAAAGCTGTTTTATTTGGTTTAGTTGTTATACAACAGTGACTCACAAAATAACAGTCATAAAATATGTTTGATTGGGTTGTATTATTGAGAAATCTTACTCTCAGATATTGAATAGAAATACACTTAGAGTGTGAAGCTGGTCCCAACCTGATCAGGTGCCATATAGTACACACTTTTACTTTTTGGCTCCAAAAATATGTGAATACCAATATGAAGTCAATTATAAGGGTGTTAAGCCACCATGTGCAGTCAGAACATCTTGTTTACACCTTGACAAATCATTCACTAGCATCTGGAATTCTACTGGAGGGATTCGGCACCATTCTTCCACGAGGAAGTCAATTATCTCATTTAAGGCTGAAAGAGGTGAAAAACACCATCTCAGATGTCTTTCCAGAATCTGCCATGGATGCTTGGTTGGGTCGTTTAAACAACGGTGGGTCGGTTGCTCATCACACCATTAGGTGAGTGCATGTGCTCTGAGGATAATTGTATTGTCGTCCTGGAAGACTGCCCTCCCTGCTGTAAGGAAATACCGAAATGCACCATGAAGGTCATCTCCCAGAATCATTAAGCAGTGATTATCACTGACCTTGCCTTCTTAGGGTATGAATGCACCTGAGCCATGCCAAGAAAATGTGACCCGCACTCCAACACCGGAACCCTTTGCTGCTGAAACAGGGTACTCAGATCTGCACCTTTCTTTAGGTCTGCACCACAGGCACACTCGTCCATTTCTCTAGAACATGGTAAAGCATGACTCGTCAAGACATATTTCGACACTGCAATGTCATCCATCGCATCTGGTCTTTGAATCTCAGTGCTCACAAGCATGCATTTCTGAATCTGCAACCTGTGTTGCTCTTGATAGCCTTTTCTTGACGAAACTACTTTGTCACGCCGGAACAATACTTGCACACTGCCATGACGCAGTGACTACATTGCTTAGCCGTTCAAGAAGAAGTCAGAGCTGTCCCCATGAAAACCTCAAAGCATTAAAATCACCAATAATTAAAACAGTCACTGGAATAAAGGATATCTCATCGTGAAGAAGGAGAGGATTTGACACATGTACCTTATGCTCCCTTGCACCATTGACCTACCAATATCCAAGCAGAATTGCAGATGAATTAGTGCAGAATCATGTTTCACACAGTGGATTCAACATATATTTTTAAAAAGTATCAAGTGTGCAGTATTAATTTGCAAATTTGGCTGCACATCCCTGACCTCTACATTAGCCACTGCTCTTTGCAAAATGTCAGCAAGTTGAGCTGTCTTCGTCGGTTTGGCCTCAGTCAAACATGCCCCAAATATCACCCCTCTTTCACAGCAACAAGAGACTCATATCGCCATGTAAGCCATCGTCATAGACATCCATGGCCGCTTAGCAATTTTGTTCATGTCCCTGAGCATTCTGGGGTGTCAGCTACTGAAGTCAGAACCCATATCTGATTGGAAGCATCTACCTTCAATATACTATTCATCTTCCCAACGGCTTACCCCTTTTGGCCGCTATCTGTGAGTGTATTTGGGTGTATATAACCCAGCCCCTTCATCTGCAACAACTACCAATCCAGACTGTGTATTGGGGAACCCCAAGTTAGCCTTATCCAAATCAAACACTTTTTTGTAAATATCCCATGTGGTATAAATAATAAGCATTGGATTCGCAGTTTTGCAGCGCTCAGTTTTTATAAAGTATAATATCATTCAATATGTATTACAATGGATGCAATTAAACAGACATGGTTATGTTGAAGATGAGGCCTAATTCTTTTCAATCCTACAGAGACCCCGTAGACTTTCACATTACGACCTTCTGAACAGTGCTCCGGCATAGAATTTGGGTCTCTAGTTGGCCATAAATACAACTGGTTGGAAGAGTAAAGACCAAGGGAGCAATTAATTATCAACTAATTGGAGTGTGTACTGCCCAAAAGGTATACAAACGTGTATGCAAATTGTAACGTGCCCATTTTGCTTCCAGGCATTTGGTCTCAACATCGCAACTCATGCAATGATTAAAAAAAAAACAAGACGGGGCCTGTCTTTTTCACTTCCATACTCATAGACGCATTTAGCTATTTTCTGTTTTAGGTGATTGCGCATTTGATATATTATTAATGACTTCTTCATGCTTAAGCAGATTTTATGACGGACCAGCTCACTGAATAATTAATTTGGCACTCAACATATTTATGAAGAATTTATTACTTAGCCTACAATCTTATACAGCTTTAGGGCTGTCAGTTAGGATCTTTTCCTCCCCCTTTTTTAGGCAAACTTTGTTTGGGAAGTCTTTCATTTTCTGTCGTTGTTTTTTTTCTTTTCTTTTTTTAAAGCAGTGTGTTAGTACAGAATGCTTAACGGCAGAAAGAGTGTAAGTGCACCTTGAGATAAACCTGGGGGCGGGGGGGGGCGGGGGGTGCAGCTTTCTCCGGTTCTGCGGCAGTATCAGATTTGCTCTCTCAGACAGTTATGAAAAAGGACAATGATGAGTCAGCCCCCAAGAGCTGAGGTGTTAACATTTTAAGTGTTCGCTCTGTCACCGGAGCTGCCTCACCATTGCCTCAGTAAAAGTGACTGTGACGGGCACATTATTGCACCTTCACCCGGGCTCTTAACATAACTGCTTATATAACTAATGCTGCGTGGATGGTCCCGTTCGGCTCTCCTGCAATGGGAAGTAAAGAAAAAATGAGAGAAAGAAAACGAGACACGCTGCTGTGCTGCACGCGATTATATAGGTAGCAACTGAAACATAAATGCGCGTGCAGGAATGTACATAACTCCGTATTTTTACACTTCAAAAACACCATTCTCATATATTATTTATGGAGAACTGTCTATCTGACAACTACCTAAAGGCCCATTTAATCCTGAAGGATTTTTTTAGCCATACATCGCAGTATGGCAAGTAGTATGAAAATGATGGTGTTGCACAATGATGCAATACCAGAAATTCGCAGGTCGGTGGAAGTCCGTGCAATTGGGATCATGAAAGTAAATTATCAGACTGCATCTTAAATTCATTTCCCATAGTCTGTGGTGTACGTTTTTTTTTTTTGGTATTCTTACAGGTATGATGTCACTGTCGTGTTGAATGGGGGGGGGGGCATTAGGGGGGACAAGGGAGCAAAAATTGGGTTTACTTCACTACTGACCACCATGATAAATGAACCTCCGTGTCTGCATTGCACTCACAGTATGTCTTGTATGATACACTTGGCACAGATTTTTCTATCACATGATATAAAGCTGGGTATTGATTGTGTCAATAAGTCTATTGTGTATACAGAATAATTTAGCTTTAGCAGATGGAATTATTTTAATCTATTACTTGTCTGAATAATCTCTACAATATTTCATATTGGCAGTCCTTATCTTGTGTGTACCAGGGCCTTGGTCCAAGAGAACACATTGCTGACAGAATATCAAATAAAGAAAATTCTGAGATAAGTCTTAATCATAACCCTGTGCGCAAACGACTTTGTCAATAGAAAGGATAGACCTGCATGCTCTTTAACTGCAGTCAAACGTCAGAAATTGAAAGTTCAAAAACATGCAGCGAGCCGTAATGAAACAAACTGAAAGTAGAATACATGCTTTTCTATTGTCAACCTATTTCTTATCATGGACACAAACAAGGCTATGAAGGGCAGTGATGATAATAAATGTTATATTAATAATTTAAAAATGGTCAATTTTTATTGAAATGGCTGAAAAGAAAGACAGAATATCCCTGGCTGCTGTAGTAGGGATTTGCCTGTGAGGAATGAATTCAATAACAGCTGCCATTACTAGAAAAAAAAGATGTCCAGCCAATTTGTATTTCCTTACATATGGATTGAAACATTATGATCTTCTGCTTTGAGACTCTGAAATCATTATCTATATTACATTGATTGATATTTAAGCAGGAAGCAACACGACAAATGACCTCCTATCTTCTTTCATGCTGTTCTTCTTTTTCTCAGTCACAGCATAAAATATGCTCTCTCGTGACGAAGGTTCTAATTTTATGAGAGTACCAATCAATTGGGGTTATGTTCAATGTCTAGGCCTAAATGAGTTAACATGTGTCTACGTTGCAGTACTTTGTTCTTTTGTTGAATGGGCTTACATTATAGGTGATGTTTCGTGCTGAGTCTACTTGTGTTTTCATATTAATAGTGGAAAAAAAACAAACATTAAAATTGTCCAGCTTTGCAAATGATCTGCCTTGAGTCAGTAAACACTGGTTGATCGGTCGAGGAAGACCACCCTAACATATTTTTGGGAAGTACCCATTATGCATCGATTTTAATGGAAAGTGTTTACATTGTTTTTCATGTCATCCTCCACCTGTTCGTTGCTAACACGTCGTTTCAGAGCTTGGCAGAGGCTGGACCAAAATAACTATTTGCTTTGCGGCTGTATTGGTGCATAACGAGCGCTGTATTTCAATTGCTGCTTTTAGTGCTTGTCAACCCGTTGACCAATTACAACACCTTGTTGGTTTCCACATTGCCGTTAGATTATGCGTGGCAGCTATATTGACATGGCGGAGGACAACAGACGCCTCAATCGATTTCCACGGGCAGGAGAGTGTAACATGGAGCTTCGCCATCAGGAGTCACGAGGCGTGCCGACAGGAGCTCACCGCGGTCACACTGCGTTTGCGTACGCGTATGTGAATCTCTCTCAGAAATCCGCTCTGATCTCCTCTCGTTTAAACCGCGGGGTCTGATTTTTGTCGGCTGGCTCGCTCGCTCGCAGGGCCGGATCCGGCCTGACGGTCCCCCTGCACCGCTACTTCCCTGAATCGATCCATTGAGGATTCCTTGTGAGGTACATTAGGCTCAATGGAGTGGGGGGGCTGCTGTCACCCGATGCCCCAGCCGAAAAGGCGCCGTACGCACACTAGCGCGGCTCTGCTCTGTCAGCAGCGTCGCTGGACCGTGAACGCCGGCAGAAAGCAAAGGAATGCCGGCAGTGGCAAAACCGTGCGCCCACCCCCATTTTGCCTACCCCTCCCCCAACCTCTGTCTACAATGGAAACCCAATACAATGACACAAGCACTTTTTCAGCGCGATCCAAGCTGACTTATCTGCCTCCACCCCAAACCTCCTTCTTTCTTCTTTTTTTTTCCCCATCCACATTCTTGCAGGTATTTACAGAGGGACTTTCTCTTAGCCTAGCTTCTCGAAACTGAGGGAGATACTGCCTCCCCACCCCTCCCACAGTCGTTCACGTTATCACCCTCCTGACTCCCTTCTGTTTGTTTGCGGAATGAGCACCTCGCTTTTCTTGTTCCCCATCGCCGGTAAACAAAGCAGAGTTGATACTGTCACGGGGAAACGGCGGTGAGGGTGCCTTTCCCAGTCACATGACCCCGCTGGCGGAAATGGGGCAGAAAAAAGGCTGAAATTGAAAGTCGGGAATCCTGCTCGCTCTCAGGTGGAGAGCAGAGCTGAACTTTGCCCCTTTGGAACATTCACATTCATACACAGAAAGGCGCTGTGATGTGAAACGCTAAATATTTCCAGGGAATAACCGCCGAGCCTGCATACCAATCATCCCTGGTAACAGTGCCTGAACACCCTGGGCCACGCCTCTCTTTTGAGTTGTCATGACAAATAATCCATAATGATATCCACTTAATCCACATGTCCAGAGCTGTTTTTCATTACTGCGGTGTTTCGTTCTCCCATACGGGCTGCAATGGGATTGGTCCTTGCAAATTGTTCTCCGGTTACCGTGCCTCCCTCTCCCCCCCCCCCCCCCCCCCCCCCCACTGGATGCAGACTGTCATTCTAAATTACAGTTTCCACAGCAACAGACAAGGTAAACAGCGACATCAAAGTGATTACAAATGCTGAAATAATGGTGACTGAAGCACGCGGCTCTTTGAGCAGATAAAAAACAAAAGCATCACATTTAATTTCAAGCAAAGACGAGCCAGCTTTACGCAGTCTGACTCAGGCTGAATGAATGATCCAAACTCTCAATAGCCCCTGTGCATTATTAACCCACAAAGAGTATTTTCAAATTTATATTTATACATTTATATCAAATTCATTGACTATTTAATGCATTTTGGTGAACACAAGGTACATGTCTGTGTTATGTCCCCTCTGTATTAAATTAATTTTGTGCTATTATCATATAATAGCTCGCATCAAATATAAAGTTTCATCCAATACAATGTAGATATTCCAGTTTAGCTGTGCTTGACTCGATTTAGGCATTGTATTTCCATGCCCTTCAGTGCAGAAGGTGTAGTTGTTATTTCTTTATTTATCTCTTCCCTATATTCCCCTAGTGCCTACACATCATTTTACTCCGAAAAGAAGCAGTTGTATAAAGGTGTGTACATAAATGCACATGTGGGTCGATATATATTACTCATTTGAATAAGTGCAAAGGCCATTTTTCACTCATGCTCCGAGGCGAATCCAGCTCTTTGCATGATGGTAACATATGGCAACACTGCAGCAATGTCATATGCGGCCCCGCCTGAGCGCGCATTAATGTTTCATATCACGCTCGTTCAGCATGTGTGCCGAGCCGAAAGCCGAGCCGCAGATGTGCCACACCGGATATCGACTGGAATCCTCCGTCGGATGCTAATGTCCGCCCAAAAAGGCAGCTCACATCTTAACCAGGTTCTAAGGACTGGGATCTGAAGGCCCTGGGAGGGCGTTAAGGTCAAGTTTCTTCTCGTGGTCCTCGGCCTCTCCGCCAGTCCCGTCTCTGAGGTTAAAAGCCTGCGATGGCCCTAACTTGATTTGCCGCTCTCTCTCTCCTACATCTTTCAGCCATTGTCTGACAGCCAAAAAAGGAAAAAAAAAAGAGAGAAAGAAAGCTCTTGGACAGGTCTGACTCGATGAAATGTCAAAGCATTGGCTTTGGGGAGAGAAAAAAAGTGACCTTTGCAGGTTTTCGTTCTTTTTTATCCTTTAAAGAGCGGCTGAAAGATATGGCTGCCGTCAAAGGCTGACCTTTTTTCTCCAGATGAAGTTTATTTAGTTTTAATTAATGGCCCTGCTGTGGCAAAAAATAATTGCACATGATGCAAATGCTTTCGGAAAGTGTGACAGCTAGTCTTTCCTGTGCTTGGTTTTGGTTGGATGTCTGAAGAGGAGAAATAAAAATCACTAAGAAAAATCAGTGTTTGGCAGCAATATATTTTCACGCGGCCAAAGCGATTTTTTTCGACAACATATCGGAGTTCGTTTGTGTGTTTGTATCCTGACATTCTCGTGCAGAAAAAAAAGGTGTGAAAAGGTTGGCATTCCACATGTGTTGAAAATATCCTTCAGCATCTTCATCTTTTAACCATTCGATTTGGTGATCCACATTTATTTTCGCTCTTACTTATCTCGCCTCATAATGGGAACCAGCAGTATGTATCGTTGGCCATTTAACCCTGCCCACTTGTCAATCAATTAATTACACTTAATTCAGGAAACAAATTAGAGGCCTAATAACAGTGTAATTACACATTAGTTGATGCAGTGGAAGGCTGCTTGTTATCATTAGGTAAATATGTTGCTGTTTAAGGCAGTTAAATTGTTACCTCAAGGCTGAAGTGTTGACATGTGAACCATATTATGGCTGCTGTTGAATGTCTCAGGACTAGGGCTCAATTAGCCAGCAGCCTACGCCATTTATCTTTATCACACTGTCTGACAGAGGGACATGTGAATAAACGGGGTGGGGGGTTTCTTTCGGCTTTTTCTTATTATGGCTTTTTCCAGACATTTTCAGGTCCGGATTGGAATGAAACAGTCAACATTTATGAAAGCAAAATAGTCAGAGCCCCTGGTTCTTTTTGCAATCAGAGCCTGTTACTTTGTAGTCATTTCCTTGTTCCAACCTGTAGATCGAGCCTAGGTTTTTGGTGAGGCCATCTGTTTGTACATTTTTTCACAAAGAGACAAAAATTATGTAAGTATTCTTGCATATTTATTTTTGCCTGAACATATTTTTTCCATCCACAGCTTGTACTTACGTTGCATTATTGTGACGGTTGACATGAATCGAAGAAATGAAAAAGGTTACTGTCCAAAGAAAGTGCAGCCTAATTGACAGGATCCACTATTATTTCTCGTCATGTCAGTGTAAGCAATATAGTCCTCCAATGAGCAAGCTGGTATCCCAGCAGTCCCCTCAGAGACCTGACATTGTGTTTCGTCTTATGGCAAATGGTCATAGCTTTAGTCTGGAGGGTGGGAATAAAATACCTCTTTTATTTTGTATTATCAGAAAATAAAAAGTATGGAAACCAAAATGTGTTAGTGCTTTACATACGTATTTTAAAAACTACTAACCAATGTTGTTGACATACTGTTCATTTTAAAACACTCAATTCTGAATGTTGAAGTGACACATCGCAGCTTTTTTTTTTAACTTTGTAGGCAAGTATAACTTGTTGGTAACACTTGGAAGTTTCTGAAATGAAAAATGAATGTATACATAGATTAAATGCATGAGCCAACGTTGAGTACAAGTTATACTGCATAGACATACTGCAGATCTCAGTTATATCTGCACTCTTCTGCATGCAAAATTAATACATTCTTGCTTCTGTAATGGTTTGATGTGAATCCATTTTGAACCGCTGTATTTAGAGTAAAAACAGGGACTGTGTAAAAAACCTTGAAACCAGAAACAGCTGGTGTTTGGCTCTGTGTGCTTCACAAGTTGCTTTCTGGAGGCAACATTTGATGTTGCGGCGTTGGTAATGAATTAATAAAGCGATCCATAACGTGGATTCTATTCGAAAAAAGGGAAGGAACAAATCTAATCGTAAATGTGGAACCTAACTGTAATGTTGACGTGCGTGCGGTTATTGATGGTCACAGGAAGAAGGTAAGCCACCGGTTAGCTCTGCATTCAAGAGATGTCACACAGAGAAAATGATAAATGTCGGCGCCATCTATAACTGCAGCAGAAGCAATATGTCAGCGGAGGCCACACTTAATGAATAATTCAATAGTGATAACATCAGGCACCAGGGATACTACCTCAATATAATATGGCGATCTCTTTTTGCTGAATATGCAGAGCCAAAAAAAATACATGGACCTCAACATGGTATTGACCCACATAAGCAGGGCGGACACATGAATTGCTTAAATCTTTAATGAGGTATTGAGTACTCCACAGATATGTGGTGTACATATGTTTTACAGGAAATTATCACTGTATAGGTGGATACCATCTCGCTGTTCAAGAAAAAAGAACCTTCTTGAACGATGTCGTACACAGGAAAAGACAATGAAAGGCTCTGCTTCTCTCAAAGATGAAATTGCTGTGACACTCAGCAATGTGAGAAAATGTTTTCATATTTCAGTGACACGACTCGTTTATTATTTATTTGAATGCTATTCTGTTGATAGGGGAACACTGTTATTTGTTGTTCCAGTTTGTTGTGGTCTATGTCATGTACATGGGTTACATGCGCTAAATATGACACTACCAATGAGCCTATACATGAAAGAGAGCAATGTGTCTGAAGTGACTGCAATCTTAGGAGGAAAAAAAAATTATTCTGATCAAAGCGCTTCGTAATGCAGCGCACAGCTACACATACAACGTCTCAATGTTTTTCTTATTACCGTCTCCCTGTGATTTGGCACATATATTGACAGCTGGCTCCAAGCTAATTTATTCCAATGTGTTTCAGATAAGTTCCAAAGCAAACCATCAGTGCCCAGTGCTGTAACATTCAATTCAAAAGCCAACCCTCACCTGCATATCCCTTTGATTTAACAAAGAGGGAGAAAAAAACATTAAAAGACCAACAGAATCAATAGAGGAATGGCCATCTAAACCGCTGTGCTGTGCCACCCTTCTCGGCCTTTTCCGACACCAGAGCCAGACAAAGAACCTCCACGGATTTCAAATCCCTTTATGCGACTGTGCATCGGGCTCGGCCTCTTTGAAAACTTCGAAAATGATGTGTGAGAAAGACTCGAAATGACCTTATCCAATAAAGTGGGATTGCGAGAGCCAATTGTAACATATTGCTTATAAACCTGAAACCCTTCCTCCCCCCACCCCACTCCCCACCCCCAGCCACTTGTCATTCCCCAAGGTGTTTCTTCCATGCAGGATATTTCCAATACACTGAGATACATTGAGCAATCTGCTCTTTCAAAGCCCCACGGGCAAAAGCAGGAGCTAACTGATTGTGAGAAATCTCCCCTTTGAGGGAAGTCTGGATGTGATTATTGGGATCTGTTCTCCTCCACCTACAATGCCAAAGGAGAGAATTGGAAATTGAGACAATAAGAGCTTCTGGCACCCTTACTGAATCACTGTGGTGGTATAATTCCAGACATATATATGTCTGGGCTACATTCCTGTGCCCTATTTAAGAGCATAAAATCTTCTTGTATTATCACTACACAGAAAGAGGCTTAGGGCCAGACTTAAATGAGCTTCTTGCATGACAGACATTTTTGATGATATAATCATCATGGCGGAGAGCGAACAAGCTTTCTGACTGCAGTCGGTCACACCTAGCGCCGCTCACCTGAAGCAGCCTTCTGCAAAGGGGTAGCATTTGCATATCTCTTCCTCTCCTCTTCTGTTTCCATTCCAGAGTAAACGAATGCGAGAAGCATCCTCAGCAATTCAAAGAATTCAGCTTCTGCTTCTTTTGGAATTCACGACAGAGATAACCTCTTCACAATTTTGGCCACCCCTGTCACCGCGGCATTGTCTATTTAGTATACAGCAACTGTGTTCATGAATAGTATATTATGTGGATCAGCTACAAAAAAAACCATACCCCGTTCAATTTCACATGAACGTCTTCCTTTACATGACAACTCGGCGCGTGAGACCATTGCAGTAGTCGAGTAGTAGAGAACTAATGCGTTTCTGTCCTGCTGAGGATGTTTACGGTGATAAAATTACATTGGACCGCAGAGAGTATGACTACTCCAGCAAACACAACGCGCTAATGCATAAAATAAGGAACAGGCTGTGTTGTGAAGGTGACCAGGTCCATCCTACCACTTGTGCCACATTTTTGAATACCTGAGTTAGATCTGAACTGAAGAGGACGTGTCAGAATTCCTCCTTGGGAATAGTGTCTCCACTAAAGGCCTTTCTCCCCAACAGAGCCCGTGTATATCCCACCTCCGCCCAATCTGGCACTCATTAACATAAAGTCACGTCACACAGGCAGAGCTGGCAGTATCATGAAGGTAATATTTCAGTCAGCCAGTCATATGTAACAGCAACAAGTAATAAAAGTGACTTGTGTTAAATTGCTGGACTCAATACATCAAATGCATAATGTGGAAATGATGGGAAATCATACAGCATTTTTACTGTGGCAGTATTACATTGAATTAAAATGCTGTTCCAGTGGTGGTTTTGATAATGTAGTGGGGAAAAAAAAACATCTATAGTAGCTTTATTTCGCATCTGGGCGTTTGGTCACAGAGTTGGTGCTTTGATCATTGATGCATCGACATACTGGAGTTTCGGTTTTTGAACAGAGCAGGAGAAAGTATACCCAAATGCCAATGAATACAAGATACTTTTGAATCTCTGCTTATTTTACTAAGACATATAAAGACATATACATGTCAAAGCTTATGTTTCAACATTTTTTTTTCAACTGTTGTTCCTTTCTTTCACAAATACAGTTGACATTAATCCTCCCTGTGGCTAGCCATGGTATTCGGCAGAAAGGATGTTTATTTGCTTGTTGACAATTTAACATTTTCTGGTGGTAGTGCATTGGGTATGCAAAACATATAAAATAACAAAATTCATGAAATGAATAGCCAAAAAATCTAACACCATTGTCAAGGCAGCTGTGAGTCATCTTTCTTTCTCTACGGCTTTCCCAACCCCCTCTGCCCCAAACATCCTGCTGTGCTCCCCTTTTCTGGATTGCGTTTGAGAATCCCTGATTGAAGTACCAGCAGTGTGTTGTTGTGAAACTTGGATAGCTTTTTGTATCTATGAAACAATTTTAATTTCTGGTCCAAATTCATGCTGAAGCTGAATCTGATCCAGCTTACAAAAGAAATCCTGAATCGTGGCTTCTGGTGCAATGTCACGCTGAAACTGTGTCTGGCTTCTGGTCCAAAGCTGAACTGATCATGAACCAGAGAAAGTCATACACTTACCCAAATGATTACTCTGCTATGCAAACATTGGGAAAGTAGCCTTGAAAAGTCCAGACAGCTGTAGTTTGCCATAAGCAGTCAAGGGAAAGCATGAATTTACAACACCGGGACCTTTAATTCATCTACCTACCTGACACTTTCCACCATCAATAAACCGAGGGGAAGTTTACGGCATGACGACAGGGGCGCACGTGAAAAATACCATAAGTGCGAGCAGATGAAAATTGGTTTACCTTTGACATAAGCGCAGTATAATTCACTGTTATGATTCCTTTCCTCTTAAACCCCAGCACTTTATTGCCAGTTGTTTTCAGTAATGAAGCAATTAAGGAGCCGTAAAAAGTGACTTAAGTGTTTGATGCAAGAGTGTGTATCATTACCCCTCTTGAGCGAACCGAGAGAAGTCATGATCAGATTGTAAATACTTTGCTTCCGTTTGCTTTGATGGTGTATACCTTGAAATTCTACGATGACACATGTCTTTCGGGGTGCAGTGTAGATGCACGTTATCCAAGAGCCAGAGGTGTGCCTCATCTACAATGCAAATGAGTGAGGGAATAAATATATGTCGGCGTTATCTCAGCCCGCCAAAAGTGGAGGGGGAAACGCCGGCAGACAGAAGCGGGAACCTGCCCCAATCGAAAAGCACAGCTTTGCTTTTAATAGAGCCACAGGGACTCACAAATGGATCTGTAATTACAAAGAGGGGCTGCGATGAAGCATCCACATAAGCTTCGCTCTGCGAATATCGCAGCGACTACCCACCACTGCAAAAATCAGAGGCGTGCACTACGAACAAACGTGCCCGGAATGCCTTGGAAAAAAAAACGAACCGGGCGGGCATGTTTGCATCTTTATTTTGTATGGGTGATGCATGCTTCAGAGGATGAGTCAATCGGGGAATTAGCGAGGAAATAAAAGTCAACTCATCTCTGAATTTTTTACACCTCACTGGCTTTTTCTTTGATGTTACTTTACATAACCACAAAATCACAGTGCAAAAAAAAAAACCCTCTCCGCTCCACAGCCTTGTACTTTACACGTTGGCAGCAGGTTTCCTTTTGTTTTCGTGTTGGACTTACATAATAACCATAGTTTTCTTCGTGGAACAATTTACCATGTGTAAAGGTCATCAACAGCACTACCAATTAATCACACAATTAGAAGAACACGGAGAATTTTAATTGCACCCTTGCACATATTTCTGTCGAGAAGGTAGGCTGCTGAAAGGGAGAAACAGCCATTATTTGTTTCCTCCTTTGCTCCAACATCCATAAGGTGTAACTGTGTGAATTTACCTATGGCAGACAGTACCACAGATGGTGGCAAAATCAAATGATTTAAAACCTCAACAGCACTGCATTTCTCATTATAATAGCTGTGTGTGACATAGAGTATGTCTCCCAGGGAACCGTGTGAGCAGATTCACAAAGAAATTATACATTTGTTGAAGGATGAAATGGATGAAATGCCGGTTGTTGGAGCTGACCTGTGATATCCCCTTGTATAAACAACGACGGTACAATGACCATGTAGCTATCACCTATTTTGCAGTATTCTTTTTTGAGAATGTCCCCAGCAATGTCTCATGCAACAGTAATTAATTTATAACCCCTTATTTTACGGGAAATACCCCAATGTATTCTGTATGTATTCTGAACATTTGCTAAACCTTAATTAATAGGCTAAATTCCTTGTGCATCATGGTTTGTCTAAACAGTGGACTCCTTTTGACTACAAAAGAATTATGTGTTTACGAAACGAAAACAGATGCAGTGCTTGCCGATGTTCATTTGTAAACATTTTCCCTAGCTACAGTGGCCACGAATTAAAACAAGCATGTTCATGTTTCACGTTGTGCAGTTGCTTTTGGTCCAACAGACGTTCTCTGGAATATTGTATTGTGGATTTTTCTCTAAACAAGACAAATGTACATACGTCCCCAGCGTTCTGGAGCCAATCAGAACAAAACAAGATATCAAGGAGAAAATGTGAAGATGAGATCCAGCTCACGTAATCGTAACTCAATGCACAGTGAAAGCCAACTGGCCAAGCTTTCAGAGAGGAGACCTGCAACAGGTCTGCTTCTCATTTGCTGGGCGCAGAAGAGGAATGGATTGCTGACTTCCCCTGCTGGGCGAGCTGAGTCGTCTCAGGTGTCTTGGTGAACATGAAGTCACCTTGTCACCTGATACGGTGCCTTCGTCGGTTTGAATGGCCACGGACAAGGCGCTAGAAAAAAGAGAAAAAAAAAGGGGAAAGGTCTTTATTATGCAGGCGTCACATGAGTCATTCAATTGATCTGAGTCACAAAGGAAAGCCTTGCTTTATTTAAACATCCGATATTCCCGAGTGGATGTCGGAGGCAGCTCTCTCTGCATTGGTCAGCCGGGGGTAACACCTGCTGAAATGGGGGAGTCGTGTTTGGAAGTGCACCGAGTCAGAGGTCAAGTGGCCGGCATAAAGAAGACGGCTCTGACTTGGATAATGAGTGGTCAAGACATCCGTCTTCTGTTTTAAGAAGCTGCATTGCAGAAATTACTCATGAAAGATGAAAAGATTTCAATGTTCAAGGTTTTTTTTTTTTTGGTAAATTCCTGAAAATGGAAAGTAAACTGCTCTGATTCATGTCACTAGCTCTAGTGTTCCCCTTTTTTTTTTTTTTTACTTACAGCATCAACACTTCTTCTGTAACATTTCGCAACAGACTAAACTAGGGCATACTGTAGGAAAAGGGTATGCGTAAAAATACGGTGTAAATGCATGTCAGACCTCTATTTAAAGACACATCACAATCCGACACCTCTTACAGTGCTGATTTGGGTGTCCTTCAGCTGACGAAGCCAGGATATGCTCAGCGAGACAAGACTTTGCTTTTAGAAGCCAGATTCGCTGGAGGCATATTGAGAATACAAGTTATCCAATTCCTGTGAATGGTTATTAAATAAGAGCCGCTGACATCTGTTATAATTTTGTATTCACTTTGGCTATTGTTATTGGCTGAACAGGCGGAAGCCTTTCCTGAAGAAGCAATATAGGGACCATGCTCACAGTTCTCACCATTTCCCATTAACAACAAACAAGCGCACACTGTCGTTCTGGAAACCGGCGTTGCTAGCAGCTAAAATAACCTCTTTTTCATGGAACAGGCATATGGAAACCCTTAATATCCCAGCCTCCTACTCAGCCATCTTGTCCGTGATAGGAGCTGCTAAGCCCTAATAAGCACCATGTATATCCTTTCAGAATGGAGAAAGGGTGTCTCTCAAACAGAGCTCATTCTACTCTCAATACTAGCAAGGACACAAGCAACCGTCCCATAGCAGTGGGAGTCATTTGGTACAAAATATGTCATTTAGCAAAAAAACCCGTTTTAAGTCATGTGATTTTGGTAAATCATGTGACTTTGGAGACTGTTGGGCCCAATATACAGCATAATGTGTGACCATGTGTTATTATCTCTTCCTTTGGCACTACATTGTGGGCATTCCTTTGAATATACGGCTTGAGTAAAACCATTATACACCGTGCCTGAGAGTGACAATAACATTTTACTTCTCCTGTAATTGCACAGTTGACAAAAACTATTACAAATCCAACTGCATAATTTGAATTGAGCGGGAATTATCGGCTATGGTTAGAATAAGGTATCTAAATAAATGTGAATATAAATGAACTAGCATGGACTTGAAAGGATACCCAGCCAAAAGCTTAAAATTGCAGTATATTATTATTGAAAGCTACTGTACTTGTAAAACTGTTGGTAAAGAAAATGGAAATTGCTCTCTGTTGTGTAATATGTACACATTATTATTGTTGAGATGAAAGCATCACATAGTTATGCTTTCCTCAATTTAGTCTATCTAGGAATCCAGCTGGTTGCAGTTATGTTTAATTTAAGGTAAATTAGTTTTGTGAGTCTTGTTAAATAAACACTGTCTCATTGTAAGCATTACAACCAAAGGTTTCATTAGTGCCAGCGAACAGCTATTGGGCCAAATCTGAAAGCAATTTTAGGGCACACCTAATTTCTTGTGTTTGTGTTCCTCAAACTAATTAGAAAACTTGTCAAGAAGATTGAATATTACATATGTGGTGGGTATGAGGACATAAAGGTATTGCAGTGATGTGCCCATTACGCCCCTGTCAAAAGGGCCAAGACCTTGGCTTCAGTTTTTAATGCGGCATTGAGACAATTTAGGTCCAGTAGGTTTAAAGCCAATGTACTGGATCCACAAACTATGCTGTGAGATACAGGTCTGGAAATAGTCAACATTTGTCCTTAACTTTGAATTACAAATAAATGCAGGTGCTACCCTTTTCAGTGTAAACACATTTTCCATTCATTTCTGTGATCTTTGAACTCATTCAACTATGTGGAACTCAAAGAAAGAAAGAAAAAAAAAACACTTTTGCTCGTTAGTAGTGAGTCAAAGTTAATGACAAATGTTGATCAAATCCAGGCTGTTTCACGGTGCCTAAAATGATTTCCAACTACAGCAGCATGGTCAGAGCTGAGGGACAAAGGGAAATGTGAAATACCAGTTGCATTAAACTAATTTTACAGATATTCTATTCCCTGATATTTCTGGCTGATATCAAAATGCCAAGTCTGTGTTTGGCATTCAAGGCATACAATTACCTAAAAGGAATAAAAGGAATATATGAGTCAGTAAAAGGAAAGGTTTTTGTATGAACATTAGGCGACTTTACCAGCTTTTGGTGAATAAGCTGGTGAGAGAGAAAATATTTTATTTTTACATTTTCTATGAGAATGATTACAACACTAACAAAGCCAACATAGATGGGTAAATGACACCATTACGCAGTGACACCATGACCGAAATATGCCTTTATCTCTGGTTATGAGCAAATACGAACGGTGTCATTGTAACATTTTAAAAAATGTTTTGCCACAAGCGAAATCCCTATGACTTACTTTTAATGACTAGAATATAATGATGATATATATTATTAAATGAGTGGCAACATCAAATTCCGCTTACCTTATGGAACCCTGTTGCTATAAGCTGGCCATAATATCTTGTAATCGTATGACTTATGCTTATGGTAATGGATTATGTGTAGGATTTACTCTATAAATGCTATCCATTTAAGGTTCTGCTACAAAATTTATTCTTAAAGTATTATTAAGGGTTAAAGGCAGTATAATGTATTCATAGTTTAAATATGTATAAAATAGTTATATTCACAGATGTCAGTGTGTAAAATGCTGATTTGAAGTGATTAAACTATTTTTCCAACTGTGATTCAACAGAGCTTTAATCTCAGACCAGTCTCATCAGATGTTTGGCATCCAAAAACACTTTGCCGCCAAGTGTAACATTGACAAACGGACAAACACAGCTGTTCGAGACCTCTGCCCTGTCCCGCACGACGCATCCAGTTTCGGCACCTCTCCCTCCATCCGGCTGGAAAAAAAAAAGCTTAGGGGCTGAAACATAATGTGATATTACTGACTTCCTCACGTCAGTCATACTTGATTATGCCCCCATGGAGAGACATGCTTCCATGTCGGCATGTACAATCCACCGGGGGAGAGGGAAAAAAATTTTTTAAAATCCCCTCCGGGCCTGAACTGCTAGGTTCACCGCCTCAGAAAGCGTGGAAAACAAAAAGCGAAAAATCTCTGGCAGACGTCGCGCGCAGGCTTGAGCAAGGCAAGCCTGGCTTATGTGATCTTTTTTAAAAGTAAGCCTGGCTCCACTGGCGCCCTCGTCCCTGGGCGATATCCGTGAGAGTTAATTATGGGGGGCGTGTGGCTTCAAAACCTGCCTCTTCTCTGCCATTAAAATTCTTGTGCTGTCTGTCTTAAAGCCACTTTCGCAAAATCGTGGAGGTAGGCCTGCCAAAGCTCATGGCGTTCCTCAGCGCTGAGCAGACAGCTAGACTGGACACGAATGCCAAATGTAGCGGTAATTAAGAACCGTGTATGCTATTTCATTTATCTCACATTTTGCAAGTAATTACATCAACAGATTTCAGTCCTGTAGAATGCATGTAAAACAGGGTAGCCCAGTAATCAGGGTTATACCTTCGTTTAAAAGGATCACATGGCTGGGTGACACATATGGGCCCCGGTCACTTAATATGTTCAGATTATGGTTTACATATTCTACCAGCCAAGGAGGTGTGGCTATTAAACAATGAGAGTTATGCTGTAATTCAATTTAAATGAAGAAAACAAAAGATTCGAGAAAAACAAATCCACTGAAAGTGATGTGTAACAGCGAACTGAAGATGCAGACGGTCAGATGGTTCACGCATGCGCGCTTGGTTTGACTTAGATAAGCCCAGTCTTGTTATTTAATTGCCACACCTCGTATGCAGCAGTCATTGGGTCAAGTCAATGTAACAGATTGCAAACAGAATGTCTATGACAGGAACAAACCTTCTCTTATAATACAGGGATTACACTTAATATGGTCCTCATAGGGTCTGAGGTGTTTGAAATATTGATGGTTTTGAGACTTGGTACAGAATTTGATAAACAAGAGAATAAAATCCCTTTATATGCTTATAGGTACTGGCAACGTCTATAGAAACTGACCTGCAGCTGAACTGCAGAAACACTCATTTGCTGTAGAACACACAATCTGGCTTAATGAGACACCTCTGTGAATTAAATTCAATAAAGATTTTGTATGGGTTTCAAACTGTTTTTTTTTTCTCACATTGCTTTGAGATCAACAACTGCAACGATACGAACTTGCCAGAATTACATCATATCCCCTAGACTCTCCTTTGTGTGAAAAAGCTTTGTATCTTTATCATCTATTGCCATTGTCAGCAGAGGGCTGGTCCAAGTTATGCTTCATAATTCCCAAAATCCATTGCTGTATTGTATTTATGTCATCCTGATTACAGAACCAAAATTGCACATTTTATCATTCTTTATGAAGTGATAAATACTGAATGAATCTAATTAATTAATTTTAATTTCCCAGTCCATGCCAGTGAAATCACTTTGATTTCATGGTTCTATCAATGATTTTTCATTGATATTCATATTTTGCATTTGCCCATGATGAAAAGTGCAATTAGTAGTTAAGCACGGTGTTATTTCATTTTGCATTATTTGGTGCTAAACGATTTTAAAACTGGGAAAAGGTCAAAATGCTTCTTAAGACTTTTTATGAGCAGAAAAATAAATTTCTGAACACACAACTTTTAAATTAATTATGCAAACATTTAAATTCTAAGTTAAGTAAACATTAAATATTACATTAACAGTCTCCAGAGTGGTGTTAATACTATCATTCCAGCTTGGTGGCCTGAATTAATGGCTTGTTTATCTTCTGAATTATATACTAAAAGACTACAAATCCCATGAGCACATCAGAGGAACACAACAGGAGAGTGAGAGAGAGCACAACAAGAAATCCCCACATGTGAATAATAATAATAATCATATATACACAAATGCATTCGCCCATGTAATGTAAAGGATAGGATATAACTTGTGCTCATGATTGCAATTCAGGAAAGGTGAATTTTCTGTGAGTCACACAAGGTAAAATATCTTACATCTATTCACTCTCTGGGTGAAAGCAGTCTTTTGCCCTGAAGAAGAGCAGTCTGTTTCTTTTATGAAACTTCCCAACATCTTAAACCATACCATGACAGTATTTTCCAAATGTGTGAAACATATACTATGGACAGATTTTAGTGAATGTTTTGAAACAATGCTTAGAATGTCATATACAATAACTTTATAGACACACCAGCATGTGTTAAATATAATTATGCATGCGTGTGCTATATGTGCTATGATTTTTTTCTCACAATTCGTATTCATAATCCATTTCACAATCATGTTCAGCAATCTGTCTTATGCTACAGTTAATATCTATCCAGCTAAAAGGGGATACATGCTTTTATTGATTTATTTTTAAACCTTTTCATAAATACGATTGTACATGTCCGTTCTGGTGATGCCTTTATGTTGGCCAAGACATTTCTTAATGTAGTGAAGCGAAGCCTGTTTAAAGCAGGATATTTCAGTGTGTCACAGGGCCCGCTGTGTTTTGCCAAACCTTTGAAATGAAAGTATTGATTTATGACTGATTACATCGCCAAGAAATGTGAATATTAGCTTACAGGCTGACCTGCGTGCAGAAAATAGAGCCCCATAATGGACTACATGATAGATGAATGGTAAAACACAGCAATCAACACTATGCTTAGACCTGCTACGCTAAAGCATTTTACATTTACATAGCCATGCTCTGGTTATTGTTTTAAGAAATATTTTGCTAAATCAAATGTTCAGAGACACCCGCTTTCATGGACATATTACGATGCAATAAATGGGAGCACTTAGAAATGACCTGAAGGTTATGGTTTCAAAGGAATGCATTTTATTCAGTATAGGCCACATTAAAATGACTTAAATGTCTATACATGTTTGACTTCAAATAGCGAAATGAAGGGATTGCTGCTTTTTCCTCATTTGTCATATTTTTACACTTACGGTTCCAGACATGGAAGAAGAGTGTTAAACTGAGGAGAAAGTGCATTGGGTTTGAGGCGTGTTGAGTTTGGTGTCGAAATGTAGCAGAAACACATTACGGAGTTACAGCTGTAATCTTCTCTACTCTGACTACATTCTGTGGTTTCGCAGTCCATCGGTTTGCTACATCAGTGCGTCTCTATCCAGTCAGGGCAGCATGGGTGTGTTCAATTGACTTTAAAGGTTCAGCGTGCTCTTAATTAAGATGGATGCGCGTAAGTGTACTTCTCATACGATTCCTCATCCACAAAAAACAATGAGGAAGAATGATAGGCCGGCGGAAATCAATCCACAGAGACATCACGAGTGGGGAAATAAGAGGAATGAATGAAAAATGTTGCGCTGGGTAGAAATGCATCACTTCTTCATTTTCATTGGAGGAATTGATTAACCCAATTTCCCTTCTTTATCGACCAGGTAATGTAGGAATGCGTTTCCCTTCTGAATTCTCACTTCAAACAAGTGTCTACATTATTTATTCTAAACCAGATATGGCATGACGTGACCAAGAGGAATGACAAGTAGTGAGGAATGAGTTGTGTGTTAGTTCTGCTGGAAGGCAAACGAAACACCATTGTAACACAATCCCAATTAGGAAGTGTAATTTCCTCATGGCGTATGTAGTGGTTTATGTATCTGTATATGACCAGAAAAAAAATACTGTGTTATCTTACTGCACGATGATTTTTTACATTATGGTTAAAGTGATGCTAAGAACCTCTTTAAATGACTATCATGATTCATATGAACACTGAATTGATATAAAGTGGGTTCCCCAAACAGGCTGGAAAAAAGGTATATCTTTATTACAGGGTTAAGTTACAAATGGCCTCGATCACTCATTCACATCAAAGACCGTCTTTAAGACCCCACTCACAGCTGTGTGCTCCGGCTACACACACAATATGTAATCTCACAATTACAAGTTACAGCAGGCTCAAAACTATTGTAGCCTCATATCTAGCTTTTTTTCACCCCTCTGAAAGTAAATAGATTGAAAACATCATAAATACCTGTGTTTAAATGTGATTTTAAACAGTGTATATGCAGTTAGATATGACAATTCCATCTTGATGATGATTTAACATAATTATTAATTAATTACTTAATTAATATAATCGCTGAACCTGTGAAATTGTATCATATAGCCCAAACACTGCTATCCCTGTACAAAAGGATCTATAGTCACTGCTGCGTTTCAATCAACTTGAATCAGAGATGCAAAATAACACATTGACATTTCCACAGCTGTAGACCGCATATTAATGTTGTGGAAATAAACTCTCTGGCTAGCATCAGTGTAAATCCATGTGATCAGTTCGACGATTGAGTCGCCCCGGTTAGATAATGGAGACCAGGAGCTGAAATTCTTTCTATATCGAATGTCATTAGGGAAAATTGTTAAGAGGTATTACAAGTGCAAGTTCACCCTAAACCTCATAGTTCAGCTCCCGAAAGCACTGCATTATGGAAGATACCAGCAGATAATGGCACTCTGTCACAGTTTTGTCGTTAGTTCCACTGGAAAACAAAGGGGTGATGCTAAGATCACTAAAATCACAATGTTAATCCTAAAATCCAACATTATCTGTAACCCCACCTAAGAACGATGACTCAACTAATATGAATTATGCTACCCAGCCACCCAGCTAAACTGCCCCATTGTATTGTGTGATTAGTAATTATTGGGACAGATTAAAATGTTTACACTTTGTTTCGTGTAAGTTTGAGTGCTATTGTGAACTGTAGCTACATGGGATTTGTAGTCAGGCAGGTTCATCACGCTGTAATTCAACTTATATCACTTCTGTAATATCTGCCAATAGCATATAATGTAGTCAATAGGATTGTATTCAGTTCCATTTCAATGTAATCAATTGATTACATTAGTTGAAATTAAGTTAATCAATTAATGTACAATAGACTCTCAGAGATTTATCCCAGAAATAGAGCACAGAGATATGAAAAGACCAGCCAACCAAACAGCGTGTAAGCAATATTCAAAGTATACCATATCAGCTTAAAACAGCATTTTCCACTGATAAAAAATGACTAAACTCACTAGAGAATGGTAAGAGTTAACCTAAAGACTGTAAATCCAGTGGAGACACAAGTTTGTCTTATGTGGCAAATGATTGATATAAATATAAAAAGGAAAGTAAATGAGGCTATATGAGAAAATAAAAACACAAATATTGAGCTACTTATTATCTTAACAGCAGTTTGACAATGTATTCAATTCATAATAAATCAATGCATAAATCAAAGCCAAAATGCATAATGATTTTAAATTTGCTCTTTAATCCACGATGCATGAAAAAGCGCCTTTTTTTTTTTGTAAAGAATGAACTAACTTTTTTATGCTGTGGGACACAACGAGCTCTTTCCCATTTCCCCAGACTCAAATCCCCTGGGTTTTCTTAAGCCCAGATCTGAAGTGTCGCAGCACTTTAAAAGAGGTCTATTAAAGCCTCCCTGACTTAAAGTATTACATCCACAAGCCATTAAAAAGCTACGTTATATCAGCCTTCACTCCATCTGTTAAGAAAGCTCATGTGGTCGTGCTCAACAGTAGAACAGTGTTCTCCCTACAGGAGTTGAGTTTACATTCTGAAAGATCCCAATCCTATTCAACCCTAATCCCAAACTTATTTTAGGTCTTAAACAAATGACTTCAGCATACACGTTCTCAACCAATACAGAATATTTCATTGTCTCACACTTGACAGTTAAGTCACAACGGTTGGACAATGACTGACGTGCAGCTTAACTAGGTTTACAGATCTGCACTTTCTCCTGAGAGCTGTTCTGGAACACTTCCATAATGTCGTATTATGGTGCTTTCTCTTTTTTTTAATCAAGGAAAGAAGAAAAAACTGATTCCAGTTGACTAGAGAAAGAGAGAGAGAGAGAGAGAGACCTGCACCCAGGTTGTAATCTATCTTTTACGGGAACAATGCATCCTTTAAGGCTAACTTGGTAGCTCAAAACGCACACCTGGCTGTGGCGGCTGCCAGCTAAAATCAGCGTGCATCGAACATTCCTGAACCTACATACCGAGTGCCACATGTTTGTGTACTGTGCTGTCTTTTTATGCCTACAAATCTGGTGTATTACCACAAAAAAAAACATCCCAATAATAATTTTGCTCTGTAAAATATGATCCTATTCTTTCCAAAATGTTATGGCAACAGGAGTAGTCCTACTGTTCCATGGGTACCTGTAAAATGTCAAAATCAACAGTACTATCTCACATTAACTTCCTATGCAGAATTCAAAGGTGAGAAAATAACTGCCATGGAGGATTCTATCAGCTTCCATTTTACACTTTAAGTTACCTACGCTGTTAAACAGCCCCGTGGCAAAATCTTTGTTCATGATGAATTAATCTTTGCCAGATTAAATTTTGATATCACATACCATTTGCACCCAGCTGTTGTACTGTATAATTTAACTGGGAGTAGCCTCAAGGACATATTGTTTAATATGAAAACCATTGTTGAAATAGTCATAACATGTTGAACAGATACTCCCTTAAAGCTATTTAGCCTGAAGTGTAAGAAAATCGTTTATGCTAAGCTTTGCATGAAAATTAAAGCACAGTGAGAAAATACTCATTTAAGATGTGCTCAATGTTATGCATTGTATTAACAAAGGATCCTTGTGCAAGACCCCCTCAGAAGTTATTTCCACAAGTTGGTGTGTAGAAAACTTGAAGAGAATTCCATATGATTATGTTCATAGCCACAAATCAGTCATTTTACATCGGTACTTTACTCAGTTATGGGAAAGTCTACAATTATAGCTGGGTGAAAAGGGCAGCATATGTCTCTCTTACTTTCAACAGAGATGTTCATATTTAGCAAAGCGTCATGGAAAGTCGTGTGCATTATGCCATAGCCGATGACTGAAACTCAGCCCAAACACGACTGTTTGTGCAATCAATCCCCGTCACGCCTGAACCCACCGGAGAGCCCGCAGACAGGCTATCTGTGTTTTACAGTCCTTTCTAAAATGAAAAGGGGACCGCAGCTGTATCTTTCATTCCTCTCTGCCGTCATCAGGCTGGGGGAATAAGATCACATCGCACCCCTGTCTTGGGGGCCAGACTCTTCCAGCGCCTCAGCTGTCGATTGGACGTCTGCCACATGTAACACCAGATGTAACCCCAGGTAACACTCGTACTGTGACATCAACAAATATGGGATGTTTACTTTCAGAACAGCTTCAGTCCTTCGTGGAATGCTGTTATTCACGTTTTGAACTGTTTCTACAGGGATGTTGGAACATTTTTAACCCGCAGCCTCTGTTTGGGGTCTTTGAGACCCAAGAGCCTCTTTAACAGCTCGAAAAACATACTTAATATTGTTTTATCAGGTTCATACTTCATGACTTCTCCTTATTTCATGATAACTGCTTATAAACATTATTGTGTCATGATCTTCATATGCTTTGCAACCTTGATCGATGTTGAAGGTATAGTTGACTCAGTACAACCCCTCCAAAATAATTATGATAAATGTGTAGGCACACACATATTCACAAATCTTTGCATAACTAACCCCTCCTCCACCTGCCTCTATATTTCATCACCTTTGTGAGATATGCGGGCACACTTCGTGGCAAAAGTGAAAGCTAAGACTTCAAAAATGTTCGGTCAGTTGGGTTTTAATGTGGTCAGAAGAAGTAAAAGAGACCTGAGAAAAAATAAAATGGCTTGATCTCTAACTTTTAACAATTATATTTACATGTACAGAATTAGGGTCAGTGGCACCCCAAACAATTAAGAAATGATGCCAATTTCAACAGAACAAAAGGGTTAAAGAAAGGAAAACTCAAGTTCTATGGAAAGTAAATGAGGCAGAAACAGCGGCTTGCTTGTCTATTTTGAGGCCTCATACTAAGCTAAGACCTGTTGTCTCTTACAATAACAAGACAAAAAAAAATGAAGCAGTATTTTCAGAAAATTAACTGTTCTTAACCTTGTTATACATTTTCTAAATTACATTTTCTACACCATTTTAACCATTCAAAACCATAAACTACTTAAAATTATACAAACTGAATGAAGTCACTCACCTTTTGTTGACATGTATAATCTGTTGCCTAACTCACACCAGCGTTGTATGTTTATGCAATGTGTCTTGCTGTTTTCTTGGAAGTGGTTGTGGACAGTGCAAATTATACAATGACGTTCAGGGGGATCAACGTTTTTTCTACAGCGACCGTAGACAATATAATGCAGGTGTGTGCTTCTGTGAATTGAAGTCTCTGACTGCATCTAATGATTGAATTCTATAATAATGAAACATTTACCACTCCATCACCCCAGACCATAGTACATACAGTTCACAGCACAGATGTTATTGTCAGGAGTAATTAATGAATTGTACTTGTGGAGTGAAACTGCCATCAAGTAAAGTCTAGCTGTTTTGTGCATGCATATTAGACAAACTCTGCAAGAGAACATGAGAACGTTAAACCAACATTTCCTTATATAATATGTTTTCTTCAGTAAATAACCCTTTGGTTCCTGTAAAGTGACTCGTTACTTATAACCATCTCCCAAGTCCACCTGATTCTGGCATTCAGTATACCATAGCCATTGTGAAACTAGCATTAGCAGTGCCACCGGTTTTGCTAATGAGTGAACCATCTTGTTATGAAGAACCTTTGGTTAAACTCATTGGGCACTGCCTCCCCTCGAAATTACTATGCCGCAGTTGAGATCACAAAACATGCCGCATACCAAAGATTCAAAGTTTAGAACTAACATCAAATGGCTCTGTGATTCATTTCCACTCTCTTAACATTGCCATACTGTAGTAGCTAGCTTAGCTTCGGTAGTGACAAGCATTATTGTTTTAGCTGGACCTACCCTGACCGGTTAGTTAAACAATTCATATTGCTAGCTTGCTAGTATAACAATCTTACCATTTGTCTTGATATTATGGATAGGGATGCACCTTAGCATAGGCACCACACTTCCACTACCACACCTCATGCACTGGGGGTCAGGGTGGAGCTGGCCTCCTGGGAAAACCAATAAAAGGGACGGTGGTGTCAAAGGGCAGAGATGGAGCCCCCGTGTAAAGCTGAGACAGAAGTGCATGCCAGGAACTTCTCAGCGTTCTCCCTTTGGACCTTTTTGTTTGGTACTCACCATATTACGAAATACCGTAAGCCTAACTTCGCACCTTTTAATAAAAATCTGAACGAACAACAACAAACGAGGGCTGGCGTCACCCCAAGGAGCGGGCCCGGTGTTTGCCCAGGTGGAGGTAAGCGCACCTTGCTCCCTCAGTGCTACACTCCCAACGTTTAGATTCATACATACTGACGTCCACGTCAAAGCATACATCAGTTAAGTTACAACCGAAGCTCAGGCCGGGTGAATTGCTATATCGCCCTAGACTACTGAAGTGTTGCTAAGAGTTTCCAGTCCTTGGCTCTTGGGTTGTAACACAAGATAACAAATTTGACATTGTAAACTGGAATTAACAGTTAATGTTTTCAACTAAATAAAACATAATCCCATTTTAATATTTTGGTTACCCAGGTTTTACACAATGTAGCTAGCTAGGTTTAGCTAGTACCAATATGTGCTTTTGAGAATATAACAGCTAGCTAACACATTTCTCGAGGTGTATGTTGGCTAGATACATCATGTTTACTTTGTTCAGCTAGCTAGCTAGTTTATTTAGATTTATGTTGACTGTATTATGAGTAGTGGTGCTGGGATGGGGGGTCTCAAGACAGCTTTACAAGTAATTACATCTCCTCGTTGTTCGATACTTGTGTGTTGTCCTTCCAGCAAGGTAAAAGAGGAATACAGGATAAATGATGCTGGTTGACATTATACTGTATCCCTTTTATTACTAAGTTGGATGTGACTGCTGATACAGGGAACTTTGTACAACATGGAAACCCGTTATGAATACACCTGTAGCTTTATTTCATATTTCAATTTGCGCATACCACTGAGGCCACAGAGGAGGCAGTGTTGCATGGGGAGGCATGTTCTGATGGAACGCACGTTTGCTTGGGTTGTGTTATGATAAAGCACACATCTGGGTTTAAATCTACATTGCATTATATGTTCCAGAGCTTCAAATAAGCGCAATGATATTTACATGGGGTTATTGTGGATGCCAAGGAAAGTTTTTGACTTCACCTTGGTTTTCAACAAACCACTCTTGAATCTGTTTATTGTTGTGTATGGCATTATTATAGTGGAATATGGGAATAGCTTCAGGGGAGATTGTTTGCACCAAAAGGAGAATACAATCTGCATAAAAGGCTTTGTAATCCTTGGCTGTAATTCTAATACAATGCATGGTATATTATGCATATCCTTCCACCCACACGACGGCTGACCATATCATAATAAATTCACCATTTTTACCGCCTGGTAACAGAAAATATGGGTTGATGCCGTCTTTTGGTTTTCTCCAATAAATAAATCCATCTGAAACATGGGTAGACTCATTTTTAATCGCAGTGCAGAAATTAAGTGATTAAATATGAGTTCATTTTTACGTGGTGCTCCTATTATTCCACTGCCAGTATTTCTGGCAGATTGCCAGAACATGTTGTTTGGGCAAGCTCTTCCCGGAACACAAAACAAATATGACTGGTTAGTTCAAATGTCAATTGACAAAGCTACAGGTGGAGTTACCAAATGATGTTACAAGCTAGCCTCAGCTCACCATTCCGGAATGAAAGTACGGAATGAAACCAGTCAGACAAATGTATGGGTCTGTTCCTTTGAAACCGCTGGATTTTGAGCCAGCAGTTTGAACACAACGTCAGAGCTTTTATAACTCATTTGTAGATGTATCCGTTTCCTTTAACCAATTAACATTACAGCTAATTTGTTCCGTGAAACAGTCGCTAGCTGGCCCTAGCAAGCAAAGTGCCTCAGCACTAAAAACGGAAACGAACTCACCAGCTAATGTTTAGGCTACAAGTCAAAATGATGACGGTTTACATTAAATTTCAGAAACTTCAGTGCTATTTTCCGTATTGTTTTTGCAGTGATATGTATATACAGTTATATAGATCTTTTTTTCTTAAATTTGCCTTTTGACAATTTATTATTTGGAAACTGTATAGTTGAAATGGTTTATAGGCTTATATAGACATGAGCCCTTGGTACAAATGCAAGTTATATTATTATTGATATGGAGGACTGGAACTGATATGTGTATCCTTTCTGTGTAATGTACAGTACAACATTACAGAGTAAAGAAATGTACACTCAGTCCAGAGAGAAACATTTTTGTTATTGTCCTTTGTGGGAAAGAGAGTCAGTGAAAGTCACTGGGGCATAGATATGTCACAATTGCCTTCGAATACAATTGGGTAAAATAAATAGCTGAGCTGGTTTTGGGCCTTGTAGTACTTTAGGCTGGCACACATCCTAAAACAAGCACATTGGGTCAGCGAACTATGCCTTAACAATAAGGCAAGGACCATGGAAAAAGTGAACGGATTCTATCTCCCAGTCCCGAGATAGTACTAATAACTAAAAGAGCTACTGTGCAGAAATCTACAGCTGAATAACCGTGGACCAGGGCTGTCTGCAAGGTTCAGATCTACTGCGTGAAGGGAGCAGTCTACCCTGCCCCCAGACATGTGTGCTGCAACCAGCCACTTCAAAGATAAGAATTCAGCCTCCCCCTGGCATTGGCCATCCCATGGACCCATGATAAATCACTGCTTATTCGCACTCCTTAAAATCTCTTAAAGTCCACTTACAAAATGCTTAGAATTTCCTGTCAGAGAAATGGCAAGTTAGACCCACAGCTTTCAGCAAAGAATAACATCTGTCTCTGAGATACAGCTAGAATCTTGCTCCAGCTGTTTAAATAAAGGAATAGTGGCTAATATCTAAATACATCTGTTGAAAGCAATCTCGGCTTGGGCAAGGAGTCATATCATTATTCTTCTGTCTGTTGAGTTTTGATTGATATATTCCTTTTTTTTTTTTCAAAATACATTTATACTGTCCTATATGCACTTAGTCATATCTTTGTTTACCCATGTGCTTTTTTTATACAATATATCCATATCACAGTTTTAACATAATCTCATTTAACTAGGACATAAAATCATACTTCCTTGTTCTTTTTTCAGACCCTACCACACAATGCTTGGCCCTCTTTTGTGTTCAAAAGGCACTATCTGTTCTGGTGCAGGCTGTACAGTTAGTAATACAGATATTAACATGTAAATTCCGCTGTTATCACTATAAAGATATATGTACTCTTCCTCTTCTTCCTACCTAATCACCACAAACCAAACGTAACTAAAGTCATTTTTTAAAGTTACCAACTTATTTGTTTATTTATTTATTTTCTGTAGTTATAGAGCAAATATTGATAGCGCCATGGCAACAGGTGTCATGCATTAAGGTATTAGTATGATTTTCTACCCCATGGGAAAGACTCCATTTTGGCATTTTCTCCTGAAAAAAATCTGCTGGAAAATATAATTTTCTGGGTATATTTGAGAAAATAAAATGTAATTCTGTGGTGTTTTTCCTGAATCTCTGGTGAGGGAAATCTGACTGTTGTGAACATGTACTAAATAATACTTCACTCCATTTCTGTCAGACATGCAAGATTATGTGATAACTGAAATATTTTTCTTCATGGCTTCGATATCTGGCAGAAATCCAATCTGATCTGTATTTACAATTCTGAATGTAAATCTGATTTTCTTCTCATATATTTTTCAGTAGATGCAACAGCTTTTCCCTTGAACTAAAATGGGCTTATATTAAAGGATTAAGTTACTGTATGTTCACACATACTTGCCGAGCCTGGAAATACTTGTGGCTAAACTGTGTGCTGGAATACATATTACATTGCAGAATACATTCTCTGTATTCAAAGGGCCCAGTTTAAATTTGACCACTATACGGCACTAATGTCAAAGCTGAGTGAAGTATGGGCAACACCATTTGTTCTCTCTCATTATGATAGGCTGCTGAGGATGGGATTTTATCAAATACACTTTAGCCGGAATTCAATCAACATATCTCCTCAGCTTTTACTTACAAGAGTATTCTACTTTTTTCCAGAAGAACACTTTGGAGAGTTAATTTTCATAATCATTAAACTTGCCAAACTGCATTAATGAAGATAAAACTTGAACACTTGATGGCCAAAGTTCACTTTGACTCACAAAAGAACCAATGTTTATTGAATCCCACTCATAGTCTATTGAAGGTAATGTGCTTTTCAGTCAAAACAGAGTTTAGTATATTTAAGGGTGAATAGAATTCTAGAATGAAAAGAGGATATTCCGAATGTTTGCCTGTCTCAAATAAAACTGAAAATCCTCAAGGAAACTTACAGTACGTTGTAATGCAAAGTAGTATTTTCATATAAATACTCATAGGATTATCTTGCAGAAAGTAATGTGCATTTGAATGAATACCAGCCAAGCTCTCTGATCTGTTGCACTTTTTGTCTCATAAAGTGATCAGAGTGTTAATGACCTTGCTATCACAGCCTTGTGTATACGGTATCTCTAAAATCTGAAGGCTTGCAAAGAATGATCTATGAGTGTGCTTGTGTCAACATTACAAGCATTAACAGTTATGTAAGTACTCACAAACTACAGTACATAAAAAACAGCAAACTACCCACGATTAATATGTATCTAGAGTACTTATTTAATGGTAGACTGGCTTTCTATGGCATGCTATTAGAAACTGTAATATCTGTGACACTAAACAAATTAAGAGCATTCTACATTAACTTTATTTAGGCGCGGAGTGAACATAACACCTGGGAAACAAAAATAGAAGCACAGTAGAGACAGGGGAGGGTTGTACCAGTAGACGGTGGACTCTTAGGTAGCGCTTCTCCTCCACCTGGCTGTATGTAACTTTGCCGGGGGGTTGGGGAGCCCTGCACGTCAGCCAGCCGCGTCGTCAGCTTGCTCCACTTTCCAGGTGAAACATCTGTGTGGGTTGTCTGCACCTGTCTCCATTTGCATATTTTCAATTAAATCTCCTTGTGGCTGGGCAGGAATGGCAAATGCGAGTTGACAACAGGGGCTTCCTTCAACCGGGCTGCGTAATGAGGTGAAAGGTTTTCTATTACCTGGGGGACAAGACACAGTCTGGACGCACAAGGTGATTCTTCCTCAATTATGAGAATTCACTGTTGGCTGTTTCACATTTATTTGCCTTTCTCTTATGTTCATTTTGAGGGAGGAGAGTACGTTCAGTGTATGGCGGCAAGCAAAATCGTTTTGCCTCAAGCCTATTGGATGCTTTCTTTGTCATTTCAGATTATATATTTTTACATCTTCCTTTTTATTGAGCACATCCTTAGGCAACAAAATATAGCATCCTCTACATCACTGTTGACTGCCATTTATCATTTGACAGACCCTTCCTCCCATAGTCCATTCCTACAATTGAAAGAAGTTGTCAAACACCCCTCGTTTGAATATATTTAACACTTTAAAATATTAACCATTTATGTGCCACAACCTTGTACTACTGTATATTTGTAAACAGACCATATGTAAACTATGTTTCATCTCTGCAGTAAAAACACAAAAACATCGCGTTCGTAAAACAAGAAAATGCAAATACATGGATACTTGCATACATACTGTAAACATATACATAAATTCATGCTGTAGCCACGTACATATTTACTCTGTTTTCATAATTTTTTACATTTGCATAGTCATCAATATTCTACTTTCATTTGCCAGAGCAGATTATATGTTTACAGAACATCTCTTTTTCAAACATTTCTGCACTTAAAAACTGAGATAAAATATGGTTCCTTCATTCTAAAGACTTCTGCTTTACTTTGACTCACAAATTAATGCAAGTGCGCCTTTACTCCAAAACACATTTTGGCAAGTTAATTCTTTCAGTGAGTCAATGATATGAAAAATGTTAATTGAAAGCAGACGTGATGGTCCTCCTTGTGGAAGGAGATTTGTTTTCATTACAAATGTAATTTTATTTGTGTTATTTTAAGATTCACTTTTTTATTACTCATAGTGGTTCTTAATCTTCTCTTGGTTGCTCACAGACGCTACCATGGCAAAATATACATTCTGTGTCACCCAAGCTAAATTATCTTCTTTTATTTGTGTCTTTTATCGACAATTATATTTTGTGCTGGTACTTAAAAACCATATACAATGCATTATACCTTGACAGAATGGGCCTTACATTAAAACCCCTAAACTAGTGACTTTTTGATGTACTACTTGTAAATAGCAGTTACTTGAGAGTCTTGGTCTTGTGACATAAACTAGAGAATCAAACACTGCATAATGTTACCATTTAAAGATTTGTGCTGCTGTCAGATTCAATCTCTTTTAAACGTTGAGGGGAAAAAATATACCTGAATGGGTTTACATGCACCTAAAAGCTGATATAGAGTGAGAGGAAACTCTGATACTTTGCGTCAGTTATTTAGCGTTTCCTCCCAAGGAATGGAATTTTCCTTCTTTCTCATAAAGCGGGGAGATCCCAAACGTAGTTTGCACTACCTGGCAGTCCTCAGCATACATCTTGTTGTAATCACAAGCAATTAGTGTGTGGGGAACAGATCAGGAAAAAGCTTTAAGTAAAAATGTTATAATCATCTACAGGTGTTGTGGCTATATGTTCACATGACTCTTTCAATCTAAAGCAAAATCCCTTAGGTTAGAATCCCTCTGTGTACTGTCTTTATGGTCCGCTCAATTCCTTTACAGGGAATTTTTCAACTGAATTCGTTTTAAAAACCCGCTGGCAACTGACCACCGGAAAGAAAACCTTACCATATGCATTCGGCTATGGTCATTGATTCTGAAAGGTTTGTCTGACATTTTTTTTTTTGTACAGGCCAGATTGTGAAGGCAGCAAAAACATTGGCATTTGCAACTTGCACAGTTATAACACTGACAGCGAATCTGCCAACAACAACAACAAATTTCAATTCAAAAGGAAAATTGCTTAAATACATTGCCTGACTTAATTATTATACTTTACAAATTTGAGAAACATTACACATTTCTCAAAAGGACATTTTTAAAAATTATTGCTAAGACAGATTTTCACACCTGCCAGCAGTTCTTATATTTTTTTTCTTCCAAATTGCATCATACAAACTGTGATGCTTGAGGCCTAAACTGCTTCTAAAGCACTGTGTGTAAAATGTTAGGCTACTTTTTAAGGATTATTTTTTTATTCTGATCATTCAAATGAGAATACACATTTCTCCTCTCATGAAATTCTCCTCTCATCGAGGTCTCCCATGAATAAAACGATTATTTGTGTGTGTCCAAGGTATTTCCACTTAATACAGTCAAATTTATGACATACCATAGAGACTGAAATCTCTTCCAGCGTTCTACATCCTTAGTAATGACCTCTGTTTTCATTTTAGAAGGCAGTGACCTAGTTTTTCACTGATGCTTTCAAAGTGAGGCTAAGAGGGAGAGAGAGAGACAGAGAGAGCGAGAGAGAGCAACGAGGGGGGAGGTCATGTGGAATCAGCACAAATGAGATCACTTCAGATTTTCGCTAACAGCCCCGGGCTTCTAAATAATTTCTACGTGTGTTTACCCACCCCGGTTAATGATTGCCATCTCTTCCTCAGGACGGAGGTGATTTTGGTTGGTGAGCGACCAAATTTAACAGGGCTTTCAAGGCTCCCTGTAGGTAAGCCGTATGTCACAGCAGCCACACTCCCGTCCTACTCTGTTCACTCCGCTGCCCATGCAAGTGGCTCCATTGGATCTACAAGTTGATCTGATGGAAGGGAATTAAATTGTCATTGCAGGCGGATTTTATCTGGGCATTAGCCTTTGCCTGACGGCCGATTACGGCTCGCTTGTCTGATTACAGACACAACTGGAGGTTGAAGGTTGAAGTTCTGTTCTTTCTTGCCTTCTTTTAATTCCAGAGAAAGCGCACCACTCTGAAACAGGGAGTCCAAGTAACGCATGGAAGCTGGCAGGGCAGAATCTAAGCTAGGCTCGCGTACCCATGCACTGCCAGCCTGGCTCTAATCTCCTTCTGTCCCTGAGGCAAACATAAGACAAATGCGTTCGCCCCATGAATCGTACATGAAAATAATATTATGTGTGTGCCTCAGTTGGTCATTAATATATTGAACCATCTTATGAAAGAAACATGGCCGCTGAATACATACATGGGTTATTATGTGATGTAAACAAGGATACTACTTCTCCCATTTCAGGCACCACAGAGCAGTAAAGCTAAGACATGTCAAGCTTGTTGATCGAGCAAAACCTTTAAAAAACTCAGCAAACTTGAGGCCCACATTTTTGTCAAAATCTGACAAAACAGTCTTGAAAAAGATTGCTTTGGTATTTGACACTTGCTACATTTTATTCTGAGCTCAAAGATGAATATACAATCCCAAATGCGAAGACGCTAACATGCGCATAGATACACTTCAAAAGTAAGGAATTTCTCAGTTTTACAGAACAGATATGGTTTGTGTTGCCAAATTAAAACACACAGAACAGTCCACTTTCAGCCAGAACTACTCTGTCTCACCCATTACACAGAACAAAGTACTGTACGCTCCATTAATTATCCTTTTATGTCCTCGACTGACCTGAGGACATGGTCCTTAAATAAAACCAACCATGTGTAACTTTCAAACCTTTATGTGATCCGGGGGCAATATCTCTGCAGGCAGTGGTCAAATATATCATCGCAGTATTAGTAGAAAATAGAGACCTTGCTTAATGACAGAGAAAATTACCCATCAAGATAAGACGAATGGACTGAAGTTGAAACAACCCAAAGCTTGTAATTTTGACTCTGAAAGGAGATCACCATTTTAGCTGGTGAATAGCGTCAGATTGTGGCCCATAACCGCAATCTCTTCATCAAAGGGATTTTAAATATTCGATCAGTAGATAATATAATGTTAGAAAATTCCACTTCATATTAATTAATTAGACACCTTGAAGATTACATCAATAGATTTCACCTCTGGGGTCTAATAAACTTCATGAAATTAATTAATTCTAAAATATGTGAAAAAGTGCATAGAATGTCTAAGAGTTTTACAGTTGCATATTTTTCAATAAGGTTTCACTTGTGCATTTATTTACTTTTTAACAGCCTTTTTCATCATCCAAACTTAATCACTATATTGCATAAGCAAAAAAAAAAAAAAACTGATTTCAGTATTTATCCCTTTTAGGACACCTAAACAGTGTATATGAGGGAAAAATGTGTTTCAAGTAAGTGAAAAAGTAACTTTATTTTGACATCCAGAAAAAAAGTGTTTTCATCTTACACAAGATATATAGATACGATCTGAGTTTACTTTCAGATAGCATCTCAGAAAACATTGCTTTCTTGGCACAGACTTGCCTCAACCTTTTGCAGCTCCTGTGGATAAAAATGTATAAATAGCTACTGGTTGACTTGGCCATTGTCAAGCTGTTTTTGTGCTGTCCCCCTCACTGGAAAACCTTTAATTTATTTTGACACTTTATACCATTGCTAAATGCTGAATTATACCCTATCTCCACAAAAAGGGCACAGAGCAAAGAGAAAAGCAGATAAAGGACCTCAGATACTCCGTTCATACAGAGTTAAAACTCCCACCATCAGACAAATACTTCTATGCCCCCACTATAAGAACTAATACAGAATACAGAGGCTAACAGAGTACCTGTATTGTGTAAAGTATGTATATATGTATGTATGAATGTACCAGCGTAGTACCTGAGAAAACATCCTGTGAGGAGGGTGGGCATTATAACCCCAAATTCCATGTGTAGTCGTGGTGATGAAGCTAGTAGTATATGCCATGTACCTCCCCAGAAGTGTATGTGGGTATACTCCATATACATGTGTATGCCCTTGACCACACCATTCGTATTTATGTATGTATGTATGTATGTATGTATTACTGTGAATTGAGTGCCCTATATCTCCCCTTTTAATTCTACCTTTCCCTTTTTGAGATAACTACTACTGTTGATTAGTTGATGTATTCACAAAATATTTTACAATGATATATAGGAAAATGTTATTGACTAGCACAACATAAAAATGCTATACAATTTCAAAATGATGTGGATTTCAGAAGGTCCATAACATCCATCCGTTTAGATCCATTCTACAATGTTACTGTACAGATGAGGACAATTATTCTATGTAGGTTATCTTCCAAAAAGTCATAATTGGTAATTGCGAGTACAGTCAACTATATACAATACAGCCATCTGATTAGTTTGTAGTGCTGTAAAACGAATGAAACCTTCAACACTCTAAATGGTTTCCTTTGCCTTACCTATTGCTATATTTATTACATGCAAGATTACGATTTTTATAACCTTTCATAATGGCATAGCTTGGAGGTGGATGTGTATTCAGGTGTGAAATTAACATTTAATGTTGAGCGATTGAAAATATATTGGGAAACAACACTGGGTCCCTCAGATTGTAAGAATGACAATGTTTTATACTCGCTATTTTGTATGCATGTAATTGCTGTTGCAAAATACAAGTGAGAGAATGCGCATTTGAAATTGTAAACTAAATTCAATCAAGACTTTTTTGCATCCCGCTCAAATGAGGATTTCAAGAAGACATTTTTTTTCATCTGTAAGTTCAACTAAACAGCGAAAAAAAAAAAAACCCAGCTTCAGGGCCAGAGGGGCTTGCCTATCATTAAATATTAATTACATACAAAGCAATGTACACAGAAATACTCTCCTCTTTAAAAACAAGGCAAATGTTGAGCTTCCATAGTTTGGTGATTTAAAAAATCTCCAAACTATGGAAGAGGTCATCTAGATAATTGACCAGCTTCTGACTGCTACCCATACTGTACCTGTCACAGGTAATTATTTTGAGACTATTAATGACCTGTTTAATTAAACTGGTCTGACAGGATGATAGTCTAAAATCACTACCAAAACACCAATTAAACAATTATTATCGCTGGGGCACACTCTAATTTACTGTCATTTTGGCAAGGATAACACATTTTCAAATAATCATAAGGTTTCAGAATCATAACATTCCTCTGGGTGATTCATATGAACCAAAATGAATGGCCTTGCGCTGGGGCCTAAATAATCTAGTCTTGTCAGCTATAAACCGTAACCTACTGAGGAAATACTATCCTCTAAGACATATTAATAAACTGAGTGGATTACTTACCTCAGAAGCATTAAATAAGTTCTCCAGATGCCAAATTCGCTGTAAAATAAATACAAGGTTATTTCTGTACACCTTTACTCCATCCTGCCAGTAGCATTTGTTTTATTTTATGTTTTTTTTTTTTTGCTTTGGTGTTATAAGCCTAAAGCCAACTCAGAGCTTTGGACATCATCACATTCCTATGGGAAATATGTCTCAGAATGAAGGCTGAATTATGTTCTGTCAACGTTTCGGTTCATAACAAATCTATGTAAGCACCTGTCGTCAGTCCCAAATATAAAGTTTGTATTTCCCAAGTTCCAAGTCTAAGGCGCTCGGTAATTCTATTTACTTTTCTGTGGGATCATTTTACAAGAAATGATATCGAACGCAGCTTTGAAGACATGTTTTAATGACTGCATGTCAACCGTTAATACTTGCATTGTTATGGAACACCTAATTAATTACAGCAGATGCCACTTGAGAAGGGATTCTTTGTCATATCCTTCATGATCAGATGGTAATATCTACAATGACGTTGTCTGTGAGAAAACACAAAGAATCCATCGCTCACCCATCTGAGTTTCCTGGGCCCCTCCTCTTACTCGCAGAAGGAGCCAATGACATTCATTTTCACTGATCCAGACACGTTAATAAGGTGGCATCCTGTTTAATGAACACAATAGCCGTCCTTTTTTAATGACCGTCTAAGCATCCAGAATGCCAATGGTCACGACAATATTGGTACAGTAAGTGGAATAGTTTCAACTTTCAGAGATACCTTTGCTGAAGGAATGTGGGCTGTAATTTTCTGAAGCCCATTCCTCGTGAGACAAAAAATTCGGTGTATGTTTTAATCTTGTGCCTGTTCAGAGTGAATCAGTAGCCATATAAATTCCTGCAATTGTCTGCTAGGTTTGCTGAAGGAACAGCAAAGGGGAGGGGTATCCCTGTCCAAAGATAAACACACCAGTGTAATAATAACTGAACTCCAGATCAGGGGTTGTGTCTACCAGTTGTTTTCTGAGAAGTGTAATTGTGGTCAGTTTTATCCTATAGGTCATTGTCTTATCCAATATTAGTTGCCCTACGCTGAAAAGCTTGATCCAAATGGGCTCTGCCTTTGTGGTTTTGAAACTAAGAAAGGGTGACAATGTTTTTGTGTTACACTGAGAGGGAAACACGCACACACTTGGTAAACTAACAAACTGGCTAACAAACTGCTAAGACGTAGCTGGTCTTGTGCAGTTTATTTGTTGGCTGAAAATGTACAGCTGGTTATATATCCGTCAAACTGCCTAACTATTTATTTCACGTTTGGGTACATTACATATATATTTATGCACTCTGCCACTCTGCCCTTGTGAGTCAAAATATGCCGATAATGGATAGTTCATTAATTTTCATATGAATTAAAATTTATATAATGTCATAATATCTTTATGGCTAATGTATACATTGAATAAATATCATCAATATTTACTGTAATATTACTTACAATACAAAAACATATTCAGTATGTCATCTTCTGTTAGCTAATTCATTACCGGAATATAGATGCTGAAGGTCATTAGCTAAGACTTGGTAGTGACTGTGCCTACTATGTTGCCTGCCTGATGTTTTCTCTCTCTTGATTTGAGAGGGGGTTGAGTTGTCTGCCTTACCCTGACGGGGTAGAGAACTGTCTGGAAGGATGAGAGGTTCATTTGATCCCACTGGTCCCGCCTTTCTTGATTGTGGCTTTCTGATTGGTGGAGGACCTGCCACTAACCACACCACCAGTGTCGTGTGACAAATTTAGCTCCACAAGAGCAGTCACACAGCAAGGCAGAAAATAAACAAAAAAATAATTTACGTAAGATGCCAAACAAATTAAAAACAGCTAATAATATGTAATTACATGATATGTAATATATGTAATTACTAAAATATATTTTAAAAAAAGGAAAGTAGCCTAATGATGTCCCGCGTACCCTATTTTTCAACTGAACACACACAAAAGGTAGAGCTTACAGCCTCATGAATATTATGGAAACACAATGGCACATCCCAGTGACTTTATGACTACGATATTCACAAGATAATATCAAGTTGTTAATGGTTCAGCTGCTTGACTGTATAAGCTGTGGTACTCATCGACAGCCCCAATGTCTTGCTGTAACATTATGATTAATATGGAGACCCTGCAGTAGTCTTCAGCGTCTAAATACCTTTGCCAATTTTTCAATAAATTAGCCGAGATTTTGTTTGCAGTCACAATTACAGGAAAATATTCTCACCAACTATTTGTGCCATAATCAAAGATGAAGTCAACGCTCACAATCTTCCCATTCTGATTCCTGCATTTGTATATTATTCCATCACATATGAGGACTTTTCCTCGGTTGACACATTTTGTTAATTTTACAACCATTACCTGTCCTGCTGCATTATGTAATAATACGTTTTGCATTTGCTTGTTTTTGCGTGTGTAGCAGGTCTTTAAACACACACATACACACGCATGCACGCACACACACACACACACACACACACACACACACACACAGAACGCTGAGTTGATTTTAAGAAAATAGACATTTGCCTTAGACTACAATTTAGGTAAGGACACAGAACGGTAGGATGTGTAATATTCACTTTACCTTCCAGACCATGAATTATATATGTGTGGCCTGTCTGCTCTAGTTAACTTCACCAAAGGAAGACTGTGTCCTCGCTAACGGTGCCAGGGACCCAAGGAAACGTGGATGCCTGCATGCATGCCACATCAGGTTCACTCTCATTTTATCATAGACGTACTTGTGCTAAGGCATCTATTTAAAATTGCAAATAATGGCCCAACCTCAAATAACAAGGGAGAAATGCATAGAACATGTGTAATAGGATACACTGAGGAGGAGGCAGGCTGTGATGTGAAAAAATTAATGTTCTTGCTTTGACTCTGACTTTATTGGAGCAGCAAACAAAGCATGCAGCTGAAAGTAACCATGTATTTTTTTTTTTCTCATATGCAGTTAACACATCATATCTTAGCTGCTTTGGTGTTGCCGATAGTTTATTTCAACTCATATGAACTAAATTGTGTTTTTTTTTGTTTGATTGGTTTTACTTGGGGCGAAATTTCGCTAACACACACATAACCGAGGATATTCATTAAAGAAGACCTCTGGTTTTCCACTGAGTCCATCTCCAAGTGAAAACACAGAGGTCATTATTATACAACGGAGGAGGGGGATCGTATTATGGGATGGTCAGTTTCACATGTGCAGATGCCGAGCATTTCTGGCCTTCGTTTTCAGTTCCTTATGTAGTACACTCAACCTTTTTCACATTAAAGACGGGAGGGCCATGCGGTCTTGTGTTCAAAGTCTGGAACATCTGTTTTGTGTGGTTTGTTTTATGCAGTGATAACTTCTTTTGTCTAGACACGGCCTTTCATGGTCGAGTTTGACGTTCTCCTTTGTTGTGTGCGAGCGCAGCGCTGTTTCAAATTGTCACAGGGGCCTTGAGATGTTATCGTTTCGCATGGATCCATCTTGAATCGAATCAAAAACGCAAGAGGCCTGCAAATGAATTAATCCTTGGTTTCTGTTTCATGAGTGTATATCTTGTAGATTTTTTCTCCTCTCCAAGGACCAGTTAGCACAGGTTTAATACAACCTTAGGTCAGACTGTGGGCAAAATGATTAGTCACAGAAGGTGCAAATTTGCAGTTTCCTTGGTGAGATTTGTTTCTTGATAGCAATACACTCTCTGATGAGACACCATGGTCTTTCCAATGTATCACAGAGTCAAAAATATCCAGACTCCTAACTTGCATTTTTAAGCATTTAGCGCTCATAATAGATCTCAATTATTCTAAATTGGTTTGGGAGGAGGGAGACGACTGCAGAGAAGATGTATCATTAACGGCCTACTCTACTGTTGGGAAATTTGACCAGGGGTGTTGGGTCCTGTTCAATAAATCAAACCCGAGTCCACGTGGGAGCATCTCCAATCATCATTATTGCGATGGATATGGGTGGGGTCACGAGAGCACTTAAGTGTCCATTGTGGTTGTAGGTCTCAGCTAATTCTTTCGTACAACTTCCTCTCTCTCTAGGTCATCTGTTACACAACAATTGGCTGCGATTCAGTAATTATAATGTCATCAGCGTTTCGCTGATGATCTTAGAGCAGTTATTCAAAAAAAGCACCCATTACTGTTTGCTCTTGGTGCAAATATGACGCTGGCATCAATCACCAGCCCCCGGCAACAATATGGACGGCGGCCGTCCCGGAGCACGCCAGCAAGTCTGAGACACGAAGGGCGATATCATTTATCTCTCCCGCTCAGATACGGGCGGGGACGACGAGGCTCGCTCTGCCACAAACACATTCGTCTGCCCAGCTGTGTACAAAGCGGGCGGCCCACGGGAGGCCGCCGCCTGGCCACATTAATGCCATTTAAAAGCGAGGAAAGGGGTGAGAGACGGGGGCACAGGGCTGCGTTTCCTCCTCGCCGTGGACAGAAGACAGACCCTGGAGGCCTGCAGTTCAGTTGAAGGATATCTCCCAAATTACTCTGCCCATTATTCCAGACTGACGCCCTCCCCACTCGCGCAGACATCCCACATGCTTGCCCCTGACCCCTCCTACAAACTTCCATTGGTGTTTCTTGATGATCCGTGTGGCCCTTTGTATCCCACATGACTTCCTAGTGGTCAGACATTTCGAGTCAAGGCCAGCCTTGGTGTTATGGATGCTCTCCTAATAGAGAGCCACTAGGGACACAGAGACTGCACCCCAGTGACCAGAAGAGCCAGGCACAGGTACAGCCACCTACCTAGCGGGGTCAATTAGGAGCCAGAACAGGAGAGGAAGGTCAAACAGCCAACCGGCAGTGGCCAAACACAGCCTTGTCACAGACAGTGGGCTTATCAGGGCAGAATGTGTGACAAGTTTATTTTTAGATTCTCCGTGACACGCTGCGCTAATTAAGTGAGCTGAGAAGCTTTTCAATTAAACAATAAATTGGATTGTTGGTTTATTATTATTTTGGGGTTTAGACAAATAGCAAGGGAGAGAAAAGTTAATACATTTCCTGATTGTTCTGCTATTCCACTGTGCGTTGTCCTCTCTGAAATCTTTCTGCCTTTCCCTTCAAATCCCACGCCAGCCTCCTTCTCTCGGCTTTTATTAATCCATCGCCCCCTACAGTAATAAGCATACATGTGACCTTTTGTAAAAGACAAGCGAGAACTGGGTAGAAAAAAATTCAACAGTGTAGATGATTTGGACATGGAAGATAATGAACTCATTTGTAATTTCCAGAAAAAGCATTTTATTCTGTCCAAGACATGAAGGAGTCACCAGGTGTTGGCATTCTATATTTGTATGGGCTTTTGTTTGCTGAGCGACCAGGAAGTGAATCCAAGGTACTGATGTTGGGGCTGAACAGCTACGGAGAACAAAAGGGGGGTACGACAAGGATTTTACATCATGTCAGAATCTAGAGGCCTGATTCATAAACAACGTAAATGAGTCATAATTGCAAAAGGGAACCAAAGGGCAGCCTGGCATTTTGAATGTCCGAGATTTCCATAAATATCAAACTTTCCCAAATATCACGGGAAGTGTATTCCTGATGCTGTGAAATCCCTTGCGGATATTTTGGCTCATCATAAATATATGGATGACAAAAGTACAGCAGTGATCATTTCAGGTTAAAATAAAATAATAAAAAAAAAACCTCCCTGGGCTGAATCACACAGCGCCTGCCGCTTTTTTGCTGCCCTGGAAATGTCATAGCTCACATCAGGGTCTGTTTTATTAGTCGCATTATGATCTGCACACATAAGAGCTGCATTATCAGACTGATTCTGAATGCAGGCAGTCTGCAAACAAATGGAGTAAGCAAATGCAAATGAAAGCGTATTTTCTGACTTCCAAAACTTTTCCAAAATGCAGCAAAATTTGCCAGAAATATTTACCAACAGTATGAGTGGTACATATTTCAGTTCTAGCTAATCCACACCTAAGTTGTACGTTAATAAAAGCTAGTTCCATTTTACAAACATCCTTTTCTGTTTATTGTACTGTTGAATATAATAGGTAACAACTCTTGGCATAGAAGCTTGCTAAGTGTATGTTTCCTTAGAAGGATGATGCCAAAATTATTCAGCTACTGAAAATTACTGGCCATCGTCGGTGAGTGCTGTACGCTGACCTTGATCTTGTGATGTCTAGTCTGTAGACATGATTAGAAATTGATTATTGATTTTTCACTGAGGTAATAGGCAGCAATAGAATACATGGTGTGGTGCATGGCTCATTTGATCAACTGTTTGCCCGAACCGCTGGGGGTGATAATGTACGGACTTGGAGTTAACCCCCCTCCCCCTTATTTCTGCTTCACCAGCGAATGGTTATACCCCCTGTATGCTTCAAAGCATGATGCGGATATCTGTAGTGGAGTTCGACGTAACTGACGGAAACAGAGAGCAACAGGGTGACTGTATGGATCAAGCGGCCTTGCAGAGATCGGGAACGGAAATGTGTCCACTGTCCGCGAGTTGACGGATGCCAGAATAGAGGGGAGAGCAGTCTCACTCTGCGCTGGCAAGAGATGTAAATTGCATCCTGGCGAAGACCGGGGAATGGGAGCCGGAGCGATTACCTGCCCGATAGAGCTGTTGGAGATAATGAGGCGAGACTGACATACAAACAACTTTCAGCTTTTGTGATAGGGTTCAGGGTCTGGAGTATCCTGGCTGACAGCTGGGGGTTCTTCCTAAAGCCTCTCTAATTTGAGCAGTCTCTCTTGTCATTTTAAAGAGATGGCACTCTACCAAGACAATCGTGTTTCTAAAAAGGAGTTTTCCCACACTGGATAAACCGAAGACGACTGCTCGTGTATTTTGTTTCAGCAAAAGATACAGAAAAAAAAACAGATACATAAGAGACTGTTTTTACTTTTTATCACAGTTCATATCATCTTGCTACCATTCACAGTTTATAAGGAGATGCCTGCGTGTGTGTCTTCGCTCTTAAATCTTCTAGTGCATTTCATGCCTACGGTGATGCTTAACGTTAGATTGATCATTGGGGTCTCCCGCGCCACCGAACTCCTTGCGATTTCAGCAAGCACCTGTTTTAATAGGCTCCACACGTCTTGACACACTTAAAGGGGAAACGTCCGATAAAAACACATAAATAAATGAGAAGAGCGTGAAAATGGGCGGTACAGCGGGCCCTGAAATTCATGACCCCTTGGTTCCTGGAGCAGTTGAGAAGTACGGCTGACTGCATAAGTCATGTCTCCCCTGCTCAGTGTGAAATTGTGTGCAGGGCCCCAGGCTGGCTTCGTCTCCTGGGGACTGACATCAAGGATTTCCCCTTTTAGCCCACATAATGAATGACTTTGGGATATTAACTCTTCTCATGACCAAATTTGTAAATTAGACTTAATAATTTCAGTGTGCGACAATAGCAAAGAAGGTAAAATGGAAAAAGAAAATCCTCCACACTCACTGGTATTTAGTTTAGGGAAATGTAGCACTGCCGCCTAGCTTGGATGGTTGTCAGCATGCTTTTTTTCTTCTTCTTTTTATTTTTTTGCACATCGCATTAAGCTATTTAGATGTTGACAGGCCAGATAAGAAAAAGCATGTTTCTTCTCAACTATATTTGAAGTTATAGGTTTTTTATTACTTTTAAAATGCAGATTGACTTGAGTCTTTTCTAACCATATTGTGACTCGGTTTTTCAATAATTTTTCACATTAATTTATTCAATCAACAAAACATTACAGGACCAACATCTCCATGTATCTATTTCAAATTGAAACATATGTAGAGGAGACCAGTATGTAATGTTGAGGTAATTTCTCAATAAAATGCATGCACAAGGAAATCTTCAACACAATGATGGATAAAGTTGTTACCGAGACAAGCAATCTGTTTATCATTATTCCGCTGGGAAAAGGAAACAATTTTGTATTTTACTATTACATGGCCAATGAGTAAATGAGATCGACCTGCTTAAATGAATAGGCTCAGGCTACCACAGCTTTAACCTTCTGGGTCTTTCTTGTCTTATTCTGTGTCAAGTGCCTGAAGTCCACTCAAAGTATCGGTCATGAAGTGTAGTTCCGCAAATCATTTTCAGTACAGTGAAAAGCACATTGGAAAAATGTTTGCATGCCAATTGATTTAAGTTTTTTGGTCTATCGATCGATCAATATTTTTAACTATACAAAAATTGGCACTCAATTTCATCAGGTTACCTGATATAACTTAAAATAGTAAGACGCCGGATAACGTTTTAGCGCGGTATTATAAGCAGTATCCCACAGTCGATCAGTATTCTACTGGACTGATGAAGTTGATGCCGTGTGAAGGGTTTATGACTACAGCCGGGCATTCAAAATTGGATAAAAGATGCAAATGAAGCTGCTGGGTGGTTCATCCTATTAAATCATGTTCTGGTCTGTGGATGGGCCCCAAGGCCTGGTATTGAATGGGAAGCATGTCACTGCTGACTGTGGCCTGCGGACCTGCAGGGCGCCACATAATTGGAGGTGGCATTGCCCGGGGAGGGAGGGGCTTCAGCTGACTGGGCGCTCATGTCTTAGCACGCACCAGCGACCCCCAGAGTCTTCCCTCACAAGCTATGAAATTTGGATCAAAAGGGCAAAAAATGTGTATTCATACTCAAGGGTCACATCGTGAGTAAATCTGGAAAAAGTCAAAGCAAAGGGTTAGACAACGGGTTAGACAAGAGAATGGTCGAGCAGCGGTCAAAAACTATCATGCATTAAGATTGCAGGTGTACATGGCAGCTATACAAATTCAACTATTCACTGTAAAGAATTGGTGCTGACTAAAACTTCAGAATTTCAAGCTAACTAATAATCTAATGCACATTTTCTTTCCCAATGCACAGCTGGAACTATGTAGTTTACAATTGCTAAAAAGCCAGCCAGCTAAAATGAAAGAGCACATACAGATCTCCTTCAATTTATTTTGGGTCGGATGAATGCTCTCTTAGACAAGAGCAGAATGCAAACTTGTAAGTCAAACTCAGGTAATATTTCAGAGAATTGTATTCAATAGCCGGGACAACAATGAAGGAGCCCTATTCTGTTCATGCCTTTGGTAATAATGACATCTTTGATGAATAGCTTTTTTTGAAATACTCAAAATATTCTTAACATACATAAATGTGCAACAGAACAGTTTTTCCATAAAAGTTTTATGTATTACAGTAAATTGTAATATTGTGACACATTTTGTTTAATATGTTATAGGGGTGTAACACACCAGTACATTGTGCTCATTTGGTGATTCACATTTTCCACCCTCTACTCATATTTTTTAACATACAATATATCATAGTGAATGTGTGTGTGTTTGTCAGAAATGCACAAAATACAATGTATATATTGTATATAATAAATTGTGTAGTTCCAGTCCTACATGCTAGTTGGTCAACAGCTTTCAATTATATAACGACAACTATGACACAACACATCTGTTCACATGACTGTATATAACATCATTTTGCACCTTTAATAAGATATTCATAGAGCTATCATGACACGTCCTAATGGGGCGTAAATATTTCAGAAACCGATTACTATGAATAGGATCATCCAGAAGAACAACCCGCCACAAAAGTGAGGTCAACTAACTTCAGCAAGTTAGTGTGTGTCTAACCTTTTTCGAGGTTTTTATAATGGAAGAGTTTTTCAAGGATAGAGAATTAATTATTCACTTGAGACTGACAAGCTGGAGAAGTGCAATTGGTTTTTAAGGTTTGCATAACCTGGTCTCCTGCAGAGTTTTCCTAACATACTGGTTAGGCTTTGACTACTCCCAAAATAGCATGGCCTCTTACATCGTATCCCGTAAACACTGCCATTGTTGAGCACTGAAGCAGGCTCAGAACATATTTACCCCAGTTGAAAGGACACTTCCCCTGATCTGAATACAGTGGCTTTCTTGAAAATGTAGTATATCCTAATGTGAGCGGTGGTGCTTTTATTTCCAACCGAGCCTCGTCTTAAGTGACAAATGCAAAAATTGGATTTGTGACCAAATAAACGCAATTAAGGTCATGTTTTGAGGCAAATTTCACATGGACGTGCTGGAAATGCAGAATACATTTTAACCATGGAAAAAGCGCTAAGATTACCGTGAAAGAGCTGTTACTGGGATGGGATCTTGTTTACGGGACTTGTGGCAGTTTGCAGTTCCTCTGGAATTACCATTAGCCTTTTTAAGAATGGTTGTATTTTGGCTGAGACTTGTAAACATCACATGGCTTGCAATTATATGCATCCATTTGCAGCTGGAAACAGTAAACTTTCAAGGGGAACAAAGGAACAATTTAAAATGTTCACGAGGTTGACTGAGCAACTGAAGCATGAACCATGCAATAAGATTAAAACCTTGCTTTGTCCTTGCTTCCATTTGATCAGTGCTACCAAAGTATTTCGCTCATTGAGTCATATGTACAAAATGCTTCTTTTGCAACCAAAGGGGAACATTGTACGGTTTCCAAGCCCACGCTGAAGTCTTTTCAATGTGACTCGCAGGATTAGTCAATTTCATGTGTGGATGCTGGTTTCTGAGGTCAGTTTGCATCTTCTAACGTCCCGCACATAGCATACTGTAGCCTGTCTCAATAAGAGAGCCACCTGGACTTTATATTCCACATGTCAAGCGAGGGCCCAGGGATTCATGTGCCTTGTGAAATGCTAAAAGGTTTTCAAGCTCATGCACACAAGGCATGCATTCCAATTAAATCTGCTCGGAGTGGCTTTTTCCACAAAAAGCGGATTGCAAAACATGTCAAGGAAGACTCTGAAGACAGAAAGCAGGGAGTGAGTGGTGGGTAGGGACAGGAAGTGAAGCAGGGGAAATGAGGCGTACTCAGTGACTCATAGGACATAAATGCACAAAGCAGGAATCCCGAAAGCTATCTTTCCACACACACAAAAAAAGAAACAGTCGTAATTAAAAGGGCATAACTTTTTTTTATTCTTAAAAAAAGGCAACATTACAAATTGTCTTCAGGAATATGAAATACACTGTAGTGGGTGATATTCTTTTTTACATTTGTGTGCCTAGGATATTTGACACATTTTTCTGCACCTTAGCATCCTTTGCCCGAGCGACAGAATTTTGCGAGAGAGAGCCATTCAGGGTAAATGAATTTTCATTAACTCGGCAGTTATTCCGACCGACCCAGATCGTGAAGTTTGCTCAAGGAAAGAAATCCTCGAGCTGTTTCGGCCTTTAATGGGTCACATACTCTGAGCCTTCCTTGAAATTATTTCAAACCCCCCACCCCCCATTAAAATGATGAAAAATGATGTCTGTTTCAATGGTCTTGTATACCGCTAAAGGCTGCGCGCGCAGTTAGTGGGGTGTGGGGCCTGTGCAGAGTCTGCAGGAAACAGGGCAACGGCATGTCTGGACACTTCACCTCAGGTGATTAATTATACCAAATACGCTCCTGCTCCCTCACCTTTCGCAATTACTCAGCCCCCCCCCCCCCACCCCTCCCTTGCGCTCCATATTGGAACACTTATCCTGGCTCCGTTGTTGTGTGGCCCAATCTTGAAGGTAAATTTAGAATGAACTTTGAGAGAGGATATCGGTCCACTTGGGAATACCTGAGCTATATATAACATGTCAACCTATTTGATTTGAGCACCACTTGCTATTTCGTCTGTATCCGTGTTGACGTAAATAAAGCATGCTAAATGCCTATATAATTTATAAAGGAAGGTTTCGCCCAAATAGTGTGTCCAAGCATCATTATTCTGACTAATGTGATTTTGTTGTATACCACAGAGCCATATAGATTACGACGTGATGAAGAACACAAATCTACCTCAACATCTTGCAATATTGTATTACCGTAGCAATGATTTTTATTTTTATCTAAATATTTTCAGCTAGAAACATGGTTTAGCTCAATATTACTCAGCGGAGTTCAATATCATGACTGAGACAGCTAAACAAACAAAAAATGTCTTTTCTGTAAGTGCACTAAGATAGAATTGAAAAGCCTCCATCCACCAAGCCAAGCAGGCTTAGTAATGAATGTGAATTTGATTTTTTTTTGGCCTCTTGAAACACATTTTGCTGAAAGGTAGCAACACTATTTTTTAGCAAGGCATGCCTGTCTCTCAAGAGACTTTCCATACACAGTGTGCTGGGGGTTATTTCCTCGGCAAACACGCGGGTCATTTTTATTCTTGCTTTCAGTGTTTCTCAATACACTGTTCTGCCAGGTACTTCAGCACCCTCCAGACCTTTCAGATGGAGCTGACACATCAGTCATGGAGGCAGGCGAGCAACTGCACACCGCTCCCAACCATAGATGTCCGATTCTGTCAACATTCAAAAATCAACTGTGAAAGAGGATCTAAATAGCAATGTCAAGGATGGAGGGGAGAACATATGTAAACAGTACAGGTCTATATGTCTGATCTACAATATACTGCCATTACAAATAGAATATTTAGAATAACAGTTGGACTTCTGTCAGAATTAGGTGATACCAGTTCATTTCAAATGGCAATTGAATTCAGAGGTTGGCGAAAGCCTATGTTTGTGCAGATAAAAATGTGACATTGTGTCAAAGCTAAAGAAACATTTTGATTGAATTATGGCCAAACCTACTGCCCTGCAAAACGTAAACTATTTTGGGTGCACATTGCATTTTAGTCTCACTTGTATCCACAATATCCTTATGCTTCCTATTTGTCTGATACATATTTTCTCATCTTTAGAATATTTTTGGGCCATATCTTGTAGATATATCTCAGCCAAATATTTGAGTCTAGAAAACAATACAAACATTCATTGTATGTGTAAAATGAAAAAAAAAAAAAACATAAACAAAACAAAACATTGAAGCTAGATTTTAGATTACTTGGCTTTGATATATTTATATATATATACATATACATTCATACTTGTGACTGATAAAATTGACTTATTCTTACTCTACAATTGGGGATACCATAATAGTGTAATTTATGTGTACAATTAAGGGATTTAAATAGCATTTTTTGCATTTCTCTTTAACTAGATAGTTAACTAAATATTGTTACCGTTACCCTCCATTTTTGGGTTAGACCCTTTCCCATCTCGACATATGCAATCTTCACTTGCAGGCCAGTTCAAAGGAATTATGCAGACCACAGAGTATTTTCACCAGAACTCACACCATTGTGCCAGAGCAGTCTTACAACAGGAACTAATGGCTGTGACACTATGGCTAAAACTATGGGTTTCCATTCCACTATGTGTACCAGGGCCCTGTCAAAACACATAACGTTTTCTGTGATTGACAGGAAATGCTAACAAGCTGAAATGACCCCTGCTTATGTACTAAATATAATATTTCACACTTATGAACACAACAAGGACACGCAGGTATTGCTAAACTTTTTCGAGCTTTAATGTGTCTCCGCTCTGTGCTCCAAGTAGCATATTAGGCCGATTACTCAACGCTTCAAGGCTTTTGTGCCTTGTCTGGTTCAGTTAAGGTTGACATGGCGAGTGTGAACGTGTGGGACTGCATACTATTGAAAACTCTCTCAAAATTTATCGTACACCATCTTGCCCCAAAAGGCCAAAACCTGAAGTCTGGAGCACCCCCAACCCCCTTTGCGCTTTTCAAAAACTTTGCCATATTGCTTTATTCACATCACATTGCCCTTTTCACCCCCTCTCTTCTGCCACACAATATCTATAGCAGTGCCATGCATATTCTTTTCCATCTGTGAGATTTCATCCACTCTCCCTCCCCTAATTAAAGTGGAATGTCACAACATTACCTTCATTTTCAAAGCCCAGGGGGCACTAAGGAAACAAGATCTATTTCCCTGATAATCTAAATTAGATCACATGCTCAAAGAGGCAGGCCAAACAGCTATCGTCTAGGGAGGGTGGAAACAAAAAAGCAGCGGAACCTCATGAGAAAAGGGACAACATAAGAACCAAGCTGTATTAGGCCCATTACGGTACAGGGGGGCATTCGTTCTTTCCTTGTCTGAGCGTCGAAATCAATTCATTAACGGGATTTTATGTTTTCTAACTACATTACTCTTCGATGGACCACTCAAAACAGTGTGCAGTTTTACACTTAACAGGAGTGCCAATTCGACAGTAACCTGTAAGAAAACTGAAACTGCCAGCCGCTATCTTCGTCAACAGACCAATGCCACAAAGAAAGGCATCATTTTTTTGCTCTATCAAATTGTCGCTTGACCTGAAAATGACATTCTTCACACGCCGCCCGGCTCCTCTGCTTGCTAGGTGGACGTTTTCCCCAGTTGTCACCGTGACTCACATTCAAACAGCGTTGTTTACTCCGAACACAGTAGACTCTCTCCCGAAAAAAGGAAGAGAGAGGCAGCAGAATCATAATTCTATAGTAAAAGTAGCAAAAAATGCTGCTGTGTACTGTCTCAAGCACTGACTCATCTCATGGCTGACCAGATGGGAAGGAGGAAGAGAAAAGGTCAGGCTTTGACTGTGCTAATTTGTGAAAATAATAATGACAACAAATACTGCAAATCGGAAATTGCTTGCGATACTATACAGTACGATATTGGCATAGATTTTATAAACATTAAGTCACCATGAAATGCAAGTGTTCATGTTGTTTTTTGTTTGGCAAATGCATCAATGAACAAAATGAACGAGCCAAAAATTAATTTTGTGTTGAAGGTACTCACTAGAGTTTGAATTCAGGCCTATGTAACACCGAGAGCCAGATTTACTAAAGGATCACAACTACTTTTCAGGCGTAAAAGCAGCTGCTAAAACGTTGCGGTATTTATGTGCAAATTACTAAATAATCACAATGGGTACAAAATCGCTATTATGATGGAATTTGCGGTGACTATATCAAGACTATATGACTTTCCTCTTGATTCATTGTCAAATTGCATATGCGTACCTGGGCTGAAGGTGCTAAAACAGGGTGGAGATTTTGCATATGGGGCAAATTAAATATTCCGTCTAATTTACTTCATCTTGCAGTAATTGTGACTTCCCCTCTTTGCATGGGAATTTTTTATGACTTCAGAAAGCAGACGGAAATTTTGCACTGATACAGACTATAACTCACTCTGTAAAGGCATGTTAATAAGTTGATCTCTCTCCCACATATAGCAGCAGTCAGAAGAAGATACAGCAGACAAAGGCAAAGCAGAATAAGAATAGAGATGTTCTTTTGGCTAAGAATAGCTCTCTTTCGCTGTTCTTTAACTGAACAACAAATAGTCACGTGATATAGGTTACACAGTCACAGGATAATTGCGCTACTGGAGGAAGTTGAGCCATGCACCCACATATCAAATACTCTGTCAGCTATGGTGAGGCTACTGTTAACTTTAACATATACTTGAATTCAGATCTTTTCAAGATACAGTTGCGTGGGTCTATCACATAACAAGCACATGTTCAGAAATAGGGAACGCACATATCACATAACTGTACAGAAACGAATGTACAAAACGAATAATCACAAATGTTGCTGAAATTTACAGCAGTTCACATCACAGCAGATATATTTTCTGGAGTAATTCTATCCACAGAAAGTGTGAGAGGGTGGAACAAGCAGAATGTCTTAGTGTCGGCGTTAATCATCTTTCCATTGTTGCTCGCATTATGTTGTTAGAAAGCTTTTTGTATGCCGCCTAACATCAAGGCATCTTTTCTTCACTTCTGCTACTGTTCGACTTGAAAGCCTATTTATACCTAATACCTGATTAGTAAAATTCAGTCGCGCTGTGACTATTCCGTAAATCTGGCCCTAAGTCCTGAAAGTAGAAATAAAGACTGTGGAAATGGTTCTTCTGCAGCTGCCTTACTCCTCTTCATTTAAGCCTAGGTCTTTTCTGAATTATAATGACGGTGCTTTACCTCACCTGTGTTCACAGCATCGGTTTTGGGTATCGGTGTCTTTCATTGGCAGGAATGTGATTCTTTGTGTCTTAATAAGAGGCCTTCGTAAAGCCTGCATGGTTTCTGTTTGAGGTCATAGTGTAGACACATAAACGGGGTGCAGTATGCACCACAACCTGTCATACACTCCACTGTTCAGTGATTAATTATAAGGGTTGTTCTTACCGCAGGCAATTATTCAAACTGTTGGTGTCACCTCAACTTCTCTCTAATTATTATGTATTAATGTGCAGCTGGAAAAAAGACGCCTTCTTTAGGAGAAAAAATGGCTTTTCCGAAACATTGCTACCATTGGTTACATGAAAAACTTTGAAAGATCATTCAGTCATTCATGTCATTTTTGGGTTCAGCCATTTCCCTTCATTGTGGATTCATTGATAACCAACAATAATTACCAAATCCCATTGGCTCTGGTGTATATTTGCAAGCCAACTTATCCTTTTGTTCTGTTTTCATGAACTCAGCAATTTACAGTATAATATCCTATAATTAAAAAAGACGTAAAGATGTAATTAACTTTTAGTGCACTGTACAGAATTTTTACATTTACCAATAAGTTAAAATTTATTTAATTGGTTATCAGGCATGAATTAATGGCTGTGTTTTCCAATAAAGGTGAAGGTAAACGTTAAATTAGTCGATGTAATCCTTTGTGACCCGTGTGTGTTTAGTGTGGCCCCCGGGATAAAAAGGCGTATGGTAGACATTTTGGATAATGGGACAAAAATGCAGATGAGACATTGCCCATTCTTTCCTTGTATTAAATTTTATGACAGTGACAGGAAGGGGTTCACCAAGCCGCCTGTGTGCCACAAAAATAAGTCAATAAAAATCCCTCCCCGCCATGAACGCATTCTTTGTGTCCTAATGAATTCAGACACTCACTCTGGCATGGGGCTTTTTCAGGGGAAATAATTCAGGCACAGTGGCTTATTTTTCATTTTCAACCACCGACGTAGTGACAATGAAAGCCGAATACACGGGATCGTCCCCTGAGCTGCGGCTTGGAGTCTGGATACAATCGTCCTTCCTAATGGAATGTTCCCCTCCTTAAGAAACTTTAAAATAAAGCTTTCCGTATCTAGAAATCTCTGGGTAGTGAACAAACACTGTGTGTTTCTTGCATTTCGCAAAAATGTTCTTCCCCCCGGCTATTGTGGCGCAATTTTGGGAGAGGGGGGACACTCGTGATCGATCCGTAGTAGCCCTAGTTTTCCCTTTGCTCCTCACCTCAAGAGCAGAGCCTTGACATACCACATAGCAGGCCGCAACAAAACACCCTCATAGTTAATGTCCCTGAAGTTTGAGCGCAGACAAAGGTTCTGCTGGCCATATGGTTCTCATTGCGGAACTGGAAAACAGTAGTTTGATGATCACATTGCTTGCACATAGTAAATTAATTCTCAGACCCTGTTCCAAAAACAACATCAATCCACTTCAATTTCACTCACCAGACAGAACGCAGCCAGGGCCTCGTTTAAAGCAACAACAATGCTGACAACACAACGAGGAAGTGGTTTGCATGGTTCGACGGCAATTGGTTTAACTAGTTGAGTTGCTGTTGGTAAATGCAGGCAGATAAATTCTGTGATGCTGCGCATGAAGGGATATGTTTTTTTCATGGGCCGTGATGCCAATAACACACTGGCAAGCTGCTGGCATTTTAAGTCTACTGACTCATAAACCACAGCTTCGTTTGACATCTCTGAACGAAAAACGCTTCCATCCCACAAAGCCCCGCAGTGACAAACAAAGCAGAATGAGGTCGTTATCTCCAGGACAGCCGTCTTCATGTTTTCTCACAGCAAATCCAAGCTGTCGTCCTTGTAACTGCGGAACAAATGATTGTTTTCATTGAAGGCTCTGAACTCCTGCAAGGTTTTCGCAATCATTTCGAGGCATTTGTGTAATGCAAACAGTAAGCATGGCGATACAACATAGATATCAGTAAACCATGGAAAAGGAGTGGTTATGAACTCTTGAGTTGTCAAGTCAATTCTCCTCGTTTTCGCCCACACAAGATGATGAGTCGCCGAAGGCATAAAGTACAGATTCCCTAAAAGAAATATAATAATATAATGATCCCATTCATTCAGCTCTTCCTACGACTGTCACCGAAGCATTAATCATTTACTAGTTTGATGAACCACTACCTTATTTCTGTTTGAATAGGTGGAACCCTTTGAGTCTCAAAATAATCTAACTATGAGGTGTGTGGAGCCACCATTACCGAGTCAGTCTTCCCACATTAATTCCAGCCTCGGGGTTGAGCTAAAACACTTTTGAGTGGGAGAACGACTGATTTGGGGAGGGGCCGGTTCTAGGAGGGGCTTCATTCCATGTGCCACACCATAAGATATTAAACATTTACCTCCAAAAAAAATGCTTGATAGGATCGAAGGTCACTTACCATTAACGTCAAATCTCCCGTGATGTTGCATGTCCAAAAATCAAAGTGCTTTCTACTTTGACCTTAATTTCCCTCCAATAAGTACTGATTAAAACTGCAGGATCCTTCCCTTTCACTGAATAATATTAGGATGCCCTTCTTTCATTTAGAATGTTTACTTTGCAGCTAATAGCATGAAATCTATCCCCTGGCAGAGCGGGTTGAGCTTAGTTTATTGGCTGGGCACATTAATTGCGAGATAAAGTCATTCAAGTGCAGTGCCAAGCCCAAACACCAATTCGTCTTTGATACTGGAGTGAGATATGAAAAAATCAACCGAGGGATTTAGTCCTCACCGTATTTAAGATGCTTCTGATTGCAGGTCGCCTCACACGTTTTAAACAAGGAAAAAGCACAGCGAAAACGCTAAGAAAATCCCGATACTTTGGCAGCCCCTTAATCCTTCAGAAATGGCTTTTATATATCCTAATACATTCTTTCTCAAAGGATTAAGGACTGCACAACAGATATTTGACAGTGTTGGAACCCCCCCCCCCCCCCTTCTTTCTGATTAAATCGACTTAAATCCCACTTTTGATATTAGCAGATTGTCACACAATGAGAAGACAGGTTTTCCTGCTCTGTGAAAGTGAAGGATTTTGAGGTGTGCTGAACAGCCAAGACCTAAAAGGTTAATTGGGGAAGCTTTGGAATCAGTCAGATGTTGAGATAGTGGTATTTTGTACCAGTCAGACCACTGCCTGGTTGAAGGACCAAAGCATACTGGTGCGAATGCTCAATTCAGTTTGCGTAATTAGGTCACATTACATAACATCCAGTCAGCTTTAAAGACTAAAGAGCTATTCTCCCAGCTATTAAATCACCATTATATCATGATTGAAAGCTTCCTTCTTCAGTGCTAGCATTGCATTTATGTGTACGCCAAGACAGTGAAATCACCAGTAGTGACTCAGATTAAACGGTTTACATATATCTTACAGGCCCGTTTGTCTCTAATCATATTTAATGGTGGAGGCGGAAGATCTCTTGTTTTGTTCAAGTGGAACTCACTGTCATTGAACTGTTCTGTTTGTAATCTGTGTTGATATAATATGTTGCACGACAGATTTAGAGGCAAAGACAATTAGTTATTCCCTTTTCCTTTTTTTTTGTTTCATGCTGCACGTAACTGATTACAATTGAATAGTTTTCGCAAATTGGAGAAAGATGCTTTGAGCAGTTAAGCTGAGATTAACATTGGATGTCATACTTGCTCGATTCTCCCATTCTGCATGCCAGCAAGGTATTTTTGTGTGTGTTTTGATGTGGAGCTACTGTGGAACACAAAAAAGCTAACATGGTGGTTTCAGAGACGCATTGCTGCCACCTTATGATAGCGGGATATCGTATCACCAAGGCAACGGGTACCACTTTCCAGGACGTCTGTTGCTGTTGTACTATAAGAGAACTTTCAGATTGTTGGGTGGTCCAGTTCTTAATTACAGGGATTAGTTAGCAACAGGGGCGTGTTGACTCATCAGTGAAACGGAAGCAGCTGAGGCCATGGACATGTAATAATTACTGCAACGGGGACTGTTATTTGCAGGTGCTGACCGATCGCCTTCTCCCTCATTTATTTCAGCGTATACTCGGAAGGAAAAAAAAGAAAAAAGTCAGCAGCCCTCTTTCTAACCGTTTACACAGTACGTTGTAATAACATTCAAGCAATCAGGGGTAGTCCAGATTGATGGTATTGAAAGCCTCACAGTTAGGCTGAGGTTGCCCATGCATACCGGTGCATGCAACCAGTCCACCGCTCTATCAAACAAATTCACATCAGTATCAGAGACCGCAATTATTGCACGTTACCAGACCGAACTTGATCTCTGCCCTCCGACTAGCTTCTGGTTAGAACGGTCTGTCAAATTAATGAAGAGTAATTTACATATCCACAGCAGCCATTAAATTCATTCTGGCTTATAGAAATCCAGCTGCATTTTCCTCAAAACCAAATTTACGAAACGCAGACTACAATGATATAACATTTTTTTTTCTTTACCAAATCCTTTGAATATGAATCACAAGGAAAAAAACAATGTGGTTGACATTGCATAATGACTGTGTGCATATGCAGTTGAATTACATGAGCAGAGCAAATGTAAATTAAGGATTGCTTTAGAATTTAAACACATGAGGAATCTTGCTGAAAGAGGGTTCGGTTCAGGAAAATACAAATAATAAATTCTTCTCTCACCAACTGAATAAAAATGGCTTTGCATTTATTCACATGAAGCATGGTTGTCCATAAATACCACATTAAAAGCCTGACTTGTCAAAAATACCCTACTATGCTGGAATTATGTTCTATTTCTTATAACATAGCGTGCTGTATACACAATAAGCTTTCCTTGTGGTCCTCTTAATAATTTTAATTTTCTCCCACAGGTAACAATCTTACAGCAACACCACCCTAACCCCCACCGTTCATTACAGATTTACACACAAATTCATCCTCAGGTGAGAATATGAGATTTCATTGGTGGTTAGGATAGGTGTTACTTTCATCCCCCTGCATACTGTGTAGGTGGACCAGCTCCTTAAATTACAAAATGCCCCAAGCTCCCATAAATTGCATTTTCCCATGTTAATTGTCTGGCAGCTCAGCACTCTCAGACATCTTTATAGAGTAATGCCACCTGCCCACCTGGACCGCCACAGTGTTGCATTATTGAGCTGCAAATTCTGCCCCCCCTCCCCGCCACATTTCCCAGGATACAATTCACATCATCAGACTAAGAATGTTCCAGTACAAAACCGTGAGCAGCATTTGCATTCCATGAAAAATTCATAAGAAATTTTGAAGTGATAATTATGCCTTTCCGGTTTTCTGTCAATTAATTTTGATTAAAATAGCTGGGGAGATTTGTAAAGGTCCACCGCAGTTTGGGAATAGGGAAAGTGAAGGTTAAATGAAACCATCCCTAGAAAAAGGAGGCTCCATTGTTGTTTTTTTATCTCTTTCTTTCAGTCTCACTTAACTGGGAACGCAGCGGAAAACGTTTGACATTTTGCTTTTGTGGAATGGTCGCTCCAACCACCGTTCGTTTATTCCCTCAAACCCCAAAGGTAAAGAATCTTGTCCTGATTATCAATGTCGTTTTTCTATTTTTAATAGTGGGAGCAATTATAAAACTGTCATTCAAGCACACCTGTTCACAGCATGTTAACTCCTGAAGCATGTATCTCTTTGGTGAAGCGCAGAGGAGAAAGCTAAACAAGCTGTATGTTGTCCATTGTCACTGATAATGAAGCTGTAGATTTAAAAAACAAAATGCACAAAAGAGAAACATATCTGTCAACAGATGATAAACCACTCAAAAACATTTGCTGGCATAAAAACAGAAAAAAAATTGTATATTGTAGCTCATTGAACATCTTATTGAAATAATAATAGTAAAAAAATAACAATGGTCTATGTCCATATTTAAATGTGAAAGGCCACTTATAAATTCACTGGTATTATGTCAAAGGGATACTCCAAAATGCAGGCAGTTAAACTCACTCACTGTTTTGCTCACCAAGAACAACATAGACTTCCAATCATTGTGCTAATGTTCAACGCTTTCCAATGCATTGTTTCTGTAATGCTTGCAGCAGCAATTAAAAAAGTACTGGCACATTGCTCTATGCTTGGTAATTAGGCAAAAAAGCATAATTACTGTGTATCAATTGCGACTTTGGTTATCTAACTCACATTGGAACATGTGGTTTTAAGTTGTTACAGGTGATATATTCTTATGAATGGAATATAGTAGTAAAAATGTAGAATATCCAAAGAATCTGCTCAGCTGTTGAAGAAAATAAGCATAGACTATTGGCTACTGTAATAAAGTAGGTTTGTATACTCTTGATATAACACGGACCAGTGGTCTTAATGCAAAAACAAATACATGATTCATGATGGTAGCACTGGTACCAAATAGGGGGTAATCGATATGAATGAAACTACAAAAAGGAACTGGCACTCTTGAGTCTCCATTCAACTGTACATTTTCCTTCTATATTTCCACAATATTGCCTGTTTTGTATATCTGAAAACCAAACTTCCATAAATACAAGTCAGACAAGCAGTTAAAAAACTGATCAACCTCACATGTGAGATGGATACGTTACATTGTAATATAATCATCATAGTGCGCGTAGTAATACACTTCAAGAGATCATCTCCTTTGCTTTGAGCCAAATAAGAGTATCCGTGCTTACAAAAATGGGGCTATGTAGCACAATACTGCCCCCTACTGCAACACAGATATCTCACTCATATCTGTAATTGAACTGGCATTCCATTGTTAATTACTGTATTATACTTTCAGAATTTAACACGAAATGTTGAGGGTCATCAAATCTAGATGAAAGGTGGTGTCACAGTTTCGAAACTTGGGTCAAGACATCAGGTCGATGGAACACTTTATTGTGCTAAACCGTCTTTACAATATCTCAGCAGGTCAGGCTAGCACCATCTGCACTTCTCTGTGTGAAGACACGTCGCAGGTCCAGATGGGCTCCGACGCACTCGTTCTCGGAATAATGCAGCTTTAATCCCGCTTTAAAGTGCTCCGGTGGGCGGCTCAGCGTTCCCTATGAAAGGCCATACAGGGTGGGGTCACGAGAGCTCCAGCGCCACAGGGTTAATAGCGTGGAGAGGAATACCGCCCCACAGCATGGTGCGTCTTCGCTGTAAAAGATACCTTCTGTGGGAGTGTTGGCCATCCAACCCGGCAGCTTAGGGGTGCTGCCTCCCCCCGGCTACCCTTTGATGGACGCCTTTCGCCCCTGCCTCCCTGCAGCCATGTTTAAAGCCGAGCGAGGAGTGCGGCTGGGCGCAATAACCTTGATCATTCCGCGAGGAGGGCCCCATGTGTGGATTCTCCCACAGGTTCAAGATTCTTTGCCCCAGGTAATATCTCAAGTACCGTAATGACTCAATTTACTTTTTTTTTTTTTTTTGTCGGCTCTCTGACTAGATTATTGCTACCACATGTTGAGTCTAGTCGCCCCATTCTGTCGACATACTTTGTTGAAGGTCTGGGTCAAGTCAAGTTTTCACTGCATCTACTGCCTCGAGATCTTGAGATTACTTTGGGAAACTCCATTTAAGGAAGCAACACCAGCGATTACAATTTCAAATATGAATATTGATCTTGGAATGTTGAATGTTTGGATATGCTGTGCGTTTTTCAGTAATGCTGTCAATGCAACTATAAAACAAATGTTTTACAAGATTGAATTAAGTACACATTTCTATGGGAAGATACAATGGCTTGTGTGAAAAAGAAACTAGGCCAGCAATGGAAGAAAGAATGGATTCATATTCTCTGGGAGGTCACTTGAGTAAAGATTAAAATGGAATAAATGGTGTCAGTTCAAGGGAAAAAGGATCACATTGTAGCCTAATTGCTTTGGGTATGTTGAGATATCTGCATTCTCAGCAAGTAACGTTACTGATAACTTGGGCCAACGGAAAACCTCACAGGCAGCAATGGGACAAAAACAGGCACTGTTACGATTTTTCTCATGTTCTCATATTCACTGTACAGAGGGGAACATACGGTACAAGTAGAGCACAAGGTTACCGTTCACTTTGCTGTTGTGCACTTGTCTGCTTTTTTGCTGGACAGCTGACATGCAGATGGGCCGAACTCCTCCAGCGAAATCGATGTGATCAGCTTTGGCTGTCACACTGTTTGACCCTGTGACAGCTCAGTCCACCTTAGCTGGGAGAATACGAAGATTGAGTGCGTTTTCATCCCTTTGGAACTGACACCAGCCCTGTAGGCGAACGCTTCGACTTTTGTCCTTTCCAATGAAGAGGAGCAGTACGATATTTTTTTTTCCCAACCTACACAAAGGCCTGGATCCAAATTGTAGTTGATGAGTCTTAAGTTGATGAGTCTTGGTGGGGGCAGAATTCTCTATGTTGTATTTATAGAATATAAAGCAAGCATTTACATTTAATTATGAATTGAGGTTAAGAATAATTGTTAACCTGCCCTGTGCCAGACATCTTTGACCCGCAACTACAAAACTGCTCCCTTAATCTCTAATCTCACCTCTGCTAACACCATCCATGTATACATTTATACATGGATCAAAGTCATTTAATTAAAAGCATGTACAGTTGACTCTTCCACATTGCGGGGGTTAGGGGCTCAGTCCCCAGCGATGTAGAAAATTTGGGTAAAAAATGTGAATATTTATGGTATTAAACAATAAAATACATCAATATTAAACATATATGTTATAAATTTATGACTTACTAAACTTTTTTTATGTTTTCTTTACTCTTACGTTTAATCTGCTACTCACATTGTCAGCAGTGCTATGCGGTTTCCCGCACAACACCGCAAAGTTCCCAAAAAATTCCCATTTAATTGTTTGTTGCCGACCCGCGAAAAATCGAAGCCGCTATGTGGGAAGCCGTGATGTGGGAGGGTCAGCTGTATAAATAAATCATAAGTATGTTACAACTTATTCAAGGTTGCAAGTTACAGCACTCAGTAAATCTGGAATCCAGCCATCATTCCGCTCCTGTCCATCACTGCACAGACAGACTGGCTGTCAAGATCTAAGAGCTACCCACTCTCCCACCACTGTCTCCCAGACCTCTCTGTTTACCCCAGTGCCCTCCCCAACTCCCCAATCACGATTTTTTTCTTCCTTTCTTTCCCTTTAATCAATCTTACTCCTCCCTTTTCAAATCCCTGTTGTGCTTCTGTGTAATGTCAATTATAATAGGTTACTAATATATGCTCGTACATACTCTCATTTACAACTCTCCCCTTGCTACTTTCATTAAAAAGTGATGGTGAGGTGTTTAAAGTCAATGCTAGGGGAACTCTTATGCCATTATGAGGGGGCGGTGTGGATTTCTTTAATAGTTTTCCGTGGGGCTTCAGTTGTTGCTTTATTGCCGTTCTAAATAGAAGGCAATCGGTTCTGATGTATCATCTCATCCATGACCTCATCAACCCATTCTGTGTGGTTTGATGGCGATGTGTATGTCCTGCAGAATGTGACTCAAAGTTATTTGTTTATTTATGTATTGGTGGTAATGCCAACTGTTAATTCCAGATGTCATCATACTATACAGTCCGCTAAGGTCTACCAATATGGCTTGTCATTCCAACAATGTCTAATGTTATCACTTGCCCGTAGCAATCATGCAGGTCTGTCTGCAGTAGCAGAGTCCGTTGATATCCCAGTCCATTTTGAGTAGTTTATCTGGTGTAGAGGGGTCTGTTGAGGTATTTGAATTGCAGTAGTTTGTTGGTGGTGGATCTAAAAGGTTGCCTGGCATTCTGCCAAATGTCTGTCCAATTTAGTTCACTTGGGGGAATTTTCAGGTCAGCTTCCCATTTACATACAGAAATTGCTGGGGGAAAAAAAAAAGATTCTTCTTGTGGGACGTTGATAGCTAAGTCTAAGAATATTTACTTGTTATCAGTATTATGATAATTTTTCAGGGAAAAAGAAAAACAGAAAAAAGCAGCATCCATCAAGTTTTTTTAATCCTCTGAATGTACTTCCATTGCACATGGAAGTTAATGATATAACCCTGAGATGGAGGCCAAACAGAAAATTTGATAAACCATATTTGTTAATGAATTCAATCAACTTGTTACGAACAAACCTTTCATTTTCTAAAAATCATGTAGGTGTGGATCATTGCGGTTTTTTTATTTCCTTGGACGCCTCTCAGATAATAATAACTGGCTTATTAAACCTCTTCAGATTGGATTGTGATATCATGTTGGTTATGGTGCAATTTTTCAAACTCCCCATAAAATATTACTGACCTTCATACCATATTTCATCTGCGGGACGTGTGCTCTGGGAGAACATAGCTACTCTGTGGTCATTACAGCGGTCACACCTTGTAAATCTCAGATAGGGCTATTACAAGATTGTGACGGCTTCAGATTGTGCGAGGTTCATATCCTCAGTCAAATACTGCTGCTCAGCCGCCGAGGGGATTTGGGTGATGCTTTCGTTAAAAGAAGGAAACCGCAGCCTCGTCTTACGTGGGAAAAGCAGCCACTCGTGTTCAGTGAGCTTCCTCAAGGGCCAATCAGTGTTTAGCAAACTGTGACAAATCAGGAGGATGGGCTGTGAAATGTGTAAATCTGAACCACTGATTTAGATTTGTGCATTTGACAATGTGGCCAGCAGTCTATTAGACTCAGAGTCTGAGACGGCGGTCTTTTGTCACAGAGCCCGAGAGCGCATCATTATTAGATCTCGCAGGACCCTTGGAATGTATCATTTTTTTTCCACTGAATATCGAGTGACTGCTCCATATTTTATCATTACTTTATATTCAGAGCAAATAATCTCCTTCAGAATTATATACAAGGCTTCCTTTTCTTGCAGGGGATGAGTTTAAGATGGAGAAGAGCAGGAAGTATTATGCGTAGCTGATCAAATTCATACGCTCCAAACCCAGCAGACATCCTCAGCCATGGATGCCACCCTCTCGAGTCAGAGGCGACCATGACATTTTCGAGTAGCGCGTCCTTTGCGTGATGCAGGGGGGCAAACACATGCAGGATTGACAGATGAGCTAGCATTTGCCTTAATGGACGCTCAGGAAAAAAAAAGACAAAAATGGAATTGTGTGCACAGGTACCCTTGTAGGAAACTTTTTTGACCTGCGAGAAGTGCTGCGGCACCAATTCAGATCCACAAACATCATGCATACCTTTTTTCTGTACTTCTTTACCTTTAAAGCTCGGTATGCCGTTCCACAGGATATGTTCCCTGCAGCTACATTTGCGATTGGGAGAGCGCCTGGCATCCTTAAATGAAAATTGTCATTCCCAATGTAATGCCGGCTTCGGGATCAGCCAGTGGATAAGGGGAAATTGGCTGCCATTTACTTTTTAAATGCACAAAACTGCACGCAATGAAAAAGCGGAAATTGCATTGTGAGAATGATTGGAGATGATTAGGCCAGGAAATAAAAGACAAAGTTTATGCGGAGGGGATGAATGCGCCATATCTCTTGGCAGGTGGTGAGTTAGAGTGAACCCTGAGGTAACAGCGCTGGCAGTGCAGCCAAAAGCCTGGCTCTTGGGCCATGTGATTACATTAGTTATAATTGGACAATTTTATGGTGTAGTTATATGCAGGTCTTTCTTTTTTTGCTTGATGGACTGACTCTGAGCTTGCCTTTTGAGAGGGGGAACAGGGCCCTTACATTTTTTTCATGGGAAATGTTAAATGTAAAATGCAACGGCAGCATTTTTAGGTAAATTGAGTTTGAAAGTTTCGTTATGCAAAATGTCACATGCAACTTTTGCAACAGTTGCAAGAGAAATTACACCTTTCTCATGATGAACAAAATAATTAAGTATTTGGTTCATCAAGCATGTATGTGAATGGTAAAAATATGTTAAGTAGTGATAAGAGAATTTTTATGAGTTTTTTATGACACCAAAAATGGGTGGAGCTACTATATGCCATCAGTATCTGACTGAATTCAACCAATCATTGAGTTTTTTATTGAGAGCAATTTTTATTTTGTTCGCTTTGATTGAATTAAAAGAGCTAGTCATGATTGGTTCATTGTAGTGCCACCCAAGATGGAGTTTGCAAAACGTCATTCTGTCATCATATGCAAGAGATAAGATAATGCAAATTGATGGTGATTTTGCAGTAGTACGCTCATGTATTTCATTAGTATCGATATCCTAACTGCTACTACACCATCAATTATCTTGTGCACACACAAATAAGACATTGGAAAGCCATCATGAAATCTTGAAAGTTCAACTTCCAAATCCACAACCGTTGTCTTATTATGTTTCAACCCATATATTAAAAAGGGAAAAAAAAATTTCATTGAAAGTTTATTAGAAACATGTTATCAGAAATTGTCTTGGGAAGGGTTATCACACCACTTGATTAATCAGAGCAGTACACTACAATTTGCAACCAGTTAATGCTGAGGTGTTTTTCTCAAGGCATGCTGTTCCGTGTAGCACATTGACATTCAGCTCACAGAGCCCGCGACACCGTTATAATTTCTGCATCTGTGTTATTTGTCAGCAAAATGTTTGGTTGTGGCTTTGATTAGAAGTGGGGAAACAATAACAGCCTTCCTCCGAAAAAATGTTGTGCTTTAGACTCTGTGGTTATTACAGTGAATAAGAGCCTAATACAGACATCAGACTCTGTCAATGCCAAGCTTAGGGCTGTGTTCAGCTACACCCCTCTAATGAAGAACTATCTCACTGCCTTCTCACCCCGGAACAAAAGGCTCCCTCTGGATCCTGTTGGATGCTCATAAGCTGGGTGTGATCTTTTTTTTTTTTTTCGCTGGCTGTCTCTCTATCCCTGCAAAATTCCCAGTTGCCACATCCTTACCTCAATTCATAACGCAGCCAGCGGTTGTAAAGCAAGAATGCGTTTCACATCGCCGAAGAGGAAAGAATGTCCGATATCCAAATTCATAAACCAGAATAATGCTCCTGCCGGACAAATGTGCTGCAGCAATTATTATACTCCGATGTTCTGTATTTATTCAGTGCAATGCAGCGATATTTCCCTGTCCAGGGATGTTCATAACGCATGGCTCTGCTCTCTCCCAGCAACAGGGCTAATTAATGCTGGCAGTTTATTTCCTCTCTGTCATTTGTAAATATTTGTTTTGCCTGCAACAAGCCATCATATATCATTACATATTCGCAGCACACACAAGTGAATCCTCCTACAGGTGATCGTTTGTATGACATGCAATCATGCAAACATGGATCATTGACAGCGTCACATGATCTGGGTATGCTATGTATAGCAGGCTGGCTTTTACCCACAGTTTTTATGGCTGCGCAATACTGAGGGAGAATAAGTAAGACAGTCTATTAAAGTGTCTTTGAACATGGTGTCATAGCAGGCACCAGGGTGTAGCAGAAACAGTGACGCTGCTGGGTTTTTCTCTCAGTCACATGTTACTGGTGTATTGAGAATGCTCTGCCCACAAAAACAAATCCAGCCAATGGCTGTCCAGTGGTTGGAAACAGTCTATTGATTAAATCTATTGATTAAATCGTCAACTGTGAGGTGTGTTGTGACACCACTGTTGTAAAATTCACTTTAAATGAAATGGAATTTAGCTGCCATGCTGTAGCAGTGAAAATGTTAACATGTTGCTGGGATGTATTACAATAAGTATTGCTTTAAATCCAAATGAAGTTCTATTGGGACACTTGGAATACTGTGTGCTGTCTTTGGCACAGCACTACAAGACAGATATTGATGCACTTGAAAAATACCAAAGATGGGCAGCTTAAAAACATACATGTTGTATTTTTTCAAAAATGTAAGTGAAATGTAATTTCATTATTCATAATCCCTCTCATTTTCTGTTACTGATTTTCAAAGCTTAAATATATATTTTTTAAATCTCACTCTGCACCTTGCAGGCTATGGATGCCCTTCAGTTAAAAGGTAAAAGAGAAATACAATTTGGCCCAGAGCAGCAGCGATAATGAACTGGCAGGCGCTCTCCACTTGAGGTCCAAACCCTGGACACAATTCTACCCTGGAACACCCTCCATCATATCCAGCCAGATGCTACACTATCAAAGTGCACCATGTGACCGACTTTCTGATATCTGACTGGCAGGCAAAAATGGCAATGGGCAGAACCAGCTGAAGCTAAAGCCAGCAAGCTGAGCTGTGTCTTGTGACCTTATCAGGTCTGATATCTTTCTCAAAGGCTAGGAAATGTCTACTATTTTGCATCAAGGACAGTGATATATATATATGCTCCTATGCTCCTGCTATCATAAATAGAACTGAAGAACTGAGTGCGTTCCTGAGATAAGATAGTCTTTGAATGTTTCAGCATTTTAAATTGTCACACTGAGTGTGTAGTTCATTAATACTTATTGGTCTTTGAGCTGGACTCTCAGCCACATTTGCTGGAGCTGGCACTATTTCACGAGGCTAATATTCATCCCTGAGAGTGGAAACACCTGTCATAACATTGTCAATAGCTGAAGGACCACTGGGGGCTTCTGGGAAGGAACAGATTTGACTTGACTGACAAGTGGTCTGTTTGCAAGGGTGCAGAATCACAGCAAGAACTAGTGGGACTTCCTTCATATATTCCACCACTCCCTATTCATAGAAAATGACCCCCATGAAAAACAAGAGCTTTGAGAGGGATTTAGCCGGGGGTGGTCTGACTATTATTTTAAACATTTATTTTCCCAGATCCAAGTGCCTTTCAAGTGAATGAATTCAGAGGGTCTGTCATTTTAATGTGTATGGTTACATTTAACAGTTTGGGCTTCTGGTAGAGATTTTGACAGAGTGTTAGGAAACTGGGAAATCCCCTCTCAGAGGTAACATGTTTGACATCTGCTTGTTATCATGCATGTACTGAGAACTTATTGTTATAGAATCTTAATACTTGCCCAATAATAATAATAATAATTATTATTATTATCAATAATAATAATAATAATAGTTATTATTATTATTACTGATTATATAAGGCATGGCGTCTGTTGTATGAATGTTAGGGACGAGTTGGAAGTGAAGAACTCCACAATGCAAAGTGGAGTTGCCTCCGCCAAGGGGTTACTTGCACCTAGTTACTTGCTAGGTATGGTCATTTCAATATATGGTCCCTTTTTGGCTCAGAATATGATTATTTTAAGACATATCCTATCACCATAGATGATAGGCGCTACTTTATGCTGGAGTAGGTGACCGTTTCCTGAACTCAAAGCCAGATGTTAGACGTTCTAGATCTGTCAAGGTTCGAAACACCCGTTGGTCACAGCTAGTCACAGAAAATACTCCCACAGATACAACGGACGTATCGGAGGGCGTTATGCTGCTTATCCTGATTACTTGATAGGTGTGGTCATTTCAATACATGGTCACTTTTTGAATGGCCAGCCAATCAGACACGGGGATTTTCTGGATCTGTAATAACTTTTGTGATGCGTGGTAGCCATTTGAGAGCCTTGTCTCTAGTATATCATTTCTGAAACATTCTACACATTCTTATATCTCTCAGTCACCTGCAGCAGAGATATAGTTGCCTTTCAACATGGATGCCTCTACATTACAAACTTATCTCATCATTTCTCATACATTCAGATGTTTTATTTTTATGCATTTATTCATTATTTTGTAAATACTGTCAGTCTCATAACACACACTGATTCAGACTTCATACATGTACGCTATACTTTCTGTTTTTAACAGTTTGGGCTTTAATAAGGATAACATTATGGCATGAACGTAAAGGATATTACATACAGGCCTGCCTCACTGATTTTTCAGTTTGCTTTTATTTCCAAATATCACCATAAAGCACAGAGAAGACTTATAAAAGCAAGTACCTCCATCATACTGGTGCACGATGTGTGTCAACAGTGGAAAAGCAATGCTCTGTCACTGCAAATTTCACCCTGGGAACGGCGTACATTACCACAGATCATCAATCTGACTGTTCGGACATGGTCATTTTTCTTGTGTCAACATTCTTGAGTCAAACACAGTAGACTGAAACTCAGCATTCCCTGTGTGTATCTTAATGAATCATGGGCAACCATAGATCAATATTCATGAACCATCCTTCTGCATGTCAGGTTAGAATAACAATGACCTGTAATCCAAAAGATATTGGAGAGGGGGAACACTTATACAATTCCGCTACAGACAGTCAAGTGCGGAAATATCAAGTCTCTGGATTTGTTCATTTGGGATATTATGTGGAGATGTTTGGATTGTGTTGGTAATTGTTCCCAACATAAAATGTATCCAGTTTTTCTGTACGTGGACTCTACGTTATACCACCTGCACATTTAATTTTGTCAGAGTTATGATGCTAAATACCAGATGCTGTCATTGCAGTATATAGCTCAGGGTTCCTAAGCTTAAATTTGCCAGAGTTGACTCAGTCACACAATTTTCACAGTTCTTCTATGCCTCTTAGAAAGAGCCAAGCAAGGAAATTCCATCTGAGAAATATGAAAAGGTTTGTGTTTATGCTGCACAAAGCGGATAACCACAACAGTGATTTACAAGACATTTTTGAGAGAGAAAAAAATCACATGATCAGATTCAGAATCCAAGTTGTATTTGATTAACCTCCCGCAGTTTGGCCCAATTTATTGGCTTTCTTGGTTCATTGCAAAGCCAGCTAAGTCAGAGGCAAATAACTGGAAATTTCTGTAAATAACATGGACAAATAACATCATCATAGCTGCTCTCAGAAAACAACTGGGATATTTAGACTTACTGGACGACTCTTTAATAGGAGGTGATTTACTAAGATCACAAATAATGTGGTTCCTTTTTTTAAAATTTTTGTTTGGTTCAAGTACTTGTTACTCTTGTATTCAGTAACATCATTTGCTTCATGATTGAAGTGAATGTATTCTTACTGTTCAAGTTGTATGCATCCACAAATTCTCTTTATGTGTGTTTCAAGCATTAGCTAGAATGTGGCAGCAAATTACTCACGATTTCTTAATTGTTCAGAATGTTTGACTCTGACAATTCCACGCACCCAACACCCATATGTCTGTACTCCCCAACAGTATGAATAAAGGGGACACTGATATGTGTGGACGTGTCAGGAAACGGAAACAGTGCATCTGTACTGGGAGATTGATAGCTTCAGTACACTGGAAAGACCCACAGGAAGTCATCCTCAACATATTGGTCTTTAATTGTTCGGACATTTAGTACTTATCTACAAAGCTTTTCCCCTGTTCTTCTGTTTTCTACAATGACGGCTGTCAGCTTATTGATAGTATGTTGGTTAATACCTACTTTTAAACTCATATGAAATTGCTCATGCAAATACCTTTCCAGAGCTGCGTTGGGGCTTAGTATGTCACGCTACATGTGGTAACATAATCTGTTTGCATGAATGTTTCTTCCACTATTTTGCAAAGTAAAGCAGGGATGCCAAATTATTGCGTATTCATTCACGATAGCCCTCATAAAATGAACACGCCTGTGCATTTGTGTATTTTAACACATGCAGTCCTGTTTGCATTTCATTCGTCGATCATATTGCACAATTGTTTGCATATTGAAATGGTGTTACACCTGATTTTGTATATGCAATTGTTGACCCCATTGTGTGAACATGTGTGATACATTGTATGACTCTGTCAAAGCCCTTTTGAAATGAGTAAAACATAACTGACCATGTTCTATTAAGCCTTCAAAATTTGCTATCATGGTTTTTATGACAGTTCACATCCCCCAGAAGGACACTATAGAACTATGTCTGTTCTTATTTAAATCGTGTAGGAGAAAGTAAGTATATTAATTTGACTCAAAGCTCTGAAAGGTTGCAAAAAAAGACCAAAGAGATTCATCATGTAGCTGACACTCTCATAACGAGGACATGACAATATTAAATATTAAAAAGTGTGGGTGGTGGGTGTGGAACTGTTAAGTACTCTGAGAATCAAAGTCACAATTGCCGAGGCCATAATTACTTAATGGTATCACAAACGCCTGTGTTAGAACGTTTCTGCCATGTGAAATATTGCGATGTGTTAAGACTGAGTACTACAGCATGCTCAGGATCTCAGATTCATCTTTGATCACACATGGGATGTTCTGCTTTCCCCCAAGTGATTACAGCTCTGTAGTACCTGGAGGAAGATGTATTATACTTTCACTCTGTGGCACACCACTGCTTGTGACCTGCTGAGGATACAGTGTATTCTGCCTCAAATTAAGTGTGAGATATGAGAGGCCAAGCCACCAAAACAAAAGCAGAAATAATCATATTTATCTAGCATTTCTGCTGCACACAGTGACAATCGGTGCAAGGTATGAATAGAATCCGATTCATAGACTGCATGTCTGATTGGTGATGAGTCACAATGCGATTCCTCCCTTACAAAGATATAATTATGCAATTAACGATTATTTTGCTCACTTTCTAGAATATTCAGTTGGTCGTATCTGTCCTGATGTCTGTGTATCTATGCTGAAATGTATAATCTTTGCATAGGGGCTAATTGTATTACTGTCCTTCCGAGGCACAAAACTTATTTCATGTCGCTGCAAGGAATTTCAATGGCGTATACTTTAATTATGTGCATTTATCTACAAATGTGTCTCTGTGATGATAAACTGCTTATGGAGCTACTGAAATACTGGGTTTATTCATAATTACTAAACATTAGACCATTATTGGCACCCGTCTATAATCTGTTCCACTCCAGAGAGAAGAAGACAAATATGGAGAGAGAGAGAGGGAAAGAGGAAAATGGAAAAAATACTAATGCTCCTTAAGCACAACTTTCTGTGAAAGTAATAACAAAAGGCTATGTTATAAATGAAATTCAAATACGCAGCACAAACCTTCATTTCAGCCTTCTCTCTATCAGGGATTATCAGCTTTCAGCTCTCAAACCTGCCTGCTATATTCCTGGCTCTACCCATGGCTAATACTTAATAATAATAATAATAATAATAATAATAATAATAATAATCGCTGAAATACCAAAACTATTATTGTGTCCCTGGGTCTATAGTTAACAAACATGAATCTACACCCTACATTACAATGCATTATGGGTATTATGTAGATGCTGTTATTCAGAGCAATTTACAACTCAAAGTGTATAATTCAGGGATTAAAGTGCTAAAAGTCAGAGAGTGGAACCTTTGACTTAACAATGACTGTAAACCTTTTTTTCCTGGTTTTTTGTTTATATATATATAAATATATTTTATATGTTTCACCCTAAATTGTACATAGAAGTCACAAAATAGACTGCTGTTGGGATGTATTGGGTACAGTTTATTATTTCACTACAACAAACCCCTAATTTGAGGACATTGGTTGCAATGTTTTATTTCAGTTCAACATTTGAGATGAAGAAGTTGTTAAACCCGTTTACATAAAAGACTAATTATGCCATCGTGTAGATTTGGGGTGGGGGGGGGGGGGGGTCTGACTTGTGCTAAAGGTCATCGCTGAAGCAGAGAATCAGAGCCGACTCCTGTTGTCCTTCTGGGCGTAATAAGATCAGTTAGGATGCAAGGGAGAATGACAGGGTCTGTGCCCTCCTCCTCACAAGGTGTTGAAGGGAGCAGGGGACAGAACCCGGAGGTGAGCTAGCCTGGCGGCCGCCGGCGGGGCACTGACACTTGACCCCATGGTCAAAAATAAAATGTCACACACGCCCACACTGTCAGCAATGTGCGAACATCAGTGTCGCCTCTGCGGCATGTCAGCACACGCTCTTGGGCCAGAACGTCACCCCGTGCTTTTGCCACCATTTGCTCAGGTCCTGCGTGTTTGACCTACGCTGTCCCGGGCACTTCCTTTTGAAGTTTGCGGGTCGTGCGTCCTGTCCGGCGGACAGCTTTGGTTCCCGAGAAACGGAAACGACTTGTTTCGTTTGCAACGACGATGTCGATTCATCATGTCACATGCTCTCATGGGCGCGCAAATCCCCCGGATTTCGCCAGAGGACATAAGCGGTGATATAACGGCCATCAGACCCTTTACACATCAGCCGCATGTTTGTTTTTCAATGCAAATGATGGGATCATCCTTCGCAGATGAGAAGTTGTTAGGAATTTCATTGTCAGCAGAGCTTGTAAGTGATTACCTCACTGAACGCAATCAGCTGTGAAATGTAAAGCAGGGGTCATAAAAACAACACTGCTGCCCTGGCATTTTTTTTTTTTTTCCGAGCATTTGTTTTCCGATTTACCAGCATCAGGGTACGGTAAAAGCTCCGTCACCAACGATTTCTGCCTTCTCCATTTCCCCTTCCCCTTTATATCTCCCCACAGCTGACTGTCTGAAGTGTTCACATTTGTGTTGGAATTATGCAGCTTGAAAACAGCTCGTAAAGAGGATAATGACATTTTTAATAGTCCATACTCGCAAGATTGCCGTTCTGCTGGAGTAAATGGTAACAGGTGACCCTATTGCTATGATTAACCATGAAACGCCTATTGGAATCTTTATGCTCCTCCAATAAAACTGGGTGCCGTGGACAATAATTACACTTCAGTTAATCCCATAACCATAATGGATTACTCATCAACCATCCTGTTTTTTACATTCTGACCGCTTTCTCCGGATCTGGGGTAAGAATTAAATTAGTATCAGCAGAGTAATTGCTCAGCATTAGCAAAGTCAGATAAATAAACTGTTAAATTATATGACCAATTGAAATGGAATTAGACTATAACCTCGTGCCCCACAATACACTTTATAAATCAATATTTATTGTTCCCATTTACGGGTATAAACGGGCCACGATAGCACCTGCTGTGAATTAAACCAGCGGTTCTTTTGATGTAAATGGAAAACACCTGTGCCATGGCTCTAAGTGATAGCTGAGGAGTTACTGTAGAGCTGTCCACTCGAAAGTCACGTTTTACGATCATTGTAGTGTGTAGTGAAAGGTCTTTGATCCGTAGACGTAAAGCAGCGGCTGGCTGATTTCTCATGGCTCGGTGAGCCCGACCCTTTGACCATCGTGGGAGTGTCTACGAGCGCACTGTATTCAGGACAAACATCTTTACACCCTTCTATATTACAGTTTGTATACATTTTTAAAAATATTTTTCTTCATTTTACTTTTCTTGCTTGAGTTGGGTTTTTTGTCTGATTCAGTATGCTAATGTTTGCCCGTATGTGATTTTTTTTTTTTTAAAGAAATAACCCTTTTGTTCATAAATACACAAGTGAAACTCTTCCAGCTTCTCTGTGAACTCTACAAAAGTCAAGGGCGAGGATGAGTGTTGGCTTGTGAAGACTGGCGAAAGAGCCAGGAGCTTTGAGCTTGCTCCCACAGCACCACACGGTCTGCTCTCTAACCTTCTGCCGTGGTATTTCTCATGTCAGTCAAATGAGTTCATCTCTGTATAACATTTTGTTTCTGAATGTCCTTTTCCTGAAGCAGGGGACGGTAGCGTTGTTCTGCTAAGCATGTCACAAAAGGTTGAGTGACGCCAACAGACAAGTCTTCACTGGTGAAGTAGGCTGACATGAATATGATTAGTACAGAGACTTGCTTAGGGGAATCCTACAAAGCAAATATGTCCTTTGTAATGTGTTCTCTTCATTGTGAAACAGAATAGCTTATGCCCTTAAAGATTCTAAGTGTGTTTGATTTAATTAAATGATGTTGTCATTTAACAGTCAAAAAGTTTCGTTCAAAAGCAGATTTGTCAGGATCTTCAGCAGTACAGTATCACTGAAGTTTGATGGTTTGACATCGATATTGGATGGACCTTAGTGATGTTTTATTCATCTGACCTGAGTCATGTGACCTGCTGTTTTACTTGGATTTCTGTAAGAGTTAATACCGTTGTCATAGCAGAAGCTGAATTAGTTGAAGTAACGGCTGCAGTAGTTATTCTTTGTTTTCATGTGTCCGTAATTATTTGCAAATTTGTCGAGCAATTGGCCCACAAAAAGGGGTAGCGTTAGGCAATAAATCATTCTGTAGCCATTCACATCAAGTCAGTTAAATTTTGGCAGAACGAACCCGGAGGATTTCCATTGTCGACAGGCACTCTCCAAACACTTACAGTCCTTCAAAATCAAAAACCTCATTCAAAAAGCCACCTTGTAAAAAAAAAAAAATCGAATTTCATTTTCTGCAGGGGCAGTTTTAGGGACTCTTGGCTGGGGAAAAAAAAGGCATGTAGAAGGGTGCTAATGTTCTGTCTTTTATTTGGGTTAATGCTTTTGTCCTTAGTTGTAAAGCTTTAGCGTGCCAATATGATTCTCGTCACCCACTTTAAATCATGGCTGCGCGCTCCCCTCGAGCCTGCCTGACACTTTAATGGTAATGAATTCCCTTCGGCAGTAATTAGGTTCAGAGCGGTCCAGGTAATATCTCGCTCTGTCCTGAGCTCTGACACATCAATATGGTTTAGGGTGAGTGCGTAGAGCACACCGAACAAAATAAACCGTGCTCGAGTCAAGACTGCTTCCCAGGACGAGCGGTGCTCGCGCTTGTTCTGACACTTTCGGCCCTGCTGGCATTTGCGGGACATTTCTGGCAGAACTTGCGTGGGCCTGATCAAGACGCGTTTTATTCCACTGCTTGTCAAACACTTAACCCATTGTCATCACCGCCCTGCAGTTCGGGGATCCTTTAATTATCATATAATTTTTTAACAACTTGACCGAAAGGACACTACGTTTGCTTTATGATGGGAGACTAAGATGCACATGTTTGTTCTATACTGATTGAAGTCCTTTCGTGATTGGCAGGATGACCAGCTGAATATCCAATGACTTTTGACATATACATTAAGTATAAACATGTGCTTAAGGTTTGTGTATTCTTTTCCCCTCAACAATGAATATGCTTCTAAATGCTAATATAGCATTTGTTAGGCACTGTGTTTATTTTTTCCATTCTGTTCATTTGGGTAATGATGTCCTTTTTGTGTCTGTGATACACTGATGCATGCTTCTTGGGAAGACTGGTTGACAGATCAGCAACTATAAATCATGTAAGCGTTTAATTGGAGTATGTAAAATGGTTTGCTGATTAAGCCAGAATGACCGTAGTGCAGTGACCCCTGATACAGAAAGGTAAAAGGATTCCTTGCTTGCTAAGATAAACTCCCTTCTTCAGGGTCCAGTAGATCTGAAACACTCACTGATTAAGTTAATGCCATTGGAAGCTGTAGTGGAACAGTGAGAATGAAACGTTCACCCTCTGCCCTTCCAAGAACTATTTCTTTTTAGTGCAAATATCAACTGAAGTGTTCCCCTTTATTTTTATGACTTTCAGAATATACCTATATACTTCATATACAGTATACGCTTTCAGTATATTCTCACTTCCTTTTAAACAGCAATAGCTGTTATGCACCAATGGAATATGAACATCACATAATGTGACAATTCAAATGGAACTATGCCATAATAGTGCTATTAATAATGACATTTTATAGTCATTATTATCGTTATTATTGTGTAGTATGAGATTACTTCCACAAACTAACAGTGATATGAGCCATGTTGGAGAGCTCAACGGTATAAATAAAAAAGGAAATCCATAATAGAAGTTTATTACATAGTAGACAACATTAAGCTGTTGTAATATCCCATTTCAACCACCTTTCAGTCTTAACTTTATTTAAATTTGTAGTTTTATGGTAGTCCACCAAAGGAGAGATTCCTATTGACTTTCCTTGATGTGTTGCACTACTAAAAGCATTTATAGTTTTACAGTATTGTATTTACATTTACATAACATTTTAATTTACGTTTCACACTCATTACAAGCCACATTTTCCGGTCAGCCCTGGCATGATTCATGATGGGTGACATTTCATGTTTTATATGGTGCAGCCAGTCCAGTGGTGGGGCCTTCTGTGTGATTTAAACGATATAGAGTGTGAAGGAGTGGAACTTCCCAATTGATTGAAGCATCGTTAATTGCTTGATTGTTAATTAGCCATGTTAATTGAAACCTGGTGTTTGTGGCTCTAGCTATAAAAGTAGCATTTCAGTTGCATGAGGAGAGGAGAAGCTGAGTCACATATGCCTGCTTGTGAGGTTTTAAAATGAATTATTGTTTTACCAAGTTGATTTTACTCAGTTTTTTTAAGCCTTTTTTATATAGTGATATATTAATTCTGTTTGATTATTTGAATGGCGATTGGTTCGTTGAGAAAACATGTTTTCAGTAATGTGTAAGACAGCAATTGATAGGGAATGTTAGATTGGTAGTTTGGTTATATGACCTGTTCATCTGCTCCAAAGTTAGCTATGTGCACATACTCCTCAGCCAAAAATGAGTATAAAACTGATAGCTGGTTAAAAGAAAAGTTTATGTTCCTACTTCTTTCTAAGCCTAAATGGTTTACAAGATTAAGACATTACTAATATTAATGGACTCATGGAATTTGAAAACCAGCTGGGAATGTTTTGACATCTTAATGAAAATAACAGTGTTACATTGTCTGGAAGGAGTTAAATCATACTACTTCAAATGTTTTATAAATGTTGTTGAAATGTATTGGCAAACAAATAATCAAACAGGTAAAAGATCACAGCTTACATAACCACTGCTTTTTTTATTCATATTATTTAGGCAGTACAAAACATCATCTGCCACGAGGCAGAAATATCTAGAAAAGTCGTTAGCCTACACACCAGCGCTAGTGAATGTTAAATGCAAGAGATGAGGAGGACACTGCTTATCGCTGGTTAGACTTCATGCATTAGTATTTTTGGGAATTCAGATGTGAGGCTGCGAAATATTGGGAAATCAGTATGCTAATAAATGCATGAGAAATGACTAATGCGATTTCTCAAGGCTGGAGGCGGTAGAGGGAGAGGATATTGCATGTGCATGTTAACACCTAGGAGAAGGAGCCATTAATAGCGGTTCTCTCGCTGGAGCATTGTCATAGCTGCTTGGGAATCTCATCGTCTTCGTTTTCCTGTGTAGATGTATGCGAGTTTTCAACACGAATGCCACTAGCCAAAATACTCACAATGAAATTTCATCTCTTAAAAAGTATAATTTATTTGTAGGAGTTCTGTTATTTGTTAAAGTGTGGCAAAAGTATTTCAAATCATTGAAAATACTAAGTCTGGCGTACCACCACTGAAACTACGCTCTGACCGTGTCGAGTGTATCATTTCAAAATGAGGCATACAGAACTCTGTGGTGGAAAGCTCAAACCTGGTACGACTTTAAAAAATAATAAGTAGTAATTCGACTTGCCAAATGTGGCTGTGAAGCTACTGCTATGCCCCTCACTAGCTCACAACAGGAGCCCTGCAGCTGATATTCACGCACTCCTTTGATGCAGTCGCCAGAGAGCGTTTTACACCCTACGATCCACGCACCACTAAAGCAGAAGCTGGCTCAGATCAGAGAAAAAGCCTATCTCTCAATGATGACAACTGGTAGCCTGTGGGTGCCCGGCATGTTGTTCGGAGGAACCACTGTTGAAATAAACCCAGAAAACCTGGCCAAGCCACCCTATCCGTGACGGGATCAGTCTGGTGATACAGCCGAGCTGAACTTGCAATCGTAGGCACACGAGAATAATATAAAGAATACGTTCAGAAAAATCCATTTCGGTTAGTCGGCAGGCCTGAATTTAATATATCCTAAGTGGTTGTAACTGTGTAAAATATAGTTTGGTTAAAAAGTGTGCTTTTCATGTTATAAAAGGTGTCCGAGTTGACTATTCAGAAACACATCATGAATCAAGTTTACTTAAATCATTAATTGTGGCTGTTTTCATGTATACATTTAGTATGAGGGAAAAACCTCATGAAACAGATCTTTGCCATACTTCTCTTCTAAATGTATATAGCATTTGCATGGTTTATTTTTGAATGAACAATCAAATGGCAGTTATGATATTTTATGACCAACATTCAGACAAAGTATATACATTCAGCGATCACTGTTACTTTATTTAAAGATCCTAATATAAATCTGAGCTTCAAACTGCAGCCAGTCACTGAAGTACCAGATGAGGTTAAAATGAAGGACATTGAAAGAAAAAAAAAATGATCTTGTCATTATCCCAGTGGGGAGCCTCAACACAGACTGCTCATAGAATTACATCTCCGCTTCATGCCAGGGATGAATTGTGCTGATCGTTCAAACAAAGCGAGCACTTTCAGCTGAGGGCATCTGGTCAGAGAACATGTGACCGAAAACCTTTGTCGGAACTGAAATAGGTCCAAAGTGAAGATGAATCTTGAAACTATGTGATCCATCTGCCAAGTTAAAATGCCAAAATTTTTATTCAAACCTTATCCTTTTACTTCTTACCCCTCATTACAACAAAGTGGATCTTTATTGGCAAAATAGCCCGAAATTAAACATGTTTACTTTTCGACTGAAAAATGATGGTGGGTAAGGCAGACACTGAGCTTGCTGTCCAGGTCATTTTTTCCATAAATGGTTTTTTGGTGGTTTTAATTTCAACTGTGAATAATTTCCTGTTCACAATATCCCTAAACCAGAGAAGTTTTGCCTTTCAAACCCTAAACTCAGTGGAAGCTTAGGACTCATCTACCATGCTAACAGAACTTAATGTTCTGTCTGTACATGGACCCACTTATCTGTATTTGTAAGTTAACGATTATCACCTATGTACATGTGCAAGTCATTCTAAATTGACTCCTTTGAAACTCATAATTTAACGGAATTGATCATACATTCAATGTAACTGATCTTATGCAAAAGTCAGGACATAAGTTGACATTTACAATACTTTAAACCGACATGAAAACATTCTCATATATGCAAAAAATCCAGGGTAGGCTACGTGGGTCATGTGTATTAACCTTTTAATTAATGAACAACACCTACGACCACACCCAAATCTCATTTTACTGGTGCCAAACTCTTTGGACTATATGTATTTTTTGCACACATCACACTGATGTCAAAAAGTGTCACCGACCGCACTGCAGTTCTGCACACAAAAATCGGCCTTAGTTTAACCCACTTTTTTTTCTCAAAATCATTGTTTTCTGCATGAAAATGAAAAGGGGAAGAAAAAAACACCAATATTTTGGGATTAACAACTTGTGACACATGGAAAACAAGTCCAGCAGTGCTTAAAGAAAGAGATGAAAGATACTGCATATTCTGAACACTGACTCTCAGAATGCAATCTTCAAATAGGATCGCTGGCACACATATCCTCTCCTTGCCCTCAGTGATTGGCAGTGCAGCCAGAATATTTTCATGAGTAAAAATCCAACTCCTCAAAGATAGCCAACAGCAATTATAGAGACTAGATCCTCTGAAGAAAGCCCAGCTCCTTTTCTTCTTCCTGTCAGAACCCATCCTTCAGTTATTTGCACTAATCCAGTGACTTGCTCGCACGACCAGCGCTTCGCCCGGTTAAGCCATTTAAGTGCAAGGCCACGGACGGTACACTCTGCAACAACACATGCAGACCGGGCTGTGGAGCGCAAGTGAATAGAGGCATAGTGAAAATGACTGTACCTCATCTCTAATAAAACTAAACGCATGGAAGGGGGATGACCGGAATCACCTGACTGTGCTGGTCTTCTGTCAGCAGAAAGCGTGATCTTAGTTGAAAAGGCCTGAGATTATGGGGATACGGACTAATCCTTGTGTGACAGGGTGACTTTGTTGACTGTGTCACTTCCGACTCTGCATCACAGTGTGCGCTGAATGACGATGACACAAAGGCTGTCCCTGAGTGTTGGATATTCACCCGCTCTGAACAGAGACACATACATAGGATCTCTATATTATCTTATGTAGTAGTTATAGACAATTGGAAATCTAGACAAATGTAATGGTTGAATGATATGGTTTTGCATTGTGATATGTATAATTATGAATCAAAAGATTTATTGCACATACAGTAAGCATGATAATCAGGAATGCACCTGCTGAACGGCCAAATCACCCTGCCATCTTCATTACATAGAGAATATATATGATATGCATAATTTAAAGCAGTTTTTTTCAGATACAGTAGGTTACATGGTGTGAAGAACTACTTGCAGCATTCCACTGTGACATTTATGAATGGGAATATGGAATATAAGAGAAAATCCATAAGATAAAACCCACATCAAACCGATATATATATAATATATTCACTCCATATATATAATTGTTCATTCAGCCCATTCTCCCTCATTATACAGCCATACTATATTCTGCTATTTTAAATTATTCAATGCAAATATTTCAAATGCTTAACCTCTCTTTCCAAGATAAAGATGCAGAACAGATGCATTTAGAGAATGTTTCACTGTGAAGTACTATGAGAAATTGAATGGGACAAAAAAGTGCTATATAAATGCAATTCATTAATTAATCATGGGAACAGAGTGTGACTCTCCCACACAATGCGTCTGTCACCATTAACATAACTGGCAAAATGGAGGGGCTCCAGGGAGCTGGGTGTTAAGAAACAATACGTCTGGTATTTTGAAAATTTAGCTGTGATCCTTTGACCATTAATGTTTTCCAGACTATTCCATCACACCCAGCCAGAGCTAGGCAGAGAAATTTCCAGGAATCAGCTTTCTTTGTGTTTCTTTGTGCCTTGTTTGTTTGTTTCTTTCTTTCATTGCCTCAACCCTCTTTTCTGTAGGAAATTATCTGTAGCCTAAAAGGAGAAGAATGAAAGGGAGTGATAGGTACAATCCACAAGAAGACGGCTCACCCGTCGAGGCCTCTCTGTTTGCTGAAGCGCAGTTTGCAAAAAGTCTTCATTTGTGCTCAGTGTTGGCATTCACTGCAGAGATTCATTTCTAACTATGAACTTCGGGAACGAGCCACTTTTGTCAAATGGCCATAATGAAAAAAGTGAGGGAACGTCGCAAATGTAAGTCAAGAAAAATCTGTCGAGAAGTAAAGAAAGCAGAACTTCCTCCATTAAATCAACACTAAGGGCAGCACAGCACGCTGTGGAGAAAATGAACTAGCAGAGTATAAAATCTGAAGGAAAAAAAAAATATATAAGCAGCTCCATAATGAAAAAAGCAAGAGCACACACACACAAACACACATTCATATTAGTATAAATATATAAATAAATATTAGTGAAAGTCTATACTGTGTTTCCTTGTGCTGATTTGGTTTGTTGTTTAGACTACAGAATCGAGTGGCTCCGCTCTGTTATTATGGGGGATCCTATGACTGCTGGGTCCTGAATATTACAAAGCTCAACTACCCTTGGACTGCGCAGACAGGGAGGCCTCTACAAAACGGCCGGGTATGATCATTTCTCCTCACATAATTACTGTTTTCTTTGAATAAAGCAGATGTATCTCTGGCACAAGGTCCTTTGTAGAACTGGACACTTGTTGGCAGCAGGAGGAAAAAAAAAATTCTGCTTTTGATTTACGCGACATGTTATTAACTGACATTCGCAATAAACATTTGTTTGGAGACAAAAGACAATCTGGAAATTCATATTAGGCTCCCCTTTTGCGCCCCCCCCCCTCCTCAGTCTCCTCCATTAGCCAAACAGGAGGGTGCTAACGACAATATCCACAGTCCCTCCCAGAAGTCGCATATTGTACACATGCTAAAATGAAAATCGCATCTGGGATGTTTACGCTGCCTGAAAATTGAGTTTTCTGTGGTGAAGCAAGCGCACAATAAAGAATATAAACCCCGATGTTGACAATATCACAAGTGTGCCATGCTTGACTGCAAATAATGATCACGGTATGATTCTTAAAGTCAATAGACTGTGATTCACACATACCATGAAGTCGCATATATTTTTGCATACGTTCAAACACATTCTGGACTTGAAAGAGTCAGTCAGCCTGCTCGATCGCAAATAAGTAAATAAATACATACGTACATACGTACATAAAATATTGCACGATAGCGCAAGTAAAAGCTAGGCAGCATTAATTTCATGGAGAGATTTATTGAAGTTTCTCGCATGGTGCAGATCTTGATTACATCGATGATTAAGTGCCATGGGTTCCATCGTCAATGCCTCTAAATGGCTCAGCAGTAAGGGAACAGAGGTCGTATGGAGTGGCAGTGAAATTCTCAGCGCAATCATATCTGTGACCTACCGCACAGGGATCACCCACATGGGAAATAAGGTCAGGTTTTGAATGTCATCGTCTATCCAACCCTGATTTCCTCTTTTTGTTAGAAATATGAAGCAGTCTTCAAAATTGTTCTTTCTTCCCATGGAGAGTTGAGATTAACAAAATGATTTTTTGCTTTTATTGAGACTGTAACCCTTACCTTCAAAGGGTTAAGATCACAGACTGATTTTGTACAAGTCATTGCCTCCCCCACATGGAACCCAAACACTCTACATACCAATGTAGGCTATGAAGCCTATTTTTAGCCTATTTGATGTTGTTATTTTTTTAACGACTCTTGAGTTTGTCTAGAATTTAGAAGACAAAGATGTAGATGTTTGAATTCGAGTCTTTTTTAAATTAATGTTTGATTTGTCTGCTTTCTTTTTTACATAAATAAGATGCAATATCATCGCTGTAGCATATCATCATTGCAATTAAAATCAGATTGTGTATTTGTTTCATCATGCCAGCATGGACTAGAACACCAAAAGAGATAAAAATACACACAAAATATACAAAGGAGATAAAAATTCCAAATACAGACTGGTCCATATTTTTATTTGCTGATGCCGCTTAAAACAAAAAAGCCATTGTGGGTTGGTAAAATATTAACCAAAGTGTGTGCAGACAAGGAAATGTTTTGTCTGTGCCTGAAAATTTATTGATATTGATTTTATAGATGCAACATATATTCAATCCATTCAAGTTTACTCTATGCCATTTTTGTCAACAGCAGAAATGCTTGAGTCCTTAAAGACTTTGTCTTGCTTCCTCCGTTTAAATGAAACAGACCGAACAGAAAATAAATACTCTGTAAAACGAGTGATTCAATCTTATTGGAACAGCTTCTCATGTAAAGGGTTAATTCTTTTTCAGGTTTGAAAAAAAAAGAGCAGTAAATCTTCCACCGGCGTGTGTTGTTTAAAATAATGTATCGTTTTGGAACGAGGGCTAATTTTCACCCCCATCCACACTTGAGCTGTGAATGCGAAATCTTCTGTGGATTACACCTCCATGAACGATCGCTAACATCGCAAATTAACGGAACAGAACATTCACAGGCAGGAGAGACGTGGTTATCCAAAAGACTAACATTTGGCAGACGTGTTTGAAGTGACAGCTTACACCGGCAGGAGCTGCGAGCGAAGGACTGCTCACCAGCGTGGATTCACACTTTGGAATGGCCTCACATCCCCAATGTGTTTTCTCATCTGTATTGCTTGGGCAGATTTACAGAGGTGTCAAGGAACATGCATGTTCGTTCTTGCCATCTACCAGTATGAAATCACGGTCAGACAATGTGTGAGTGCATGCTATAGACCTGGAAATAGTATTCATTGTGGGCAGGGGAACATAGCATGTAAAATGCATTACAGATGAACGCATAGCTGTGAGGGTAAGGGACTCAGTCCTCTGGAATCCAGATTTGGAATATAAGCCAAGGTGCCATTTACTGTGTGTGGATAAAGCACCTGAATCGCTCTGCCAAACCACGTCTTAGGAAGGACAACATAAAAACTGTATTTTGTTCACATAGCTTACTTCATTCCACGTGGGTTCTATGATGTTCAGATCCTGAATCCGAAACCCTCCGACCGGCAGAAATGTTAGACGCCAGCTCATCATGTTCGGCCACAAGAATGAGAGGACCCAGTGTGAGTCAGTGATCGAAACAGAACAGAACAGAGAGAGATTTCAATTCCAGACGTCTGTTTTCCTCATCACACCACTGTTACTAATTGGATCCAGAATCCTTCCCTTCAAGTCCCTGTCAGCGGAGTGACCCTTTTGAGCACTGTATTCCTTTACATATTGGGTGTAGATCTCTGAAACACACACACAGAAATGGCACAGGAAGATGAACGAGGGGTTCTTAGTAAACACAGCTCTCTCTCGCTCTCTCTCTCTCTCTCTATATATATATATATATATATGTATGTAGTTTGATTATTCTGTCAAAAGTCTGGAAAAGTGGAGCCAAGGGCTTTGTAGCTTATCAGCGTTTCATATTGGACATATTTCAAAACTATGTGAGAGATTCTCTACATTTCACATTTCACAGACGTGACAGATGCTTTTATGGTTGACGAGTTGATACCATTTATCAAGCAATGTTGGACAACTGCAAGAAATTGGGCCCGATTTCAGATTACTGGACTGAATTTCCAAAAAAAAAAAATGAATTAACATGAAATAAAAAAGTCTAGAAATGGCCTAGCAGTCAAAAATATTCTAATACATCTATTCTAATAAATCTAATCTGAATCTATATCTAATAAAATAGTCTCACACAGAACTGAACTGCTAATGGATAGACAGACAGATGAAAGAGAAATACACACCAAAGAGTACGAACCAGTAAAATAAAATGACTGGCTGAAAAGATCTTCAGTTTCTGCTGAAATTAGCATGCGATCAACCAATCATCTATTATTGAACAAAATAGGTGCTAAGACGATAACACATGTTTTAGAGTCTTAGTACACATTACCTAGGTCTGTATTATTGAGTACATGCTGAATTTACACACACAATGTGGTATGATCCGTGAATGATAGTAAGCTTCAAGCAACTTAAAAAAAATGGCAAACTTAAATTAAAAAATCAATATTTTAGAATTTCACCTAACCTTCACCTTCACCTAACCTACTTCATGTTGAAATAATTCAGACTGGCCCTCCTCTGATATATGATATTGCAAGAGTGGCTTTATTAGTTGATAATGTAAGTCATTCCCACAAAGCTACCACGGGGGAAAAATCAATACATAAAACTTTCCAGAATAATGATGCTAACCGGCTGTGTGGGGGGTAATAAAATGGCTCCACTTCTCAAATGTAATGAACGTCTCCTTCTATTAAATGGAGACTTGGAAGAAGTGTATTTGTTCCTGGTCACGGCATGAGTCCCTGGCAGATTCATATATCTCAGCCTTCATGTCTGCTCTCATTTCATTCTTATTCCTTTCATATTCCTGACCTGTTTCTCATGCACACAAGACACATCCAATACAATGGCAGATCATTTCATTTCTAATCCTTTAAGAATTGTGTTCAATGGCAGCCATTGCCAATATGGTAGTTTGATCTTGGCCTTTGGGTACATCTGAAATTTAAATCATTGCGTTTGTCAAAATTTATACAAAGGGCTTCTTTGGGGGTGCTTTGAACATAAATAATCATTCGAATGAATACATTGAAAGAGTCGTTCTTCCATTGTGTCCTTAATTCACCCAGGTTGAATTGATTGACATGCATTTTGAATGTGCGGTTATACACAGTAACGGCTGAGTACTGCAGCCTGGTGTCGTATGAATGGAGGTAAGAGAAGGTAGGCCAGAGCTGACTGGCACCTCAGATGTTATTGGCTGGAGGGCATGTCAGTGGTTCAAATGCATATTTTTGATTAATCTTACTGCCTGTATATATCTATATATACATACGAGTGTGTGTGTGCGCATACAATGTAGCAATAGATATGTTGACGCAGCACTGTAATTTTCCATCACTAAGGAGTAATCAGAAGCCCACGGCATTCAGATACAGATTCTTGTTTGCGCATGGTGTAACATGTTAAATGTCAGCCTCGATGCTATTTAATTACAAATAAAAGGAGTGCTGTGTATGGGTTATGGGTTTTGATGGGGAGCACAAAAGACCTGGAAATCTTAGAAAATGTTTTTTGTCCCTTTAAGGTCAGCCTCTTATTAAAGCCTGATTACATTAGCGGGGTTTGTTTAGTAAATGAGCGTGGATTTACATTAGTCTCAAGGCTTCTCTAACCTTCACACTTTTAATCAATGAAGGATTTTTTTTTTTTATCCCATGCCGTAAGCCTCAAAACAAGCATCTCTGGAAAAAGAGGTGCACAATTTGATCTGATAAATTAAAGATCTCCCTAATGGCATCATTCATGCATGCTCCAAAATATGAAATGACACAAAACTAATTTGGTTATGTATTATTATGAATACAGTTATGTATTGATTGTAATGGACATTTCACCTTCACCATAACTAATAATCAGAGCACATAAAAATGAGTTCATAACCCAGACAGAGATCGACAATGTAGTCTGATTGCTATGCGGTGAATGGCTTCCGAGCTGTACTTCAGAATATTGGATTTGCGACACATGTTTGACTATTCAAGGGGTTTTAAGTCATTTTCACTCATTCAGAAAGTGTTTGTGGATTACTTCTGGTCTCATGCTTAAAAGCTTTCCGAGATGTGCTATAGCTGTGCCACCATGGGGAAAAAAAAAAATGTATTCTTTGCTTAATGGAAGGACAGATGAATGAGCAAATCAAGTGAATCGCTAGACAGACACTCTGGTTCAGAAAAGATAATGGGTGTTAAGAATCGCTTGAATTCGAACTCAACGGAAAATCGATTGGGCCTTACAGAAGGAGCCGTCTCTACGAATTGATTACCTTTGTGGAGGTAAGGACTGATCTGATGTAAGTGACGATTCAGATCAATCTGACACGGTGGAGAAAAGTTCCCTCCAAAGGTGACGCTGATTTACTCCGGCTGTGCGGTGCCCTGTCACCTGTAAAGAAACAGGCTTACAAATAATCTCCACCATCCCCAGCTTCTGAACAATGGATGACCGAACTGTTTTCCTCTCCGACTGGGTCCCTCAATTGTAGTGATATGCCTGACTTGAAAGTGTAACACACGCGTAACTTCATTTTTTTTTGTTGTCATTCCTAGAATTATGAGGCTTTCCATACAGTATTCGTAATGTGAATGAAGACATTACAGTGTGAAATTTGTATGGAGATTATAAATCATAGGAATTGGCAAAATCTCTTTTGTAACGGTCTCTTTTCAAAAATCTTCCTAAAACAAACGTGCATGATTTTTCCATATGAAACGCATGTGTTTGGTTCATCTATAGCTTCTGGTAACTGAACTTAATTAGATATTAAAAGGTAGGTGATGGATATTCCTAATAATGGATGTCTTTCCCTTAGAGCAAATGAGTATACCGCCCTGTTAATGGCACAAGACGTATGCAACTGAAATGGATCCAGTTTGACAGGATTTATACATTCACGAATGCAGGTATGAATGTGACTCACTGATTCTAAGTACCAGAACAATAGTCAGCAGGTTTTAGTTTGCTTGAATCACGTTGCTTTTTCGAGATGGATCAATAGCCTCCACTGGATTTCAATTCCCTGGGTCTGCATGAGTGCTCCGTCGCATTGACTCACAGGTGCAGGTTTACATGCATTTTGTTATAATTAGCCTATAAAGCCTACTGAGAACTGATTACCGTAATTTATTCAAATGGAATTACGAGGTTACTTCATTACCCGGTTCCATTACTCATTTGTTCGGAATAGAGGAGTATAAGGTCAAAACTATTTTACTTTTTTTTAAATGTAGATTTCAAAAATACCTATTTGAAGATGCTTTGTTGACTATTGCCATGGCAGCCATTTTGGATAACAAATGTCAGGCTTTGTGAGCCACCAGATGATGTAATTAATGTGAGGCACTAATCCGGTCTGGTATTTGACAAAATGGTGATAATTTGTTGGTACGATTCAACATGTGCCTGCAAGCTTAATTGATTTTGCTCATTAAAACCATATGAGTAAACTGTTGTTCACATCTTTACCCCCTGAGTGGTTCGACTCGTCTTCCTTCTATTGCATATCTCCTCTCCCCGCATTAAATTTGCTCATAAAACCACGTGGCACAGCCTTGTGTCACACATGGACTGTGTGCAATTACTGGCTACAGCTGGAGGTCCTCATTAGTCAAACTAGAGCATACCAGAGGGTAAGCCATTCAAACTCATCGGTCTCATTGCTCTATAGCTCCCTCTCCTGGCCAGCCTGGCAATATGTGTTTGGTTTCACATTTTTGGTGTTAAAAGCGGCAGGGCTAGTTGAGTCACATGTTTAGTCACAGGCAGTCTTTTGTGGGTGTGAGTGTTGACAGTTCTGTTCAGCTGGGGAAAAATAAAATGTGTTGTGATGATATATCAACTTATTTAAATGTCACTCAATATTCCTCACTCAACAACAAACATACACAGAATTTTTAATGTGAGTGATTAATAATATATAATTAATCAGTATATACTACAGGATAATAGTTTTCTGTTCATGTTCATTTTCTGTTTCTGTTTTTGATTTCATTCAAAAACCACTATGTGACCACACAATCAGCAGTCAGTCATTTCCTGATTTAATATTATTATTATAATTATTATAATTATTTTACAAATGAGCCATTACCAAGTAGCAAGTATTAATATCCCAATATAACAATTAAAAAGTGATGTCATTGTTTATTAGGTTGTTTCGCATCCAGACCATTTATTTGAACTGATTTATCCTTTGGCGGGCTGGTTGCTTCTGAATACAGTTCTTATTTTGGGTCTTAATTGGTTTTTTGCAAGGCTTCATGAATCAGGTACAACTCTTAAGGACTCCTTGCCCGCTTTTAATAGTGCTTGGTTTGTTCTAGTCAGGCTGAATGCTTAATTGTGCCATTGGGGGGTCAGTCCTGTCTGTGTGCCAGTGTTGTTCTATGTGAGCGACTGGGTGTAGCATTCTCACATGCTATCTCATTATGTTTCGTACTTGAGTACAGCTGTACACATTAGGGTTTAGTTACACACTGCTAGACACAGCTGTGTTGGCATTGAGTTGCAAAGGCCGCTCTCTACAGGAACAGGGGGTAGAGGCATCCAAATTCCATTAGCATGCTTTGGCTCATATGTTAAACTGGGGAACGAAAAGAATACATCACTGACCCACCAACCAAATGTGTTATTCTCTAAAGAACAGGATTTAGAAAGTGCTGGAGTGCAGAAAAAAACACACACACGTTACAAAAGAACAGATAGACTGTAACATTTACCGGCTGATGTTACAATGCTCAAAAATAAAGACACGAATAAGACAGAAGTCTGGGGCTATGGCGATATGTTCACTCTCAAGCGGTGAAGCATCAAAGCCAGATCTGATAAACCATGAGACAAACATACCTGAGTACTGCTTTCTCCAGCTTTACCTCCGGAAGCCATGCAATGCCATGTAAATGAACCCGAGTGTTTACAACGGTTAATGTATATCACCACTTTAACACAATGGCTGTGCTGAATAATGTGAATCCTTACATTTTATTTTATTGTTCTCTTAAAGAGGTTTCTTCAGCCTACAAAGGGCCGCCCTACTGCAACAAATTAATCATTCTGGAAAGCCTCATAAAGAAGATCGCTCTCTATCTACTCTTGTACAATTCCTCTAAAAACTGAGCTCCTGTTTCTCAGTTCATTTCTGCCGTATGCTGAATGATTCATGTGCGGCTCGCGTGCGGGGAATGCAAAACACATTACAACTCTATGAAAATATTACTATACTTTAGCTTATCGTTAGTACACAATAAAATATGTGATTACTTTGGTGCCTTGTCAAAGTTTGTGAATAATATTAACAGTTTACTGTAGATTTGAAATGCTAGATATATTTTAAACGTTTTTCTACTGAGCTTGCATGCGTGGGTGAGAGGGCACATGTGTGATTAGGGTTAAATTTGCGGGGATGTAATCAAAAGGAAGGTCCCTCTTCTGGCAGCATTTCGGGAGGGCTCCTTGACAAGACGCGTCTGGATTACCAGCACTGTGCAGTAGGGGGTATGTAAATTAGCACAGAGAGCATGGAATGGTGAGAAATCTCTCTGACTGATGAGTAAAGTAAAGGCAGATTGCAACTTGTCTCTCTGGAGGTCACAGTATAATGGTACATCAGAACTAGCTAAGGTACACATTTGTCTTGATTGTAGACATTAGTGCCTGTTTAAGAAGAGTGAAGTGTCGGTGGTTTAATACTATGTCATTGTCTTCTGTAGCACTGATTGTTAGTTTGTTTCAGATGTGTAGCCATTGGTTTTGTAAAAAGAGAACAACTCAGAAGACTAAATTCCTACTGCTTAATGGCATATATTAAGACAAAACTTTGGGACAATTTAAAATAATGTTGAAACATGCTGTTATACTATAGCAGTTATTCAGCAACTCCTAAACACTGAGGCTTGTAAAAAAAAAAAAATAAAAAATGAAAGTATTCCAATATTTCTTCATGTATGTCCAGCGGCTTAGTCCTGTCAACCGGACTCTTCGTTTTATGATGACCGGAAAGCTGAAGAGAAACAGGAAGCATGTCTCAGATGAGATAAACAACTCCTGCAGCCAGGCAGAGATTCTGGGACATGAACGCGGCGGGCAGGAGACGCTCAGCCAGAATATTTACTGACCAATGACAGTGTTAGCGGCACGGTCCCAGAGCTGGAGTCTGAATGGAGCTTCATGACAGTAATGATAGGGCACTTAGAGGAATGCCCATTGGTGCCTGTTTTATTACGGTTATGTTGCTGGGGTGCTCAGTGAGTGAGAGGAGTCATTGATGATTTTATTAAGTGAAGTTGCAGGCCATTTGTCATGTCAGTGTCTCTGTCCAATGCTAAATGGAGCATGCCGGCTTGCCGGAGATGGCTGCCTTCCCTATCCTCTCTTGTTCAATTATTCCGTATATATGTCAGTACAGTCTTACAGAGCCCATATGAATAAAGTTAATTCTTTTTTACGTTGGCTTCACAGTTAATCATGTCCTTGATTATGCTTGGCTGTAGGCTTGATGCTTTTATGTAATAGGGGACAGAAAGGAAATATAGCTTCACTTATTGGTTATACAGACCTTATGGAAAGGTCATTATTCCCGGAAACTAATAGCAAACTCCACGAGAGTGGAAACTCTTCAGTGTAGTGGTAGTATCTAATACGATGCACTACTGTCTTTCCATTTGCCTGAAAGTAGATCATTGTAGGATTTGAAACGGAATATGGGAGGAAATGTGATTATGGTGTTCTTCTGGACTGTTTCGCTGAGCTTTTTTTTTTGAGCTTGCACTCAGATAACTTGAAAAACCATAACTGAGGAAGAAACATATTTTTCAGGTGATCCTTTGCCCTGACTACAGTAAAATAATGGCTGCCTAAATCACTGTTCATTCCTAACTAGAAGAACATTCAATTTCCCAAACTACACATGACACATTTAATTTACAATTATCTCACGTACTGAGGGAAAATGTACCTCTTAAGCTTCTCAACCCTGAAATATGCAATGATTTGTGTTAAGAATGAAACAAATCAACATTTGCTGGTAATTTGCTGGTAGGGAGGGACCATTTATAAAAAGTCAACAGTCTGTCGAAAATAATCCCATTGTCCCCCAACTCCAAGAGCACTTCAGATCTTGCAAGGACAAGGAAAATATTGCTCCGGTGTAGTGCTGACTCTATGAATGAAAGCAAATAGGCAAATAGACCCACAAACCCTCTGTAGACCCACTTACCCAAATGGACTGCATCTTTGAAAGGCAGGGTCACAGAACATTATAGAGGCCAGTGGATTTACGGACCCAACAAAGAAATCCGGCCCATGTACTTTTCAAATAAAACGTGAATAACTCCCATATGGATGCAACAACTCATCTCCATTAGCTTTAATGCACAAAATGAGTCACATTTCGGTCAATGCAACCCTCTTAAAAAAAGCATACATCCAGCGGACTGTGCTCAAAGTCACAATGTTCCTTCCACAATTGTGTTTCTTTCTCCTCCATGTTCTATGCACACACTATATTTTTGGTTTTGTTGAAATATTTTTGTTGAACCTGTCAAACCCTTAATCAGGTTTGCAAACAAGGTAACATTTTTTTTCAAATAATATCATTTCATTTTCAATTATACTATGCAAATGTGGAGTGCTTTATTATGCACTTTTGATTAATATGAAATATCCGTGGCTTAGACCCACTTTCTATGGTTTTTTTTTTTTTTTTCAACCAAAACATTACTGCAGTTGTATTGAGAGCAGAATTTCTTGCTGATATTCATTGCTCTAAATCAGGCTCTATTGTGTTGAGGCAGTTTCATCTGCAATCGGGAAGTCCAAAGGCGTTCTCGTAATGAAAATGGAAACCAAATCGACTGATTGCTAGGATCAGTGCTAGATGAATCACTTCATATATTCCTTGGATCTTGTAACTTTGTTAAATGTAAATTTTGATCAGAGTGTGTATGCAGAACGAATCCAACAGAGTCCTTTTTTCAAAGTCCCAAAATCTTCCCTTGTTTTTTTTCTTTCTAAATTTTTCCTTCACAACTGGTACGAGAGTTAAATAATGTATACTGGTTGACCAAGGGTCAAGTGAAATAGTTCAAGTGAAAGAGTCAGCCAATAGTCAACTGAGCTCCACCTCCTCACATCCAATTCGCACCCTGCTGGAGCTGAGCTCCGTCTCCTTCAGTATCGCATCATCGTATCACACTTGTATTTTTTAATCTCCCAGTAAACATAATAGCATATGGGTCTTTGATGAGGCAAATCTCAAACACTCAAACCAATGTTAAAAGAAAGCTTTATTGATTACTGGTACCAATTCAATGGTACTGGTATCAGATGTCATCAAATGCATAAGTATACACATCAACATGCACATGCACGTAAAAGTCCCCAGGGGCTCCCCCTCATTACAAAACCCTATTTAATTTTTGGTATGACACATATATCTCTTCTACTTCTGTTTACATTATTCATAACAACTTTTTCTTGCATGAATGGAAATTATAGCTGATTACCTACCACTGGGTGTCAAAAAAATATATTTTTTGTGTCAACCCATTTTTCCTCATTTTAGAGATAAGACTATATGTCTCTTTTTTCAGTATGACACATGTCCAATCAAATAGTACCTTACAACTTCATCTTCCACAGATGTTTAATATAGCTGATTAACAAATATTTAAAGTCAAAAAATCAAGTATGTTTGTGTCAATCCATTTTAGAGATAAGACTATAGTCTGTATGTTTTTTCTTGATTTTTAGTATGACACAAATATGCCATTTACTTTTTTCAAAGAATACCTGACAACTTTTTCTTGTGCAGATGGATAATAAAGCAGATTCACTGTCATTTAAAGTAATAAATTCAATTTTTTCGGGCAGACCCATTTTTCTTGATTTAGGAGATAAGGCTATGTGGAGATAAGGACATTTACTTCCGATCACATTCGTCTTGACAACTAATGATATATGGGTAATGTCATTTATTTACTATCATGTGAAGTAAAAAAAATCCAAATTTTCAATGCCAACCCATTTTCCCACATTTTTTAGAGAGGACTATGGTCTTGTGTCTTTTCTTGAGTTTTACTTTGACACATATATCGAAATTACTTCCATTCAAATAATACATGACAATTTTTTCTTTTTTTTTTTTTGTCAACCTAATGGTATGATGTTCATGGTGTTTAACTGCTAAAGTTCTAGTAATAGCCGCTAGACAGTGTTGCATTAAGTTTAATGGTGTTAAAATTAGCTGAAATTATGTGGGTGCTAAACTGGCGGCTACTGACATAATGTAGTTAAAGTTTTGCAGTGATTTATATGTATGCTTTATCACCAGCTTGCTGCCCCCTTGACGGAACTGCATGCATTGTTTATAAGATTCTAAAATCTTGCTTGTAGAATGTTCCCCGCGCAACATTGTGCATCCTCTTTTTCTCTCACTCAAACTCAGTCACTCAGTTGCATCTTCTCGTGACATTCCGAGTGTCACCTGCTACCTAACTGTTTTGTCCTTGTCCTTGGCTTGTTCTAAACAAATAAGTCTGGATTCATTCTTTAAAACATCCACCAAAACTATTGATACAAACAAGGAGCCAGAAGCAAAAAAAATATCCGGCATTTGCTCAAAATTTTGACCCGACATATGTATAATTTAGTTTTCCATCAAATGGCGGTTTTCCCCCAAAGCCTGTCCGTGTAATTCGCCAGGTTGTGCTCAGCAACGAGGCAATGTAGCCTTCCAAACTGCGCAGATGTATGGAGACTTAACACACACACCTTAAAGACAACTCAGAAGATTTCTTTCAGAGAAAAATGACAAATTAGAAACCCAAACCAAAGTGCTAAAAAACAATTTTAGAGAAAACGAAAAACTCACAATTGCATCATTCCTCATTGAGTGCTCAGCTACCCAGAGAATCTCTATTCAAACTACTTTGCACCTCTTCTCTCGAGCTCAATTAATATGATTAACATGCAGTGGTAAACAGCAAACCCTTGTAGTACTTAATCTAAAGTGTTGGCGATGCAGAGTTTATCTTTAAAGAATGTGGAGGTGATTTTTTTTTTAACAATGATATTGTTATAAAATAAATAAATCCATCAAGCATTAATATAAGTGTGTGTGGGTTTCATATTTGTCTGTTGGGCCTTATAAACTTAAAGTGGTACATGACAGGGCCCTACAACAAAGGAGTTTAAATAAGGCTGCTCTAGATTACAAAGAGAGATTTCTAAACACAAAGCAATGTTAACAACAAGCTTTATGTTAATGGTATTGATTATCAGATGTCATCAACCGCAGAAGTGTGCATGCTAAGCGTGTTACGTGTTACGGCTAACAGTCTCCAAGGGCTCCCCCTCCTTATTGTTGCTTAGTCTCACTAATGTTAGCTTGTTAGCATGCTCAGTATTACACCAATATTAAGGCAATGGCCACCATTTTTTTTACAATTTAACAGATGATTGCATGGCCGGTATGACACATAAGCAAACTAAACGTCTGCTTGCGGTGGGGGGCCCACAAATCAAATTCTGCTTAGGGCCCCATAAAGGCTTGAGCCAGTCCTGGATGACTGTCAGTCTGTCCTTAAATTGATGGCAGAGGAACTGTTGTATGCCTTGAATTATAATTTTTAGGTGTCCTGTTACCAATCACTTGATCAGAATTCTTCCCCCGTGCCATTCAAATGATGAAAGTAAGGGAGTCAATCCCAAAACAGTCAATCTTGATTCTATTTGCGCCCATTACTGGATGGATTCTAAATACAGTTATAACCAGATTTAAGGTGAGTCCATCTGCAGACTCACTTGGAAATGACGTAATTTTATGAGTTGGTTTGAATTCAGCTTTTGTATTGATCTTGAATTAATTCCATTAATCCCTTCATGGCAAGGCTGAGAGAAAGCGAGATAATCAGTCAGTCTACTCGTCTCGGATGCATATAGGTGTGTACCAAGACAACTGGTGTAGATGAATGTAAGTTCATGTATTTCTTTGCAGTTGCCCTGTCTTTGAATTGCTCAGATATTTTTTTTTTCAACAATGGATTGGTCACATTTATCTAGCTATCGGCGTTTTATGGCACATTTTTAATATGAGAGATTTACACACTATTTACACAATATCAAGCTCTTGGCACCAAGTGACATCATGTGTTATGCCAGAATTAGCCTAGCATCATAAATTCATGTTTTATGTCACTCTTTATAACATTTAGCCTTTAGCCAGGTGACTTTCTTGGTTATGTCACATTTGATATAACATGTTCCATAAGAAAGTGGTAAGTCTCACTTTATGAAGTATGACATTTGCTTATGTATGGTTTATGAAGGCATTGTGATGTGCTTATGAGGGCGTTATGGGTGCTTCATAAAGCTTTAATAAGCAACACTTTGTTTAAAGTGTGACTTCTCCAAAGCTAATTGTATGATGATTGTCCAGTGTAAAATTGTCCGAGGTCAGAATGGCAAGAGTAGTTTCCAACAGGTCAGTACACCACTCATGATTTTTCCTATGTAGATAAAATTAAATGTATAATCCTATTCTATAAAAGCAACCTGACACTTCAAAAACACTCCACACCCTACTTATCTTTGTGGAGAAGAGTTACTGCAATTCTTTATAAGAGTACCTGCAGCTATTTAAAATGAATTACCCTGAATGTTTACCACAATTATGTTCCTGTTCACTGTGTTACCATTGTTTCCCCATCCTTAATTGTTAAAAGGATATCATACCTGTTATCACACGGAGCAAAAAGAATCCTGAAATTGTCTTAAGATGTTCTGCAGAGCACGAAAAATTGTGGTGCGTTATCAGATCCACAGACGTCTGTCATAAGACGGGGTGATATAACGGCACCCATGTCCTGGTATGAACTTGAAGAAAACGTAATTCGCTGCCTTCAAACTACAGGACTTGTCAGTAATAGGAATCATCTGGGAAATGGACGTTCAATATCAGCACAGTACAATATGGCCTTCAAGACTGAATTTGAACATTTATGGCTCTTTTCATTTCAAACTTCATGGAGAAGCATCCATATTATCTTTTTTTTTCTAAGGTTAGCATTTTGATGGACTAGCATGCCTGCGGCAGTCTACCTGGATGATGTAGCCTACCCAGGATTGACATGGAAGTCCAGTCCACCACCAACCGCCAGAAAGTAAGAGAGTAATTTCTGGGCCTGGTAGAGTGGTAATCATGGTGCAAATAACTGATATCACCATCTTTGTAAAATGAAATCAGACAGGGCCTAGAAGGGGCCAGACATTCCACAGAACAAAATAACATGAAGTAAAGACAGTGCTCTGGAATATATCCGACCATATATATATATTTTTTTTATTATTATTAGGTGTGGGCCTAAGTACTATGTAGACTACTTAGAACACAGTCAATAATTCTTGTCAGCCTTCTTGTCCTCAGAGAACATGTACCAATAGAGGTGACCAGAACGTTTGCAGATTTTTATTATCAAGTTATAAGAACCACAGGGCAAGATGGAGAGTTAACAGTTTACCCATGAACTGCGTTTACCTGAAGTGTACTTTGATTGAGACACTGTGTGCAATTGACAAATCGTAAATGTCAATCTGTTTGAAATTATAATATCAAATGTTTATTCACCCTGATCAGACATGTAAGCCGGGGAGACCATTTGTTGTTTGAGCTGTTTGCAATGCGGAAAATACTCTCGACCGCCTCCTAGCAGAAAGGAAGTATATGGCCGGTATGTAATAAAATGTGCTTAGTCTCTTTAATAAAAGTGACCTTAAGATGTTCCAGGAACTTAAAGAAAATGTCTGTCTCAGAGTTTTTTATTTATTTATTTATTTTTTTTATTTAAGATTATGATCTGCCTTGCAGGCAAATGGTATTTCTTGGATACAGCCTGGATTCAGATTATAGTTCATGAGGAGAGGTGATGAAACTTTAATATTTATGGTTATTCTTTTTAGAAATTCAAGTCATGATATGCCTATAAACAGTTTTTGGGAATGAGAACCTGAGGGTAAAGATATGGCCCCCAAGCGGGATATTATACACAATAACACATTTTGACCTTATGTGTCAGGCTTACCACATATTTCTCTACAACATAATGTAAAGTATCAACAAAGCTTCTCATTTATTTCTCGTTTCAGCCAAAAATTGTTCAAAAAAAAAAACAATGCTTGTGAAGATAAAACAATGGATAAAACATGGCACCAACAATGAAATTATCTGTCAGACTATTACACTGTGGTTTACATACACCTGTATGATATATTTTGATACTTAAAATTCTTAAAATAGAAGAATGTACATCCTTGCTGTCCACTTTGTTAAAGCATACAATATTTTTTGTTATTAATAGGTAACTTGTCAGCTTAAAATTCCACTTTAATTTGCGGTGTGTCCCTGATGTGTCGTATAATAATTCTAAAATATAGTTGGTGGGCAAGATTAAAGTTTGTTTGAAAGGTGAAATTAAAACCACTTGTTCAAGGAATGTTTCAGTTCCTCGGCTGGCAAAGCGTTTTTTAAAGCAGTGCGCCAATTGCTAACCCCATAGTGAACCCAGCAGAATTCCATGGAATTCATTAATATATGATGTTTCTTTGATGATGGTATTCATGTGCTTTTTTCATTCTCTTTCTCTTGAATTTTCTCTTTTGACATATGCAAGCAAACACCATGATAAAACAATTTAACCAAATCAGTCTCTACAAGAGCACTGCTTAGAACTGAAGCTCTCCAGATATTTCATTCTGTAGGTGTCTCTAATTGAGCAAACATCTGTTGGACAGAAACTGTTCTGATTGCACTGCCTACATCTAACCCAAATGGGAAATAAGGTTTAATGGCAATCTGTTCCTCTACAAAAGGGAGAAATATATTACCATCTTCCTCCAAAAAAAAAGAGAGAGAGAAAAAAAAGTGTAAGCTGGTGGGAAGTGAAGTCATCTGAAGAATAGTATGCTTGGCAGGAGTTTACCCTTTTCCCATGAGTGTGGCGAGGGGAATTTGGAGGCTCTTTGGAACGATTTAGAGTAGCATGAAGCTACTTTGGAAAGCCTTCAACTTTTGCGAGCCCGATGCCACGTTTGCTTTGGTCTTTCGCACGGAAAACTGGAATCAATTGTGGCAAGGCTTTTGCAGATACCACGTCTGTCTCTTCACAGTTCATTATGCCCCGCTTGCTGTGAACGGCTTTGTTTGCCCGGGGTCGCGGGGTCACAGTTTGGAATCTGTTGCTCATACACTTAGCTGGGCTGTAATCTTATCCAGCCCTGCACAGTCTGGTCTGACCGACATGCTTGACCCTTGTTAAAATGATATTACTTGTAAAAATATGCATGCTAATCCTCTGTTGTTGATCTGCATAAATCCGAATACAAATTTGTGGACAGGACGAGGCATCGTGGAATTTGAAGTGTTTCTTTTAAGTATTTGAAACTCTAGAACACTCCTCTCAACACATACATAGGACACACACACACACACACACACATACTTGCCTGGTATGGCAATGCATTAGTTTGAGTAAACATTCCACCTTACTACAAAAAAAGTATTTTTTAATTTAAAGTCTTCATCAACCTTAGCTACTTGGTAGCTCCAAAGGAAGATTAACATTTCTTTGAAATGACAGTTAACCACAAGATCCTGTCTTTTTTCCCAACTAATTTATTTGTCATTTCAGGATACTGCTAAAGCAAGTGAATTAACATCTGAAGTGAAACATTCTTTGCGTTTTATTGTGTATTGCTGAATTTCCTAGTGATTTATAATCACGGAGGGCCAAGTAACCTCTGGTTTGTATTCTTCTATTGCGAAAACATACAGCAAACATTTGTCCAAGCACAAATTTAATTTTAATGTATTGTAAACATAATATCTATTCCATGTCATTCAGAATGCTAACATTGTTTCAAAGTCTCTGTCAGACTATAGTACTGTTAACAAAATAAGTTTTCCCTTTTTGAAAGAGATATTGCATTTTTCTCATTAAACATAACCATTCCCATGACAGTTATAAACAATGCCTCATGACAAATCAGTATCTGGTGGAACTCTGGAGAATAAAGTTTTACACACAAATTTTGAGAGGAACATGACAGCTGGAATTCATTGGTCTCAGTGATACCAACAAAGTCATAAAATCAAAAGTTGAATGATGAGAGCCCCCTGACTTTTTTTTATAAGCACGTTCTATGAATTGTGTGTTAAACAGTAGCCTGAGTACCTAAAATGGACATCTAGTCCAAGCCTCTGTTCTTTCCTCTGAGTGGTGAATACAAAAATTCTTTCCTATATTCATCGTTCAATGAAAAGAAGTGGCAAAGTGCATCCATTGGGTAGTTTGAACATACCCCAAGGATAGAGTTTGCATTTGATACTATGTCAAAATGACTTACTTGAGGCTCATAACTTGGAAGTCTGTCTCTATAGCACTGCAGTTTTATTTTTCACAGCACAACATAAGTATTAGCTGTAATCAGGGGCTTAAACTATTTCAAATGGTGTTTATTTTTACAGACAATTTTTAAGGGATGACTTGTCTTGACATGAATAATGGACTAACTCATTAAGGTGCCGACTTTGTAATATGGGACTGACAATAGCTCTAATGTGTTACCAGTTCTGTATGAATTTTGATCTCGCTCCATATACAGTAATTCTGTTGGCTTCCTGTCATGGGGATACTCAGTTTATTGGACTCTTTTGTAATGTTTGCTGCATTATTTCCTGTGCAGCTTGTATTCTAGTGGTTCCAAGAGAAGCAACATTTTAGTGTGATATCTGTTTACTCGCGTGTGCCTCTATCTATCTGTCCCTTTGCCTTTTTGACAGTTAATCTAGGTAAAGGGATGACACAGTCAAACAGACACTCTGTCAAGTTTAAACGTTTAGAGCAATCAATTCCTTTCACATATATATATATATATATATTTTTTTTATAATGGTGGGAGAAGATGGCTGATTTATAAACTTCTAATCCAATGATATTAAGATAAAAAAAAGTAAGTCTAGTTGTGCCTCTGAATATATTTTGGATAGCCTTGGGGAAGCGCATTGTTTAAATTAAGGGTATGGTTTAGGGTGTTTTGCATTTCATATGCCTTTACCACAAAGGTATTGTCTGTGATATGTACAGTACACCAGATGTCTGCATGTAATGTTGAAATGAAAAACATACGTGTGTCAGTGATGAATCATGTAATTGGTTTCTGAAAATCTCTCATAAACCTCCATACAATACATATGTCTCCGATGTGCAAAGCAAACCAATTTTAAGCTAGGTAAATAGCACTAATTTCTCAAAACAAATGTGCACTTAAAGTTACAACTTCCACTGACTCCATCGTCAATGTAAACAGTGTCATGTGTTGTCCCATGATAACAACGCTGCATATCTGCAGTGGATTACATCAGACCTTAACGTGAAGGGAAGAAAACGTTCCCTGTGGAGATGAGTGAAGACCTGATGAAAGACGTCCATTAGCTGCTCTGGACAGTAATTCTGAAAACTTCAAATAATACCATGAGTAAAGATGGATTGTACACAGACTTATGCTTGTGAATGAGCAGCAACAGTCCAGTCACGACCCAACATTAAAGCTACCAAAATCTCTGTTTTCCAAGTCACCATTTGCATGTACCTCCCTGTATTTTCCATGAACCTCTGCAAGAATTTGAGTGAATCACACTTTGTGATAATGACCTGGCGGAATCAACTGTTGCTCCGAATGAAACCACGGCTCACCTGCGGAGAGCGGCCTGATGGCTTGCCAGGCCTGACCCAGCCAGAACAATCAGATTCTCATTCATTACTGAAACTGGAGAAAGAACACAGGGGGAGGGTGGAGACATGGAAAATGTCCTCCGTTGACTGTTTAAAGCCTGTGGTCACTGATTGATTAAACCATATCCACAATCAGGTCAGCGCATGTATTTTACTAATAAATCGGGGCGATAAAGACAAATAAATATTCCCTTTTTTTATACTTTCGTCATTAAACCAATGGCATGCTGCAATCAGACTTATCAATTTCAAACACTAATGAAGGGGGTTCGATTTTAACACAGACAATTTAGTTCAGTGGTTCCATTCATGTCTGTGCCAGAATAACAGGTGCTATTTTTCACTCACTGACTGAAGTAGCGCCAGTGCTATATTTCACCACTAGATAATGAACAGGCCTACAACGGAGACATGCCCTGTGCAGCATGTGTTCAGTTCATTTTAGTGATGTGTATAATTATCCTTATCTACTACCAAGCGTATATATCTACTGCACAAATGAATGCCATTAAACATGTTATGTATTCATAATTATGTGCTCTTATGAGGGTAGGGAATGCATTTAACATCATGCAATTACCTCAGCTTCACACTGACCTTTGCACCGTCAAAGCTTTTTAGAAAATTGTGCTAATGAATACGATGCCTTAGCTATGTTGGCCTACTTCACATAATATGTCCTCACCTCAGACTGCAGAAGATTCATACTTCTCAAAAAGCCATGTGGAAACAAAAGTCATAACTATGTAACTATGGTCACTATATTTACTTAGATATTAATTCATTTGATTAGGAGATACTCCATATTGACCCTTGATGTCTCATGTTACTTTTTAGGTCTATATGAAACTGTTTGGGCTGTTCTACAGTATGCAACAAAAGTGAGTAAACTTTCACTTAAACGTTAAGTCATTACTAATCCTAATCCTGTGTCGTTTGATTGATTATGAAAGACCAATATATGACAACCAAGTGCAACAGTCATTAGTACACCCATCGTTATTGAGATTTCGTTCTTCTCATATTTTATTGTCCATCTTTATTTCAAAATCTTTATTTGAACGTGTTATTTTTTCAGTGTTAGGATCACTGTCATGTTGGAAAATTCCTCTCCTGTCAAGGTTCTTGAGACTTGAAGACATCTTTTCATTCAGTATTTTGTTTTCATGTATGCATGGTGCCACGCATAAATGCCATCTGCCCTACATCTTCCGCTCTCACGCAGCCCCATATCAGCATACTGCCTCCTCCTCGCTTCACTGCCAGTGCTATGCAGTCACTGTGGTCGTCCCGGTCAGGTCCACACCAAACATACTGCACCCCATCTGATCCTATCACATCTATCTTGGCTTCATCTCACCGACGCATACGCTGCCCGTTTTCATCAGGCTTCTTTTCATGTTTTTTGGCAGAGTTCAATCTTGCACCGAATTGTTAGCAGTGGTTTTCTTCTTGGATGCCATCTGTAGACGTTGACTTCATGTAATGTCCAGGGCATTGAGCAGAGACAAACCTAGTGCACAGCTAGAAGCACAAGAACATCTGTTTACTATTAAAAAATATATTATATTCCAAGAATTGAATGTATAGTTATGCCCTATTCCTTCAAATGTTAATGCCTGCAAATCGTTTCCTTGAACAGGTTCATAACTTACATTAAATATGCTTGAAATCAATGCACACCAAAAGTAATTACATACCAAGGTTTGGTATGGATTTCTGTCAATATGAAAAATGCATACAGCATGCCTTACTCAAGCTGTTTGAGTTAAACAATGTTACCAGCCGATGTGGCAGGGTGTGGTCCTTTGAACTGAAAATATGTACTTCAAATTCACTCTCCTTTCAAAATACGTTCTTTTTCTATGAATTTGTTTTCTTCATCAAGTAAACTGGTTTTAGCGGATGACGATGCAACATATAGTATACTGATCCTGGTGCCCAACCTCATATAACATTGAAACATGTCAATAAAGACATTCTCATTACACTGCATTATTGTTTGGTGTCATGATAAACTGTACCCAAATCCTGACAATTCATTACTAACTAGAAAGGATTGAGGCACATCAGGGCATCAAGGCAAGTAAAAAATTAATTTGAGAGAAGAATCCCCCGATAAAATTCTGCAACAGCTTCTCCTACATGTAGATGTATACCTCTATCACTTTAAACTGAAAATAGGCACAACAAGAACAGGCACATAGCACAGACGACTAGCTACTATCAACCAGAATATTACCATTGCATAACAAGCTAATTCACAGCCATATTTATCCCCCCACAAAACAAGGAATAATTGTATAAGCTGTATAGCCCTGACAAGTGCCAAGCTCATCTCATTAGTTCACCACATTAGCTACTTTTATTAAAGGTGTATTTTAATTATTACGCTTCTCACAAAGAAGTGGCTTAACAAGGGCATGTAAAGCTGGCCAGGGTTCCTCTTTCTCTCCCTCACTAAGACATCTTCGTTGATGTGCTTAGGTCATGGTGCCAATCACTCAGTCTGTGGTGGCTGAACATGGCTGCTCCTTTTCTATTCAAAGTTGAACTCTAGGGGTGCTCTGGACCATTAAGTTGATGTTTTGGGCGCCCGGCTGTTTGGCGTCTTTTCGAGCCTGCCCTAGAGTGCCTCCTGGCAACTGGTTTAGGCAGACAGGATGTCATGCCTGGACGTCGGGCAGTTCTTCTGAAGGAGGCTGCTATCCTGGCTGCCAGGCTGGTGGGTTTTCCATAGCAATGGAATGCTGAGAGCAAAAGAGAGTGGCTTTGACTTTATGTCTTTCTGCTACTTTGCCATTGCTATCAGGCTGAAAGGGTCATCTTGGCTTCCACTCCCTATGTCATTCATCATATCCTTAACCGCATGTTGCTTGGCGTATCGGATGTAGTTTCTGAGGAGAGAATAAACAGATCCTTTTCCTAGGACTGTGCTCTTATGCTTCTTTGTACAAATACCAACCTGATGAATGGTTTACTATGCAGATTACATATTGTAAATTATTTATGATACATATTGCATAACAACTCAGTAACTGTAACTCAGTTTCACTGGAACTGTCACATGCATTCAATAAACTAAAACTTGAAAATTCAAATGGGTAACAACTGGATTTGTTACATTTGTGATCGTTCCTAATTGGACAGATTTTTTTCCGGCTGGTTGCTGTGATACGGTCAATCAGATCGCTTTTAAGATAGCTGGCTATGTATAACTTGTCATGCTAGGTTATATTATATTCTTACTGTAAGGTAAATTGATATTATTAATTATTGGTCGTAAAAAATTTGCTGCAGAATAATAAATATGATAACTGTTATGGGACTGAATATAATCTAACTACTCTATCGATAGTCAAGTAGTAGGTGGATATGGGTCGAGACCCATCGAGCTTGGATCAGGTATCCACCCTCTAACCAGCATAGCAAGTATCGCTATGATACCATGGGTTACATTTCATACTAGTGATAATTATACATAACCAACTAGTGTACAAGCAATCAGACCAGCTAGCTAGTCAAATAGGAAGTTATCTTCTTTGCCAGACATTTTAACATGGTTGAGTATGTTAAATAGGAAGCCGCATATGACCATGTTTGGCAATAGGATACATATCGATCTTAACGTAAGACGTAGTGATAGCTAGCCTGTGTTGCTATCTAACGTTAATCAGTAATCGTTAATCTATCTAACGTAAAACGTAAATGCCAGAAGCATTTTACTAGTGAAAAAAGTCAACAGATGAATTTACTATATTACAACAAACTGTATTGCAAACTGGTTAACTATTTATCACTATCGCTAGCCATACAGGCAAAAACAGAAGAACTAGCCTGCAACATACGCTGTATGTCCCATCCCTTCTTCAACGTCATTGGACAACTGAGTACAAAGTGACAGTGATGAGCGTAGCATATTTTGAATTTGAACATTTTTCAACTCTCGGCAACCAAAAAAAATGCCAGCTGCTGTACACTCAGCGCTGAAAATATGCTCAGCTCCTGATAGGCTCCTGGCATATTTTGTTGGTGTGCAAAAACACTCCGCTCCCTTTGACAACAATGGGAAAAATATGCTGGATGAAGAAAAATCAGCATTGGTGGACACGGCCCCTTACAGACTGCACCGGTCAGACGTCAAATGCTGCTGCCCTTGGCCAAATCCACTGACCAAGTACAACATTGGCTTCCCATGCCTCATAAAACACCTCCAGGCAAGAGGTGAGGAGGTCAAAAAGCTGCAGGATCCTCTGTAAGATCTTAGTCTTCAGCACTTGTATTTCTGCCTCCACATAATTATTGGTATAATATCCACCATGGGCATGGTCTCATGGTAGCTGAGTACTCAGCGCACCCACTAACTAAACAAACTTAGGTTATGCTTTCCTTCAACATGCTTTGCTTATATGTGTGTTATGGAGTTTTACACTGAAACTCAGATCTGGTTTGCACAATGCTATGCCAGAAGAAAGTGAAATGGAAATGCAATGACAAATATGCCAAACAAACATGGAGAACAATAGAAATATTTTGTTAATTCTACACAGCTTTCCCTATTCTATTATTACGCCACACTAACCTCACAGCTACAAGGTTCACAGGCAACTGGAAATGATGCTCTCACTCTCTCATCTCCCGGTCATGGAGCATGTCTTTCACTGGGTGAAAGAGAGCATGCCCGTCCTTTACGTCAGTGCTACACTCCTCACTCCCCAGCCACCTCCGCACAGCCTGGAGGAGACCGAGAGAGCAGAGGAGCTGACAGGCCTCCGGAAAGTCCCTCCAGAACGCTCTTCTCTCTGCTTTGCTGTCATTGGTTGAGAACGGGGCAGGTCCTCTCTGACCTCCTCCGCGAAAAGAATCTTCCCTTTGTGCTTCTTTGAGCATTTCCACTCCTTAAAAGACAGTCTCGTCATCGTCAGGCTATGTGAAAGCCATTCGCAGTGGGAGACCTCGAGCCCAGGTGTGTGTTTGTTGTAAAAAGAAGCTACGGTTATCCCTGTCTGTGCGTCCTCAGGAATCCATGAAACATGACCCCCCACTGGGCTTCATCTGATGGACTGTCTTCATTAAAGGGGAACAAACGGCAACTAAAGGTGTTTCTCCTGTTGACACTCCCTTCTCGGCACAGGTGTCGGTGTATTTGTAATTGTGACACTCCTTGCTCAATTCTATGATCATAAATACATAATACATATACTGGCAGCACAACTGAAGGTCTGGATTGAGAGCTCTGTTGACTGAAGCATTTATATACTTCTCACACTTCAGGATAGTTAGACCAGATGATTGAGAGTAGCAGCACGGTGTAAAAAAATGAAAGCTGAGAGAAGATTGTGCAGGTGATATTATTGGTGCATAAAAACATACCGTATGAATTTTAATGAATATGGTCAAATAATTTGACCCAGATATGTGATAAATTCTTCAGAATTAATGAAAGTCTCTTTATAAGCAGGGACGCGACCATGTCCCTGTGATCAAAAGAGGAACAGAAAAACCTCATCATGAGTGAAATGTGATTTACGGGCCCCCTTTGCTCAAAATCATGTGCTCCTGTACTATGATTGTTATAACTACATGGGATGGAGGTATCAAATGAACATTTACATTTTGAAGTCAGCATTTTGCCCAAATGATACATACTTTTTGCAAGCAATTTACAATTGGCTCCAGTTGTGACATCATACCTGGGCTTCATTTTGTAGAAACTTTCACTGTGACATGACCTTGTTCTCCAGCAAATACATTAATTTGACTTCCAGCTGCTTTGTGTACATGTTTCTGTATACTAGAACACAGTTTACTCTTTGAGGGGGTTGCGGAATCACCAGCCAATCAGGGCTGCGGTTCATTAAAATGAACACATGGATGTTGAACACACTCACACTCACCCTATTTGTTCATTTCAAGGGGATAAACAGCCGCAGGGAAATAAAAATACGTACTGACATTTTTCATCAATCAGACTACACATTTTGTAGATGTCCAGGAATGAATGGACATTGAGTTTGAAATGATCAGATAAGGACTTTCAGCTTCATTATGTTACGCATGAGGCATGCGATAATGGTTGGTGTCAGAAAAGTCAAATAAATAATAAGAAAGATAATTTCATGTAAGAAATATAATTATTACAGTACTTTACCCAGTTCCCAGATGTTTTTTTCTTATGGTCAGTGCATTGATTGGGTGAAGTGCATAATCAATAGTAATTACCCACTGTTAATAAAAAGCATATGCCTGTGTTTTCTCTTGACACTGTTTATTAAGTGAAGCCTGTACTTCTGAAATGGGACATGTGAATGGCAGCCCCTCAGTCAATAAGAAGAATCGCATACTTCTCAGTGCATCGGTGAAATACCCGCTGATCAAAATGTTCTCTCCCAGTGCGGGACCATCGCAAACTGTGCGTCCCTCCTTGAGATGCCCAGCCAGTCAGCGCCGCCATAATCAGGATTCGATTCCAAGCCACGGGGCATTTCACTTCGCCACAGAGAGTCGTAATTAATTTCAGCAACTTTCAGCAACCCCATCGCTCATCATGAAGGACAAAGTACATCACAGGCATTGTATATCAAATCACCATGTTTGCATGAGATTGGCATCTATGTTAAGAAAGAGCAGTGGTCCTTCTGTTTCAAATGAAATAAACCGCATCAGGGTGAGTGATGCAGACTCAAGGTTACATGGTTTTTCTATAACAACTGGACGTCCCAGTCTGGTTTATTCTGCTTACACCATCACTCTTTGAACAATAAATGTTCATTACTCAAATTAAATGTTCCCTTCCCTATTCCCCTTCCCTTTGAACACAAAGTTGAACGCTAGCATGTCTCTGAAACCACACAGAAATCGGAGAGGGCTGTCACAAGAAATTTATGCTCTTAATTATTTCATGTTATTGGACTAATGTAGCCTGCAGGTCACATTTATTTCATTTCTGGAGACACTTTGCACTCTAATTTTCATTGACCAGTCTAAATATTATAATTGTAGCATTACATCACATTCATTTGCACAAATTCAATTCTACTCGGGAATCACTTGATTTTGGTTGGAAGTGGCAGTCCAAACCATATATGGCATAGTGGCTGAAAGAGGCCAGCCATGCCATGCACCCTCCCATCCACTCAGGCCAGGGGGCAGCTGCTCTCTAGGGATTTCCACCAACGACTTAATCCACTAAATACAATTTAGCTGACATGAAACACACAGCCTCTGTCATCTTATATTGAAGCGAGCATTAATGGCACACAGTGTCCATTGTCTTTCACATATGTATTTGTGGAAATAGTAGGATAGGCCACATTATACTCATGTGTTGAAATAGAAAAAAAAACATTAAAGGTAAAACCAAAAATGGCAGGTCAAACAAGGTACATGGATGACTGGCCATTTAAACTATTTTTCTTTCTGTGATGGCTGTTGCATAACAGTGACTGGAACTATAAGGGTGAGAAATATTTTCAAGGGATGCCAGCTCCAGCATCATGTCTCCTCATCAAGGAAGTCCTTTTGACAAACGGACCCCTTTGTACTAGCTAAGATACATATTTTCCTTGGCCATAAAGGTTAAATGTGATCTTGGAGAAATAATCACACTATTAGCACACTATGTGATTGCTGTTCATGAAATTCATAACATTCAGTGCGAAATTTCCCATAATGTCGAATATGCTTGTATACTAATTTTGTGACCTTTATTGAAATACTACTGAGCCACTTCATAGCTGTGCAGATTATAGAAAACATAATTAACACCCCTAACCAATCAGAACTGAGCATTTAACAAACATTTAGTATAAATTACTAGACTTATACTACCTTTCTGTTGATGTACGCATTACATCTGCAGCTGTAAAGTACTGCAGATTATAGTATAGCTCTGCATTCATTCTGCTTCGCCTGATTCAAATATAATGATGCCCTTTGCTTTTAACATAGTGAGTACAGGCCCGAGGCACTGTGGCTCTGCAGCAGAACACAGGAAGTCGCTGACATGTTCAGTAGCCTAATTTTTACAATGGGAATCATAGACTTGAGTGCCCCCCATATTACACACCATAAAAGGGAATGTTATCATAAAATAATAAATGCTTGGCTTGCTGTTATATTTGTGGCTTGCAAAATAAATACATGAGGATTTTCTCCATAACCTCATCAGCATTTTCCTGCTTTTGTTTGGCTTCATGGAAGACTCCCAAGGAACATTTTAGCGTTTGTGTTTACGCTGCAGCCCTGACACAAACACTGCGAGGATCTTTCCTGTTACCGGCCACCGCACCCACACGTCTTTGTAAACAACCGTTTGGATCACCTGATTTACTGCGATATGTCCAGGAACCTTAAACTTGTGTTAAAGTGAGATAAGTCCTGGAGCCATAACTGTCAGAATGGTGGGGGGATGGGGTAGGTTAAGTCACATAACGGGTGATTTAACACCAGAGCTCGCTTGTGGGTTCATAAGTCGGCTGGACAGGGCCGGCTGAATTAATTTCACAGACGTAGGAGCTTTCATTGACCACCTTCATTGACTAAATCAGTTTTGTGTTAAAAGAAGAATGTTAATCGAATTTAAGACTGAAATAGAGCCTTTGTTTTAGTTGAGGCAACTAATTAAGCCAGCCAGAGGGGGCGATGGGGTGGGGTGGGGTGGAGTGGGGGGGGGGGCACAGGACATTATATTGTTTGTTTACGAGCCAAGTAGCAGTATGCAGAAAAAATAACTTTTTTTATTTTTACCTTTCATAATTAATGATTATTGATGTAATTCAGGTGACAACTATGGCCAATCCGGTAATCAAACCTACAACCTTTTCAATCATGGTCCTTAGTCCTTCACTAGTACGTAACACTACCGATCAAAAATGCAAAAGCAAATAAAATATCCACAATTGAGTCGCTCTTCTTGGAATGGAATGTCTAATATTGTCAATGAGCACATTCTCAAACAGCACTTGTTATTTTTCTAAATCTCGCATTCGGCTAAATTCTAGAGAAGGAGATTAAGGGCTGTGCGCAGGGGCTTTTTACTAAATTGCTTCAGGTGAGAAAATGCCCTGAGGATCTACTTCATTTAAACAAGATTGCAGCCCCTTTGTAAAAGGTGGAGGTCCAGAAAGTGGAACTCTCTGGTAACATAATTAGGACGCTTTATCTAAGAGCTGGACGGGTTAAAATGCTGTAATGTATTCCTGTGCACGCACGTTGGCCGTAACGTCGGCCCAACACGTGTTTGCAGATTTCTGTCACCCTGGGACCGCTGGAAGCTCTGTCCCTTAAGTCTGAAATGCTTTTTGTACGACCACAGCTTGCTGGCCAGTGCCTGACTTCCCCGTTCCAGCCAGATGTCTCTTGTTTGAAATGGCGTTTCAATCCGGAACGCCAGCGCCGTTCCTCAGGAGGTCCCCACTTGGCGCCAGACAGCAACGGGAACCGAGCCCAAAAGTCAGAACAGGTCCCCGCTCCTCCCTGATCCCGGCAGGCTCTCCGGCTACTGCCGACCTCATGTGGGGTACTCCGATCTGCCGAGATTATGAGCCACATCCTGACTGCATTACCCTCGGTTAGAATTCCTCCCCCCGGCCCCCCTCCCAAAATAGGATGTGTCTGCTTTTGTTTCTTGAACCTTCCTAGGGGACCATTGAACAGTTCAAAGACTAACACTGTCATTAAAAGATTGAGGCTATTTCCATGTAAAACCAGTTCTCTCCAAACTCTTTAGCAGCAGTGTCTAATGGCTAAGAACCCAAAGCTCATTGGAACATACTTTTTAAAGCCCCCTTAGAACAGCGTTTGAAATGCTCCAAGTTAAGAGAAGTGAAGGCTTTTAATATGTTACATTTTTCTGCTGCAGGACATGCAAAACGATTATGAAAGAACCATTTGCCTCCGTGTCCACATTGCGACCTGTTAATGAGAAGGGTTACAATGAACAGAATGAACATTTGTACTCCCCACTTTCAACCTGCTTGAATGTCGTTAGCCACTCATCCTTCGGTTCTGTTTATAGACTGAGAATCGGCTGAAGATTGTATCCTCAGAAGGTTAATGAACAAAAACATCAGTGCATCCAGCCAATAGGCGTTCACTGTGAATTAGTTTTGCAAATTATTATTGACAACATGCCTCAGGAATAGAAGGGACAAGTAAATATTTGCACGGTTCATGTCTAACAGAGCTGATGGGAGCAGAAGATGCCACAGTAGCTCAATACAGAAAAATACATGCCCTCATCCATTGTTCAGATCCTGGCTACTAACAGATGTATAACTAATTGCTTTATATCCCTGTATAGCTGTAATTGCATTTTAATAGCTTCACTGAATATCGACAATTACAAAAGCAATCCCTTCCCTTTTTTATTACGTCCATTATTTGCTTCTTAAATTCGTCAATGCAGCGCCCGGCTCCTACAAAAGGAGAGCCGCTGCTTTAAGTTTGCAATCCCCCCAAAGCTGCCCGTGAATCAGTGACTATTCTACACCCCACGGGACGCTCGGCGGTACGGGACAGCCAGCAGATCGGGGAAAGAGATATATCTCAAAGATGAGAGTAACTCGTGGTCCATGAGTCACTGGTGCACCAAAGGAACAAATGAAGCAGCGGCACACAGACCTCTATGAGCTAAAACGCTACCCCGGACAGATGTGAGAAATGTGCGTTCCTCTGTTATGGACGCCTGGTCTGGATGTACTTGGCTGAGAACATGTCTGTGGCTTGGATTTGGAACTGTCAGGGCTAACCAAGAGGTCTCAATTAATCCCGCCTTCTTCCTTTCTTACCCTGAATTTTAAATGAAATCATGCCCAAATAATATAAAGGACTTTTGGCTTAACTGATGGCAGTACCCATTAGGTCACGTTCATGTGTGAGGCACTGATTTTTAACACTCAACCACATTTGACTTGTGATTTTTATTTATGTATTTTTTTTTAATATATCTTACTTTGACCAGTGTAAATGCAAATTTTCCTGAAAAAAAAAAAAACCTCATTTATTTATTCAGAGGCTTTTAGAACTTATATTTTCTTTACTTGGAAATTCTGCCCATGGCATATGAATGTGAGTGATCTAAGCGACGGAATGTACTTGTCAGACTTTACATCGGCACGTTAGCCCTCTGACATCTCCCTGATCACTTCAAATGCAACGCAATCAAAATATGCTCGCAAGTGATCAATACTGTCACCGCTGCTTAATCCCAGCAGGAGGCAATCCCGCTGTACGGGATGATAAAAGGGCACGGCTCATCAGAACACATCCATATGAGACCAAAGATGCCTCAGGTTTCTTTGATTTGCGGTCGGGGCCCCGGCTCAGGATTTCCATGAGAAAGCCCAAACGCGCTGGCAGAACATTCATCTCGCGAGCCAATGTGCTTCATGGCTGACCCTGTGAGGTAAACCCAGTCTCATGTGCAGTGTGATAAGAGGGAAGGGTACGGCTTGAATATTTCTGGAAGGTGTTTTTACAGTCCTGCCCGCATATTTCATACCCCAGCTGCTGAGCCAGCAAGAGCGCATAGTTGTGACAGAAGGGGAGCATAAACCTGGAGGCCGTTTACCAAGCATGAAAGCCTGCGCTGAATAGCTCCGATAGTTTGTGGAGAGAACCACCTCCGACACAATAGATATTATTCTTTCCAGGCTCTGGGACTGTAGGAAAATATTTGTTATTTGCACTGTGCCTAAAGCATTTTGCCCCATGGCCCATAGCAGTGTGATTTGAAGGCTGATGCCAGTGAACAGCACTTTTCTTACGTCAACATCTGTTTTCGTAGACTGGTAAAAAAAAACCTACGTGGAGTTTGGTGTTTATTCTGCTGTGTTTTCCCTGTTGGTGTGATTTCTTGGATCAAGTTTCCTGCCGCAGAGATGCGGGGACAGTCTGCCATAATGCCTTCCGAATTGTAACGAGGGCAGTTTAAATAAAAGTGAGAATGTTCTGCTGAACAAAAGTTAGCATGTATTAGAGAAACACAGGATGGTGCAAACGTGTAATTGTTTAGCCAAAATGTATGCATGTGCCGTAAATGGCAAATCCACTGGAGGATTTTGACATTCTAAAACTAATATTTGTTCTTTGTGGTAAAAATATTGAGCAGCTGCGTCCACGAAAAAAGGCTGACTGTTGAGAAGTCCAATAAACAGGAAGTAGGATGTAGTCCACAGCTGCACCACTCTGGCACAGACTATTTACTAGATTTCGAGTGAAAATAAACTCTGTTTACACTGTACATCTGCAACTTATATTCTGTTCGCATCTCATGATTTTTTTTTCTTTTGAAAAAAAAAAAAAATAAGTCTCTTACCTCACTCTTTTGTACTAAAAAAATATATATACATTAATCTGTTAAAAAAAATACCTTTGAAATTATATTGTTTCTTGACCTGGAATTACTGTATTAATTTGCATTCATTCTCAAATGTGTGAATACCTACAGTGAGTGTATGCATCAGGTAGTTATGATTTTATTGCTGAGGTTACCTTTCTTGTAACTCTGCTTTTAACTGTTATAGGAAGCCCAAGGTGAATGTCTCCAATTAACATTAACTTACAGAGACAACTTACATAGACACGCTGCTTCTGAGGTTAACTAACCCCCTAAAACTTTCCAATTAATCCTGCATTTACTTGCTTAAAATGTTGTACTTATCTTGTACACAGGTCTGTATACAGAATATACAATGGTTTGATCTGGCATCTCTCAGTTCACTCATTTTCATGTGCACCTGTGTCAAATTGGATAAGGGCCAGAATTAGACTGAATGACAGGCTCCAAAAACCACTAGTCTCTAATAAGTGCCTGGTGTATTTGGTTGAGGAAGTATTAAAGTATGTGTGATCAAACTACGATTGCATTTATTGTTATGCATGTGTAGAATTGACCTAAGACAGAAAAAAACGTAAAACATAAAAAAACTAACACATTTAAAGAGAAGAAACCCAAACTGTATTTTCCATTAGCTGGTCTACTCCACCACCAAGCACGTTCTTCTTTAAGACGAGGGGGTTTCTGTTGACCCCCTTTTTTTATTCGCTTGTTTACTTTTTTTTCTGTATTCCCGGTAAACATGTCAGTCTAAAAGGTAACATCGGGAGGCTGGTGTGGGGAGACAGGCATGTTTGCTGAATGCTGTAGTAGGTGAGGGCCACATAAACACTACTGGGATTTATACAAAATGGAGCATCAGCACAATTTCAGTGGATGCAGGGCCTTGAACGCCACATGAGTGAGTTATCTGGGTCAGCCGAACAAACTGATGATGCTTGAACACAGCTGCACTCCTTCTTGTGTGTAAAACCAGCTACAGTTCAGGTCGAGATTTATTCTACACCTGTGCAGTGCTATATATAAATTTCCAGTGTTAATGGAATGTTCGTATTTACATTGGGTGTTGCACATATGTCCATGTAATGTGCGTGTGTGTATGTGTACATGCGTAAATTCACTAAATGACCAAAAAATGATATATAAGGATTTTAATAAGCTCTGTGTGAATGAATAAACGAACACTCCATGCTAATCTTTGTCAAAGTCTGGTAATGACTTTATGGATGGAATGTACTTACTGAGACAGTCTGTGTTTGAGGTCTTACTGTTGCTGCCGAGAATGAGTTACATTTTCAGATGAACTGAGAATGTTAATTGTGTTAATAAAACAATAACACGATTAAGCATTATGATACAAGGGTCCGAGGGCATCTAGAATGGAGAGGAGAACGATGAACTGAAGGTGGAGAGGTTCAAAATTGTGATGCCTCCACAAAACAAAGGTAATCTTTGCAGCTTGCAAAGCCATTTAACTATGACTGAAGCGTTTTGCAGTTCACAGTGCTAATTTGTAATTATCATATTAATTTGATTGTGTAAATATTTCCTTAGTGTTAATTCTATATTAATTTGATGACTCATTTAGCTGTAAATTTAATTCTCCCCTAAATAAATATTATTTCAAAGTACAAAAGTGAAGCAATGCCAGCAAGTAGTTGATTTTTAAACTGATTGACAGCACTAGTTCTTACCTGAAGAAGTAACTGTGCCACTGAAAAGTTCAAAATGTAATTAAGTGTTCCTGTAACAGGACTTCCTGGACTATTTAGCAATCAGAACTGCACAGAGGATTACTTACTTCAGGCAAGCCACACCTTTGGCCATGCTGTGACTTATGGAATCAGTGGAAATGAATTATTTTTATGTTTACCTACAGCAGGCGTACATCTGACATTCTATTAGATGTCTAACGCGTTAACTGAAATTCATACATTAAGGAAAATGGAAAGTGAGGTTGTTATTCTTTGTGCTGTGACTGTGAACACAATGTAGCGGAGTTAAAATGGCGTTTTGAGTAAGAGCTGGTGTGATGAAGTGCATATTCTCTGGAAGAAATTGTGTGGAAAATTGGAGAGTTAATAAAAAGAAGACCGTGGCGGGGCTCGGTCGGGGAGAGGGAATCGGGGCAATCGAGGGCCACGCCTACCGGGCACCTGCGCCACATTTTTCATCTGGGCGAAGGTTTTAAAAGGTGTGTTTTTTTTTTCCCCAGTCGGTGTCTGAGACCAGAGACAGAGGACGAGAGAGACGAGGAGAAAACCCCTCAGCAACAGGAGAGAGACAGTTGAAAAGTGTCAAAAAAGTATCCCCCACCCCCCTGTTAGTTATTCAGTTCGAGTTTTCGCTGAATTTTATTTGGGACACTGTTTGTTATTTTCAGCGTTTGTTTTTGTGTGTGTTTAATACTCTCTCTCCAAGTGCATTTAATAAAAACTGTGCCCTCAATTCCCTGTGTCCGCCTATTCTGTCCAACCCAGGAGACTCGCACGGCTTGTGACAAAGACATTTTCAAATTTGAAAGGAGTATATTAAACACTTTTCAGACAGCAAACTTCAGGGTCTTCTCAAGGAAGTGTGTTTAAAGGATTATGTCAGTCAAGTGAGGCCTACCAAGATGATTAAATTTTTTTTGCCATCCTACATTTTTCATCAGCGGTATGGTGGTACATTCTTATTTCAGATATAGACGCATACTGACCAGATATCACAGTTGCTTTTTTGCAAGCTTTATTGAAGAGTTGAGCCAGTGTACTTCCTTTTATGATGTGCTTACTGAACACATGAAAAGCTATTAAATACAAATTCAAGCTGATTCATAAAAGCTGTTGGCGGTTGTGTCTGAACACTCTATTCAGAAATGCACAGATTATGCATCTAATCCAGATATTTGCTCTTCCCAAGTTGATGACTGGTCCATGGATTTTCTCTTTTTTCATTCATTGGTACAATCGTTAAAACCTCATATTACTACAGAAAAGAACTTAAATAAAGTAAAGGTTAGCCTGTTGAGAGCAGGTGAGGTCAAGCCACAAATAAACAGTCAATCCTTTCCCACACAAGTCCATTTATTGAAGCAAATGATTGTGGAGGCAAAACATAGGCAGCGAAACAATCTAGGCCCATGAAATAAAACAGCAATACTTGCTCGCTAAGTTACAATAGGTATGAAATAGCAAATATATAGCTTCTTACTATCTTTAACATCAACGATGTAAAAAGTCAAACAATAAACTGGTATGAATCGTGCGTTTCATTGTTCATAAAAGTTAAAAAAAAAAACTTGGCCTACCATAATTTTTTGGTTTACGGATGCAATGAAAGGTAAAGGTGTGTGCAGAGGGGCGACTTAATAAAAACAACAACGCCATAACGGCTCAAAAGTTTCCTCTTCATCTACTGCTACTTCGCTTATTTTACAGTCTACCCATGTTGTGTCCTTGTGACTTGCACTTTTCCTGGATAATGGCTTTCAGTTTCTCTGAATTATACACACATATATAATTCTTATCATGTTTTTTTTTGGTCATAGCTGTCAGTTAGCAACATTTTGGGTGTCAATAGAGATACAATGTTAAAAATGTGGGTTTTGTTTGTAACATGCATCATTAAAAATAAACAGTCTGTCACGTTACTCCATCGTTAACGATATTTAGTGTTAAGTCACCGGTTTTAATTCATGTCAATGCACATTGGGGTAGAAAACCTTCGTTTTCCTCTTTTCCACTTTTCTCTCATCTGCCCAAAGTCCAGATTAAGTCAAACCCACATCCAGTTTTCTGCCCAGATATTTTGTTAGTTAAGTAGGTACAAGTAGCGACCACAACGCACATTATTATGTTGGTTTGGACATATAAAAAAACAAAACAACTTTTTTGTGTGTTTTTTTTTTTTTTTTTTTACACGGTGTGTATTATAGTGAAATATAGCTACTGGATTAATGGCATCAGTTCGCTTAACAGATCAGTCATGACTGCCCATGTCTGCATAAGTGTGACACCACCTCAGTAAAATTCCACAACTCATAAAGGTGCCGTCTGTAAACTCATGCCAAAGCAAAAGTGCAAGTTTCGCTAGCGATGGTGTGATTGATGCATGGTGAGTGAGAACTGCATAATCTGTCTCTCTGATCTCACCTCTCTGTTTGCAACCTGCTCAGGCTAAAACATGCTGTGTACGTTTTGGGAACGGGAGGTCACGCTGGTCCGTAGAGGGAGGTAGCCATTAAACGCCTGTCCCATTAAAGAGCTGGCGGATAACAGCTGCTATCTCTCATGTTTTCCTATGTGTCATTCTGAATACCTGAAAGAAATGTGCAAAAAAACCTGTGACTGTAACCTTAGAGCTCTATCAGCACCGTTCACTTCAGACGGGAAACATTGTGTTCATTCAGAGTCGCTGTTCTGAGATTCCACTCTCCTTTTCTCGTTGAAGAAAAGAGAAAAAGAGAGGAATACCTCTTTCTCTGAGCTCACTGTAATTCATCTCCTTCCAATTCTGCCTGAAATCACTTTGAAACACTCGGGCTTTTCTCTCTGCCTCTCTCCCCACCTCTACGCCTCTATCCACCCATACAAAAGATCCTGGTACAGTACGATCGCAGAAAGAAAGGAGTTATTATTTCTCAGAAGAGAACTCCAGACACAGCATATGCGAGACAGCTGCTCGGATTTAACCCTGTCTTGCCCGGGCTTGGAGCATGTGACTGTGTGTGTGTGTGTTTGTGTGTGCGCGCGTGCAGAGTTGGGTCAGGGGTGTCTTTGGCTGCCACAGTGTCGGGGTGTCACCTTGAGGAGAGGTGAGTGAAGTGAGTAATGAGGCAGCGCCAGCATCATTATTTAAAAGAGGGCCGCCGTGGCCCGCAGGCGTGGTGTCAGCGCCAGCCGCCGTGCCCTGGGGAGTCGACGGGAGAAAATGCACGCCACCTCCGAGTCCAAGCCAGGCCATTATTTTGACCGGAGAGCCGATGAATATCAATCTATTAAGAGGCGAAGCAGATGTGCTTGTGCCGCTCGTACGCTTTCGCAGGGAAGCTGTACACAACGAGCCGCGCGGTGCATTTCATAAAGCACAAGGACGATGTTTGGCTCCATCCTGAGAGCAGTGTGTGGGTTGTTAAAGAAAAAAAAGAAAACCTTGCTCCCATCAATATAAAACAAATGGTGTGTTAGAGTGCAAAAAAAAATGCTCACTGTTAAATCTGAGTCAATGAAACAGTGTGAATCCAAGCTTGCTATTGTGCACACATTTTATTATCAAGTGGATTTAAATTTCAATATACATTTGGTGAAGCTATAGTTAGTGCAGCTGTGGGGTTTTTTTTTTATATCATGGCTGAAGGTTACCACGTCCTGTGCTATCTCTGTAATAGAGCCAAACACTTGAGTGACAAAGGATACAGAATAGTTTGTATTTGATTCACTGGTGCTTTCTGAGAATGGGGGCGTACTTCATCCCTCTAGTAATTATATTTCTCACTCTCTCTCCCCCTCTCATGGGGAAGAGATTGCCGAGCTCCTCCAAACTGAATTATTACCACTCCCTTCATTAGAATGCGCCGCGTGGGCCAGATCCTATGGATTACCGTTCATACGTCTTATTTTCCAAACACCTCTTCACATCAATGGCAGTAAACCCCTACCCCCCACCCCACCCCCCTCCCCCCGAATAACAATGTCACTTTACATTTGTCTGTTACTCAGTGCTTTGCTTTAAAGCAGGCCTTTTTAATATTTCATCAAGCACATGCTCTGTGTGTGTTTGAGGGTTTGCGTGGTTTCAGGAGATTGAGCTGTCTCTCCACAAGACGGATTTAAGAACAGCATGATGCATCGGGAGGCATGTCTGTTTCCAAATTCCCCGTGACGGTTATTCTTCCTCCCCTGATTTCCATGGGAGCTGTCTGACCCACGGGCTCCCCACCTGTTCCGCTGGACGCACGTGAAGCCTAAGAAAGGAACAGGGAAAAAAAAGGCATGCGATGACCTCAGAGCTCCGCAGAGCTCAGCAGAGCTCAGCTTTGGCCCAAATCGCATGCCCCCTGCAATTAACAATGCAGATTTTATGAACGCAGCGGTCCGGGTCAGGAAGCATGATGTGCCAAGGTGTGGAAGTTCGGTTGCTGCATGTCTTTTTAAATCCTATTCTTATTTTTTTTCTCCCCTCCATCTCCTTCCCTGCAGTGCCGGCCTGCCATTGTGCTCAAAGGGGTGTGAATTCACTTATGTGTGAGAAACAGTGCTGGCTCGGCTGAACCGGGGAGCACATCTGAACCTCCAGAGACTGCATCTCACAGAACGAGGCACTAAGGTTTACAATAAAAAACAGGGAGGCTGATGGGTAACACTTTAGACTAGATATTAGTAATAAAGGATGTGCGAATCTGTAATATTGTCCTTTAAGGCCGCCCTGAGCAAAGACATAGATTTGTTTACATTATAATTTTCGGTGAATAAATTTCTTACCTCACAATCCCTTTGCAAGGCCCATTTTTATGAGTTTTTATTTTTTTTACCACTGCATTATTTACATGTTTTCCAGGGTAGTGCACACTGTCGAGAAATACTCATTTCTCAGCTTGGTTAAGGTGGAACTGCCCTCCTGTTTGACTGACAGGTCGTTAGCGAGATTCAGGACTGTCAGTGATCCAGCCCTGGTTGCTTCAGACTATGAAGTGAAGTACCTGGATGGCTAGAGTACCTTCTAAACACACCAATCATGGTGATTTGTGTCAACACAATACAATGTTGTGTACTGGATCATACCAGCGCCCTCATGACATGCAGCGTGTCGTGGCACATTAATTCTCATCATGCTCACCAGCTCCACGTTTTACAGGTTTAAAGGGATGTTTCACTTTGATAACACTCTAAGCGCTATAGTTTCCTTACCTCTGGTGCATACATGTAAATGATTATCAATACTCCATCAATACAAAACTTGATAATATGGTGATTATTATCTTTCCGCATGTCGGTTCTTATTTTGAAACATAACTTTCTGTTAAAATGTATGACGATCTGGTATGTTCGTTGTTATAGGTGAAATGCTTATTTGCAGTTTACTCCTGTGCTAAATGTGGCCAGCTAACATTATGGGAGTGTGTTAGCATTATGCCGATTGTGAACAACCAGGGAGTAGCTACCCAAGTCACACATTAAGTGTAATTACACGAAAAACATTCCCCTCATCAATAACTAATTGGAAATTACCAAAAATTTAAATTGTAACTATGACATGGGCTTGGCAAAAATACATACCATAAACTTCCATGTCATTATTGATATATGTGTGCATATGTGTGTGCATGAATCGAACAGCATAGACAGTAGTGATTGGTTTCGCATCTGCTGAGTGAACTCTACCATGGGTCTTGCAGTCAACATGTGCACATACTCCTCCTGAGTCAAAACAAGACAATCATTTAGTGGGGTTGACATATGGTACCTCAACTCAAAGGGGGAAAAAATGCAAATAAATAAATAAATCTTATTGTTTTGTAATAGCGAGGTAAATGTAACATAATGAAGAGATAATTCTATTTCCAAGAAGCTTAAGGCACAACAATTATCTTTGTCATAAAATTGCCATATAGCCTTGTGGGTCAGATGTTTTCAAAGCAATATCATTATTGCCCTATGGAAGTTATACATAAGCAAAATGATAAGTATTTTTGAATTTTTTTGGCCTTTATAGGCTGAATTGCTCCCAATTTTTCTCATCCTTTGTCCATTTTTCAAACGAGGGATGTCTCAAAAGCCACAGGAAATGAACAGAGTTGCTGAGGTTCTCAGTGATTTTAAATCAATGTACATGATGGAGATGCATTAAAGTTCAGTCTACTCACAACAACATTTCACACATTATGGATGTCATTTTGAGCTATTTAACTACAGAGCAATGAAGTGCATTGCACCGGCTTTTAAAACTGTCAGTGAATATGGAGGTAAGCTTTCTTTAATACTGGAAAAACCGATAAAAATCTGACACAGTAAGCTGCTGCTTTCCAGTTAAATTGGTCGCTGGAGTCAGTCAGGTTCATTATCCTCTGTTATACACGCGGCTGCGTGTGAGCAGTCTAACGATTGGCTCCTGTCCAGTGAATCTACTGAAAGGGTGAAGAGGTAAAGTGTGATCAATACCGCTATCACTGAGTTAATATGGCAGCCTCGTGAGAATCTCAGTTTGTGCCCAGGCTCGTTCTGCCAGCGCACCTTTTCTCTAAGCTCTGGAATCTCAGATTTCCACACGACACAACTTGCAATGAAATTACTGAGGATGCCATCCCTTCAGGGATGCATATTCAAAACAATTAAATATTAAACGTAATAAAAAGGAAAAGTAATGAATGTGTCTTATTTTACTGTGAGCAGGCACAAAGAAAGAAACATGTAATGGAAAATGTTCAGTTATTAATTACTGTGTTCTCATGGATATCAAATATATGTTTTTCTTTTGACTAAGCTTTATATGTTTTCCTCCCAAAACTTAGAAATATAGGCATTACTGTATTCTCCATTGAGAATTACTGTTAATCCAGCAATAAGTCACAAAATGTGCATGAGAAATGAACTTTATTTCCATTGTCCTTTGGTGAAGGATACGTTCTGGGTAAATGCCTGGCAGTACTGTAGGAATTGGCAGAGAGTTGTTGTTTTAAATAATATTATGGAAACACTCAGAATCAGTACTGTGTGCAGTGGGCCACCGCAATGTCTTTTGACACAGGGTGGGCTGGGGAATCGCCTTACTCTCAATATTCATGCTGTTATTCCTCTCCTTACATTACGGCTGGCCCTCAGAACCAGCCATCTCTTGAGAAATAATAGGGACGCATAATCAGCGAAGATTTGCCAAACGCCTGCTGAACCAGTCAGACACGTCAAGGGTTTTTCGCGACGACCGCTTTCTCATTACCCAAAGCAGATGGGCAGATTATGGATTTCGAAAGGCGAGCAGACAGGGGGATGGGTTGGCAAGTGGCTTTTTTTTAAGAAGCCCTGGAACCTGCGGTGCTGGAGTTAGCGCTCACCTGGACCAGCGGCGAGCTGTTTGTCTGCTCTGGAGGTGACTGCGCCCGGGCACAGCGGCATGCCAAGCTACGCTGGCATCGATGACTGCAGCGACGGAGGGATCCATCTGCCTCGGGGAGCAATGTGTGCAAGCGCGGTGACAGTTTCTGCAGGCAATTAAGCGAGCTGAAAGAAAGCAAACTGTTCCTATTAATGTTATCTGTGGGTTTCATTGTTAACACGGGTATCTGTTTCATAGTTCTGCAGGAACCTTGGTACTGCTGGATTTGTCCAATGGTCTGCATGCTGTTGACCATTGTGGCAGGGGTAAATAGCAGAATACGAATGGCTTATCACATTTAAACACGTTCCCTTTTTGTAGACACTGGACATTTCCAAAATGAGAGTCAATGAGCAAACTTGGAAAAAAATAAGGACTTCTTTGTATAAGTTTTAATATAGGAAAAAAGCATAGTCAGATGCAAGTGCATTACTTGAAATTAATCTTTATTTCTTATATTTATTTTTTGATGCAAAAGGCCATAATTTGTGACACAAGGATGATTAAATGAATAAAATAATATTGATTAAAAAAATTCGGTTGCAAAATCAGACTCCTCCTTATACCAGTACCACCAGTTGAGACATTAACACAAAACTGAAACACAAAACACAAAAAAGCATCATATGCAGGTCAGACTGAACAATTTCTTCCTTAATTTCCTACATCTACCGACTCACATGGTCTCTGAAGTTCTGCTACGTTTAGGAGTTTATTTTCTTTGCCCAGCTTGCATCAAACCTTTGTGTAAAAAGTTCTGAGAATGAGATAATGCCTCTCGCTGTGAGAAATCACAACAGGCCATAGGGCAGGCAAAGGAAGAGTGCTCTTTATCTGTGTCTAGGCAAACGAAACCCAACCCCCAACAACTTTTTGGGGTCAACCATGCAAAACCCTTTGGAAGGAAAGGAATTTTTGTCTTGAGGCAACCTTTGTCGGTAAGTTGCAGACCAGATAAAAACATTCAAAATTTATCTGTAAAACCAAAACATTTTTTCGTTAAAGCCTGTACATCATGCTGTGAATTATTTTTTTTTAACACAGTCTTATCGACTGTTTCCTACGAGCACTCAACATTTAGATGCTGCAAATGATTGCGTCAGCTTTTTTCACGAATGTGTGCAAGCGATTTTTTGCCAGTTCCCGAGGGAACCCGGGCATGCCTTGGTGTTATCCTGCCTCTTTTTCCCCCTTTTTTCGGCGAAATGAGTGACAGGACAAACCATGTAGTCATTAGCCTCGCTGAACCCACAGCTCCCTCGTCCTCAGGCCTCCGCGCCTCGCTAGGCTGGCCGCCGTGGCGCGCCGCGTTGTGGGACGCCCGATATGTAAATGGCAGCTACTGAGCAGACGGGGCCTCTCTCGCCCCGGAAACTTGCCACGCGGTTCTTGCTGAGGCGACGGATGACTTCCTTTTCTCGACGCTTTCGCACACATCACTGCTGTCGCCACGGATAAATCTGGAGACACCGCCGCCAGCGAGCAGCCTGGCTACACTCAGAGGAAGAGCTTTTGCTTTGCTGCTTCCGTCTCTATTATTAGCACGATTATTTCTATTAGAAGTAGTATATAATAATGCAAATAAAAGGATGTTTCACAATGAAGACCTCCTGCACCCCCCCCATGTTATATTTTATATTTAAATAAAATTGAGATGATAACTTTGTATCTTGCTGTACAGTCGGCTGAGATACTGGCCATAGCTGAATTCCAGACGACTTTCCTCGGAATGCTGCAGTCTGACATGGTGCTATTGGATTTGTGACACATCAGGATTCCTAGATCAAGGTCAGGATTAACGCTAAGACCTGTGCTATTGATCAAACGCACATCTCACCTCATTAAGGGTGCCTGTGTCTGTCCCACCAAAACCCATCACAAACGGAGAAAACGGCTGATGTGCTTTCTTTATTACTCAAACCTCTCTGCGTCCATGTGGGTAGGGGGTTGGGGGGTTAACTGAATGGGAATGTTTACTCTGCTATTTTTTTTTTTTTCTCCAACTTCATTTGACTGACAGCCCTCCAGTTCTGTCCGGTTTCTAAAACTAAAAAAGTAAAATGAAAATATGCACTAGGAAAAAAATAAATAAATATGATAAAAACACTCAAGATTCTCAAAAAATTACAAATGTAAGATTAATTACTGAGAACGTTTTGATCCAATAACAACTAACAGATGTTCTTTAAATATTTTGCTTATACAAATGGATAGAATAATTATCATGACTTTCAAACAAATTTTCCACTATGATCTTTGAGTATTTCCAAGAAAATAGTACTACTGCCAATGAACACATGACCATTGTGATTGGAGTGCAAATTTCTTCTATCTCTTTTGACTTGGCATGCAAACACACATACACACACACACACACACACACACAGATTATTGACATACTGTTCAGATGGTAATCTCACTCTCTTGGCCTTGTCATCATGCAACCACCCCTTCTATTTCTTCCATCAAGGGACCGCAATTAATTCAGTATTGATCCCAATTTTAAATTAAAACCAATACATAAATCTCATATGTGAACTTCCAGAATTTTGATTGTCTGGGGAGAAGTCTGACAGGCTATACCAGACCCAAACCAGCCATACATTTTACTAAATATAACCGAAAAGTAGAGTAGCTGATCACACCAGCAATGTGTGTACATGTATATGTATGTGTGTATGTGTCTGTGTATGTGTGTGAGAGTGTCTGTCCTTTAACATACTCTTCTTCTTTTCCACAGAAACCCTGTGCATTCACCTTTTTTGGCGTCATCTATGAGCTATGCTAGGCTGCGGATTGCTAGGTCAGGGTACCTGGGCCAACAGTAAACATTTGTATGGATGTCTGGGAACCAGCAGTATCAGCATACCTCGTCTGGGATCCTCTGATGCTGGATTAGTGGAGTGCAGGGAGCCGGAGGTGAAAAGGTTATTGTTTCAAGAGGAGGGAGCAGAGTGAGGTCCACTGCCCTGTGCTTTTCTAGCCAGTTGTATTCCAGGGGCCATTTAACCTCCAAGTCAGAGGAGGCTCTGCTCGTGACCCTAACCAGTCCCCGCACTGTTTGAAACTCTGCAGGAAAACACAGAGTGCATTTGACACTCATAGCACGGAACTTCTCACGGTACTCGAAATCACACACCCAGCAATGGCGGCTGCTGCTATCTTAGCAGCCTCGCAGTGTGGGGTAGCTAAACACAGAAAGTCGGCCTCGCGCAGACTAAATAGATGCTCATTAAAGATTCACGACTCATGTGTTTACATGATAGGAGTGATATGTTATGTGTTTGCTGCCCTATGCTTATTTAAATGGGCAACACATCCATTTAGGGGAGACCTGGAATTCACATTTCCACAAGGCAGTGGAGACTGTGGCTCAGCTAAAGACTGATTCAGTACGTCTGGCTAGAAAAATTGTTCACTGAAATAATACAGGGGTGATGTCGAATACATTATCGAGGATAATTGATTAATGAAGAATACCTGCATTACCCATATCTTTAATTTCAATTCAGAAATTTGAATTTGGAACCCACTTCCCATTGCTGGAACATTTAATATTCACCACGCTCACAAAAAAACCACCACCTGCATAAATGATCCAAAAATTACCCAGAGCTCATTTCAGTGGAACACATTTTCCAGACAACTGGAGGTTTGGGAGGATTTGTTATTGAGGACGGTTTATTTACTGGTCTTGGGCTTGGAGTCTTAAGGGGGAAAGGAGTTGAGCTGTTCTCGAAGGAGACGAGAACCCCCCTGTGGAGATACAGAGAGGAAGGTGGAGATGGGGGAGGGGATGGGATGCCAAAGATGCAGAGCATGATGGGAGATGAGGTATGTGGCATTTTTAAACTTTTAAGGAGACTGGGAATTGGTTGAACGGTTGTCAGAAAAATTATTCTCCCGAACTTTGTTTTACCAAACTCCGTTTAAATATTAATGTACATTTTTTTCATGATTGACAGCCTGCCAAAGTTTTATATGAGTGTTTTTCCCAAACCATTCTCACACTTACAATATTTTTTTTCTTTTTTCACCAATGTTCATGTCATGGCAATTTTCATATTTAGAGGGATTATTTCATATTGTTGGCTGGCCATTTAAATCAAAGATTTTGGTAATAAATACTCATTTGCATATCGGTTAAATTAATGCATTTTACATGAATACAATACTTTCACGATACGTCAGCCATGAAAATCTGTGACTCACAGGCAAACTAATCATTTGACTGTGTCCTACAGTACATAATTTATACAGCTGGAAAACCTATTGTCAGTATGACTGTGTAACTTGTGTTTTGGTTTCTTGTGTTTCTGTCGGCTTTGTTTGGATATTTTCGTGTTTTTTGTTCCCTGTCCATGTGTGTTTGTTTTTTCCTGTCATTGTGTTTCCCCGCCCTCCTCGTTACCTACCTTGATTATCTGTTTCACCTGCCCTGTTGTACACCTGTGTCGCGTTTGCTTGTTAAGTCTTGTGTATTTATTCTCTGTTGTTTCGGTTGCTTGTTGCGAGTTTGTCTCAGTTGTTTGTCCTCTGTGTGTGCACTACGAGCCTTCTAGTCCTGCCTGCCTGCCTGCCTGCCCGCCCGCCCGCCCGCCCGTAATCACCTATTTTTCGGTTATCTGGTTTTTTGATTCTCGTCTCCCGATTTTGTACCTTTGCTGTGTCTTCCCGTTGCCATACCTTTGCCTGCCTTTTGACCTCTCTATTGGACTGTGTTTTTGTACTGTTGCTGTGCCTTCCTGGTTTTTTTTTTACTTTGCCTGTTTGACTACGATTTTGGATTCTGCCCCAATAAATCCCTGCACTGCACTTTTTGCGTTTGGGTCCTTCCTGGTTCTTGACACCTATTGATAGTCTTCTGCACATAGCATATTTCAGGTTTTGCCATTCTGTTTGTAACAGAGTGCAAGTCAGGACCATGCATTACCTAACCAAGTGTAGTTCATGCATTATTCCCTCTAAGTAACAATAAAACAACTGAGACATGAGTGAAGGTTTGTGTTTGTATCAATGCAATAGATTTATGTCATTAACCTTTAAATACAAAATACCAACAATGTGTCGGGCCACCTATTATCTCAACACCAAATAGGTTCTCTTGGTATCTGAGCTCACTGGGTGGGAATTTGACGATTGCATAAGTCAGAAATGAGCTCAAGAGACTTGAGGTACCGCAACTTAATGCTGAGTGTAAGATAGACCCCGTTGTCCTCTTAGTGTTCTCGTCAATATTATGTATGCTATGAATTTTTAAATGGCAAAAAATAATTTTATTGGTAATGGAAGCTGATTATGTTTCCTGTAACAATATTTGGGCAAATTCTGAGTGTTTTTTTGGACACTAGTGTCAGTACGTTGTATAACATTTTTGTACCTGTTCCCTTAGCAAATGATTTCAGGACAGTTGCCCCAGATGTATACTGTTTTAAGTAAATAATGCATGTACTCTTTGCATCACACTGGTGACCTTACTTGAGATACATTTGTATGCCTTGCTGCTTTGACCCATATAAACTGCCATTTGCGGTAGCACTACAAGTACTCAAATCAGGCCCCCATTACATTTCCTTTGGGGGCTGTTGGGGGCGGGGGGGGGTGGGGGGTGATAGAGCTACAGACATTCCAAGAGGCACATTTTTTCCATCTCTTTCAAGGAAAAATGAATAAATGCATGAAGCCATCTAACGCTCTCACCTGTCATGGGCAACGGGGCTACCACTGAAACTTCACAAGTATGACATTCCAGCCTCCTTTTCAATGGATATTGTTCACAGATTCAAGTGCTTATTCGGGGTAGTTGTCTGTAGTGTCGAGATATCTTGTCAATATTCTATTTTTTTCCCCCCCGTGGTATTGATGGCTTTCAGCATGAAGTGCTCGCTCCTTTGTTCTGTCGGATATCGCCTACATCTGCTCAGATATCTGCTCACCTATATCTGCTCTATTTGGGCCCCTCATTTGGTATTCAAAACGTGTGTTTAAAGGAAATGCTCTTGTACAAATACCCATTGCTTTACACTCTCCAGCCAGTCTTTACCAAGCCTTCCATATGTCGTGATGCATACCCACCCATACCCATACCTCATGACATGTCCTCTAATAACAGATTCCAGACAAGCGTCCTGCAAAGGGAGATTGCATTGAAGTGGATACTTAAAACCAACAGATGCAATTTGTAAAAAATGAGGTCTTTGCAGGTTTGATTGTATTTTTTTTTCACCCACAGATTGCAGACTGAGTCATTTGTAGATAACTGGCTGTGGAATGAGGCACATAGTCCTTAAAATGCAAAGGGACTAAATGACTAGGAGACTGCAAGGCCAGCAGCTTTTTCACATTAAATATGTTGTTGTACTGTATATATGGGCACAAATACACACACAAACTCATACACACACAAATATACGTGTGTGTGTGTGTGTGTGTGTGTGTGTGTGTGTGTGTGTGTGTGTGTGTACAGAACACGATAACCTTAATCAAAATGACTGTGACAGGGGTGGTTCAGGTCAATAAAATGACATCAAAATATAATTTAAAGACTAATTCCTTGATTGGAACTGTTACATATGTGTCGTGTTATTTTTGAATATGCTACTCTCGTTTTGTAGCTACCAACAGTCAAACCAGCTGCATGTATCCGTACCAGCTAACACAGGCACACATCGTAAATGGACTTGTTCACCAGTAGCTGATGGAAAACACGCAAGCAGTTCACCCTTTCACTGGCTAAAATGAAAACATCTCAATAGTCAAAGGAAATAACATGTTAAACGTGTGTGTTTAATTTTGTCAAGCTATTTTGTGCCCACCCAACCCTCAAATCTCTTGGCTTATGAAATGTATTTGTGAAACCAGTCTATGGCTTTCCTATCCAGCTTGTTAATGTTCTCAGATAGCATTCCTTAGCAATCGTGTCCCTTTGGGAAATATGAAACTGTTACGACTTAATGCCCTTTTGCATTAGTGTTCAAGATAATAATATTTAATAATCGATTCATCGTCCTTTTGATAACAACAACAAGAAAAACAATTAGCCTGTAAAGACTGTAAAATTTTATGTCTAATTAGGATGCTATTATAAACTTTGAAAGAGATTTTTCTTGGCATACAAATTTTAAATGTATTTTTACAATACCACACACACACACACACACACACACACACACATACCAGTAGGACCATCACCCACAGACATCTGAAACCCAGAGTGAAATGTTTAATTAGGACAGAGTGGGGCTTGAATAATAGTTCCCACTGAAACCTTTAGAGATCAATAATCTGTGTGCTGGCGCTGTGGCCCACTCACCTCCCTCTCTTCACCAACAGTTATGTCACACTGTTTGAAAATTCTGTTGCAGCCACTTAAAAGTAGCCGCTGTGTAATGGCAACAGAAATGTCCTTATTTAGGGGGAGGTGGAATGCTGATTTTAAAACTCAGCCCAAGCAGACTGAAAAAGTTATTTATTATCTTTACTGTTAAGCTAAGCCAGGAAAATGTAATCAGTAAACACCACATATGTTTGATTAGATCTGATCCGTGCTATGGTATACTCAGCTGTTTGGAAATAGCTTGAATATATTATATATAAGATTACTCGTTTAAGACTTTCTGCCTAACTTCAGATCGAAAACATAATTTTTTTTTTATTTTTCCTTTATCAAAAGTGATGAATCGTGACTGAAAATTGGTAAACTATCTGTTCATGGTAATCGTACGTAATATGTTTCTTGTTAAGAAACACAGTTCCATATAATAACCGATGTGTTTAGGAGCAACAAACATAATGTAACCACTAAAACCATTGCAAGAATGCGCTATGTCTGGGTGAACTACCCTGGGGTATCTGCTACTGAGGACACCCTGGGAATCTGGATTTGTATATTTCCACGTATAAACGAAACAAATCCTTGGCCTGAGTATAGTATACAGTACAAAGCCCTTGAATGTGTGTGTAATATTGCAAAGTGTAAGCAATTGTCAGCAAAATCTCTGTAGCTGTTGTAAAAGTAGATGTCTGGGGACCTTGTGAAAGATCATTTTCAGCTCTCTGTTCCAGCACTTCAGAAAATCCGTACTCCCAGATGATTTCAGTTCAAAGGTATGCGCCCATGTCGGTCTCGGCGCACTTGCAGTGTTTTCTCTTGGCAGCACCTTCGACGACTCCCATTTTAATAGGTCTAAAGCCCCACGCAGCCCCAGTTCCTTCTGAAACTGCAGCAACGAGCGAGACTGGAACGGCACCACAAAGACAGTCAATTACTTTCACTCTGTCACTTCAAAAGACGATATATGGCAAGTCATTTTCCGAGAAAAGAAAAGCCTTTCGGGAAGCTGTGGAGAAAGGACTGCTTTGTGTGAGATACAAAACAAAGAGAGAAGAAATAAAGAATAAAAAGTGTTTATGATGTTCTTGACAACATTGCGTTTAATGGCCTCTACCGATATGATACAGCGAAATGTTCACCAAATTAATCCCAACCAGTATGGGGTAGGGCTGTCATCATGGAGAGATTTATCTGTCTGATATACTATAATGACAAATAAGATCACTCATAGGTTTTAGGAATATTTTTATTAGGAAAGGATGCATATAGCTTTAAATATCATCATTAAGATTTAATTGTTGGACACATTCTGCCATTAGACATGTACCTTTGAAACAAAGGACGCAGGCATGTTTCATCTTCTTATGTTCAAGGGCTAACAAAATGATGCTCGTTCAGTTCTTCGTCCTTTAAAAAATAACTCCCTTCCGCCTTGCACATCGATGGCAGTACAGTCCACAGGTCCTAAGTGAAGTGTAACGGAGAGCGGAACAAGATGTCTCCTCGTCTCATTTTCACAGCACAATTACTTCACTGCAAAACAATCTGACCTAACTTGCTCCTTGTCTCTCACTCTCCCTCCCTCTCTCTCATGTACCGCACTGCCCAGAGGTCTCTTTGTGTCTTTCCTTTTTTTTTTTTCCCCCACAGCCGTGTCTACATACTGTAAATAAAACTCCCGGGTCTTCCTGCCACCTGCACTGAGCGTGTCAAGCTCCTGGAAAGAGGAGGAAGAGAGAGACATTCCAAAAGTAAAGGGGGACACATAATACAGAGCAAGTATGGGGGGGGGGGCCAAGGTGACACGTCTGAGTCTCGTCCCGGCCAAACACGAGCGCCCCGCATCTGCCGCGTGGCACCATGATTGATGCATGGTCATGACCCGCCGCGGGTACGCTAACATCCACACCTCAGAGAATCCACGCTATGCCTGGAATCGCTAAACAACTGCTGAAGCCATGCCACTGATGTCGATATCCTGGATGAGGGCTGCATGTTGATATTTACCGCTGCGTCTGTCTACCATCTAATCTTTGCCACGTTTTCTTAACGAGCTTTTCCATCGAAGACACTGAACTGACCGCCCAGGATAGAATTAGACAGTTATGCTAAAGTGGTCGCGGTCATGGTGTTGCTTCTCATCTCAAGTACTCGGCCAATTCTGTCTGATTTCATGTAATAGCCATATGGCACATCCTTGTTGGTGGCTTGGTAAATACGGTTAGCGAATGCATAAAAATTACTGGTTGCAGCAGTAAAAAGATAAATCAAGATAAATGGGTCAAATTACTTTGGAAAGCTGTCTTTGCTAACATCATGACTCATGGTAGATTATTGTTTGTCTGGCATTATTGTCTGATATCCTCAATTGCCCTTAACTTTGTGGATCTGATGCCTTTCTTCCTAATTAGCGTTAGAACTGCTGGGACCATTTTTGAATTTTAAGTTAAGATAGCTGTTTTTTTTTTTTAATTTACATAAATTTTTTCTAAAAGTCTCATATAACCATGTGTGCTGCAAATGAGCAATATTTAAATGTAAATGTCTGACTCATGGAATCAACAGAGATTGTCTTGAAGTGCAGTTTTCACCATGCGTTCACCAACATAAATTATTGTGCAACTGTATGAATCATATATGTAAATTAACACTTTAATGATTGGTAATGGCTTATATTCCATTTTTTTTTCTTTATTAATCCAGTTGTTTGCATAAATGCTTATCTAACCATAACAAGCTTGCTGCTGCGAGCCAGCAGGTCAGGCCTCACTCAAAATCTACAGCCATTTCTTTGTTTTAAAATGTATAGCATATATTTCAAAGCAGCTCTCCAAAAGGCGTTTCCAAATGATGTTGAACCTTATATTACCTCAAATAAATTATGATCATCTTTATCAAGTATCTTTATGGCTCTGAAAGTGTTAGATATGTGCCAATTTTTTACATATGAAAGCGATACATGTTATTAAATTTGCCAAAGTCATACATACAGAAGGGTCCAAATGTCTGAGACCACCTTACCATTCACTTGAATGGGAAACTGGTCTCAGACTTTTCAACCCTACTGTATGAAAACAAGACATACAATTAAAGTTATGTTAAATGTAAATAAAGTTTTGTTTGAGGAATTAAGAAGTTCCTTATGAACAATTTCCTAACATAATCATTACACATGCAGTTGATCTTGGGAAAAACTTAAGCAAAGACAAAAATGTGAACATTCTTCCGGCATTTGTGTAAAAGCATACATTCACTTCCTTTTCATAGAAATAAGACATCCCACTGAACCAGGTAGAACTTGTTGTGCTACACTAAAGGTCTATATCTTGATTTATTTACGCTGATAATTAGCATGCCAGGCTCTCTGTGCTTTGGAACCTTCTGGATTGGAGCAACCATGCTAATAAACCCCAGTCTGCAGAAACCCCATATTTTCCAGCCTCTAAATGTAAGCTTCTCAGCAGATACTCAGTTTTACAGCCTCTGGTGTCTGCTGAAGTGGTCTCCATTTGGAAGTCTCATTGACTGTACTTTCCATTGGCAAAAAAAAAAAAAAACGGACAAAGAAGATTCCTCCCGCATGATATCTTCCTGGGATTCTCGCAACAGCTCCGTCAGTTGCCATCAGCCCCTCGCTAAAAGAGTATCCCGACCCTACGGTTTCGCATGACTTGAAGTGCTGTATATGAAAACAGACTCTGCGGGCCCTTTACAGAGTCACTTGAGAGTATCGCCCCTGGGGCCAAAACTGCCTGCCATGAAAACTAAGAAAAAGAACAGTTTTGCTTTCCGCGATTCATCAAACCGTTTTATGATATGGCGATATTCCAAAGGCGGCGATCAAAGATAGAAGTCTTTACCATCAAAAGGATGCTGCTCCAGTTGGATGGGGAATGGTTGGATATCGAATTCTTGTGGGCCATTGCGTAGAATTGCAAAGGAGGGGTGGGCGCTGGAAAATCGCGGGCTTCCTGTGACGGACCAAATGACTGGTGGCTCCATGTAGTACGTCGGGCCACAGACCGAGCAGGCGACAAGGCACTAACCGCGCTGCAAATCACCATAGGGCCATTTTCCCTGACACAATAGGACTATGATGTCCACAATGCTTTCTGCCTGAATCATGCACTCCAGCCATTCGAACGGTTAAATAGGAGAAGATAGTGAGAAAGTAAACTTTGGTACAAGTGTTTCTGTGAGTAAAATGGGTTAGAAGCCTCAGGCTCCTTGGTACGTTTTATTTCAAGGGCCGCATGACAAATCGCCAACAAGTTTCACGAAAGCTGGTTCTGTGGGCCAGATAAATTCGGATGCTTGCAAGCTAAACGGTGCAGCAAAAGATGCACACCCTTCTTCATGAATTGCCCCCTAAACCTTGACGCCAGCCATCCAACGTGCCCAAATGGGAGATGTTTCCATTTTGGAGCTGCTGTGTGGAAACAAAAGATTTATTTGGTGTATTTTTTTAATAATATCGATGGTCAGGTGTGAGTCGGTTAAAGTGAAACTCCACGCTCTGTTTTCTGTGGATAATTTGCAGGCTGAGATAAAGGCCAAATCAAAATTGACAGAATGGATTTCCCGTATCAAAATGAGGACACTTCGGAGTTGATATTTGAGCAAAATATCCTAAAGGTGTTATCGCTGGTGCTGTAAGTAAAATTTGGTGAACAAAAAACTAAACATAAGGGTATGGAAAACTAACTTCAGCTCTGTATGTAGTCAACATTTTCCTCTACAAGCCTTTTGAAAGACAGAATGGTTGAACATGTGTGCACGCATACACACGTGCACAAACATGAGGTCTAAATCAGTGCTTTCTAAGCAAAGTTCAAGCATATCAAATGGACCTATAGTGGAAAAAGAATTTTTGAAAAAGAAAACTTACACTGTGGCAGACTTCACTGTAAATAAATCCTAAAAGAAAATATGAATTGGGGAAAAGGTACGTTTTTCATTGTTGAGACCCACAGGCTTTTTCCACTTACTTTATGCTTTCAAATAAGGTGGCACTGCAATCGCAACTGGTGCCAAGGAGCTCGGAGGACACATGCACAGAGTTATAAAAGACAGGCCCTGCAACTGCTCTTAACCGCTGAACCTTCGCGAAGCGCCCAAAGGGCAAAGTGCTCCCCGTCCGAGAGGGCTTTTGTCAAGTGGAATCACAGCGTGCTGCAAACCCATGTCCTGATGCGCAATGCAGAACACGTCTGGTAAAGTACATAAAACAAGCCTGCTGTTTTTGCTATCCTGGAATCTTCCAAGTCTCCAGATTTTTTTTTTTTCAAATTATAAGTTTTTCATGCATTGAAAAGTACAGCATAAACAAAGTACAATACATTAACAATGTATGAATGTATTGTAGACGTTGCATTGTTAACTGGGTGGGTTCTTCAAACTGCATTGCATATTTTACACTCTAATTAATATTAAACTGCCATGTTGAAAAGTAGTCATCATCATCATTATCATCATCATCATCATCTTATTCCATTTAGACATAAAGCGATATTACAGGTTTTTTATTTTTTTTATTTTACATTTTAACCAGTGTCCCCCATCCTGTAAAGAACTCATGTTGAAAGAGACAAATGTTTCCAGCAGTGTGATTGTCTCTTGTGCAACAAATAAATAAATCACCATGCAGAAAACATTTTCAAACCAGTTCAGTGAATATTAATGATTGTAGTCTGTTTCATGAACGATAGAGAGTTACCTTGAATGCCATATTGAAATAATTCATGCAGAATATGTAATTATGGTAGAAACAGAAATACACAGAGATGTGAAAAATATATATCTTTAAGTGGATAAATCATAAAAATAATAAAGAATTAGTGAAGTACAATTTGAATGTCAAAATAATCTGTAGTCTTTCTCTAAGCACACTGTAAAGCTATTTATATTTTATAATAAAGCAATTACACTTTCAAAAGCTGGTTTGTGTTCTGTGAGACATCACAATGTTGACATTAGCTTTTAACTTCCCTACACTATCTTTGCACTGTCATCAAAAAAAATTGAGCCAAATATTCTACTGTATGCCAGAAAGTACCTTTTACATAGCTGAGATGTCATCTTTAATGGAGCACGGAATTATAGCTCTGCAGATGTACCGTGACATTCTCCTCTTTCCTGCAGGCATATGAAGCTAATTGGCACTTTTTACCTCTGACTTGGTTGGAAATCAGGAAAAAAAAAACAAAACAAAACAAACAAAACAGCAATTTTATGTCACAGCAGTGAAAGACTAGTCAGATCACTAAAATAATATACCTAAGGAAATATTGGAAATATTATCCAATCCCAAATAGTAGCAGTAGACTAGATTGTGAAATCACACTCTCAGTTAGGATCAGTTTGTGTATTGTGAAGTTCTTTTAAATGTGCTTTTCATTGAGGGACACTTTCAGATGAATCCAGGTAATCCATAATTGAGCTCCTTTTCATGAGGCACTTCAACAAAGCAAATAGATTTCCAGTGTTATATATCAGATAAAGGTACAGATAATTGACCGGAATCACCATATAAGTAATGCCTAAAAAGTCCGCTGAAGGGTACAACATTGAGCAGCTTTATAAAAGCAGAAACAGACTCTCAATTCTTTTCAGAAATTACTTGGAGATTTTATTGACCTCACAAGTAGAAGGGCCACGGACCCCAAATCAGGTTTGGTTCCCACCGTAGCCAGAACGATTCTGCAAGCAGTTACTGTTTCTCTGGTTTCTCTCCGAGGTCCAACACCATGCAGGGTAGATGGATTGGTGGACATATTGTCCATATGATAATGAGTGTGAGAAGTCTGTCTGGTCCTGCAATGGGCTGGTGACCTGTCTAAGGTTTCTCTATGCCTTTCACCAAATATGGACTGGGATAGGCCCCAGCCATTAAGCAACCCTCAGTTGGTAGGTTAAAATGGTTAATATCACTTATCTATTCTGCTTATAAACTACTGGCCAAACGGGAGGGATACTTTTCCATGTTGAATGAATTCCTATGTCACCACATTCTGCTTCCATTTATGAGTATCTCTTAGACTGGTGACAATTTAACTAAAGTACTAATGAAGCCTACATAATGCTATCACAAGCATCGCATTACCACATGTCATAATTTGTGTATGGATATGTGATATGATACACACTGACATAACAGCTTATTTCACATGCTAAACCTGTGACATAAGCGCTGTCATGTCAATATGTGTCATGACTTTTATTGAAGACACAGTCTTGACAGAGGTTATGTCATTCTTATGATACTGTTGTATGGGCTTTGTAATGCATGGTTCAATTTCATGCCTCGAGTGAAATTAGGAAGAAAATTTGACAAAAAAAAGCCTTGAACTTCTGTCAGTGAATTCCAGAACTTCATGAAGCCATGTGTAAATTTTCCTGTTTGATTTCCGTGGCCCCAAGTACATGTAAGAAGTTTGCTTGGGTTACTTAGCCCCTAATATTTACGTATGTATGTGTTTATTGTGTCTTCGAATTGTTTCATCGCTTCCTAGGGACACCCTGACTTATTGAACCTGCGCTGAAGTTAAACACGCGGCTGTTTCTCTCTCTCAATGCGGCAATTCACTGCAAGGTTATTGCTCACAGTCAGCTTATGCATTTTTTGATTTAAACTTGTTCTTTTCATTATTTCTGATGCCTTCACCTTCAGTGAGTCCCTTTACTGCTTCCCTTAACGTTATAAATTGAACGATTACTGAAAAGTCTACTTTTATTTATAGGTGCATGTAGTGTCATTTTATTCTTCAATAGCAATGTAGACTGTGCCTTGTGTATTGTAAATCCGTTTAAATACTCAGTGAAGTTTGATTAATTTACATTTTTATGAATTACATAACATACATTACATTACATATATGCATCAAACTATTGATTTATACAACAGTGATGGGTTTTTAGTCACCATCCATTGTTCTATTATGAGCACAACTGTGATTCTAAATTTCCAGAACCATCCTATCATTTAGGACATGGGATTTGCTTTGCCAGCAACATAAATGATACAATGGAAAGGTCTTTTTAAAAACCACAATAACTAAATTGTTCATAGACAGTCTTTGATAATCATATAACTGATCTTCTTTGCTCTCAATATCTGCTCAATATGCAATGATCCTTCCGGTCCCTGATACTGGCAGCATGAAAACAAAATAAATTGTGCTTTTCATCACTAAAATATTAGTTTTATTACACATTTATTTAACAAGTATGCTTGGTTTTCTTTTGAGTTGGTGACCAGGGGAATAAAAATGGATAGAGAAGGTATTCCAGGTATGGACCAGTCTGACTCTCAGAGCTGGAGGCGAAGTGAAGCTGATTTAATTATGTGCCGGATGTGGCAGGCCACTGTACTGTATTTCATGGTAAGACACTCTCGCTTATGATAATACACTCTCACATATGCTGACTTGCTGAAACCGGTCACTGTCAACAACCTGGGAAAGCAGGCTGAAACCCAGATCGGCCATGCTATATGCACTCAGCAGAAACAGGTCAGTGCACTGATTAGCATATTGTAAGTATCTCTTGCTGGGTCTTGTGTACTTGTTTGCCTTTTGCACCCACATACTTATCATGCATGCTCAACATTCCTAATGTTTATAAAGGAACATCTGAAAATGATAGCACAATTAGAGAGAGGAGCATGTGCCAGCACATTGCTGAGGAATACAATGTGAGAAAACAAACAAAACTTGGTAGAATAACATTATTGTCAAAAGAAGTGAAAAATGGGAGATTGCTGGTAAGAATATCCATTATATTGCAAACTAAAGGTAAACAAATATCCTTAATTCTGGCTGCGCAATGTCTGATATTAGCTTCTGGATTGATTTTTTGGCATAGGCTCCCTGGGGCACACTGGTGCCCTCCAATTTCTGGGAATGGAATTGTTTGGCCCAGTAAAGTCGTTCCGTGTCTGTATGTGTGATAATATTACCACAAGAGGATTTCCTAGCACTTCTGCTTCAAATTGGAGTTCCACCCACACAAGACTGTAATTATTCATAAGTAGTCGAAGCCAATTGGTTTATTAGCAAAGCCCATCCCTGAGCCAGGCAGAGGTGTGTTACAATGGAAGCAGCAGTTCACCGGGCTAACAGTTATGAACATTTCAAGTGGAGATAAGAAAATGTAATGAAATTTCTGATTAGATCACAAACTATCACCTGGTACTTTGGGAGGTTTTTTTATTTTTTTATTTTCATTTAAACTTGAAATGAAAGAAGCCTATTAAATATAATGAGACAATAATCTAAGTAGCATCGTGATTCCACTCAAAGCAGAACATAACATATGGGATTATACACTTTAATTTCATCCAATCACAGCAGTCACAACACCACAGAGTTTCTTGCACAGGCAACCTACTAAAATAACCCTGCATTCGTGGAACATCTCATAACATCTCATTATATGTTATGGTCCAAATGAGTTGGGCATTTCGGTTTACTGTCTTCATCAGTGGCATGGTACAACATGCCTAAAATGAATTTGGGCTGTCGTATATAGTTTTGTTTTGTTTTTTGTTAAATCTAAGAAACGTATTCATTCCTGTTTCCGGACATAATCTTGCCTGCACCTAAAACGGCAGGGGAGGGGGACATTCATAACTGATGGCAGTCTGGAGTCTCACGTGACTCACCTGTGCTGCTGCAGACTGCGTCTTTGTGTTGAGCTGACAGCGTATTTCCTTTTCATGCCTCCTCCGATGCAGCGGAACGGACTGAGCGAGGAGCCCTCTGCTGACTTCAAAAGCATCTGCAAGGTGCTCCACACAGGCAACCACCAGCCTGTAATCGCTCCTGACACATAAACAAGGTGCCGCTTTCAAAATAAACAAACTTGGAATGCTGCCCAGACTTCCACAAAACCGTTTGAGGCTGTTTAAAAAAAAAAAAAAAAAAAAAAACAGTTATAAATAGAACTTCTAGAACATTTCTACTTTTAATTGGAGAGCAGTTACATAGAAACCCTGTTTTAGGGCGGCATATGCTTATTGAAAGTCTCCAAAGAAAGGACGGTATTTTTTATTTTGTTTTCATGAATGACATTTTCCTATATTTATTGATTTGTTTTTAATTTTGATCCAGTTTAAGAATGTAATTGGCATACATTATACCAGACTACCAACAGCATTAGAGGTGAGACAGTAACAGGAATAGTGCAGATCTGAATAGCATATTCTTATAAGTTACACCCTTATGTAACATAATGAATGCTTAACATTTTGTGCATTCAATAATAGTATAAGTAAGTAGGTATGCTTGCCACATAAACTTGTCTTGGAAGACAAGTCTAGGCAAGGGGGCATTTTTATGGCCAGCAGAAATAACAGTCATACTATTGTAGTCTTCCTCAAGATAACTTAATATATAAGTCACCATCATTGAATGCCATTTTTAACTCGTGTCTGGTAATTGCAGGTTGGAGTTTGGACTCCTATTTGTATCAAGAACTCCTACAAGGACATTAAATTATAACAAATCAAATTTTGATTTGACACTAAGCTTTCGTGATTTGCACATGCTTCTTTATTAAAAGATTTGTAAGTTCAGTTACTCTGATCCAGTGATTTCTACTAGCTGACAGAAAATGAGATGGCCTTTATCAAACATACTGTTTAAATATTTAAATGTTATGTCAATAATTATCCAATGAATAACTGTTCTTGTGTAGCCTGGTCCTATATTTAAATTCTCCTACTTTAAGACCTCCCGGATGTCCACATGTTGCCCTGTTTTGTTTAAACAAGCAGGTGTGGTGTTGAAGGCTATTACCTATGCTGACCTCTCGTTTGTGAAGATCTTATGCAGTCATTTCGTATAACGTGTTCCTATTGCTGGTTCTTATGGCTGGTTTTATTCAAACGTTGACGTTTATGGATGCTGAAATATAATGAACAGCCCATGTAATTCACTATCTGCATTTTGAAATTGATCAGGGCCTTCAAAACAGACCATAAACCCGTATCATGGTTCAATTTATACGATGATTGTGCTAATCATAAACGTAAAAGCAGAATTGCTATCGATATTCTCCCTGACTGGATTGCTGAGTGCACAATAACTCGTCTGCTTTTCATTAGGTCACTTCCCTTTGACTGTATTCACCCATCCAATAATTGCCCATGGTGTCAAATATTCATTTTTATATGTCTCCCATATTCTTTGTTCTTCTATCTTCACCACCAGTCCTTACTCCAGTCTCTCCTCTAATGATGTACCGCTCTTTTAGTCAGGAAAGGTCAGTCATGTTATTAGCCTCGGCTGTAAACACAGGGATGACTAATTAACATGGGAACATTTTGCTTACAAAAGACCCAAAGTACCATAATGCTGCTGCTTTTTTGTAGTTTTTTTGTAGTCTCCCTTCTTAATCTGCTGCTAAACACCATGGAAACACATTCCCCCTGTTCCAGAATGGCTTTTGAAAATGGCACATGCAGAAAACACCGCATCCTAAACTGCCATAGCATACCTTTCATTCTGCTTACTGGAGCACAGGATTGGGCCGCGCACTTCTCATAAGTGTTAAAGGTTTCCCCCGACGGCCCGTGTACATTCCCAGAGGACAACTGCTCTCAAGAATGGTGACTGCCTGCATCAAAGAGAGCGAAAAGCTTTGTAGATGCCATAAAATCATGTTTACTTACCCAATACATCCCCGTCTTTAGGCTTGTAGAGATTTAAGTGCAATAAAGAATATAGTCAGGAGCTATCATTAATTGTAATTGTAAAGTAATGAGAGAGATTAGAGATCAAAGCAACATTAATTAAGGTAACATTATGATTAAGGTAACACATCATTTTTAGCGATGCTTACTGAAAACTCTGTACTGGAGCTCTTTGCTATAGGAACATTATGATCTGGGGGTAAGGTTGTTGAAATATGAAGTCATAGTTTGTCTTTGAATTTCCCCAGGATCACCAGTCTGGCGGACAGACACCTTCCTCTATTAATTCTGGCAATAATGTTGACACACTGCAATTCTTCTCATTAAAGTGTGCCAATTGCATGAGGCAGATGTCTTCAGCGCTCGTGTGTGTCCTGTCTCCCCGGCGGCCCCCGACTTCCCCTCTCAAATCCTCAGACACAGCATGTGGGAAGAGTGGGGAAGCATGTCCAGAATTAGGAGTGGCACATTACGACAGCACGGAAACAGCCAGCGACGTGATCCCTCTAAGATCTTTCTATAGCACGGTCTCTCTCCTCTGTTTCCTCACATTTTTTTTTTGAGTCTTTTCATCTTTTAAACAGTTCTCTGACTTGACACTGAGGATGTGGGAGACTGCATCAATATTTTAGCATTTGAGGAAATGTTTTTGATTTCTTTTTTTTTTTGATTAATCATGAATTATGAGAATGGACACATTTGGAATGTTAAATTCAGAGACATCATTTCCCTCGATGTCTGCGTTTAGCTAAGTTTCGTTATTCAGCAAAGCCGTAAAAGCTCTGCATTGTTGGTTCTTAAGTGATTCCAGAAGTGAAGCCCACCCAATTATTTTTGGTTAAACCCCAGAGGGATTTATTATTTTATTCTATTTTCTTTCAATTTTTTAAATTAGATCTGAATATACACATTGAAGTCGAGATTTAATCTTACAAAAACAGGTTCTATTTTGAGGATGCATAATGATAGTGCTGAAGTCAACTGACACAAAGTAAGTCAAGACCATTGTGCTAAGACTTCTATTTTTATCTTTTCTTTTTATAGCGCTTACATTCGACATAAGCATTTTTGCAGTATTGCAGTACACATTGTCATGCTCAGTTTCATAACTGTTTCAGTTTTCCATTACATAATACCATAGTAATAATAATATAACACAATTAAAATGAGCTAATTTACCATGCATAAAGCACAATAAATTAGGTGCTCGTCAGCTACAGTGCTGTGGAAAAATATAAAAAGGAAACTGACACGCAATTCTGACAACCTCACAGCACTATGGAGACTGCTCTCACTCAGTGTTTTAATTGTTCATTTCTTCGGTTCTTCCATAGCAACTCACATGGGTTTAGGTCTGTACATTGACAAGGTCTTTCCAAACCCTTCTATTGCATGTGCTTCAACCAGTCTGATGTTGAATTACTTGTGTGCTTTGGATCATACTATATAACCCGACCCAACTGTGCTTCAGCTTCAGCTCATGGATGGATGTATGACCGTTCATAAAGCAGAGTTTGTGGTTCCTTCGGCGATGGCTTCTGGTTTTGATGGTTCTGATGCAGTAAAGATCATGGCGCTAACCATTTTAGCTTGAGAGTCGATGTGAAGTTCTCGCAGTGGAATACAGAGCGTGGCTAACTGACTGATGTATGTGACTTCATCATCTCAGTATAGGGTAAGCTATCAAACGGACACATGGTGCAAGATGTTATACGGGAACTTGATTTGCGTAAAGAGAAGTACATACTGGCTTCCCTTGGTTGACAACGTCTTATTAAGTGTAACTGCATTATCAGTACCTTCTTTGACCTGAAAGGTCCATCCAACCTCAGCTACACAGTTGAATACAAAGGGGAACGAGTTAGTTTGCTTCACCAGCTAAAGTAAAGGATAGAATATAGCAATAGCATTCAAGGGAAATCATGAAACTCACAAAAATACACCCAGGTTTGTGAGTGTATTTCATTTTTTTCATTGGCTTAGATTTTTGGGGACACCAGACTTCTTCGGGCCTCCTGGAGAACATGCCATTGCTTCCGACAAAAAACTACTCAACGTCTTAATGACAGCACGTAAGAAAAGGAAAGCAAGTTTCCTAATTCCCTTGGAGGAACATAAGAGATGACCTTGACTTTAAGAGGGGAGGGGGCATTGTGGGGGGGGGGGGGGAGTGAGGTGGGGGGGGGGGGAAGATCAATGAGTGTCTGGAGGGTTTTTTAAGGCATGCTGTCACAATCTACCCTAGTCCACTGAAGTCTTAGCCTAAAACCATGCCAAGAACCAAAGATGAGCAGCTTGTATGTGGGACATAAGTGGTTTCAGCCCACCTATTAAGGGAACAAGAATGTCAACAATATTATGAAGGCATAATTCTTTGTGCAAGACCATAGCCATATTTACCTTGAATTCTCCACAAGAATGCTGTGCCAGAATGATGGGCCGTCAGGATTGGAGTAAAGTCTCAGACTCCAGTTTCAGAGCCTCTTCTTCAGTGCTTACTTGTTTCAGGAGGCTAATACCTTAGAGGAGGAATCGCAGACAGCTGGTACCTTAACGTTCCCCTTCAAAGAAAATAAAATATTAGATCTGTCAGCAATCCCATGGGCGCTCTTTAATCAGCTCTTATCAATGATACAGAGAGCGTCTCCAGCATAGTTACACTGGTTACGATTGTTTTGTTTATTAATGTTGACTGTCACTGCTAATATGATCTGCGAAAGATTTTAAGTAACATCAGAGGAAAACCTATGGAGGTGTTTAATGATAATGCCATAGTTACAAGACATGATTCTGTATTTATTAATGTTTGGATAATGACCAATGACAATTTCCCCAATAAGATAAATATGAATTTAACATGGCACCTCGAGAACGATAGTCCATTACACTTGTCGTTTGCGAGAAAAGAAAAAAAAAACGCATCTACCGGAGGCCAAAAAGAAAATGATATAAAACTACAGTGTCAAAGGGCTAAGCAATGAGAAAATATTAATTCCTTCTGAGACGTTTGTTTCCTCCTTGTCAATGAGCTGTGAAATGCAGTCACATTCATTATGCTTGGTGTCAATAATAGGAGCCTGTGAGCAAGAGACATCATTCATGAGACGAGCCACTGGGATACAGCATGTCGTTGCTGACGCACAGCACAACCTGACACCGAGCTGTCAATAACGAAGGACTTGTCTGTTTGCATTACAGATAATGTGTGCAGTCTTTGCACAGGTATTGATTAGTGATATATTAAAGGGACAGAAGCGTTTTATCTTCTTTTCTCAAGGTCCAGATATTGACCGATGCCCAGGGGTTCCATATTTGTCCTTTCGATATGCTTACATTAAATGCTAATATGGCATAGACAACAATTTGTTGAATTAAAACAGCGTGCGTTCACTGGAAGCAGCCGCCGTTTTCAGTTGTATGATAACATTGCTTAGTATGTCTTCAGGCATAATAGTTACCTTTAGGGTTGATTTAGCCCCCAATGCTAGAGGCACTCACCTGTGTCTATTGTGTGCTTTCACTGTTGCCGTGTCTTAAGCGTGAATGTATGTGGAAAATTTAAATTCATCGCAATCTCAACACCAATTTCTCCACCCTAACTAAACTCATTAGCTCCACGGTGGCAAGCACTGGCTCAAGGAGTCTTCCTCTCCTGCATCGATCAAGCTTGCTATTCATCATACTGTAGATACATCACCAATCACATATTTCCATGTACCACTGACGAATCCAGAGACCTCATATGCTCAGATCTTGCAGCTGTCTTGGAGTGACTGTTTTAGAGCGGTGAGCCAGATGGAAATTTTCATTTGTTTTTAATTACACATCCAGAGAAGACATGCCTAGCATAGTCATGTAACATCCATTAGGTGAGCGCTTATGCTACCTGCTTTGCTACTGGCTTTCCTTTGAAAAACGTCGATACAGTTTTTGAATGGGGAAATTCCAATTGGAGCCAAGATGGCGCCGCTGGGGGTGACACTTCGGTACTGTGTTTCCTTATCAATGCAGACCCCAGGCCAATAATGGAGCCTTATCGCTTAACTCTGTAACAGGACTGGGATTCAAACATACATCACAGCTGGATCACAAATATATGCCTCTAGGTCTATGGATGAATATATGCCTGAGAAACATGGTTTATATTTAATATGGTGATTTTTTTTCCCTAATTTTCCATTTTATTAATCTACAAGTAATTCTGATTGACAGTTTCAGACCTCCTCAGCCAGCGTGAAAGTGACCTAACTTATCGTCCGCGTCTTCAGTGGTGCCGTACATCCCCAATAACTTAAACTGTATAAGTCCCACCCTGAGCATTTAGTTGACTGTCCACCCAGGGTACGCTGCATGTCTGGTCACTTCAGTGTGGCCTTCAAACAAGAAGGCCACATTGAGGTCATTTAAACAGAAAGCATTGTTGGGGCATGCTTTTGTTTAGTAAATTTGGGTCAGTGAAATGAAGGATTTTTATTATTATGTTGTCTCTTATGCTGTATGTTTTTGTTTGGAAATGTTTGTTCATGACTACAAGTAGTCAGGGTGTCGGTACATCTTCTGAGAGATTTATTTTCATCCATGGACACCACATATGAGGAGAGGGCCTCCCTGTCAGCTGTTTTTAAATATTTTCATCCATAAACTGTACATATATATTTTTTTTAAATGGGTGCAATACAATGTGGTGCTTTTACTGTCATACATCATTAGACAATATCAAAAATCTGTTTCTTCAAATCTATACCAGTATAAACTTGACTGAGAATTGCACATTGTTATTAATATTCAAATGATGTGAACTTTCAAACCATACCATTCAAATTTGCACTAAATAACCAGTTGCCTACATAACCTGTTCAAAGAATATGTCTTATAAGTCAGCTTTCCTGGCGCAGCAGGGAGGGGAATTGTCATGAACAAAAGCTAGGGACCATAGTGTAGAAATTGATTGAGATTTAAACTTGGATAATTAAATAGTTTAACTCTGACAGTGGTCCACAGCAACGTATACAAGTTGCATTTCTAATAATTAAAGGTTGAAATGATCCTTCTGAGCGACAGACATATTATTGATGCATTTAGTAGATAGCTTGGTGCGTCTTGGTTGAGTTCATGTTTAAATTAATGCTCACTTATGTAACGGTACATAACTTATTTCACATTTCTCATATCATTGGCTGAACAGACGGGATGTGGGGCGGTAAAGCCGCATGGAAAATGACTCCTTAAACTAATCCCAGCCTACACGTTGAGAATACAAAGGCCAACAACACTGAGTCATTGCTGAGTGCGTGCATGCTGTATACCAGTGACCCCAAATGAGTTGTCGAATTCAACGCCGTTAGACTTCCATTACCATATGTTTTCACCTACTCTGCGGCATGGAAGTGTTATTAAAACGAATGCAATAAAATCGTTAAGAACATTCAGTGCTCTTGATCTCATCTTGAGTTATGAGAGATATGTTTCCCATTCTACTGTATCATTTGCAAATGAATCAAATCAATAGTTCCACGCGTATCAAGACACTGGCCCACATTTTCAAAAGCCTCTCCTCACCCACTCCCGCCATTGTCATGCTGGTGGGGAGTGTGAAATTATCTATCAGGGCAAAAAAAAAAGGACCGCTCATGAAATGACATCCCCAATATGTTTGGTCCTTACCAACTGCCTTGCGTGTTTCAATTTATCTCTTTCCTAATTGGTCTCCTTCTTCTTGCTTGCCTAATTGGGTTCTGAAAGTTGGAGCCTTATCCTTTAAACAGATTATTGAACGCAGGATTAAAAGACTCATTAAGGGTTTAACTGAAGATTGCATGCATTATGTGCCATGCTAATTATTACTACAGAGACGCAAGATTCTGCATTGTTTGCAGTTTACATTCATGTTCTGGGATGGCATTATGAAATTTTGTATTGTGCTGAGACGTATGTAGCAGTTCAAGAAAATGAAATGTATTTTATCAGTAGTTGTCTCTGTGTATACAATATATCTCACAGACATTTATGATACCATTCAGGTGTTACTTTCAGTTTTCCTTTATGTAAATCTGAACCATAAATTGTTTATTATTTTAAGAAAGCACAACACTGATAGCTTAACTCTTCTCCATTATGTTATTTTCTGTATTACATTGAGGTGTTCATATTTTCTTGATGGAGTATAGGCCTCGAGAAAGACTGGAGATGAACCTTTTGATCTGATCTACCTGAGACTAAAGTGTAAGCACTGTGCTGATATAACAGCCCCTGTCTTTGCGTGTCAGGTTTATTTTGCTTTGACATGACATTTTGGAATAATTTTGCTGTTACACTTTTTTCGTCTAGATTAGCATTTTTTATGTGAGCCAAAACTTTATGTAAGGAAACACACTTAAATTAAACTTCCCATTTCAAAAGAGAATCAGAAACAAACTTATTTTATAAGATACAGTACTGTTATTATGGCAAAATCTCACCTCGTTACAGCATGCAACTCAACTGCATTGATGGAGTTTCGTCGGAAACACTCTCAAATTTTGTCCAACTTTATAATTTTATCCCTGGCAGTGGTGTTAGATTGAAATGATAAACATTGACATCATGTTCTTTCAGGAAGCTCTAAATGTGAATAAAGCGTTTTTGGCAGTGGTATTTTTAAGCCGTGGCACCAGAATAAATGGGTAGTTGAATGCAGTTTATCCCCTTTCTTCTTGTGAAACGGTGCTTTATGAAGTCTTGTCAGAAAGTGGCCCCTTCTCGACTTCCTGCAGGTGGCCTCTTATAGGTTCACGTCATCGAGGGGAAAGATCCGGCTCCATTAACATGCTGAAGGTTCCATCTTCAACTGCGCCTCTGACAGCTTCAAGCCCCTCATCTGGTGTAGCTGGTGACATGAGTAATTGTTTGTTGCCATCTTGAACAGGTCTTGTGAGGATGACTGGTGATTTGCACACAACCATGTGGGCTTCCTGACTCAAGCCTTGGCTTATTTCCAGACCATAAAACTTACAAAAAAACACAGAAATATCCTCACTTTATAATTATTATTGATAGCCCTGGCTTGGCTTCATATGTACCAGAAAAAAAAAAAAACCCAACATAAGGTTGGAGAGAAGAGAAAAACAAGAAGGGGAGGGAGACACAGAGATTCATGCATGGCTGATATCTGTTTTTATCCAGTGAATCTAAGCTCACTGTTGGTTATATCTTGGTAAGAAATGATCACAATGTTAGCTCCTTCTTACGCAATCATTTTTTCAAGGGAGGATGATGGTGCATCATGATTATAAAAAAAAAATGCAAGCTGTCATCCAGACAACATCATCATTTCTGTTCCCATGTCTGGCGTCCCTTTATAAAAGAACAATGCACAAGAGCGTTTACTCCCAGAATCATTAGTCATTTCGAACCCTTGACTTTCTGCCTGTATAGGGCCAATGTGTCTCCGCAGGACTGTCAGGACACTCACAAGGTCTTGGAGAGGGTCAACAACCAGCCTGGTAACAGATGGAGGTAAAAATAGGGGTGAGTGCAAAAGCGGATATGAATATCACACTCATTGTTATTCGAACAATCCCTTTGTCGGTTTGTGTAGATAAATAGATGGATATAGAAAGAAATGCCAAGATGTGCTTTATCTCGAACACGGAGGTTAATATGTCTGCATTAATCATGACTGGTGTTTGTCCATATGTGCAATAAAAGCAGTGTTTCCCAGTAATGCAAGCATTAGAGTTCACAGCACAGCAAATCTGTATCTACTTTGTGAAACAATAGGAAACCGGTGTCACTGTGGGCTTGCCCATTTCTCTTGATTTCTGATCTGCAATTTCCCTCAGCTCTCTACATCTGAAATGGCAGGAAAAGGAAAACAGTACTTCTTTTAAACAGGCTCAGGGAAAGTCAGTCATCTTATTTAGAGCTTTTCAGTTGACTTCAAATAAGTGGCTTTATGTTCCTGGCATATACGGCCTGGCGAAGCATTAATACCGGTTCATATACAGCTGCACATTTTACCATTTTTACAAAGAGGACGTCGTAACTGAGTGATTTAAAAATGCAGATTCTTTGAGGATTTAATGTATGGTAAAAATTTAAAGCAGATGTTAAACATTTCAAAATGCAACTATACCTTTACATTTTGCTATGTTAAGTTTCATTGGAAAATACATGTAATACGTATTCGTCATCATCATACATCAGATCCAACTGAAAGCAATATCAAACAAAATTATGATCGATGGGCTTCAAGGTGGAGGATCTACCTTAATCGCTAACCTTGAAAGTCCACAGTCCAGATCAAACCCCGGGATTGCCAACGAGTGTGCAGCATTGAGCACAAGCGTAAATTGGTGTAATGTCCAATGTCTCTTGACCATACAGTGTCCTGGTAAGAAGGGCATTCCTCTGCGTATGTCTTCCCTTACCTCACAGCAGTGAAGGCTCCGGTGGATAGGGTGACCGTGGGCTGCATTGTCCAGGTGTGAAAGCGTTAAGGTCATTTGGCCCAACGGCTGTGCAGGGGTCTTTGCGGATCGGTGATAATGAGTAGCAGCTGGATGATGCATGAATTGCGGAGTACATGTGTATTAAGCGGCATCTGGATGCTGAAAGCAGTGTGGAGGACAGGTGCGCTAAGTGGTAGTTTGACGCTGTGTTCCTTGTTGAGGACGTGTACTAAATGGTAGCTGGATCATCCATGTATTTTGGAGTAATTATGCATTCTTTTGTGTGCCCTCTTCAATTTAACTCATTTTCAGCATGTGATTTTAACTTACCACAGGTATTCTTTTCTTGTTTTTGATTTCTAAACAAAATTCTGATGAGATGTAATTGTTTCAGATCGTTCATCTACACGTAGTTTATAAGAGTTTACCAAAGCAAATGCAACTGATCTGCTGAGAAAGCATTCGATATCTGAAACTATTATCTTCCCCGCTTTAGAAAACAATGCACGTCGCTAATGGCTTAACATTACACTGACCATAATGCATGAGGGAGCTCAAGAGAATCGGCAATCACCTACACTCAGCAATAATGCAATATCCACTTAGTGAGTTAAAAACAATATCCTTTTTACAAAAGTATTTCTCATCCTGCCAAGTCATTGCTTAATTGCAGAAACGCTGCGGGCCTGTCGGTGCTCGGTTATACTCCGTTTTTCATTCCATTGTAAAGTTAGATCTACTGATAGAGTGGAAAACCTGTCCTTTGTGCAGACTTATTGTTCTTCTCTTGATTGCTGGTGTTTATCTCTTTCAGATTTGCTATATACTAAAGTCATTTTACATCTTAAAAAAAAGCGGATGAATCATCCACAATTTAGGATGAAAAAAGAGAAAATTCATTTGTTTTCATTGGTAAATGGTTTCAAATGCTCTTGGAATACAATGCTCCGTCAGGCTTTTGTTGCAAGTGTGTTAATTCAGGTGCTTAATATGGTGACCTCCTGGGCAATTAGCATTAAGCTATCATTACGCAGAAGGCCATACCTCCTATCTACAACAAGTGCCCTTACATTCAAGAGCTTTTAGTTGCACTATCTGGCTTCATTTCAATGTATAAGGGAATCTTTGTACATGCTTCTCAGCACGAGGGCTCAGCCGCATCATATCCCTAAATTTAACACTGTCGATTCATTTTTCTTTCCTTTATATATTATTAAAATAAGTGACTTCACACAGTGTCTTTTTTACTCTCATTAACTATCCTATAGGACAGAATTGGGACAGTATTGAAATTATTTTTCATGTTGTGTATCATATAATGAACCATTATAAGGTTGTTGAATACATTAATGAACCTGAATATCTCTCTCCAGTTTAGTATACTCTGCATAACTCTATGGGGTTGCTTTGCTGATAAATAATGCATCATTTATCACTTATGTAATGGTACATAACTTGTTTTTTATTATTTCATTTCCATTTTTGTGTGGATAGGGAAATGGTGAAAGGCTGTTTAAAGCCGGAACATTCTCTGGTGGTGGCTTGGTAAACTTGGAAACTTGTATACAATAGGCACATTTTTCAGGTGCACAATTACATGGCCAGCATCATCATTTCATAAAATGAGACCTACTAATGAATGACTGTGAGAAATTTGTGCATTACCATGACTACAAAACAGGAAAAACACTGTCATATGAAGTACCTTTTCTCTTTTTTTCATTGGTTACAAAGGTCAACAGTGATGAAAAACAATGTGAAAATGTCCATGGCCAATATTTCTATCTGTGCCTGTTTCTATGAAGCTAATAAACCCTTGTACTTCAAATATTTTCTTATTCATCCATAAGAGAAAATAAAGGAAATATAACAAAAACATTAGCATTCCCTGGCCATTGTAGTAGACAAAAAACTGTAAACTATAGACCAGGCTGGATTGATTACAGTTTGTCCCATATCCTGCTGGCAGGCAGGCAAGAACGTCTCCATTAGAAATGACAGTTTTCAAATAAAGGCATTGAAGCTTCAAAGCAGGGAAGTAATGAACATTTTAAAGCTGTGAAGCAATATAATTGGGGGGGGGGGGGGGAGTCCTCTTGGCCATGCAAGTGTTATTTGGAAAGTTTTTTTTTCTTTTTTTTCTGCTGATTGAGATTGAGCCTCCACTTCTGAATCTCGATCATGCACCACAAGAAGTCCAATTCAGATGTTTTTTGGTTGCCGTATCTTGAAGTTTGGACCTGAAACAAAGTCTTCATTGCTCCAATCCAACCAGACAGCTTTTGAAAAAACCTGACATGTCTAGCCTAATGGCAGTCTTTTGATATCTGCAACACAAAAAAAAAATCACCTCATTTGAACCGTGAATGTTGAAAAGACAAGCGAACTGTGAGCACACAAGATTTGAATTGTTCATGTGTTTTTGTCTCTGCCAGCTAAGACAGTAACTGAAATATAAGTTAGTAAGATATTATACAGCTACAGAAATGGACAGTCAGGCTGGTGTGCCGAAACTTAAAGACTAATAATATGATTTTTCATAATTAAGCCCTTTCATTTCTTAGAAATGAAAGTTTTAGTTGGCACGCATTGAATTAATGTGAAGATTTATTTCTTTTAAATTATGCATATGAATATAATTATAGCTTGGATGTTTTCCACTGTATGGAAATATATATTTTTTAAAATATCTGTTCAATATAGCCTAGATGTGTAATAACATGCTGGCAGCTGAGCAGAGTGGTAGAAAGTAGAATAGTATATATAAATATGGACACCATTTAAAATGGGAGTTGTGTAGAACTAGTTTTGAAGCACTAATCATTCCACCTGCTCATAAAGAAGATAAGACAATATGATGGGCTTTCTACTGCAGCAGATTTCCCCAGAGATCACGGCATAATATTGGGTTTGCTAAGAAAGGAAGACAGGGCGTGTTTACCTTTGTCAGCTTCTATTAATGCAATGCCACCGTAATTTTAATACGGAGGATGCGCTTCCCTGTATAACGACTTCATCCTCTGAGACCCGCAAAAGAATTATTTGTATTTAACAAGATGTCCTGTGACCACATTCTTCCAAGAAACTGTTTACCAGGATACAAAGCTGCAAGGCAACCCGCTGCGTCCAGAGGAGATGTCAGTGTTTAAGTCTGTGGTTTGTTGATTTTATGCGGGCCGATTATGGCCACTGTAGCCTAAATAAATACCCCTTTCCCGTCCATGCTTGGCTTGCGGAAGGCTGCACTGTTATCATCTGACGTTAATAAAAAACGACTGTTTTAATTGAAATGACATAAATGACAGTTTCCAATAGTCAGACTGTCACAATGTCCCCATGTATTGTTAGTGAAGAGGCAGGCCTATTTTTAACCTCTCCTTTCCTACAGAGACATCTCTGTCAGCATATTTTTCACTCTCTACCGAACAGTTAGAATCTCACATTTAATTGCCCGCATGTAGAAATTATCATCAAAGCACAGCTGGCAGTTTTTTGTTGCTGAGGTATAGGAAGTGGATAGCCACTTCATGAAATAGCATCCGTTTGTGCTTCTGAAATTCACAATACTTTTCGTGTCAAGAAGCTGAGGCAAACTGTTTCAGTTAATGTTGGGCCTTTCGGAGCTTGAATTATAAATAGTTGCTTATGCACTACTTTCATTTTGTAAGCAAATGTAAAGCTGAATTTCAGGCGTTCTGTTTGCCCATTTAAGCAAATGCATTTCTTTCATGGCAGCTTAAGTCTTTATTATTATTATTATTATTATGGATTGTGGAAATAAACAGGTAATAATGAGGCATGCCAAAACTGTTTCTAGGAAGTTGAAATTCATTACCTAATTTGCCTGTACACTTGTTTTTAATCAACAGTTGCCTTTAACTCTATTAAAGGCTAATAAACACTATGACCCTGTGATGACATTGTGATGAAGGGGAATCTGTCTGTTATTCACTCAAACACACACACACACACACACACACACACACACACAACCACACACACACACACACACACACACACACACACACACACACACACACACACACACACACACACACACACACACACACACACACACACACACACACACACACACACAGACACACACACACACACACACACACACACACACACACACACACACACACACACACACAGACACACGCACACACGCACATGCACACACATCCACACATTTTATTATGGGTAAACTGTAATACTAAACGGAAAATAAAGTGATAATATTTCAGGAACAATTTGAAGTGTTAACATTGCGCAGGACCTACCGTCTGAATTTTATGTTCTTCATTTTAAGGATCTGAATTGCTGAGGCAGAGTTTATTCTGCATGGAAATTTCAAAACAGTCTGCAGTAGACCCCCGACAGCTTGACTCTTAAAATGAGTCCTTTTCAGTTTATATCTTTACAGATGACAGACTCTCTTAATTTGTTTACCCATTACATTGAAATTAACACATGGCAAATGAATCCTGATATTTCTGACCTATCCTTCATAAACGTATGTGTGTTCTTCCTTTGATGTGTTTCTTTCCAATCACCCTCGAAAAGGACTCCATTTTGTGGGCGTTTGGTATTGTACGTGACAACGAGCTCTTCATGGAGCATTATCTGTTTCTCCGAGGTAGGCCTACATGCTCAGGAATAAGATCTCAGATGGTAAATGTGTATCTGCACAGTCTGGTTAGCATTGTGAGTGTGTGCTTGATACCAGTGCCAACAGATACTTTAAAGACAACTTTGAGTGGGCATCCAATGTGCCAGCCAATGTAATATACAAAGAGAGGGTTCATCTAGTTCACACCTAAACTGCAATGGAGCATTTCTGGGAAGCCCAAGGTTGTATATCAGATAAAGCTGTTGAGGAGGAATGTTTGGAGAATCAGAGACTTTTCCGACAGTTTGAGCTTTCACCTCTGTCCACCTTCACGCACAGGCCGTGACGAGACGACGAAAAAAAATACTCCCTTCCTCGTGTGGGAATGGTATTTGTTCCCAGAGGAAAAGACAATCAGTCCTGGAGTCCTGCCACTGTAGAGTCAGGGCTTCCTCTCCCCATCTGACAAGAGAGGTGAAGCTACAAAATGTCATGCAGACAAAGGAAAAGTGTCTCACAGGATACACGCCTTTTGTACGGTTTCTGAGTGGTTTCTTGCTAATAACCCTATGCAGTCTAGTGGTTTTGTTCAGTTTTTTTTGTTAACAGATGGATATTTGATGGGAAGGTGGATAGAAAGATGGTTAACTCTGATGTAATTGTTCCACAAATTATTTTTTTTTATCGTGTGTTTATTTAATGACAAAATACGTGGCAGACGGGTAAGCATTCAGAGGTAGAGGGTTTCTTGCTTGATATGATATATGACTGATAACAGAAATGTGCGCTTCACATTTGTAAAATGGGATGTATGTTTCCATATGTGTGCATAACCCATAAAGAATCCCTTGATTAAGTCCTTTTTCCTTGAGATTATATCATGGTGTAGGAAATGAATTCACAGTAAATCCAAATTTGTTAACATTTTTTGTGTTATGGGGAAAAAGTGTTAAACTTCAGGTGTTCTTTTCAGAAAATATAACCATGACTTTTGTTAAAATCACACAGGACCAGGAGTTCAGTTTCAGTGTTAACAATATCAAACGTGCTAGTTTGTCACTTTTTTGTTGAGTCTCATGTGTATACTCAAATTGTGTTGATTTTGACACCCTTAGTGTGAAATCTGCTGTTTGCGATTTTCTGTGTTTGGTTCCCAGCTGATCATACAATGTGTTTACAAACACTATTTTTTATAAAGACCTTCTTAACTGTAAATATAGCATATGCTTACTCATGTTACACATGTAATCTGAATCATATTTATATGTTAAACCTTTATCACTTTTCTCCTTGTTTTGGTTGCATCATTGACGTAGTACGTGTCATGCGAGATAAAGACAGAAGACAATGCGTCAAAAATAAGGGATGAACTGTCCGTGTTTGTAAGATTTCAGTATCTCTCAGGATTTACAGCCCACATAATCATGTGATGGGCGAAAGGAATTCTCCAGAAGCTGCACATTGAGTAAACAATCGTTTTCTCATGCATTCCCTGTGAGGAGAAGACCAGGTGGGCCCTGAAGAACACAGCATCTTTTCATCATGGTGGGTGATTCACACACTCCCTAAATTCTCCCATTTCAGGCCTAAGTAATAGCTTACATTCTGAGGCCATACTCGTGTGGGTGGGGGAAGCAGGTTCGCAAAGGCTAAAGTGTAGCCATATGCTCTACTTGTATCATAAATCTAGTGAAGAGATCATAGATTACCACCTTATATGATTACCTATGATTAAATTGACATGGTGAGTATAACAGCTCTTAAGGATAATTACTATTCTCAAAATAACTGTTAAAGTTCATCAAGATTAAAAGTACTTATTTTCTTTATCAAAAGGCTGATGTTTATTGTTGGGGCATTTCAACTGAACAAGGCATGTTATTTCTATTGTCTCCTGACGACCGGACAGTGGAATAATAGGGTGCTGTGGGTCACCAGCAAGAGATGAACCCAGGTTACCTTGGTGACAGACTGTTATCCCTCACCACACAAAACGTAACAGGTTAAGTCTGTTTTGTGCTGCTTCATTCATCAGAGATTGAAGCATGGTGAATAAATGGACTTTAGTGAATTACCATGTCATTTGAGTTGCCCTTCAATTAAAATTGTGGACCATTGGTAAATGGGTACTAAATTATACATTACTATTGTCATTTTGCCGTTATATTGTATAAATATATTATGGAAATACAAAAGTCTACAAAGGCATTATGCAAATTGAAGCAAACGCATCTCTCTAATGGACCATTGTTTTGGCCCTCATTTTCTGGTATCTTGGTGGAGAAAAGAAGTTTGTCAAATTTTTATTTCCTTATCAAACAAATTCCTTTGAGAAGACTCCCTTATGGGAATTAGTATTCCAATTAAGGACATGTTAACTTTACCAATGAATTATTTCAGAAGAGGTGATAATTATTCAAACCAACACCTCTGGCTACACACTCAAAGGACAAAGTATATTTACTGATCCATTTGCCACCGGCAATAAAATTAAACTATTTTTATTAGTTTCATCATTTTAAGTAGCATGCTTTATTTATTACCTAATTTTACTTGTGTCCCTGTGGAACAAAAACAGCTATATTGTTTTCTTAATTAAGGACAATGATGTTTCAATTGGGTTAACAATAACAATTCAAACCTCACTTTAAAAAGACATATGGCATGTTATTAATAACAGAAGTGAATCATATATAATTGTTTCTTGCTTATTCCTTTAACGTCCTCAATCTTTGTTTAATGTGCTTATGAACAAATCGGTTTTACTGGTTTATTGATTTTGACAGTTTTCTGGAGAAATAATAGCTAATATTATGAATGAGCAAAGACCATGCAGATAAAATGTGTTGTTAATGAATGAATAATGAACTATAAGTAGATATCGCGTGCATTAAATATTATTATCATGTTTTAGTCAGGGGCAGAATTATACAAATATACACATGTATATAATGGGAGCACAGTATAGTCTTGGCTACCATTTGCTTTACTGTTTTTTGCACACTCATAACTTCATGCCAGCTGAACAATTTTCCATAAGAATACATTGCAGTTTTATCTGCTAATAGCAGGTGTGTTCATTGTGTTCATTGATTCATCAGTGGCTACCTTGCATGGTCATGTCATGGTCATGTAATGGAATATTCAAAGAACTGGTGGTCACCAATATATATGCTAGTTAATATATGCATACATGCTCTAAAATAAGATTGAAATACATATTCTAGAGACTATTGTCAAATTATAAATTCAGAACAGCCATATATGGAAAAGGAAAACATTCTAACAAGATGTGTAGTTGGCTGTACGTGACACCTTTTGTAAAGTATAAACACATTCATTCAGCAAAGCAAATAAAACTATTTCCTTGGGGAAAAACAATAAGATGGAATGCTTCCTCAGACAGCTAAAACTGTTTTCGTTTTACCATTACGGTATTTCTTTATTTGACTAGAATATGTCCAGTTAGATCACAACCTCACATCTGTTGTTTCTTCTGCACCATTTGTTCAGTAGTTTGTTTAGTTATGTAGCCTTAACTAGTCAGGATGGCTTCATCACACTTTATTTAGCTAGACAATAAAGCACTAGAAGATGTTTGCGTGGTGTGACAAAGAGCCTACACCAATGAATCAATTTTGGAAACAAAGACTGAAATCTTATTGATCTTTGGAAGACACAACTTAATTTCACAAATGCAACTTAATTTGACCCTATTGAGTGGTGCTTGTGCTTGCTCACATTTCAGACTGAACCCCATTGCAAATATATCACTGGTTCATGGATCGGTTCATTAGTTCAAGCAAGTACCATAAGCGAAAATTGATTTGAAGTCTTGTGTAGTGGGACACAGTTGGTTTAATGTCATTGGCATTGCTTTGGTTCAAGTTGCACAATGTTCCTCACATTAACCGTTTTCCCGTTTGCGAGATGAAGAATCCCAGCTCAGTGTAGTCTATATTCAGTCACTGCTTGGGGAATTGTAGGGTGAAGCAAGCCGTGTTTTTGACAGATGACCATATATCTCAGTGGTCAGTCAGAGGTAGTGTTAAGGATCCACGTGTCAGCTGTGTCACTCCAGTGGCATGTGGGACAGCCACACTCCATGGCAGACCTGTGGCTGGGGAGATGCGACTCTTCATGACTGAAGATTTCACAGACCAACCAGGGCTTTTTGGAGGCATTATGCGGTGACATAAAAACAAGGAAAACAAGGCTTTTGTGCGGCGATGAGCCTGTCATCATGGCATTTCCGAAATGCCCTTTGCTTTCCGAAACCCCTGGGGTGTCAAGTTGGATCTTTTCATCTTTAAAAGAGCTGAAAATAAGTTCAGACTGTAGAACAGCATGTCACCTAAGTGTATATAAGGAACTGTTTGTTGCAGGCCAAAGTCGACCCCTTGTTTAAACAATTCGCATGTTCTTGGTTGAAAGCACATATTAATTAATTTAACTGGACAATTACACCTATTATGGACTAGGTAACCTTTATTAAAAAGTAGATTGTCATAGTTCCATTGTTTCTTTTTTTATACCACTGAATGCAGAAAAGACAATCATAACAGGTAATTACAAAGCCATGTCGACTACTTACAGGATATGGAGAAAAAGGAATGGAGACATCCTAAAATATATGAATCTGGAGTAATTGATAATGAGGAGAGCCACCCTTTACCTGCATAACAAATAATTACAGTTCTGACTTGTGTGGAGAGGGTATTGGACCATCAAGGAGAAAAGCTTCTAGTTGAACAGTGTGTGTGGGGGGTGGGCAGAGGCATTATCATTTTGAAATTCATGGACATCATGAGGAAACTGAAAATGGCTTTTTATGCCATTGTATGACCATGCAGAGCATTCATTGGACCCAGTGACTCCCATGAGATGGCTGCACGTACCAGCTGAGATTAAAAGTCGGCAACAGACATTGTGGTTTGAACGATTTATTTCGCTTTCAGCTTACATAAACCCATAAAGATGTAGGAAAGACATAAAATATGGCTCATTAGACTCATTAGATTCTTTTCCCTTTGCACAGGGGTCCAGGTTTTGTTCTCTTTACACCAGGTTATGAATCTGTGTGCATTAGCTTTGAATACAAGTGGATCTATGGTGGCTGTCCTTCCATAAAAAAAAACTGCTTTTTAAAGCTCGCAGAATTCCATTTTTTTGATGAGATGGGGTCTCATTGATCCAGTTCTGGTTCTTGGTAACGCTTGAGGCAATAGATTTGGGGTGTTTATCAACTATCCAGTTAAGTGTAAGTCTTCCATCTGCCAGACTGCAGTTTGTGTTTTGTATGTGTTTGGTCATATTCACTGTTCCCCTGCCACATTAATTTTTTGTTTTTTTTTTGTGACCAATACACCTGCAATTCCAGCACCAAACATAATAACTCTTTGTAACACTTGTTGGTGCCCTTTGGAAATTCATATATCGAAGTGTTAATTTCTGACCTGATTCATGGCTATAAAAGTCCTTATATGAAAGTCCTTATTTATATTCAAAGTCATTTTTCACATGGTGTGGTGTTTCAATGAATTTTTCTACTCCTAATAATTTTGAAATACATGAAACTTTACATATTTAGACATGGAATTGAATTATTTAGTGGTACTTCAGACATGAATAAATCATTGTTACGAAAATCCTAAGTAACTAAACAGGAGATCCGATCCGACAAAGCTTTACATAGTGCTATGCACCTGTAATTATATCTATGAACATATGCTACATTAAATTTCTTTAAATAGGTCTGACAATGTCACTTTTTTGTGAGTTCAAGCTACACAATTTCCTGATGTATCCGTATGTCTGGTCTATTGCATATGTGCATTAGAATTAAACATTGAAATATTATTTTAATTTGACTTTCATTTTTGGATGAACAGTTATGAAGTACATTTAAGATTTAAGCAAGCCAGAAGGGGCAAACTTATTAGTTTAAATAAAGTTACAGAAACAAGAGCAAATTAATCAGACTATACGATTATTAGGTTTTACATAATTCAATTCATATTAGACACATATTTTGAGAATATGTCATAAAGACACTCATCGCTATTAACTCAACTTGGGTCACTCTCTGAATCCAACTACGTCAGTTGAAAAAGGCAGAATCTGTATCCTAAAATATTTCGGATATAAGTACAATAGCCATGTTGGTGTTTGCATGTGGAACTAATCATGCATTTGGAAGAAGCATGACATTTTAAAACAACGCCAAGTTGTCTAAGAGGCTAACTCATCCAAAACATATTTTTTGTTATGATTAACTCAGGTCCCAGCTGTTACTGCACAGCTCAAGGTTATGATGGAGAAGAAATCCTGCTTCCAGGCAATGAGCTGCCTGCTCTCTCCCAATCGCAAAATACTGAAATAAGAAGCCCCATTTCGGATTTATCGATCACAAACATCGTTTGTTTGGTTGTTTCTGATAAAATTAAGATTCTTGTGTGTGTGTGTGTGTGTGTGTGTGTGTGAATGTGTATTTAACTGGTAATATTGCATCTATTTTAATCATATGCTTTCATCCTCATGTTTCTAGAAACATCTCAAAATAATTGTGGCTGTTATTCAGAGGTATCAATATTTTATTAAGCAAAAATTCTTTAAAGCATTCACCTTAAAAGGATGGACAATGCACCAAGCGTTTCGCCAGAAATCCCATTATATCCTTTTGCACAGGCTGGGGGTACAGCTCAAAGTTGTGTGGTGCAGTCAGCCATGATGGATATGTATCCTGAGATGGCAGTAAATTGGAGATGTGAATGGACTGTCACACTCCATTCGAGGCGGACTGAAGGGCAGGCTGACTCGTGGCTAATTGCCGGCTGAGCGGGGTCTCAGCGGGCCACTTTAATCCCGTTCGTCCTGCAGGACGAGGCTCGCCCCGGAGTGGCTACCTTCCCTGGTAGGGGGGCTAGGGGGGGGGGGGGGGGGGGGGGGGGGGGGAGGGTGGTGCTGACTGACAGCTCGGTAATGTACTGGCATGGGTCATGCACAAGGAAACAAATTACACCCAAATGAGAAAATACTGCGTATGCTTCGGAGACTGACGTTCGGATGTAAACCTTGCCGGGAGGCAGACTGGAGAGGGTGAGCAAATAAATCACACCAGAGGAAACTCCTCAGATCGGGACTTCACAGCTCATGACTAACCAGAAAACTGCACCGAGTTGTTTATTTTTTTTTTCTTTTCAAAATGCAAATCGGCAGCAGACTGTGAGCCACCATGAGCAGTCACAAAACGCATGAGGCCTACATTATTACATTTATTCTAATGGTAGATCAATACCATGTTGATCCAATGAAAATACAGGACCGATTAAAGAATTATGGGAGCGAGCACGAAAACTTTACACTGAACAAACGAGCAACATATATGCCTAAATACTCAGACTAATGGTAATGTTTTAGATGAATGAATGACGAATGTGGCAAAAACCCAAGACGCAAGGGAAAATGTCTTAAAGATTAAGCAAAGCCTTTGGCTGTATAATTCAGCTCAGCACATACTGACCACTGGAGAACTGCTTCATCCTTGATAACTGCATGCACTTAGATGCGGTCTGCAGCTAGCTAGACTATGCGCAAGTAAAATCAGCGTGATTGAAAAGGGAGAGTCTGCAATCTATTCAATGAAATGGGGTATTCTGTCAGTTAAAGGGATTTGTGCAGTTAAAGGGATTTAACTATATCATGTTTTTTTTTTTCTCCATTTCAGATTGATTGTTCCTGACATGTCCCAGTGTCCTGCTGGGTGAGAAAGTGCCTAAATGGCTTCCTTGTAGGGGGTTATAGTGTGACAAGGAGCGATCATTCACTCCTTGTACCTCCATCACTCATTATGGCTTCCTGTGGGACGGGCTGGATTGCAGTGAGGTACAGAGGGCCTATAGCCTTCTCAGATCATATGAGGGTAAACAATGTAGCTGTCATCCTCTTCCCTCCTCTGGTATTTAGCAGAGATTTGACAGGCACTGCTCCGTTCAGGAAACACCCACTACCGAATTAACAATAGAAAGAGCATGCTCTGCAGAAAAGTTTGGCAACTGCTTTTGTTCAGAGGTGTTCAGATCTCATTCATCTGTTTACTGCAAAAGGCATCGGGCTACATTCAATCAAACACATTTAGCCTTTGCAATTCAATCAAAACAGACCACATTTCTACATAGTTGTCTTTGGGTAGACAATAACATGTGTCCTTTGGAATATGTTGTTTTCATTTTAAAAGAATAGAATATCGTGCGCGCCTGACTGAATCACATATGCCCTTGAAGAGACATTTGATTCAATTAACCCTTTATGCATAAAGCATGGTGAAATAAAATAAATGAACCACTGCTTTTGTATAACAATCCTATATCCTTAAAGTATTTGAGGTACCAGAGCACACTGTACTGTCGTGTAAAGAGGAAATTAGATCATGCAGATTGTCAAATGTGCTTAAAATGGTGTTTTGCTTGAAACAGAACATAACATAGTGTCCTTAAAATTGTCATACATAGTAATACATCACAAATACCTTTGTTAATCTTAAAGTTGAATGTTTTATAGAGTGAGAATATTCTTCTCTTCAAATTTTTCTTTCATAAGTAAGAGTTGGCTGATAGAATTTCCAATGAACTATGGCAGCAAAACACCTAGGAGGTATTACCTTTGAGGAGAGACGGACAGCAAGACAGGAAGTGATACAAAGAATAGAGGAGGCAGACAAGTGATGTTCCCCAACCACAGAGCTCTTGCATTGATTGACAGTCATAACATCCTATTAAAACTGAATAACTCTGCTGCTGGGTGGCTGCTCATATGAAGGCAATGTTTCAGTGTGTAGATGGACACCATGGTCTGGTCAGCTGACTGTGCCAGCGCCAACTGTGGTTGGTCAATATGACAAACATGGTCTGCCAGCAACAAGTTGGAGAGGCCTGCTGTGTAAAGAGACCTGGCAGCTATTCTGGGAAAATAACTAACATTGTCCATGATTCCTAAAGAGGCTGCAGCAACAAGCATGACTTAAATACGCAATGGGTTATTTCAGATTTGGGAATGCAGGTGAAGTTTCTTATTTATTTATTTTTTATCATAAACAACTCACTGAATATGTTTTACACTGAGAAATGCAGTTTTTCCCTGAGAAAATATTTCTATTTTTGGACTTGTCAGCACACCCCTTCTTTATTTGTGTATTATTCCAGAAATAGTTTGTTAATGAGAAGGAATAAAGTTGTCAAACAAACACAGTTAAACTTATTAACTTTGCAAAAGTATTTTGGCATTTATTCACACATAAGGTAGAATTCCAGCCAACATATGAAAGTGCTGTTTTAATATTAATATTAAAATCAGTTCAATAGACAGTTAATGTCCCTTGAGAAAACTACTATTCTTATCAAAGCATCAACATAGCTCTGATGTAAAATCTCATTAGTGGGAGTAGAAGATGTGCCCTGCTCTGAACCAAGCGAGTGTGTGTGCGTGTGTGTGTGTGTGTATGTGTGTGTGTGTGTGTGTGTGTGTGTATGTGTGCGTCCGTGTGTGAGTATGTGTGTATGCGTGTGTGTGTGTATGCATGTGTGTTTGTGTGCACGTAATGAACACTACATGGATGTGATTACTAATAAGAAAATGCAGTATTAGAATTGGGATATTTTTTAACTAAAGGAAGGACACAATTCATTACAAAAGCGTTATATTTAAGAGCATGGTCCATATTTGTTGAAGTGATCTTAGTCGTATAAAACTCAAATGTACAAATGGTATTTACAAAGGCAAAGTGACTGTCAATACCGAATGTTTTACATAATGCAGATGCTTACCAGTATGAAAGAAACAGTATAACACAGTAAAGCATTCCACATACTGCCACCAGTCATTACAAACCCAATTTAGGTGTTCCTTCTAAGGTTGCCCTTTCATAAAGTCCACAATTATGCAGTGGTTTTGTCCTTCGCATGCTCTGAACCTGAGGATGGAAATGGACCTGTGTAATATAATTGATCACACTGTCGTTTGTTTGATTATGATCTATTTTTAAGTATGATCTGTTATGACTCTGGAAATGATGCAGTATTCTCCATGCAATTGTGCATGTTCCACAAGCAAAGGTCCATGCATCCAATTGTACAGAGCAATCAGAGCTAAACCAACAGACTGTGAACAGATATCCACCATGTTTATCATTATTCCATTTCACCAAGCAAGCAACCTGAAACAGAGTTATTCCCCTGTTCTAACATGTATAAATGATGGTTCATATTAATGACAATGCGGTTACAAATTCTTACTGACACCCACATTACTTACCTAGCAAGCTGGAAATATGGCAAGATCATGCTGAGACAATAAGGGGGCGAGTTAATCTAACAGCTTTGAAGGTGATAGCACTCGATTGCAACGGACTTGATAAAACAGCTATTGACTTGCTTTGGGGGTGGTATCAAAATTAGGAAAGCCAGGAGCATGGCCAAAAAAAAAAGTTTGAGCAGGCAAAACTATGAAACTGTGACTAACTTTCATAAGATAATAACCAAGTTCCTCTGATATGTAGTTAAAATGTATACAGTGTATAAAAACATATAGATGTCTTTTTCATTGGTATTGTAGTTAGATTACATTTGCCCCTATTTGATACTATAAGAATACCGAGTTTCACGCCTTTTGTATTTTAAATGTACCGTTAGACGCTGCACTCAGATTCATTGGATGAGTATGGGGAGGAAGACTGTTGCGGGTTTGTGATGTGAAAAAATAGCTGTGTCACATGAGTTGGCACTGATGATAAAATTTTACTACAGCTGTTATCCAAAGAGAGGTAAAAACATGACTTGACTATCTATTCAAATGCATAACGTTCCGCTGAGATGTTAACACATCTACAACAGCAGGTTGACATTTTCACACACTGGATCTGCTTGGCTTACCTTGTCTCCGTCTCACTCTTGATTGGCATCTTTGCATGGGCATCGCACAGTAATGATGAAGTGGAATTTCCCAGGAATCCAGACCGGAAGGAAAAATGAAGTTTCAAGCCGATACAAGTTCACAATCCTTTATTCCTGCAGGAGTCTGCTAGGTGGTCTAAGGGTCCCCCTCTTACACTATAAAGTATACAGAATTAATCAATAGTCCATGTAACAGGTGATTGGTAGTCATGTGGTGGATTTCATCCCCCTTGAACAGCTGACGGTCTCGAGCTTGTGGATCTCGTTTCTTCAGCTCGTTTTTTCCACCTTTGCTTTGCTTGCCCTTTCGTTCTTATTCGTCTTTTCTGTGTTGCGCCACCACGCTGATGAGTATCTTTCCTCATGAATTGAAGCTGTTTTCATATCTGGCATGGGAGATAAAGGTCTTAAATGTTTTTACATGTAGGTGTGAAATCCTATCTTGAGCTTGGGGAAAAAACTGGAACTTCTACTCCACAAACTTAGCAATTAAGGCACAACTTATTCTCCTTTATTACTTGCATTGTTCTCTCAAATAGACCCATTTGTCTTCTGGTTTTGTTCATTTGTACCTTTTATAGAATGTAGAAATCAATAGGAGGTGAATATTATTTCCATTGCATTCTCCCTTGATTAAAGCTGTCAAACAAAATGTGAACAATAAATGAATGAGAAATTGCCGTACTCAATACAATGTGACTATTTCCTCATTTAAATTAGCCGTTATCAATATACAGAGCAGAGCCATTTCCTAGGAGGTAGCAACAAAGGGAATAAGAACAGTGACACAAAGTATAAAAAAAAAACATTATTTGAATTTCACATGGAATTGGACCCTTATCGCCAAGAAATGACATGAAGTGACTCCATATTAATTACCATCATCATGCTGAGACTTGCAGAGTAGAATTTATTTTTAAAAGTACCTGTCTTAAAGTTCGGTAATCACTGCGCACTGAGAAAAGAGACCCGGTGAAAGATCTGATCGATGCTAACATGAAACTTGAAACAATATTAGCAGCCTAAAGGCAAAACCTAGCATGAAAAATACCTGGTATTGGATAGGCACACGACTTTTATTGGTATACCTGTTAATGAGTGTGAAATAAATGTAAATCGCCATGTGACTTCATCTAATTCATTCCCCAAACACGCTTCCATTAAAATAACTCTATAATTCAGACACGAATCATCTCATTCTACCACTGAATCTTCATCAGAGTATTCCAATCATCCTGACGTCAGTTGTATACATCAGAAACCATAATGTATCCCAGAGACGTCAGACACATTGTCTTAGAATGACAGAGACAGGACATCTGCAAGTAGGACGGAAATAAATGGTCAGCTAATGAATTTGACGGTTTTCTGTTTCTCTAACGGTGACAGAACAAATGAGTCATACATTAATATAGACTACCCCACACTGCCCCTACTTGACCCACTAACAGCTCTTTTTTTACCAGAATCCTTTAATGTCTCCTCTGACAGCTTAGCAGAACACACAGTATTGATCTGAGGCATGCTCCGAACCACTGAAACACATCAAAGAGGCAAGCGGCCCATGCAGAATGGGCCCGGAGGGATGCCCCCTTTAGATTTCAGCAAATTACGAGGGACACAGAAAAGAGAGGGCACGAGATACAATCGCATGTGGCTCGTTTTAACGTGGCTTTGCTTTACTATGTCACAGTTTCACCTATTATTATTATTATTATTATTATTATTATTATTATTATGACAGACATGCTTCATTTTTTAAAACATGATAGAATTACATGGACAATGAGAAATTCAAAACGTTGATGTTGGAATGGTAGAAATTCATACTGAAGTAGCTGAGTAGGTCCATAAGGATAAGTCACTTCTGTTACATATGCAAGAACAACATGGAAAACACAATTTTAGAAAATAGAAAATAATCCAGTCAAAAAAGGTAAGCTCATCACAAATACAGATCTTGTTTTCTATTTTTAACATGATGTGTACATATTTGTCAGATATCCAACAATTCATCAGAGAAACAAAATAAAACCAGGATAGCTACCTAAATAAAAGTTAAGGCCTAACACACTAAATCGAATGCCTCAAAAAGTCAAATGCACCAAAAAAAACATACTTCCTGTGAAGTGTTCACATGCCACATAAGATCTAACCAGCATAATCACGATTTAGCTTGATCAATTTGTTTTCCTCTGTAGGGTAGACATTGCAAACGATACAGAAGAATCTCAGAATTGCAGAGTAAAGTTTGAGATATGAATTTCAGTTACAATTCTCATGTATTCATTGGCATTTGTATCATCACATTGAAAAGGAAATCCACCCATCCATTTGTTGGGTGTAGTAGTTTTCCAATTTCTCTGATATCTTTGGCCTTTTTCTTCAGATTTATATAACAATAGTGGGAAAGAAACCTAGTGTGAATAAACAAGATACTGCTTGTGTGAAAATGGCTGAATGGTGTAGTCTATCACGGTGACCTGTTCCCACCAACCTGGGAGGAGGGGACGGTGGCGTGTGATTCGTCTGACCAGTGGCGCCCCCAGACATTTTTCATAGGGGTGGCCAGATGGGGCCACTGAAAATCTTGGGGTGGCACACCAAAACCAAAAGCCGAAACTGAATTCCAGGAATTCTATCATGCTGTTGTAGTATATAGGCTAGCTGAGAATTAGTGGGGGGGTAACGATTGAATCAAGGTGGCCGTGGCCCGCCCTTGGCAGCCCCACTGCCGACTCATGTGATGACCATCCTTCACTTCTTTTCACACCGCAGGTGCGATACCAATCACGCACTGTCCATGCTGTCAGAGGGTTATGCAGTCAGCTCATGTTCGTTTTGTGCACCTGTATGTGTTCAGCCGACCCGGATTGGCTGCTAGAGGGTGATGAGATGAACAAATTTTTAGTGGCTTACACCCATACCATCCCTGGCAAGGCTGGGCCAAATACTGCCTCGCCAATATGCAAATCCAGCCAGCCTCAGGGCTCCCAGGCGAACATTTTACCTCTCAGAGGCCCCTGTGTGAAACGCCCTCTAAAGTGAGTTTTGAATGTAACTACATTTTATCATTCAAACATATATGACTAGATTATGATGCCATGCTAAATGTCTGTAAGGCAACTAGCACAGTTAAGAAAATAAGAAGAAAACTGAGAGAGAAGCAGTGCTACTTCTTCATCACATAATTCCTGGATCATTTCTGGAGTCAATCATTTTCAAATTATGTGTCCAGCGTGAAGTAAATTATTAAAACTCAGTTGTCCCCATCATCAAGCTGAATTTAATCAAGGTCCATAAAAACAAGAGTTGCAACTAATGCTTATGCCAAAAAAAATATGTATTGCAATCACTTCTGATGTTCCATAATTCAACCAATCCGTCCCTAATGTGAAAGCCGGTGATGATTTCACTGACAGCTGAGCATAAATTCCCAACACAAACGTACAATAATGCCACTTGTGGAGACCAGATGTACAGTGCTGGCATTAGATATGACGCCTATTACATTTCAATGTCAAACAAATGTCTGAAGCCCAGTCCAACTACAACAGAAGCCCTCAATATGTGGGAGATTCCATCTAAAATTTGGATTAATTTATACAGCATATGGCTTCGTTTATGATGGGCTATCTTAATGGCACCTTTAACAGACAGTCCCAGCATGCAGCAGATGACATTTTTGGCACAAAATTCCAAGCAAGGTCCAGTGACATTAAAACTGGAGGATAAGCTTGACAGTTAGGATTAATTTATTGACAACATACCTGGATAACATTGTATTGTAATTAATTATACAGTTTTGGCCAGATGGATATAGTTTTTGTTTTGAAAAGTGCATATAAAGAGAGTTAGCAGCTTATTAAGTCGTTAATGAGATATTCAGTGAAAGTCACATCTTGAAGCATTAGCAGAGGCATCTGTCATAGCGCGATATGGTCTAAATGTAGTTTCTGATTTGGTTTTGCATATGAACTGACCCATCCCATTGCAAGAAAAAGCCTAAATGACCCATGCCCTTTACATTATGGTATACATGCACATAACATGCACATGATTCACATGCTAGCTCATTGTTTTCTGCTCTACAGATTCACAGGCAATGACACACTGTCTATGTCACCAGAGGGTGGTTCATCAGCATCTATTCAGTTCATAAATCCACAGGCGCCTGGCTGACCAGGTATGTCAGCTAGAGAAGGATGACACGAACAACATCAGCTGGATTTAGCGCCATTGCTTTCTTTAATTACTAAGCGATCAGAACGGTGTGGGTTGACAGTAAAACAAAAACAGCCTTAAAAGTCCTTTCTTTTTTATCAAATAATTTAAATGAGGACAGTAAAACATTGTTATACTGATTTAGGAGGAGCATGGCTTGCTATTAACTTTCCCTTTCTCAGCCTGTTGTCAGCTGAAGAGATTGCCAGCACATGCTGGAACACGACATGTATGGATCAAACACAAACGATCAAAAAATTACAGAAATGAAAGGGAGAATTGCAACACGCACAAAGTTTCATTAACTGTGAAGACTGTTTCACACTGACTGACAAAGATCTTGAAAACATATTATATATTAAATAAATTTGAAAAAGAAGAATAAAAATGTATGTAACGACCAGATAATAACAACATTACCTAGTAGATCTGTGGAAATGTGTGTCATTCACATCAGCATTTTTCAATATCACAAAACGCATTGTAATCTACACCATGCACAACATGTCATGTTTCAAAAGAATGCTTACAAAACATGAGGAAAAAAAAATCTCGTTAAATAAAGCTGTTACTGCAATCAGGCCAGGAAACGATGAGGCATGTATTGAATAGCAGGAGGTTCTGAGGTAAGCCCTGCACCCTTTTGTTTTCCGTAACAGTTTCCACTGGTATTAACAGTGTGGACAAAGCGCACTCCCGACAGGAAAAGAAAACCTTCCTCCTTCATGTGATAGAATTGTGAGCAGTGTTTGGCTAAACAGACACACCTCACTGTCCAGGAAGATAATAACAGGGGCTAATCAAAAATCTAATCAGCTCCTAATTATTAAACCATTAGGCAGCCAGCGACAGTCTATTTTAAGCATTGTGCAATATTATTTTTAGATTTATGTAGCTTTCATTCTCTTATGTGTTGAGCGGGAATTGGACAACCCACCTCTGTTGACTTATTACTTTATATGCAACAGGTTCTATACAGGCTTACCAAAACATGTAAACATTCAGGCAGTTTTAAGTACTTTAGAATTCAGCCTGCCAACAGCTTCAATCCCTTGAAGGGATATTGGCTTTTTTAACAGCTCTATTCTGTATGTGAGCTTTCAAAGGCAAATGTATGTTTCATTGGTTCATGATTTACTTTAATCCGCATAAACCCAAACGAAGTTAATTTATCACAAAATGGATGACACACTCCAGATAACTCGGGTGCACCTTCCTGTCTGCATCACAGTGCATACACTGTGTACAAACAAGTGAAATACTTCAACTGGTACCTGCATTGGGCTATAGAGGCGTTACACTGGCAGTTAAATGCTGCTGTTTATCGAATGGTTAGAGACGGACATGCATCAGCACATTAAAACATGTATTTGTGTTGGTATTTCAGACTTTATCTCAGGTGGTCTTTAGTTTATGTGCATTGAATCACAGCCTCACATAAACCACAACAACTTTGAGCCCAGTCATTGCTAATGTGTGTAAATAACTGAAACACATGAGCAAGAGGTAATTTGTGCTGTGTTAGTTAATCAGAAATCGATAAAGATGTCTGGAGAATAATATAATCAACTGCCAAATCGAACATTATTTTTAATTGCTTTCTAAAGAAATAGACATTTTCCAAGTACTGTGTTCATTTTGGTGCTAAGTACAAATACATATGTTGTATTATATGTTACCTATAGAAACATACATCTGACCGGAAGCGTCAGTGTTTTTTTTAATTATTATTTTTGTTCTGGGTTTATTCAGGTAAAGTAATACATTTCAAAAATCCAATAAATCGGGGAAACAAACAATTGCATTCAGAGAACATCTAAATTCCAAGTTACATCCAGAAGAGCAGATTTTGTGATTAAGGATTCTCCATTATTCAGGCTGGGAAATTATGACATAGTCTGACATAAGATCAGGATATTAATTGTCAACAACAGCAAAACATTGTCGGGAGGGAGTCCAGGCCAGCTGTCTTGGTTGCCATATAGTTTATACTTTGTTATTTCTATGCTTACCTGCTGGTAAGCAAGCAAAGCAAACTGAATGTACGGGAACACTAGATAAAGCGCTAACAGGAAATGTTGTTCAAAATTAATCAGAAACCATTGACAAGCTCTGCAGTTCACATAACTTTATAAACTATGTGCAATGATTGACTTTGAAAGGGATTACAAATGAAAGGCAAATCTTTGTCTTAGAGACCTAAAATATTTAAATGTATAATTCTGTTTGTGCCATTTTATTACCCATTTTATCTTCCATATTTACAATTTTTGTTGCCATTATTGTTAGTGATGAGGGGCTGTATCTATTTTCAGCTCTATGTTTCATGAGACTGGACAGGACAGAGACATTTTTTTGCCATGTCCATTATGCACACAGTGTTAAACCGCCTGGAAAATCAGTCCATCACAGAGTTCTTCACAGCCTCACGGTGTAATTTAGTTTTCCAAAACCTCCGTTTCCATGGGAACAAAGTAGTGAAATGGGGTTAAAAAGGGATATTATTATTGTGCTGTGCAAACATCAGTAATATAACTACAGGAGATGATTGCAAAAATGATGACGGTAAATTAGATTTCGTTCTTTTCTCATCAGCATTCAATGGAATAGTATGTCATTACTCAGAGCCAAGGCACTCTGAATTAATGAACAGCTTTACTGTAGCCTTCTGGGGTTGAAAGAAGTTTCTTGAATAAAATACTGAAAATAATCTTATCCCAAATACTGTAGGTCAACACCAGAAAGACAAAGGCTGAATATGTTCAGATCACAATAAAAAGTATATTTCATTTATTTGATATTCTTTATCGTATTATTCCACCTTCCCATGATCAAATCTATTTGACATTTTTTTTTCGTGTTATGTGTGTTATTGTGTAACTGATTTGATTAAACATTGAAAGATGATAAACGATTAAAAAGTTTTAAGTAAACTCATTTTAACGTTGAAGAAGTTGCGAAACTTGTAAATTATAGTAAAACAATGTGGTGTGGCGTAACAATGCACCGGTAATGCAGGCACATGTCATATTGGTATGTCACATCAGTCTTTTCATTGGTCCCACAGATACCGCCTAAACTTACAGCGATGGATTTCTTGCTAACAAAAAGATCAGTGATTGTAAACGTTTATTGCAAGTCACAGAATCCATTTGTGTGTATAACATTGGGGCACAATCAATATTTTATTAGAATTAATATGAGCTAGCTGTTGCTGAATGCACCTCATACACTGCAGCATTATAGTGCTATTTTTCTGAAATATTCGAACTCATGTAATACAGCATCAAGTTTGACCTGTGTTGTTGTCAGCTACAAATGGAAAGTATCCACTTTGAGAAAAAAACAACAATAATTATGTAGGTTACCATTTCTACATTGCTCTCAGAGTTATGACATTTTCATATAACCACCCGTGCTCCCAAGGTGTTGAGATATGAGTTTTTATTCTCTAAATATAAACCACCACAATTGGTAATTAAAGGAGAGAAGCAGAGAGAAGTGATTTCACCCTATATATATATATATATATATATATATACGTGTGTGTGTGTGTGTATCTATATCAGCTAATTCCTGAACGCATATCGCCCTCATCTGTATTCAAGTAGTAAATAAAATGAAATGCATAAATAAACGTTTAAGTAAATATGTGTGTCTACTGTTTAGTTTGATTATGTCTTTACTTATTTGCTTATTTATCCATTTAAAGATGTTTTTCAAAGTCAGACAGTGGGGGATTGAAACACACCATTGGTCAATCATTCTCTTAGCTGTGCTCAGCCGAGCGTGGCTCCAGACCTTGGGGATGTGTTTTTAAAAGTTGAGAAAGATGAAAAACAGAATATTAGAACTGAGTAGAATAACTATTTTCCCAGAGGGGAAACTGATGGGGAAAAAAAAACATCATGGGTCAGACTGCCAAATAACAGCAATCTATGAACTTCTGATGTGTCAAACAGCAAATAAAAATATTAGCTTCAATGTGGTCGGTTCTGTTGTTTTATTGAATCATGCTGTGCAAAACACATTTTTTGGTGTACCTTTATATTCAGTTGTTGGTAGAAGAGATGTATGTTGAAGTTTTATTATCAAAGGAAAGTGGGGTTCATTTCAATTTTATTCTAACCCTTTTTGCAGTGGTGATAATACAGATATGAATTACAAGAAAGCAAGTTATCTACCTTTTCATTTCTTATAACTAGAAGCTTTTACTTTTTAGCTTTTTACTTGTCTTTGTTAATTGTATCTAGACATTTTGCTATCTAGCTGGCTAGCAAATTGTATGAGCTATAAATGGATTTGTGTGGGGGGAAATGTCTGCTCTGTATGAGAATGGCTCCACAGTAGACTCCACCCACTCTCAGCAGTATGAGGTATTCTGAATAGCTCACCTTCTTTTGTCTGGGCTTTCATGAGAATTTCCACTTCTTCTGCCAAAGTCATAATCATTGTCACAACTGTCATCGGAATCTGGAATCTTGTCCCAAAGCTCTTCCAAGACTTCTGCAGCTGTAGACCTTGTTCTTTTTCTCCATTTCAGATGCAAATGCAGAAACGGTCAGGTGTGTGTGTGTGTGTGTGTGTGTGTGTGTATATATTTAAAGTCAGGCTACATTGTGCCCAAGGCCAGGTACTTCTGGGTCAAAAAGGTTAACATGCTAATGGATGAAAAAAGAGAAAATCAGAAAATCATTGGTAAACGTCATCTACATAAAAAGTAATCTATATTATCTGCATTATTTGTGTTTTACCAAATAGGATATTCAGGCTTGCGCTCCTACAGCATAAAAACAACAGAAACAGGAGGGGAAACAAGCTTCGACAGCACTTCTGTCAGCATGCAACGGAGTAAAGAGGGAAGCCGGCCTTGAGACAGGTGCATGTTCCTATTTGCTTGATTCCAAGACATGCTTTTATTCTAGAGTGTGATGCATCTGTACTGCTCCCTTCATTAGACACGATGCAGAAGACTACAAGGAGGAAACATGGATTTAAAAACGCAAAATCATTACCATGAGTGCATAGGCAATGGACAGACATGGAATTACAGATCCATGGTGTGGAATGTTAAAACTGCCCCAACAAATTAAAGTTGCTGCAGGGAATTACCCATGATATCATTCTTTCATTACTGAAAAGTTTCCAGTCCATCAAAGCAATAATTTTGTTTAAGGATAATTCTTTTGATTATTTGTCATGCAAGTATCCATACTTGAGTTTGGGATGCACTGGATCACATGACCATTAACTTCAGTACTTTTTATGCATACTTACTAGAATTAGGGATGTACCAAAATATGAATATGATATTTAAAAAGCACAGATAATGTGATTGAAACAGATATTTATTCTACCCGAATTAACTCGTTATTATTCGAAAAAAAGGATGTCTGCATCAGTTATGTTTCTTCTAATGAATTCATATAATTGTGGATGGCCACAAGATGCCCATTCTGTTTGCATAAGACTTTGATTTCCCTAACAAGTTGTTTAATTTACTACGCATTATTTAAAAGTGATCGCTATATTCTGTAGTCGCCACCACCTAGCCATAGCAAAGCAGGCAGTCTGCTGCGAGCTGATTGTTCCTGCCTATTACTCAGGGAAACTCCCGTATCGAGGAGGAGGAGGCATCATGTGTGGGAGATAGTGAGGCTGAAGTGGCAGCTGGATTTCCTTTAAAACCCAGCAACCCAAACATCAAAATGAAGATTAAAACATGCTGTTTTTAGCTATGCGTGTTAATTTCCACCATTTAAAAAACTGAGTTGAAATACCTCAGCTAGTTTGGGGGGCAGGGGATGTGGTGCTGGGGTTCAGATGGTTTGCAGTCTATCCAAACTTAGTTCATTCGGGGAAAAAATAAAATAAAATAGACAAAAAAGTTCATGCATTCAGGATGTGGAAATATATTTCATAATTACATGCCAATATTAAATCAATTTTATCCTTTGAAATCACAAAAAAATGCGTTTCCAATGAATATTAGGTTATAAAATACAATATTTGCCCGACATAATGTAACTTCCGGTATGAATCACGCCCACTTCCGGTATTCTATTCGAATACATATACAGAGACATATAATTTTGATGGCTGAACAGACACAGATACAGACAATGACGTCTCTGTACCTAGTACGCAAGTCTGCAATTTGGGACACAGCCATGGTGTTAAAAAAGGCACCGTTTTTAACTCAGTGCAGATGTTAACTGTGGGACTGTGCAAAGTAAATATACCAGCAATCCTGAAGCAACAAAACTTTGAAAAATACAAACAAAAAGGATTCTGTAAAATGCCAACTTGCCCTTGAGAATAACCCGAAGCTGAATGGACCCCTTTGGGCAGGGACAGACTCAACAGTGAGATATAAGCCTTATTTTCTTCATGAGTAGATTTTTTTTTGGTTAAAAAAAAGTAAACTAAATGTGTAAATGTGGACCATTTATTTTGTTTGTTTGTTTTTAGGGACATTGGACTTTGATTGTTTCGTTTGTTTAGTGAGGAAGGGGAATGTTGTTTATTGTTGTTTGCTTGGTATTTGGGTGCACTTTCACACATGGTGGAAAGATGGCAAAGTTGAGGGTTTGGAGCCTGCCTGCTTAGAACTGTGCTCCAACACTCTGTGAAATACTGTGAACCTGATTACTGGGCATCCGGTTGGTTTGTTTTAAGTTGGACAGAAATAAGATAGAGACTCCTTGTCTTGGTTTTTACATTTTTATTTACATCTCCAGGTCGAGGAGCCTCCAGCTCAGGCTTATCTCCTCCAATCATAATTCAGTCACCATTGTGGAGAAATTCTCTGCATGCTTTGCTAATAGTTTGAAATGATTCTCAGTATGATTTGCATTCTGCTCAGGTGGACATAGTTCCAGTTGATTAAACAAACGCAATAAGCTATAATAGTTTTACTCGGAGGCATGTAGCACAACATTAACGTTATTTCACTGCATGATCAACTGCACTGTGAAATGAAAAATTGTTCAGTACACAGTGCTGCATGCATTTTTGGTTTGACTCAAAGAGGTACATTGTTGCACCCATAGTATTTATTAATATGAAAATTGTGTCGACATATTTTAATTACAATTTATTCACTTAAAACTATGTCCTCTTCCATTACTTTTGTCTATCCCCTGTAAATAAGTGGGCTGGAGTATTCTTGTAAAGTTTGAAGTTCCAAATCATATATTTTACATATTCACATTTTTTGTGTTGAGTGTTGTTCATGTTTTTCATTGTTTTATGTAACATTGTGTGCACTGATGTTACAATTATCCAATAGCCCAGTTATCATTAACAAACATTAAGGGTCAGTGTGCCGAACACAATAGGCCACAGTAACACACAATTATGAGGTTCCCCACATTACGCATATGCAGGCAAAGCTGCCAGGTCTCCGGTGATGGTGATAAGGCCATGGCCAGCACCTAGAGGCAATATATGTTCATTGAAAATAAACTTGGGGTCATTCCATGTGAAATGAACAGGCCATGACACCCATTATATCACATTTCCCTGAGATGATTTCTATTTTTGAAATATTATTTCATCATTTATGTTTTGTAGGAGATGGACCTCTTTCTTTTCATATGTTTCATATTAAATTCAGTAAATGTAGTTCCAAAACTCTGATCTGGCCCAGACATAATCCTGACAATTTTTCAGACATGGGGAATCCAAACAAATGAAAATCCACCCGTGGGTCCTAAACACCAAAAATAATCTCCCCTGTATAGACCATATAGAAGATCAGTTCTCTGTGTGGGACAAGATGTGTGAGGCTGAAACCTGGAATACTCTTTCTTTATCTTTTTGTAATGTTATTCCAGTGAGTTTGGTCATCATTAATTCCCCTTGTCCGGTGACCTTGTCTCATGACCACTTATTTTCTGTGATGGTATCAGAGTCAGGCCGTGCTCCAACAATTGTTGCTAAATAAGTGCCAGCCTTTTCATTCTCTTTGGCCTCTCCCCTGGAGATGTATCGGGTACAAAAGAGCAAGTCACATGTTCTATAGAGCTTCTGCCTCCTCCTCATGCCATTGGTCGGGGCAATTAAACTAATCGACACATAGTTACGACACAAGTCAGCCACTGTTTTATTTCTCAGAAGTTTAAGGTCTATAAACACATGCAAAGGGTTAGCCTTAATGGCAATGAGGGCAGTGATGAAAAGGTATTTATTATGGACCTGGAAGGATATTTTGTTACAAAAATCTAGGCTATTATTCAAAGTTAAACTCTTTTATCAAGTGCCTTCCAAAATATATTTGATGCACTCACTCTATGTATCATGTACCATGAACTAAGATGAATGAAGCATAGCCCTTTTTCTCCATTTATGTTGGCAAGAATGTGTAATTACGTTTACCCTCTGTACAGTAATGGCGGTTCATTGCAGTATAACAAGGCTATTTGAGGGCCACGATTTCTGCTTCACTCCAGCCACAGGGTAGACTGTCTGGTCTCACCTGGACTAAGGAGGTAAATTCATTGGTGAAATCAGGTGATATATATGTGTGGATGGTACAAATACTCTGTTGATCTCATTGTTTGGGTTCCTTATAATCGATATGCTGTATTAAAGGGGAGTAACTGTAGTGACCAATAAGGTGATATTGGTTTTCATCACCTACAACCTTGACAAGACCAGAGCAGAACCCTCTGATATGGTGGTTTCAGAATGCTATCTGATTTTCTTTCAGTACTTAATATTTTGTGCTCCGTCTCACATTGATCCCATCTTAAATGTCAAGTTTTAAAGGCTCACCCCCGGTCCTGGAGGGCTTCAGAGACTGCTGGCTTCCGTTGCTGCTCAATACTTATTGGATCAATTAAGGCAGTTGATTACAGTGTTAATTCACCTCGGCTGGGTTTCTGGGTCTCAAGTGTTGCTGATTTTAAGGTGAAAACCTCCGGCTCTTTATGAAGAGGGTCAGCGTCCTGTGGTTTAGAGTTAGTTTTAATCTTAGACACCTGAAGGCTGATAAACTATGAGATATTTCAGCACATGGGAAAGACGCCTTTAAATAGCACACTTTGAGGTATCCGCTTCAATCACGAGTGTACATGAAGAGCTAGACAACTAAAGTGCAACGGAAGTATACAGTGATTCTGTTAATCACCAGCGTTCCGATGTGTGAAGGTTGGATTGATTATGGTGATTTCAAAAATGTATTTTCATCTTTGCTGTAAACTAAAATGAGTCTGTTCATGGTGCACTCACGGTAATGATTTTGAGTTTTTAAATCCATGTTTCCTCATAAACTCATTCACGGTCTTAATCCCAGGCACTGCAGGTATGGAGTAATAGATTACTCTCCAATGGGTGCTCCACAAAGGGTTTATCCTGATTGACCTGTATTGATTTTGTAATTATGTGGGTAATCCTGCAGTCTAATTTTAGCTTTGGCCTTAACTACTCGCGGAACACACAGACCGACAGCACACAATTCATAGACCCAGCACAATGCCACACAGTCGGATGCATAAAGACATTCACTAATACACGTGGCACCAAGCACTGATGGATTAACGCAACATCAACAGCACCTAAAACATTATAAGGAGATCATAGTATTACAGATAAGTAAATACAAATTTCCTTCTCGTATAGTGGATTTATTCCAAAGGTACATTCATATCTCCAAATCATACTGAAGCACTGCATTCAACTCCACATTATGAAATTTGACTGAATGTCACAGGATTGTGGGTTTCATTCATTCAGCATCCGAAATTAATTACTTCTAAAATGTTCTCTAAGGGATACTTTTAATGACATGGTAGTATATGAAACATTGCATATACGCAGTGTTGTTGTTTTGCCGTAAATGTATTTGTGTAATCTGCGACATAATGTTTTTGTCCCTATTTAACTGGTCTTGTGTATTAAATTAATGCTTGAATCTGAGTATGCAATTGAACTACTATCATTCATTATATTTTCAAAACACCTAGTTTGTGTTATATATATGTATAATTCCATTGGGCTCACTGTTGTCTGAAGTTCATTTTGTTCTGACTTGCATTTTGCTCAATTCCTGAAATAACTTACCTGTATGTGTTGTTCTGTTATATCTCAGAAATGGGACAGAGTGTTTTTTTTTTTATTTCTTTCACTTACACATTGCATTGAGATTAATTCATTGCTGCATTTAAATATTTTTTTTCAAATTACATAAATCTGAGTGAAAATTACAGTAGTCAATGGGGTCAATTCATTGGCAATTTCTGCAAAACTACCAGGTGAAAAGTAACTTTATTTTATAGCGCCGTTGCAGCACTGTTACCCTATAATTACAGTTGTTACCAGGTATTATTTAGCATGATAAGTATGAACATAAGTATAACACATTATAGCATCACCAAGCAATCAGTCCAGGCTAACCAGCACACTGTGGCATCTCAGCTTCGTCATGTTGATTCTGACAGCTGAACTGAGAAACCTCATGGCGACAGCTTTGTCTTAGAATGACCCTCATCCCTTGGGGTGTAGCACTTCTTACTACCAAAGTAATAGACTGAGGGCTTAAAAGTAGCATTCCTGCATCTTTTGCACAATTGCATGATTTTAGACTCATCCAGCTGATCACCCAGGTGGTTTATGTCCTGTCCCATTATTGAGTAAGATAAAAAACTGTTTTTTTTTAGTATCAATCACTGTAACCAGCACAATCTGTTCAGCAAAGTTATCATGCTTCAAGAAATGTTGTACATATATTTTCTAGTGTTCCTTCCCTTTTAGGAATATTGTTGGACAGTGTCATATTTACTTACCTTATACATAGAATGAAAGAATGAATATTTACAGACAACAAAGAGTTAAGCAAAATGAGCAAGAAAGTTCATAGGAAACAACATATTCCATATTCCTCTTCAAATTAAAATGTAACCTTTATAATCAGTGGCTTGTTTTGTGCATTTAAACTCAGAGACAGCTTTCAGTCGGCATGGCAGTGACACACTGTGTGGGTTTTTGTGATGTGGGAAACGGCCAGACGGGTTTGCCACATCCCACAATGCCTTGTGACACCTCGGGAAAACATGCTGCCGGTAACTTTCCCACTTGTCAGATCGGCTCTGACTCACGTCTCCAGGTGCCCATCACTCCTCTGTTGCCATGGGAACGTCTTAACCGATAATGACTGGTACAGACAAGGAGCCTCAAACCGTGACAAAAAGACAAAACTGGAACATGTGCGAGCTCTGTAAGCCCATTGGCATTTGTATTTGCCCCTAATGGAGAGAAACACTGACTGACATCGATTTGATGAGACTGCAAAGGAGGCAATTTCAGGCAGCAAGCATGACTGCCACACCAGTTTACACCCAAATTAGGGGATTAGCCAACAGAATTTAGAACTCACTTTGGCCAAGTTATCGAGCACATAATTATCAACCTGCAATATGTCCTCGCCTTTCTCTTGTACTGCTTATTTTGAGGGATCTTCCTTCTAGCATACATATTACAAGTTTGGATTTAAAAAAAAAAAAAAAATATATATATTTTTTTCCCGCTCCTACCGTCTGCCCTGATTCATCCATAAAGCGAGTGAACATAAGATCCAGCCACATCATTGTATTTTTATGAGCCTTTATTTAAAATATCATTAAAGAGTGAGCAAATAATATTTTTTTCAGAGAAAAGTCTAAATACATGCAAAATATTAATTTGTTTAATTGGTTGTGATAAATTTGTATATGCATTAAATAAAGTGCATGAAATCAAGTGCTATATATCAACTCAAGTAAAAATTGGCTCACCGATGCAACAGACATCTGCCTTTTACAAGTCAAGCATGATTGCATGTCTTAGAGTGGTATTTCCACGATGAATGTTTTACAGTGAAATATATACAAATCAGTGAACATTTAAAAAAATGTCATCCCATTTTTTTTCTGAATGTAAAGGGTTAGGCTGCTTTCGAAAAAACGGTCTAGCTACAGAGAACAAAATCTTGAAGTGCAAGACTTGGGCTAGCTCGATGTTTCCAGGAGCACGTTTTGGGTGAAACAGGAGCAGGAATCTCAAACCTCAGCTCCTCTGTGTTGTATCTGTGCTGGCAATTTGACAGCTTCCTATCTTCTGAGCTCATTTAATGTCTGAGGTTTCTCCGTGTGTTTTTCTTTTGTGGGAGACGTTGGGTTTCTTTTCCGCTGATATCACTCCAGCTCTGGCGTAAGTCGGGTTCCCTTGCGCCCTATTTTTCATCATGTTTGCACACCAAGTCAAACATTCAGCGCCCTCCGTAGCCCCTTTCACCTCAATCAATTAGCATTGTCAAGATGATTACAGCTGGCCCTAATTTCCCATTCAGAATACAAAACTCATTTATTATCACATCTGGGATCGGCAGGAAAAAGCCATTAGACAAATCAAATGCACAAACGGACGCAGGCACACTCATCGCCTTCACATTAATAATATATTTTAGATTTAGTTTGTAATTTCCTGCTCAATTACTTTTTGACTTTGGGTTTGACAAGCGGTGAACTCTGACATCCGGAATATGAATTACGGCTGACATTCCAAACACCTCCCGCATTAACATCTTATTCGTAGCCTGGGTTTTACGCACGTGGAAGCAATCCATCGCTACTTGTTTGTGGAGGGATTTCTGCACCAGCTTTTTCATGCATTTATTCATCCGCTGTAATTGTCAGGCCAAAAAAACCAGGTAAGCACTTATCATTGTATCTGCAGCATAACCTGAAAACCAAATGTTGACAAACTCAAGTGAGGGAACTGTCCATATACTGTATATCAGAATTTTTGCCCAGCGAATCTGAAGAGATTTCTGCTAACCCCAGTACAACAATTCTCTAACGACCAAACTGAAATACCTGGTTGTTATCAAGAGTAATATCAAATCAATAATTCACTACACTAACAAAAGTATTATCATTAGCTAATGTGACTGTTGAAATGATCTTATAGCACTGATCGGAGCTAGCTAGATGGCTTGGCCATTTGTCCTTTAGTAAGTAACACTTCCCCTTAGCCATTGTTGCTATGTCCGACATTCTACTGCAACGTTTCACCATGTATAATATATCGTACAGCATCCCCATAAGGTTGAACTCAAGTTATTTAGTATACATTTTCGAGAAATGGAGTATCTATTTTAATCTGGAAGATGTCAGCAGATTTCACAACATGCAGCAAAGGGCTACATCTTTAAAGACGTAAACACAATCGTAAAGACAATCAGTAAAAGCATGTCAGGTTTCAAACATTAGCCCATATGCTTACTAGTTAAATTACATAACAATATAACAATTACATAAATTACATTACAACTCAAGAAAGTGAAAAGTGTGCGTTATTACTTTAATAAATAAAATGACAGAAACTCCATGGAGATTCCCAAAATTATATTACAAGCTAGTAATTTCAAAGTAAAAATTATGAATTTAATATTCACAAAATGCATTTGAATCACCATTTGGCCACATTTGATGGTTCGGGAACTGTGGAAGATGAACATTAACTGTCTCGGAATCTTATGGGTAACGTCCCTGTTTGACAGAAACAAACAGTGGGTTTGATGAGGAAACAGCAGGACCATCTCCACTGCCTCTCCACAAGGCTCAGCGGTCTCTCCCGTGTTGCCCTGTGATGGCTTTCATTAAGCATTCAGGGGACACGGTGATTGTGGAAACCACCAATTCTGCGGACAGGCTCCAATCTGCTATCCGCCACTTCCAGTAATGCTGTGATGCAATTTTTTTTTTCAGACTTGAATGACTTTCTGAAGTTCCCCCTGAGAAAAATAAAGGTCTATTCTATTCTAAAATTAAGGTGAGCTGACACTGATGAGTCAAACAGATGGCGGCACAAAGCCAGTAAGAGCTCTTTAGGTTTTGAAGGGGAGGGACCTCAGTCTTCATCCTGATGGAAAGATTTCAAACTGATGATTCAGGGGATGTGAATGAAGAACTATTGTACTTCTCCTTTCCTGTCTGTTCCTCATTAAGTTGTTTCAGGGTTTTATTTTTTCTCTCTGTAATTGTTACATCGTAAAATCGTTCTCTGAAGCTTAGTTTGGCTGATGTTGCTTAGAAGAGCTAACCCGAACTGTGAACATAATTTCTGACTCCGTGAAGTAGGTGCAAAGTGCGTGTGTCGTTGTTAAATGGTTGACATTCAATTTTCTTAGTTTTTGGAGGAAGCGCGGTCGTGATTGACATTGGGCATGTACAGTTGACTCCAAAGGTCAGTCTATTTGTTTGTGCAGTGGCCAGATCTTTACACTCCTGAATCATCAACACATTATACACAATATGGTATTTTGACAGTATTATTAATTGACTACTTTTTCAAAAAATATATTTAATAAATTTTGCTTGTAGAAGCATCATTGCCGTTAAATGTGAATTGTGTGCATGTGAAATGAAAATGAATCTTGTTTCATAGTAATCTCATGTAAGTGAAATTGATAACTTTTCAAATAAAAATATGCTGATATATTCAAGAGCAATATTTACCACATTTATCGATGCTGCAAAGATTAGGGACAGAGTTCTCTTGAGTCCCCATACATATTCATGTACTCCCAGTATTACTACTACAACCTCTCAGGTTCGTTAAAATTGTGCTTTGATTATTATAGTCTTTGATTTCTGATATGTATTTCTACATTTCAAGGTTATATCACCAAGGAATGAATTCTTCAACCTTTCTTCTTTCTTTACACAGCTACAGTTCATTTAGTATGTTTAAAATCATACAATGCATTCATTCCACAGAGTGGCAGCGAGCTGGAGGTTTATCTCAATAAGAGGGTACAGTAACTTTGTGAAAACAGCAATGGCAGCAGGTGGAAACATAAAAAATATTATATTGATATTTTTACACAATAAATAATTATGCTCCATATATCTGCCCTGTTCTTCATGTCTAATATGACAGTATGTAATGTAGGTTTATATATTTTACTTAGAAATGTGAAGGTATTCCTAATATATGGTTATTGAATACTATAGAATGCTGGATTGAAAAATCTTAAAATATTGTATTAAAAAATCTATTATTTATTTTTTTATAGGAACATGTAGGTGTGGGTCTTTTGAACCATACAAAATTTGTTATGTCAAAATGGTGCAAAAATCCATACTGATTCAAATAAAATGGAGTAAAAACTACAACCCAACAAATATAGAGAAATACCCTGGGACTCTCATAGTTAATCCAAATTAATCTTCCCATCATTTTTCTGTACCACTGAGAGCTCTGGCTCACTACCCTGTTTCCTTTAGTAGCTTCCAGCACAGGAAGTGCTCCACCATATTCAGAGAGATAATTCATTCTGGAGAACACCGAACACCTAGAGGGCAAAAGCATGCAGCGGGCTGCCAGTCAGTAGAATGCAGCGTCTCCCGTTCAGCCTCTGCCATTTGAAGATTGTTGATATTTCATCTATAACTTGCCTTTTAGGGAGATTTCTTGGAGACCGAATTGCATTTTATCAGAGAGCTCCAGCTTTCTGAACTGGACCAAAGTAAGTGAGCATCAGCACTTTTGCTGTGACTGCTGCTCACTTTGTCAGTGGCCTGAAGACATTGATTCACACAAAATGAAGTAGCCCAGTTATCAAAACGACATTTGGTAAGACAGGATCCATTAAAAGTGGATCCATCCAATCTCTTATTAGAACACGCCTGATAAAGATATAATGATGGTAGGTTTATTTAAAGATAGTGGTTGTATTTAGATAATTCATGTTATGTAGGATGCTGAGGTCATTGTAAAGTATGTGCAAACACAAACACACACACACACACACACACACACACACACACACACACACACACACACACACACACACACAAATACATATTCTTCAGTTACAGAGAAATGACATTATTTTGTAATAGGTTATCACAACAAAAATAAAGATAATAAATAAAGATAAATAAGCCTGTATTCCCTATACAAGGCTGTATTCCCTATACATATGCAAAAATAATAAAATCCTAAATCTGCCCACTTATCAAATTAATGACATCAAGACATCAAAAAGTTTCAAGCTTTTACCTGTGTCTCTCAGTCACACTAAACAAGCATGTTATTGAGAAGCAAGAGTAACACTGTTAACCTATATTCATTTACCCTGTGTAATTAGCCAAAGGTTTCCAAACATGTTCACATATGTTCAGCTCATTAACCAATCAAGATGGCTCCAGCCACCAGCCTCCACCCACCATCCCACCTAAAAAACCAGAAACGGTGTCTCAGAAAACTGTTGTCTATGTTATAGCCACATGGCACATGTAACTTGGCCCTGTTTTTATTTCGCTTTGTTTGCTCATTTGGATTCTTCTCATGAAGGTACCAGTGTGATTGCACATTAAACAGTATCCATACATGATACGACATACTACAGCCTGATATGCAGGAAGATAGCTGACATATACTTATAACTCTCCCATTTGTCTGAGCATAAAATTCAGCTAATTATCTGTGTTGTTTTTTTGGTACGACATAGTATTCATGCACCATGCACTCTCATTACATTAATGAGACAAATCGCACCAACCAACCACATGGTCAGCCGTTCGACACCAGACGAAGCAAGCCATTACCACAGAGGAACAGCTGGCCCTCAAGCCGGTCCAACCGAACAGGCAGACTAAGTATAACAATCTCACGTCATGGAGGACTAAAGAGTATAACTATCATGTTTGAGCGATATACATATTATTTTCCAAGAGGTATATGTATTTTTTAATTATTTGTAAGTATTTTATATTACACGTTTTGCTGTCTCCATATTATAAGTGGGGAAACTCAGATAATAAGTATTGGTACTGTACTGTCTTCCTAGATGATTATTAATTATTATGTGATACTGTGAAATTCATTAGTTGGTGTTTTCTTACAGGAGGAAATCCATTATTCATTTCTGATGTAGATAGCCCAAATGATCACGGTTATTTGAATAGCCAACACTGCAACTGCATGAACATTAAGATTGACATGTTTTATTGTTTCCATTACCTTTTATCCAGTACACTACAGTGGTTCCCTGTATGGGAATGATATGTATTTGGATTGAAATGAGCCACCCATTAGAATATGTCACAGTTCTGCATGGTCATTCTGAGAAGGCGAGCACAAGATGCCTAATTAACTTTGGAATAAAATAGTTTTAAAAGAACTTATTGGCCATGGCAACTGTGCTGTTTCCAGGATTCCTGTACGAAGTATGGAAAAATTTTCATGTGATTTAAAGGCACAGTGAGTCTCCAGGATACCACAAGGGAAAGTGTCTCCTGAAAAAAAAAATGCTCTGTTTTACTTTACATTTCATATTTTATAAAATGGGTATAAGTGTGGAAAGGTATGAGTGATAAATGAGACCCAGTGAGTGAGCTAATTAATCAGTGTATACTGTAACCACACTATCTCAGGCTAACAATACAACTTAGTGAATTTTGTGAAAGGCGGAAGCAGGCAGTGTCTGAATATAATCAATATGAGATGGATGACTCTGTATGAGTGGAATTAATTCCAAATCGTCAAAGCTCTGCCAGTGATTGAGTGAAGTTTTAGAAAGAATGAGATGCTGAAACAAATAGCCTAATTAACTTGACCCAAAGCTCTTTTTATGGATGTTAAATGAAAATTTGGATTCTCTGTCGAGGAAAGTTGTGAGGATAAGGATGCCAACTTAATGAACCAGTCTCTTTGACGGAGATAATGAAATTCTTGACATTCTTTTCAATTTGCAAGTTTTCATCAGGTATGATCTCTGTGATATACCAGTAGATTAACCACCAAATTGATATCTTCTCTTAATATCGTTGTACATATTTTATTACTTGCATAGAATTCTGGTTGGAGTTTGACAATGATGTGAATTTTAATGTCATTCTTCGTTCTTAGTAGCAAGGCCAACTTAATCATACTTCCAGTCAAAGTATTCTTATTTTGACATTTTGTACTTACTTCAAGCAAAGAATTCAATGGCATAATGACTTATGCGCAGGATGCATTACTTACAATCAACAGGGTCTTGTTTCTGTCTGACAAACAAAATTTATGCCCACTTCAACAAAAGCAATATGCTGCAAAATAAATGTTTAAAAAAACAGCAGCACAGCAGCAAGAACTCAATTAAAATGCACTTAAAGGAAGAAGTGCAGGAGTGCACTGCAAGACGTGAATTGTGCCCTGGATGCCTTTGAGGACATTACCGATGCAGTGTGCTCCAGTTATCAAGGGCTATTTGCTTGCAATCTTGGCCAACTTGCAAAAACTAATCCCCTTATGATAAATTGGACCAAATTGGCCACCGCAATTTGTAGATTAAATCCCTATCCTTATTGAAGAAATACATGCATGGGAGCGTGGTTTTGGACCGAGGCTTTGCCAACCATAATGAACTGTTTTGTGAAAAAAACTACCAACACCTTCATTCTTGATTTCTCCTTGCAATAAAAGCAGTGCAGTCTTGTGGTGATACATTATGCACAGGCTATGAGTGTGATTTCTGTTACATTAAGGATACATTTAGTCAGGGATGTCAATGACACTTACATCTGTGGCTCTCTGGAATAAACTTCAGCTGGATTATTTATGTAGCTGGCATGATAATAGGGCATTACTGAATAAAACGCCACTTAAAAGTGTCCTTGAAATATTAAAATAAACAGAAATTTCTGAGGTGAATGATACTTACGGTGGGTGTTTCCTGACACGCCATGTATGATTTATCTTGACTATCTCTGGCATATTCCTCCAAATGTGTTACACTTGCATTAGTCCAAGCAGTATGAGTGAATGAGAAATGAGTTAATAAAATGTATATAAGCTCACACAGAAGGGGCACTGAAGAGCTGTTCTACTTTTTTGAAATCTGTTTTTTTTTTTTAATCCTTACTTCAGCCATTATGCCAAAAATAGTCCAGGTTTGACCATCAATTATGAAAAAAAAAAAAAAAAACAATTTGGCTTACATTTAGTGAGACAATACTCCTAAAACATGAATAAATGCAGGTGTTACTTTATCAGTTTATTGACTTTGTCAGGGAACAGATAATGACATATATTAATGAGCACAGATGTAACATACTGGAACGTTCGATGTTAACCTTTGAAGTTTCAGAAACCTCAAAGTGAAGAGTGCATGTTGTTTGAAGTGCAATGGATTATCATAGTCACAGTAATACAACCCGTATAACATGTGCATGTCCTGGAAAACCTTGTGACTGCATAGGTCAAGTTAAGAGTCAAGTTTTTGAGATTTCTGTCTTTTGTGATTCTGCCACCTATTAGCTCTCAATCAAAACCCACTTTTTTGTATAGATAAATCATAATGTGTTATTTATATTATTCATTATATTTTGACAGTATAACTTGTATTGATGGGAATGTGCAAATAGTTGTTGTGCCTGTAAATTGGGCACATTTCAGACGTTTGTGCCTGTGTGTATGTAAAAGGCAGACTGTGTACACGCCACATACTCCTCTAAGTTAAAAATCTCATTTTCAAAAAGCTTCGCCACATCTGATGTAAAGTATCGATGTTACTGGACATAAAAAGTCTCAAATACTTACGTGAACTCAGAGGGCTGTACCTGGTTCTAAAAACTTTGTCCAAAAGTGATGCATCGTTCCTCTCGCTTTATCATTAGCGACACCGGGGCTCCCATTCCGAAATGCTTACAGACACCTCAAGACTTCCAAGAAAAGATCAAATGATAGTGGTCCTATGAAAGATTGATTTATCTGCAAACAACACCAAAGTGAAAGGTGATTAATAGCAAAGCTATGTCGGGTGTCATCCTTGGCATAAGTTATTTACAACAAGATGGATGCACTCTTTTAACTCTCCGACAACCACAGGCTGCCTTAGTTCAATAAATAGGATAAATACACTTACTTCCCTACACACTGACAACTCGCTATGAGAGCTAGAAGGCACTTAGATAAAAAGCTGTCACAGTAAGTGCAAATTTGAGATGTCTAACGTCACACAGATCCAACTGTGGATGTGTACATTTCCATGCACCTTACGATTCACTTCATTGGTAAGTGTATTCCACAAGGGTAAGCTTACCACACGTAGTCAATGTGTATTGTTTAGGATTATGTCCTTCGTACCATAAAAGACACATCTTATAGTATGTTTCACACATTATACTACATACAGAACATGCTATAGCAAATTAAAAAAAAATAATCACTGTGCTACCATGCAGATTTGTGTTTTTACTCAAATGGGCATCTACATGAGGTAAAATTTATGGAATAACACACAGCTGTTCATTTAAGTCAGCTGAAGCAAGGGTTTCCACCTATCATGGATTTTCTGGGATTATTCTGGAATTTTATCCTCTATCCAGAAAAATATTAATTAATTTCCAGAACACAAAATGCCCCAGATTTCGATCAGACCAGATTTGTTCCTGGTCAGTTTTGTTTGATTTACTCCCTGTGAATGTGACCTTCTGAATGGTACCCAGTGAAATAATTTCAATGAAAAATCTCCTTGGGTTTGTATTTCATTGGTTAGTAACTGAGTGCCACATGCAGGTGACGAGTGTACAGGGAATGCAACATAATCCCACGGACTGCCTTGAGTTTAGCTGATTGATGTAGCACACCAGCTAATATCTACCATCTACTATGAACAGGAAACATAGTAATTTGTCATTGAATGTGTATTTTGGTTTAAAAGAGAACCTTTCATTTCTTGAATGTCCTTGTTTTATTTTCCATGACCAAAGCCCACCTATATTTAATTAATAGAGGTAGGCTATGCTATGCCTACAGGTAAACCCTTTGATATGACCCTTCCCACCCCCATTTGGCTGTCCTGGATTTTTACAAGCTGGAAACCCTGGTTAAAGCACCAATTAGCAGACGTTTCTTCATCTCATTGTGTGAGTGTCCATCTCATTGGTCGGTTTCTCCTGCTAGGCATGAAGGGAATTCCTATGCAGCAATATCTAAACAGGTTTACTCTGGACAGCATATTTTAAATAAGTTAAAGCTGGCTGAATCTGCCAGTCTAACCCCCCAAAATCAATGTATATTGCCTCAATATGAGTGGTTTACAAATATAATGATTAATATTAAAGGACAAAAATGGTTTAATTTTGAATTTTGGAAACAAGATGGCTCATATGTTATGTGTTATTTGCCAGAAAAGACAGCATGGAAAAACACAGAAAGCCAGAATGTCATGAGAAAGGAAATTTTGAAAGTAGTTGTCATTGACTGAATGATGCTGGTGATCATCAACATATTCAACCTGTTTCAAGACATGTTATTTAGATAGCTAGCCAGTGAAGGTTGCCTTACCCTGGGAGAGTAGTATTCACTGCTTTTCTCAGAATTCCAGAGCTCTTTAATGATGACATAAAATGTCAGACTTCATCTGGTTTAGCCGCCCATGTCTCAGTGTACCATGGTTTAATGAAAGGAAGAGGGAGGGGAAAGAGAACCTGACCCTAACAATGCCTACTTGACAGCCCCATAAATCAAGTAGGAAGTGGCTATGAGGTTTTCTTTGAGAATATTGGATCATTGAGAATGGAAGGTTCCACCTCATTTTTTGTACTATTTTTGTCCTCAGAGAATTAGTTACACATTGTGAATGGCTGAATACTTGAAATGCACAGGAGACTGTATAAAATGTATTTTGTGCAATAGTCAACCACAGACATATTGTACATAATCAACATTTTTACTCTTTATTTATGTTTGTTTACTTTTGTGACAGTCTTGAGTATGACAAATGTAGATTTGCCTGCACAGTAGAACTGTCTGAAAATACTAATTTTTAAGCAATTTAGCCATTTTTTGAATTACCATTATTCAAAATTACTTCAGTTATTAAAACCATACTATTGTGATCAATCTGTTCCATGAAAAAAAAAAAAAAAATCAATTTACCAACATGTGTTTTTTTTTAGCTATCATGACATTCACTGCCACATTGACTGTATACCAGCAATCAGCCTCAGCGATATGGATTTACACAAAAGAAACATAAATTGTTGATGAACATAGTCAAAATTATAATTAACTTTGTCTTTGTGTGTGCAATGTTGGTGATGCCAATTTATTTGCATTGTTTTTTGAGGTCTATACCATAGGGTCTGTATTTTTGTGACACGTGTACACAAATGTGAAACCTCTGCAATTAAGTCTATTGGATATCTGACCTTTTTGTGTACACAGCACAACTTCACTCAATCAGTTTAACTTAAAATAATAATACAATTATGTTAAGTAAGGATCATTTTTTTTGTTCAAAGCAAGATGATTTTATCAGGATTAATTAGGAAGACAAAAAATTGGATGACAATTGCATGAAATGGAGATGAACAGATGCCAAAGATTTAGAGATACCCCAGCCCTGTCGACACATCACCCCAGGGTGCAGGAGCACCTAATTTAGGCACTATGACTGTGGGGGGGCTTTTTTTTCTGGATAAATGTGGAGCTCTGCATGACTTGGAGTGGGTGCTACCATGACTCAGAAGGATGAATTCAAAACAGTGCAATGCACTGAAACACATTGAGCAAAATGACACATTTTGGTATGTAATGACATCATTTTTTTTTTTTTGCCAAAGTAATAAAATGTATGCCTGTGCTTTGAGAGGCTAAGTATGATTTGTCCATTTGGCCTTTTGCTCATAGCCACTATTCATGTTCATTCATATTGCATCAGCTGTTTTGTTGCGAGTCTTTCATAGTAATCCGGGCACAACTCATTTGTAACAGCAGGTCATAATTTAAAAAGGAATATGAGCTCAGCCGAGTCCTTTATCTCTGTATATCCCAGCTACACTGTAATTGGGGTTATGAGGCAAGTGAAAACAGCATGATGTCTCTGTAGCTGTGTAGTAAGCTCCAACGCCATGTTGTGGCCTAAAATCACCACTTTTCTGTATAGGGCTTCTGTAAAAGCTTTTAATCATATAATCGCACTGCAGTCAGATGGACATTTGCTGACCTGATTTAAAAACAGCCCAGGAAACAGCACAGTTATAGTATGGTAGATTTGAACCTTCTGTACACATTAGAGCAAATGACAATATCTTCATTATTCCCTGAGGGAACTTGGGGTAAAGTGGCTGGCATGCAAGGAATTAAATAATTGAAATACATTTAAGAAATAAAATTATATTAAAATTAAAATTATACAAATTAAATTTAGAAGTTCAGTCTCATCTAACCACATGTCCAAAAAATAGATGACACCAAAACCCAACATTGGCAATAAAGTTAATCTAGTTCATCGCAAAGTAACCCCAGCACCAGTGAGAATCACAGAGAGAAGCCTCTTCAGTCGTCCCCGTGAGCTGTTGTCTGATGCATGATGTCTCCTCTCATCCTCACTTCCTTCTCTTTCTCGGTGGCCTTTGTAAGGATCGCTTGCAGCCCTGTGTCTTATTTACGAACCACTCGGACAAAAGCAGAGGAGTTTGATGGTAACAGCTAATACCATCTAACATGATAATAGCTTTGTTACCGATGGACTAACTGACATTATGAGCATAAGGGATCTGTTTCCATGGTGATGATTATAAACATAACCCATCTGGCTATTTCTTGAATTATAATACACAAAAAAACAACACTCCTCTTTTCCATAATAGATATATTGATGTGTATTGCGCAGTAATCCAAAATTAAAGGCGAAATAAAAGATTCTAAAATTAACACACGTGTAATGAGAAAATATCCAGTTTTTCATGTCACCATCGCAGTTCCATGACAACCAAACAATTTCAAGTTTAAATTTTTGTTTTAACTCTGTTCCTAATGGAGATATTACCATGTATTTTTTTTATATTTGAGAGGTAAATCACAGTTGTTTTTTTTCTTACTGCTGATGCATTCTAATTAACAGGCTCATATATTGGCTTCATGGAAAAAAAACAACTTTCCCCAATATCCTCCTTTTTGTATGGTTGACAGAAATTGCTCTGTCAGAGGGGATATAATAAACTGCTGTAAGCTAAGTTCATATTGAGTATAATTGCAAGGGCTCTCATATTGAAAACACCTATTTTTGTCCTATTGATGTACCTCTTATTGTCCACAGATCTTCTTTAATGGGGAGTGGAGCATTCAAGGACATACGATTCTTCGGATTGGGATTGATGGACCTGATCAGACTCTGAGAGTCCGAGGAGAGGTCTCTGATCAGTCGTAAGTGTTGAAATGCCTGCTCAGCACTTTGAGTGCACAGCTAGCAGGGACAGAAATCTAAACCAAAAAAAGAACAAAAAAAAAAAAAAAGCAACAACAAAGAAAATAACCACAGCCATGGCTACACATTCATTCTGTGCCTAAAACCCTGAAGGTATCACATAATGGAATGCCACCCACCCCTCTGTCAGAAGAGCTGATTAGACATTTAGCTTGCCTGAAGCACTATGCTGTAGTGTTCTGTGGTCTTCGTTGCTGTCAGACGAAAGATTTGGTGGTGATGCAGCTGTTTATGAGACATTAAAGTCACATAGCTGAAGTAAAGTAAAATGTCTTCAATGTACAAAGCATGATGAACAGTGTCAGAAAATACATTTTTTCTTCAACCGGCCAAAACAGACAAATTTATCTGAAAGGCAACATGCATACTGAAGCAATTATTGCCCTAAAAAATATTAAATATTACCAATATAGCTATACTGTCCAGCCCCTCCTCAAATATACCATATATTTTCAGCCAGCATTTCAGCCAGTGTAAACTTTGATCCTTGATGATTAAACACAAAAACTAACTGTGCTGTATAACTTGAAAGATTTGCACAAAACTTCACAACTCTGTCAACTCTGCGTTCCCTTGAATAAATCAAGTGATACGCTTGAGTTAGGACTCAAATGTTAAGATGATAAAAGTTGTGGAAAAAAAGTAAAGGAATGTAACTGAAGCCATGCATTTGTTTGTATCTGCTTTGAAGAGAATACATCCTCCATCTTCAGAAGAGAGAGATTCGAGGCTATAAAAAAACACGTGTTGACTAACCAATATATCAGTTGCTATAAAAAAGGTTTCCCAGACAAGCTGTTTTTTTTTTTGTTTTTTTTTAATTTACACAGATTTTTACTTGTATGCAGTGAAAAGACACATGATTGACCATAAAAAATGTGGAGAGAATTTTCTTGTTTAAAATAATAATGATCAACTCAAACAACACAATGACTTTCTCTAAGAGCTAGGGTAAGGGCAGAGCAGTCTGATGAAAGATCTTCCGAAGCATTAAAGGTTATTGGTGAAGGATTTCTGGTGTGCATACAGATTCATTCAATTGTGCATGCTGTTTATGTAAAATGCAAGAGAACCCAGGTGATAAATACATATGTGTCATTATAAAATGTTCCATACAGTATATAACATATCATCATATTTTCAAACATAAATCTGTTTGGTTCCATACCTGGCCCTTGGGGGCTCAGCCATGAAAAGGAAGGAACTGCTGAATTACAAAAATTAATGGAGTAATAATTCAAATAAAGTTGTTAAATGTTAGAATCAATATGTAAATGCCATTCCCCTAGATGAATGTAGATGATAAATAAAGCTGTATTTTGTGTTCTAATGGTGTGTATTACACCAACATGAAAATTTGTAGGCACAGTTTGTTCAGTAGAAAACTGAGAAATTTTGGTGGCAATCCAATTTTTTCAATTTTTGAGGTAAGGCTGTAGTCTTATGCTTTTTCCCGATTTCTGGGGAACTACACTTTTCCCATTTACTCTCCTAGGAAACATTTCTGCTGACTCTTGGTAGCCTGGGCAGTGAATGGGCATGGTTTTCTATCATATTCAGTGGAAAACTGAGACATTTTGGTGGCAATCCATTTTTTTCAATTTTTGAGGTAAGGCTGTAGTCTTATGCTTTTTCCCGATTTCTGGGGAACTACACTTTTCCCATTTACTCTCCTAGGAAACATTTCTGCTGACTCTTGGTAGCCTGGGCAGTGAATGGGCATGGTTTTCTATCATATTCAGTGGAAAACTGAGACATTTTGGTGGCAATCCATTTTTTTCAATTTTTGAGGTAAGGCTGCAGTCTTATGCTTTTTCCTGATTTCTGGGGAACTACACTTTTCCCATTTACTCTCCTAGGAAACATTTCTGCTGACTCTTGGTAGCATGGGGAGTGAATGGGCATGGTTTTCTGTCATATTCAGTGGAAAACTGAGACATTTTGTTGGCAATCCATTTTTTTCAATTTTTGAGGTAAGGCTATAGTCTTATGCTTTTTCCCGATTTCTGGGGAACGACACTTTTCCCATTTACTCTCTTCAGAAACATTTCTGATGACTGTTGATAGCCTGGGCATTGAATGAGCATGGTTTTCTATCATATTCAGTGGAAAACTGAAACATTTTTGTGGTAATCCAATTTTTTCAATTTTTGAGGTAAGGCTGTAGTCTTATGCTTTTTCCCGATTTCTGGGGAAATACACTTTTCCCATTTACTCTCCTAGGAAACATTTCTGCTGACTCTTGGTAGCCTGGGCAGTGAATGGGCATGGTTTTCTATCATATTCAGTGGAAAACTGAGACATTTTGGTGGCAATCCATTTTTTTCAATTTTTGAGGTAAGGCTGCAGTCTTATGCTTTTTCCTGATTTCTGGGGAACTACACTTTTCCCATTTACTCTCCTAGGAAACATTTCTGCTGACTCTTGGTAGCCTGGGGAGTGAATGGGCATGGTTTCCTATCATATTCAGTGGAAAACTGAGACATTTTGGTGGCAATCCAATTTTTTCAATTTTTGAGGTAAGGCTGTAGTCTTATGCTTTTTCCCGATTTCTGGGGAACTACACTTTTCCCATTTACTCTCCTAGGAAACATTTCTGCTGACTCGTGGTAGCCTGGGCAGTGAATGGGCATGGTTTTCTGTCATATTCAGTGGAAAACTGAGACATTTTGTTGGCAATCCATTTTTTTCAATTTTTGAGGTAAGGCTATAGTCTTATGCTTTTTCCCGATTTCTGGGGAACGACACTTTTCCCATTTACTCTCTTCAGAAACATTTCTGATGACTGTTGATAGCCTGGGCATTGAATGAGCATGGTTTTCTATCATATTCAGTGGAAAACTGAAACATTTTGGTGGTAATCCAATTTTTTCAATTTTTGAGGTAAGGCTGCAGTCTTATGCTTTTTCCCGATTTCTGGGGAACTACACTTTTCCCATTTAATCTCCTCAGAAACATTTCTGATGACTCTTGGTAGCCTGGGCAGTGAATGGACATGGTTTTCTGTCATATTCAGTGGAAAACTGAGACATTTTGGTGGCAGTCCAATTTTTTCAATTTTTGAGGTAAGGCTATAGTGTTATGCTTTTTCCCGATTTCTGGGGAACGACACTTTTACAATTTTCTCTCCTAAAAAAACTTTCTGCTGACTCTTGGTAGCCGGGGCAGTGAATGGACATGGTTTTCTATCATATTCAGGTGAAAAATGTGAAATTTTGGTGGCAATCCAATTTTTTCAATTTTTGAGGTTAGGCTATAGTGTTATGCTTTTTCCCGATTTCTGGGGAACGACACTTTTACAATTTTCTCTCCTAAGAAAAATTTCTGCTGACTCTTGGTAGCCTGGGCAGTGAATGGACATGGTTTTCTATCATATTCGGGGTGAAAACTAAGAAATTTTGGTGGCAATCCAATTTTTTCGATTCATGAGGTAAGGGTATCGTCTTATGCTTTTTCCTGATTTCTGGGAAAATGCACTCTTCCCATTTTCTCTCCTCAGAAACATTTCTGCTGACTCTTGGTAGCTTGGGCAGTGAATGGACATGGTTTTCTGTCATATTCAGTGGAAAACTGAGACATTTTGGAGGCAGTCCAATTTTTTCAATTTTTGAGGTAAGGCTATAGTGTTATGCTTTTTCTCGATTTCTGGGGAACGACACTTTTCCAATTTTCTTTCCTAAAAAACATTTCTGCTGACTCTTGGTAGCCTGGGCAGTGAATGGACATGGTTTTCTATCATATTCAGTGGAAAACTGAGACATTTTGGTGGCAATCCAATTTTTTCAATTTATGAGGTAAGGCTAGAGTCTTATACTTTTTCCCGATTTCTGGGGAAATACACTTTTCCCATTTACTCTCCTCAGAAACATTTCAGATGACTCTTGGTTGCCTGGGCAGTGAATGGACATGGTTCTCTATCATATTCAGTGGAAAACTGAGAAATTTTGGTGGCAGTCCAATTTGTTCCATTTTTCAGGTAAGGCTATAGTCTTATGGTTTTTCCTGATTTCTGGGTTACTACCCTTTTTGCATTTACTTTCCTCAGAAACATTTCTGCTGACTCTTGGTAGCTTGGGCAGTGAATGGTCATGGTTTTCTATCATATTCGGGGGAAAACTGAGACATTTTGGTGGCAATCCAATTTTTTGAATTTTTGAGGTGAGGCTATAGTCTTATGCTTTTTCTTCATTTCTGGGTTACTACACTTTTCCCATTTACTCTCCTCAGAAAACTTTCTGCTGACTCTTGGTAGCCTTGGCAGTGAATGGGCATGGTTTTCTATCATATTCAGTGGAAAGCTGAGAAATTTTGGTGGTAATCCATTTTTTTCAATTTTTGAGGTAAGGCTATAGTCTTATGCTTTTTCCCGATTTCTAGGGAACTGTACTTTTCCAATCTTCTCTCCTCAGAAACATTTCTGCTGACTCTTGGTAGCCTGGGGAGTGAATGGACACCTTTTCTATCATATTCAGTGGAAAACTGAGACATTTTTGTGACAGTCGATTTTTTTCCATTTTTGAGGTAAGGCAATAGTCTTATGCTTCTTCCTGATTTCTGGGGAAATACACTTTTCCCATTTACTCTCCTCAGAAACATTTCTTCTGACTCTTGGTAGCCTGGGCAGTGAATGGACATGGTTTTCTATCATATTCATTGGAAAACTGAGACATTTTGGTGGCAATCCAATTTTTTCAATTTTTGAGGTAAGGCTATAGTTTTATGCTTTTTTCTGACTTCCGGTAAAGTACATTTTTCCCATTACTCTCTGCAGATACTTTTCTGATTATTCTTGATATCCTGGGCAGCCAATGGATGTGGTTTTCTATCATATTCAGTTGAATCTGAGAAGTTTTGCTGGCAACCCAATTTTTTTCAAGTTTTGACTGAAGGATATAGTCTCATGCTTTTTCATTTATTCCATTATTGCAACTGAAATATTTCCCTTTTCTTTTTTTCCATTTGTCCGTGCTTGTGGAGAAACATGAGTTGTCTGGACTTTCTGTGGTCTTTCAGCATTTAAATACTGATCCAGTGAGTACAATATTTTCAAAATTAAATTATAGCATAGTATTCATATATGAGGTGAAAGAAAGTGGCATTGGAAATATAGTTTATTGCAAGGATCTCAGTGAACTTTACATAGTGGGCTGACCGTGGTCACTGTTCAAGTCCATTTTGGGGAAAAAATTGTTGTCATTATCAGTTTCCATCTCCTTCAAGCCAGACTCCAATATCCAAGACCAGTGCACTGGCTTCAGAGGGACGGTGAAAAAATTCTCCATAAGGCTGTGTAAATATGGATTGATGCCAGTTTTATCAAATAATAAATCATTTTTGTGCATCAGGATCTGTAACCTACCGGCAAAGAATCCTCAAACCTGGAAAACAAAAACAGAAATGTTATGAAAGGTGTCCTGAACTAGCGGTGGCCCATTTTCCTGCTTGGCCCAAATGTCAAAACATCAGAAAATTCAGCGCACTGCTGCACATTTCTTGGAACAATATTAATGTAGAGACAGGATCATCTTTAGTAAAATCAGAAGGTGATCACACCACTCATCTCAGTCTCAGGCCAAAGGGTCACTGATAGCCTCCCTGTTCAAGTGAGACGGCTGCCTCTCCATCTGTCAAAGCAGGAATCAGAGCCAGGGCTATGGTTTCCTTTTTCTTTCATTCACCCCAGTCAACACTGCTAGATACTCCCGGGGAAGGGGAAAATATCCAGTTTACACTTTCAATTGACTGTGAGACCTTAAGCTGAAATTAAGCACTTCACTGAGCGAGTAAAGCGCTCAAGTGGTTAATGTTTTTCCATTCCCTCAGCCAGTATAAATACTGAAAAATCAATTTGTGACAGAGAGATCTCAATGTGCCGCACTCCTGGCTTAGTAACACAAAGAATACCATCAGCATTTCCTACAATAGGAAAATGGGATGGCCAAGGGAAAATCTATATAAAAAGAAACTATTTTTTTATAAGTCCTAATAAGGTGATAGTTTTTGATGAAGTTTGAGTGGGCTTCATCACAGCAAAGCCCCCATTACCCATGAATAGGGTAAAGTTTTGCAAAACTCTTTTTTTTTTTTTTTTTTTTTTTTTTTAATCGAATGTCCCATATTCTGTTGAGTACAGGCCAAAAAATGTACCTGCTGCACTTCATGTAAGTGACATTCAACAATGTCACGTGTAAATATATCAGGTTCTGCAGTGGACTAATGCCAGAGATCATCCAGAACTTCTGTTGCACAGCAGGAAACGTTTTACTCATCACAAGGCAACATAAGACAATGACAGCACCTTGTTTTACCCAGGGGGGGTTTTCTGGATATGAAATGGTACGGAAAGTCTCCCTTCTCTCAATGCAAAGACAAATGCAGATTAAATGAGTAAAACAGAAATGAAGGACCCTGACCTGCTGCCAAGTGAGAAAGTGATCAATCTTTCACACAAAACTCTTTCCAAGGCACAAGTATCTGTCTTCAGCAAGCTACCATCATTTTTAACAACTGCGTTTCCTGACTTTGATACATGCATGTAATCCAAAAAAAAAAAATCTTTTTTAAAGATGTTTAGAGTTATTTTCTACAACTTCTGTGAAATACTAAAATGGACAGAGCCACCATGGAATTCCCCCGGTAAGATTCATCCATGATACATCACATGTCAAAAAGTAAGAACAGAAATGAATCTTAATGGATGGAATGAATTATGATTTCATTTAAGATTCATCATAGGGTGGCAATCTGCTGGGGCAATATGCTGATAATGACCAAAAAGTGAGAGCATAGCATTTATAGTAATATCATAGACATACTATCTCTGAAGTAACAGGTGATAAATCCATTTCGGTAAACCTACTGATGAAGGGGGAAGAAACGCATAGAACATGATATGTTCTGTACTTCAATATGATCTCATGTTGAAACACCAGGGGATAATCTATGGTAAGGTAGTATGTATTTTTAAGCAAGGAGAAATTATGACAAGAGGATATTATCTTATGAAGTTCAATCACTTCATAAAATACATGATGTATGCACTTTCTAAAATACACAAATCTCTAGACCCACTGGTTCCAGGGAGACCTCTCCTAGTCTCTATATTCTCACTTTGTAAAAATCAACTCTTCCAGATTTTCCCAGAGCAGAGTGTCCAACAACCTGCGCTTGACAGTCAGTTTAATACAATCTTTAAATCACGGACACATCAAACATTTTGATCCATATCCATAAAAAACCACCCAACCTGTGTTTCGGTGATAACATAACTTAGCACTGAATGTTTTTTTTTTTTTTCCCCCATTCTAATTAACTGACAAACTAATAACCTTTCTTAAATAACATGGCATTGTAAATCATGATGAATGGATTGGGAATCAAATTCAGTTTTGCCAAAGAATGGAATTTCCTCCCTGTCATAAAGCAAGCAGGTCAAAAAATGTATAATAAAACAGATGTGATCTGTGTATTTTAAAATATCTGCTCAGTCTAGCCTATAATTTTGAAGACAGGGAGAAATGTACAGACAGGCTATGCTGCCATCTCTGTACTATATGGATGGAGGATGTCAAATCCAACAGCTACATATATCAAATGGTGCAGTTTTGTACATGTAGATTGTTTCTCAATCTTTGTCTGAGTCATCAAACAACCCATGGTAAATTGTGCTGAGATGGATTCTTTGGAACAACACCAAACATTTTTTAAATACACCAAAATCGGGTACGAATCCACAAGATACAAGCCATTCAACACTCAGAATGCTGTTTTTCCTGCACACCGGTACTTCACACTGCAGGTTTCCACATGAAAGGTTTTTATGCTTGCTTATTGAGGCCATTCCTTTCTGGATCACTGCTTTGCCTGGCACTGGAAGTGAAGTCAGATTGTGGGAATGTACCATCCATCTAGCACCCTCTCCCTAATATTATATTTATCATTTAAATTCAAAGAAAAAGAAACAATTGCCCATTGGACCAGCTCCTTGGGCCTTATTGATCTCTCCCAGCTCCTGCAGTTTAAATTTGAATTCATTCCAGTTTTGTTGAATAGCCATTTTATTAATATTCATGCAATTTTATATTGATTGTAAAAATTGGCAGCTTCGTTCTAATGCAAGTTCAGCATTTCACTGTCTATTGTCAGCAATTCAAAGAAAGTTGTCTCATCAAACATTCACCACATCAACAAGTTACATTTTGAAATAAAATACAGAATTAAAAGAGTTTTAATCATGTAGAAAACTTTAGTTTGTATTAAAGTTGTATTTGCTGGTCTGTACTTCTGCCCAGATTGTGGTGCAATGCCATATTTGGAATTCACATTGAACCATGGAGCATTCCAGCACTGTCAAAACATGCATACCTGTATTCTGCCACAATCAATCGTAACATTTCTCATATTTGCATCATGAAGCAACATGATAGGCCGGGTCAAGTATTATGCAATCCATAGTGGGAAAATATAAAACTAACTTTGTATATTCCACACCTGTGTGAATGACGAGTCTCATCCGTGCCAGGATCCCATTTGCATGCCTGGAATGAAGATGTTTCGTTTCGGTTAACTACCCTAATGATGTGAAGTGAGTTTATTACCTACCAGGAAAGGGCTGACTGTACAACAGCAAGTTTTTGCATGTCTTATTAAACTGCTGAAAATATATAACTTTATCTCATTAAGTTTCAACAAGTCTAACATGTACGACTACTTTTACCGTTGCCAAAATGCTAATGATAGTATTAATTACAGCTTTAAATGAAATTCACAGTGTTCATATTTTTTCAACGTGATACATTGAGTAATAATCTTCATGCAATAAATGAGAAAGAATAGTTGATTATTGTCTTTTTATTAAATTTTATTACAAATATTACGTCAATTGGAATTAAGTGATAATACAATTGCAAAGTATATGCGCATTTTATGGTGTTTACTAAATTATTTTATGTTTAAATGTACTTTTTTTTTTACTTTTTGATCAGCAAACCAGTTTGCCTGCCTAGCACTCTCAACTCTTGCCATGTTGCTTTTACTATTTTATGTGGAATTATTTTATGCCTACATTTTTCAGTTTATTTTGGAAAAGAACATGTTAAACATTTTAGGGAAATCAAAAAATGTACACATTGTTTGTCTTTTCCCAGTAGTGCTTGTAAGAGAAATATGTCCTACAGATAAATATAAACATGTAACTATAAACTATTTAAATGTAAAAGTCAGTGTCTTAAAATGGGAACAAATAGTATGACACAGTGTTGAATGAACTGTTTGGATGGGCATCATGGTGCTTTTAATTTGAATTCCCCTGCTTTAAACAGGGGATGGCACCGGCACCATCAACAGTATCATCTTAGTGTGTCGCCTTACCCAGGACGGCACCCTTCAGCTGCCATTGCAAACTATTTGACAGACAGATCATGCCAGCCCTTATAGATGCACACCCTGGCCCAGTCAGAGGAGGACAGGCTTTCATTCTCAAGTCCCTTGTCTGTCAATGTCTGTTCCACACAGGGAGTTTTCCTCCTCACCGCTATGACGGGCGTGCCTTTGTGGGGAGATAAGGCCAGGGTCTGCTATAAAGTGTATTGTGGCAAGTGAATTATGTTATTTAAATAAAGTTTGATTTGATTAAATCCTTAAGTGCATATGAAGAATGATCATTTTAGTTAGATACACCTAAATGGCGTTAATTTAATACAATTATCTCACAGTTATTGTATACTTAAAGAGTACAGTGCTTTTGTGCACATTTCCAAGAGGATACACTATGAATACATTTCCAAAATAATACCGTACAAATACACAGGCCATTTAACAGTCCAATGAATCTTCAGGACCAGTGGGATGCATAAAAAATAGTGATGAGATTCCAATAGCACTCCTGAGTGAGTCTTGATCAGAAACACAGACACTAATCAGCACCGAGCATCGTGAGAAGACAAACAGGTACTAAATGACTTTGGTGGTAAAACACCTGGGATCCCTCTGCTTCCAGTGTAAACATCACACAATCTCTATGCACACCGAGGCAGGTAGACGGAAGGGCTGCTATTTCACACAACAATAAATCATGAATAAATAAATAACAGAGGCTCCAAATCCCATCAGTCCCTTTCATCGCTCTCGCTCAAGAACCACAATAGAAAATTCAAATCTAATGCATGTCAAAATGAGGAGAAAGAGCAGGCGACACCTGCTCTATTTTGGAATTCATACATTTTTCATGAATTAATTCCTGCTCTTAGAGGGATAGAAGAATCACAGCACATAAGACCAAAGATATTCTTAGAGATGTGTGTGTGTGTGTGCGCGCTCAGGTAACAGTATAGAGATGTGCTGTGTTCTTTATCTACATATTTGGCAACAAGCGAGAGAGTTTTTTAATACTTTATAATGACTGTAGTTATAAAAATCCTAAAAGCTAGGAGTGAAGGATCGTTTGAAGTATGAAGTCATTTCACCATAAAGTGGAAGTCCAACAAAGTTGAAATTGAAATATGAGTTCATTAAAATCACATGAGACTGATTCGACATCCCTGGGAGGCCCCTACCTTGAAAAGTCCTACACCCTTATGCCTATATCATTTCAGTGGGTAGAAGACTGGGCAGGGGAGCTAGTGACCCATTGCCCAGTGACTAGTGTTTAGTGACATCAGCAACGCTCGTCCATCACGGAGCTGTGCGCTGCAGTCTTGGAGGCCAATGCCAATACCCAACCCCCCTTTCCGAATAAGCCTGTAACACAGGGAAAATAACCATATATGGCCCTGTACTAGACTAACATTTAGCTGTCAGTCAGAAACAAAATAACTATTATTAAACTCTGAAGACATTAGCCACACATGTAACATAGCTTGCTGCAGTGGCTAGCACTATAATAATCCACATTACTATGATACAGTGGTTGGTAATAACGAGTTACAAGTGCCCCATTCCTTGTACTTGAGTATACTTTTCAAGACTGTGCATATAACCAGTTTTTTTTTTTTTACAGATAATGTTTTTGTTCAGGTATATTTTTGTATTATGTTAAAATGTATCTGAGGGATTAAAACCATGAACTACAACTATTATTATTGTTATTTATTTATTTATTTTTTAAATAAGTCAAACCTGTTAGTCATGGTGAAATTAAATGCAAGACCTTCTCCTACTAGGATATATCCTTCAGAGAGCCGTCATGAAATCATTTACAGTCACTCTCCCTTTTGAAGTGTACACTGTTGTTGGTATTTTCTGCTCGGTGAAGAACTGTAATCTGACTCTGAGCCTTACAGAGAGAAGATGTCATTCCATATGAAGGGAATGAAAGAGCAGACTGGCGACATGCAGAAGGATAGTCATGGAGGGTAAAAACAATAGAGTGCCAGTAACCCAGCCAGCTCTTCAGACTCTCCAGTCAACCTTTGCATGCCCCCCTCCCCCACCTCCTGAAGGAAGGAGCCACAGCAAGCCAGCATTTGTAAAGAAGAAGAAAAAAAACTTGCAGTGGCAGGCTGTGATCAGCTCTGAGTAGGTCTGCTTGAGTATACAGTGGATCAAACGAGCAGTTAGCCGCGCTCGCACCCTGCCATTTTCTTCCTATTTACCTCTGAATGTCTGCCAAGTAAGTCTTTTGGTCTTTGGAAGGAGCCTTGTGCACAGTATAAATTATTCATGACCTGTCATCGATTGCTTCTCGGAGACTGCTCACACTTTAATTAAGTTGTTAATCGCATTGTGAAAGGGACACCTGTCTGATCATTTGTATTCTACGTTTAGTCGCTTAACCAGGTCTGAGTAGTTCTTTGATTTCATATTTCGCCTGCCTGTGTTTTCTCTCCTCATGGTTGATTCATTTGAATCATGCAATACTGCAACATATCGAATATTCTTATCCTTACATGCCAGTGGCTGTACCCACTGAACTACCTACTCCTGACAGCCAAAATGAGTATATCATCTCTGCACTGGTTAATGACACAAAAGTATGACAATTGGTATGATACAATTAAAAGTATCAATTTTAGCTGTATTTACACTAAGTGAATTATCATGTGTTTTGACCTCAAATATCAGAACTCAGTCATTAAAACAAAGCATAAACCCTAAAATACCATTTTAATTATGAGTTATTAATTTGAAACACTGGTGTAAAAGGGTAAAGATTTCGCTACTGATCTTTTACATAGATCAAAAAATTTAAAAAATATTATCAGCTATCACCATTGTTCTGCATTAACTATTCTACAATTTCGGCATTAAACCATTTTACCTCTTTCCAAAACTGTTAGATCTTTCATGATGTTTTAGAAACTCACATATTAAAGTGTTGATTTTAAAACATATTTTATGGAAATTAATATTAGTAACTCGTTTTAACATCAATAGGAAAAGCAATCAACATAATATTAATACATTGCAGTGATTTTTAAGGCAAATGGGAAGGCTACAAGAGGGTTTTAAAAATGTTTTACAAGTTCTCGGAAATGCTGTTTGTGACGTTGTCAAAATTCAAGGGCAGACATAATAAAAACGAATGCAGTAGGAAAGTTACTGAATCTGAGGAGTCTTGATCTTTTGAAGTGTCTCTCTTACAATGAATCACTGTTAACATAAAACAGATTTTCCAGTCGCACTAATATGTTACTTTGTCAATATTTTGTGAAATTTGACCTTCAGCTGTCCCTGTCTCTTTGCATTTAATGCCATCAATACACCTGTGGTGCTTAAGTGTATGCATATCAGAATGACTTGTTGAATAATTGTGAAATTTTATATTCTGTTTTCACTCTATCTCCATTGCACAATCACACAAGCACACCCTACACACCACGTACCCTAAACACCTCCCAGTCATGGTTACACACACATATTCTCACCAAACCTTACAGTGCATACACAGTGTGTTCAGAGATGTTGCTATTATTATGTTTTTTTCATCTTTCTACATGTTTTTGTGAAAGCTAATTAGTGTTACATTAGAGTACATTACATTGGCATTAACACGACTTCTGGTGCAGGAAACCAACTGACTGTGTAGTTACTATCGTTAAAAAGTCTAAAAAGTCATTAGTGCATAACGATGAGAACACACTGCTATGATTTTCCTTTCATTTTTGATTATAATAATGAGTATGGCCGGGCTGACACACTGAGTGTTCGTACTGGGTTGTGCCAGGTTTTCGCAAGCTATGATAATTACCTCTGCAAACACCTACAACCCACAATTCAATTTCTGGCATGTCAGAATATTTTTTTTTTCCAGAAACACATTATGTATTTGGCTCTGTGAGAAAACCTTATGATAGAGGCTGCCAACAGAATATGATTAATGACCATTCAATAACATAACGTTCTAGCAGTTTCAAATATCACATGCCATTTCCTGTAGAAACACGTGAAAAACATTCTATGGATGATGTGTACTTATTTTCATTTGAACCGAGAAACAACGGAATGATAACTAAAGATGTTCCTTTTTGACATTTTTTTTTTTTTTTTTTAATGTGTAAGTTCTTAACTTTGTTTCAGATCCCAGAAGGTCGAGATTGTACAATTCCTGAGCCATCTCAAGCATTCTGGATTGTAGCATTTAGAACACTGAATAACACATGCATTAATATATCAAGGTCCCATGATGACTGCGGATTAGTGTATACCGAGCATATCAAATCATTATTTTCCGATTAGGTAGAGCGTGGATGGGTGGACAGTAAGCACTGGGTGGCCAGAAGAGCTGGAGTGAAAGCTGTGGCTTAAAGAAGAGCTGGGCAGCATGAAAGTTAAGCTGGGTGTGGAGCAGGCTGGCCTAGAACCATCTGCAGGAGGCAGATACATTATTCAGGCTCTCACGTATGGATAGGAAGGGCAGGTAACAGGGTATGGAGGCTCAGAGTCTCTCCAGGGAGACAGGAGAAGGGGAAAGGAGGGAATCAGTCAGTGTGGTGGGGACACAGAATCGAACATGATTTTTTTTTCAGCCTATATTTGCAGATAGAACCGTTTCTGATTCTCTCACATACACTGGCAAGATATCCCTGTGAGCTGCGGTGTCTGAAAGGAGACTGATTGACACTGATCAAACTGCATGACTGATTTATAACTTAAAGAGAAAACCGGGAAGCCATCAGAAACAAGGAAGTCGTCGTTTTCTGATCAATTACAACACCTTTTTGAGGTTTCAGGAGCTGCATAAGGATGAGATGAAAATATTTTGGCAGATACCACACATTTATCCTCAGTGAATTATTCCATGTTAGCAGAGGTTTTTTTGTAATGTTTACACATATGGGGTGTTTTACACACTTCCGACAATCCTGCATTTTGGTTATTTAAAGTACGTTATGAGAACAGTGCTGTCAGAGAATGATCAAAATGATGGCAATGTCTTGCCATTTGCATCATGCTAACCACTTTCTACATTTATCAAAGAAGCTGTAGAAATGCATCATTTTATATATTTTACAGTATTTATGACACGAGGCAACAGCTGCTATCAAAGCACATACTACCATAGAGCTGGCACATAGTTTTAGCTGTAGTGATACAGCCCTGCAGGGCTATTTCAGGAAGTCTGTGGGTGAAAGAGAACATTCATCAGCAGAAATTAATACTTAAAAACAATGATATATTCACCATGGTCCAAATGCACATGTCATCAGTTACAAAATGTGCACCCACAACCTGTTTAATGGTGATCGTTGACATATGCGGGAAGCAAACAGATTATTGCTGAAAACAGATTAATTGCTTGCCTCCACCCACTGGTTTACAGCAATAGTCCAGGGCTGCCTTCACTATTTACAGTAGCAATGGGTGGAAAAGGGTGTTTGACAATAGCCAAATTGGCTTGCCACCTCTCTCCAACTTGTTGACAAAAGTAACAGATCTTTTCATAAGTGTCAATAGGACTTCTGCCAACATGTTAATGCAGTTCATTCAAAATACAAAATTACTTTTTATACCATATCCCAAAAAGTCTTGAATGATAAGAAAGCAAGGGAAAGGTGAGATCCATGCTCTTTAAACATATATTCTTTTAATGCTTGTAACATGATGGATACGGACTACTAATCTTGGCTGAATTGAACATCTCTGTTTTGTTGTTGATCCCAAAAGTATGGAATACTTAACTGCAAGGAGAAGAAGGCGTCACCGCCAACGAGTCTTCAAACAGCGACACTCCTTTCTTAATATGACTGAGGAGGAGAGCCGCAACATCTTACACTGGGTGGCCGATGAGCGATAATGGCCATCCATTCCGCACCTGGCTTCTGACACAATACATCGTGCCAACATCTCAATGGCAACGAGGATTCAAGCATGCGTTGTCGAGGACTAGGAGTGTAACTGAGCGAACATTTGGCCATCTTAAAATGAGTTTCTGATGCCTGGACAGACCAGCAGGCACATTACAATACAGGCCTCAGATTGTTGGTGAGTATTTCGTGGCATATTGTGTTTTACACAATATAGCCATGAATTATGGATGGCATTGCGACATTTCAGAGGACAACTGCATGTGCCGCTTGTCAAAGCGGCCGAATGGGCAGATGACACATGGGTGAGAAGGGACCATGTTTCCCCTGGTAAGCTGAACATGAACTTGTATGTTAAATTTGTGAAATGTATGTGCACCAAATCTTTTGTATAAGGCCTTCATAGTGTTGACATACATCTGGAAACATAGATCTGGCTCTCTCACTCTCTCTCACACACAGACACACACGCACACGGCTAACAACAGCGGCGTCTGCCTCTTTCGTGTATGCCAGGGGATTGGCGGATAGCGGTGGTCTGATGGGAGGAAGTCCTTGGAGCGGACTGCTAAAATAATCGTCAGAGATTTTCAACAGTTTTTCAACCCATCCCCCCTCAAAAAAGACACACCTCATTTCAAATTTTATCCAATAACATGCTATTTTAAAAATGAAGCAGGGAAGTGTTCTCACCTTCCAGTAGAGAACATCCTCATAATTATTATTCTGCCATGATCATCCATCAGGTAGAAGCTCTGGAGCATAGAAAAATTTAATTTGCAATGATCAGTAGTGTATGCTTCCAACTGTGGTGTTAGAGAAGGTTGCAACCCACATGTTGCTATGCAGGGAAAAAAAAATGAGACCTAATTCTGGGTCCCACTTTTATTAGTCTCTCAGACACCTGGGAACAAGGGCAAAGACCCCACAAGATTTATTACGGTTTTTGCAGCGCTACGCTACATCACATAAAGTGCACCTGTTTAAATACCACAGAGCTTTCAGGATATTCATTAATACCAAATATCTCCCAACACAACATGTAATTAACAGAAATGCTGACACCTCCCTTTCCTCTTTTCCTTGGCCTCCTTTTGGATATCGGTATTTTCTTTTACCTGTTGGTGCCACAACAATTCAATCCAAAACATATGTCACAGACTGATTCTAAATCAGCTAAGTCAATTCTGAATTGGCAGAGCTGGACAATACCAAATATTGTATGTCATATCGCAATCTAAATGTAAGGTGGGTTTGTACCCAGAGGTACCACTCCCTGGCTATTCGTGTAGCGGCTATACCATTTCACAACTGGGCATGTTGCGAAGAAGCAACTTCAGCTGTGTTTTCTTGTTGAAAGGATGTTGGTCTTACGTCATAAACAACAAGCGTCAGAATATGGAGTGAACATAATTGGTGTCAAAGACAGAAAGTGCGTGCGTGTGTAGTACTTATGTTCTCAGCTCACTTGGAAGGATATTTTTCAGTCCCAAAGAGTTTTAGAGGGCACGGCGAAGGTTTTATAGTAGTTTGGGTGTGCATTAAATCAAGACAAATGCACTTTCACAGCCATTTAGGAACACCAAAAATAAGGTCCATTGAGAATGGCTTTCAAATGCCATAGAAATTGAGTTTCTTGGTCACACTCTGTTTCTCGTCATGCTGTACCGCACAAATGCAGAGGAAAATGGGGGGTTGTGCTATTCCCAACATATAAACGCTGGCACGAAAATGCCATCGATGCTCAACTCTGTTGTGAAGAACAAGTTGCCCACTATATTTTGAAGTGCTATATCAACACCACAACAGTGTTTCGTCCTCTTGTTGATTCCTGTGCTGAACTGTAAACAAGAATAAAATGGATCCTTTGTAATATAATGTGCTGTTTAATAATTCCACAGTATTGAAATGTAGGTGTTTGATTTCAAAAGGTGAAACCAGTTTTAATTTGATAAACGATTATTTTACTCTCATACCAGGATATTGTACAAAAATTATGGTAAGTAAACATATTGTTGCAGTCATGTATGCACAAAAGACGAATACTGTACTGTACTGTATAATCAACAGTGTAGTCAAAATAGATAAGTGCTATGACCTAGGCTAAATATGGTACTGAATATGACATATATAAAATTAATTTAACAATTTAAGGTTATTGTTACCAGTAAAGAGTACATTGGTATTCGTTAGCATAAGCTAATGATATTTAATGTGGTTTGCAGCCAACAACAGATTACATACAACTTCTACATACAAAGCTACTTCTGCTTTCACTTTAGGAAAAATATCTCACTGTGTTTTTTATGAATTCCTCTGGGGAGACATGATATCATGTTCAGGAGGACTGTCTGGTGAAGGATGGAGAAGGTGCAGTGTATCGCTTACCTCATTGTGTCATAGGGACAACGAGGTACGATGGAGCTGTGATGACGAACCAATCATTGGCTTGTGACGGTTTGAACCAATTGAAAGTTCTGACAAAACCCAATGATTCATTAAAATGTTATGGTAGCTTTGATCCCTTTAGTGACATGGCAACTCAACTCAATTTTCCAATGCTGGTGTAGACCCCCTTGCAATGGTTAATGAGCTAACCTCCTTAGTATTTACTTCTCAGGTTTTTTTTTTTTTTATCATTCACCTACAAATACCTAATTTAAAAATGTTACATGTTTTATTACAAAAACTAGAAATGTACCAACCATTTTCCCACAGCCTAGTGAGGGAAAGCTAAGATTTTCCCCAGTAAAATCAATTCAGAAAAATACGATCTACAACAGAATATTGCCTACATGCTCCTTAAAATGTCCTCCTCCATCACCATGCCAACCACACTCCATGTCCTGCGCTGTTTGAGAGTGACACACACATCAACAAAGCAACACAATGCAGAGATAGGAGTGAGCGGAAATGTTTCTGATTGCGGCCGTCTGAGACAGCTACAGCAGTAACACTTCATTTCCTCCCTTCCTTCCCTCTAAGCACAGATGGCCGCCGCTGACCACACAGTGACAGACATCCTAACAGCTGGCTGGACTGAGGTAAGCTGCATACGTGATCCGTTTCCCGTCTCCCCAGGATAGAGTCAAAGGGCTCGGCTCCCATCAGAACCAGAACAAGCTATACCGAGCGAAGGCAGCACGTGTCCATGTGCTGGCAAGGAAATAACGATGATGTTCAGAACCTTGGAATGTCCCTTACCTTTGTTAAGTCTCCTTCTCCACAGGTGCCTCGAAGACTGGCAGGCCGGAGTGCAGTTTGAGCCAAAATGTATCACATCCTCTTTTCCCACAAGCACTCCGGCACCATGCCATGTCAGAAAATTCTATATACTAGCCTACTTCATCCAGTTCTTCAGCCCATCCACTACATACAGTTAAACAGGAAACAGCTGTCCCTCGCAATGCATCAGTCTGTCCATTGAGACAGCACTCAGTAAATACACACAAAACAGTTTCTTTAAAATATGGGCATATCACATGCATTGAAAAGCTGTATCCATGACACGGATAGTATTGTTTTGTCTGTATTATTGCCTATTATTATTAATACATAAAATATTTTGTATTCTATGGAGGATTATCCAAAAATATATTTTTGTGTTTACTGAATTAACAATTACAATATTTTCAAAAAGGAAGACATTGTTTATATCGACCAACAATGGTTATTTTTAAACACAGACTGTGCCAAAAACAAAATTAGGCCACACAAACAGATGAAAGCATACACCTTTGATCAATAATTTACAGAACTTTTTAGTATAATTTCCTTCAGTAACTACCCTGCAGAGTCCTCATAACATAAACAAATGCATTCTGTTTTGTCTCCATAAATACATTCTTAAATGCTTGCATAATTACATACTGTAGTAAAGTATGCTTGGTAATTATAGGAGTAAGTGAATGTACAGTACATATTCATATACAGCTAATTCATGTGGAACTAACATGTCTTATATAAGCACATGCCATGTCTGAAATAATCAATTACCCCCGAAAGTGCAAAAACAGAACTGAGCCTGGGAGGAAACTGAAGCTAAATCATTAATAACGGCTGTTGTAACTACTTCTAGAATATTAGAATCATAGTATATAGCTGTAGCCACTTATCCCTGCAATAATAATCATTTGAATATCAAAATGCCCATGTAGAAAGAGGGAGCCAGTGTGGACTGTACATTTTTATGTTCTTAGGAGCAGAAGAGGGGCGGTATGGCCTTTGTTGTTGTTGGCAACTAAACTGCAACCACACTCATACATGCTAAAGTCTCAGTGAGACTGAAAGTGAAAGTAGACATCAAAAAATATCAAATATTTGAATACAGGAAAAAGTATACACATAGATCATATCCTAAACTACCCATGATAGCAAGTATAGTAAATAGGTTGACTAGATGGTTACTTAGTTGAGTAGGTATTAACAAGTAAGAGAAATATGCACATTGATAATTTTTTAAAAAACTGGCTTAATGTAACTATGGCTTGAACCCAATCAACATTTATCCTTGATGCTGACTCACTTGTGAATGAAAGATGTTTTTTTTTCTTTATCAACATGGTTTAACAAGATCAGCGTTCATCAACATTACTATAAGACTATAAGGAAAAAGGTAGCAGGTGTATGTTCTTTACCATACTGGGGAATTTCAATTATGCAAACTATTTATGAAAGCCTTTCTGATACAGAAATCAAAGGAATTGTTGAGCAGCCATACTGTTTCTGTGTAATTTATAAAAGTAAAGGTTATCACCGTCAAGCCAAAAGAGCAGTGGCCCAGAGGGGAAAAGCCATCATAAACACTAGGCTTCCACCATCATCCGTAGATCAAGAAAGAATCACTATTAAATGACAGCTGAAATATAAGCTGAGATCATGATTCCATGCCTCATCCCAGCGGTGTAGAGAATGCTGGAGCACATCTCTTATTTCAGGGGGCGGCTGCATTGAGGAAATGTAAGACGCGAAATGGTCGGGCGCATTAAAAACTCCACTGAAATGCAGCTCATGTTTTTCTAGGCACGTCGGGATACCATGCCCTGCAAAATAATTTCTCATTTGCCTGCCACTTCTGAATCTTTTCATAATGACTAAAGTCATTAGAGGAGGCAGTGGCATTTGGAGGCACAATTGAGGCTCTTTATATTAAAAACAACTTAAAGTACAGTGATGCATCATTTCGAAGAGAGTATACCCAAAATTACTGTGAAAACATTTTTTTTTTTTTGTGTGAAAGCTATCCATTGTAGGACACTTTTCAGTAAAGGTTCACCGATCAACACTTAAAGTAATACACATTTTTTTTTTATTATTTATTTTCTAAACAGATACCATCCAGGTTCACTTATGTATTATCTACAATGTTGAGTGTGCAGTGCCACCAGAGCCATTTTACTTGAGGTAGAGAAGGCTAAATTCTATAACCTGTGTTCAATATTAAATCATATTTACAATAAATCATAGCTCAAAAAAATTAAAAGTATAACACTTTCCCTTTACTGTGGTCAGCTACTGTCACCTCTAATGTTGTTGTCAGTTTCATTTAGCTCACTGCTGCTTGACAGACAACTAGAGGAAAGCTTACAATTTAAAATCTAACTTGAAGATAACCGCTGGGTAGCCTGATACCAGCTAGACTATATATTCCAGGTGGCCCTGGAATGCAGTAGATATAGGTGCATATTTGCATTAACTATGGATGACATGGTGCACTCATCTCATGGTACAGTATTTTTCACAGTTTTGGGTTGACAGTGGCTCCAAAGTGCAAGATATCTATACAAAAAAATAGAATACAAAAATGCAAATAGAAATGTTCTGTCGTGGCACTTTCCTGGAAGAGTTGCATTTTTTGATCGTGAACTCCCTACGTTTCTCAGTCAGTATTATTCAACAGTTGAAAGCAGCAATATTAAACATAAAAAGCTAAGAGCATTGTTCCGTTTCTTCTTCACTGTGATGCGTCCTGGAAAACACGATCCCCTTATCAAAATTCTGGGAATTCCTACCCTAGAACTTTGTCTCTAGATGTTTCTAGATGTCTGCACAAATGCTTTTTGTTGTAATTGATATAAACCTCTTCTTTAGATGGGGAAGCTGAGGAGACTGTGTTAGTCACACTTGAATTCCTGCTTTAATGTATCTCTTACACTATGGTGGCTGTCAGCAGGAGAAAGGGTCAATGGTGTTCTACAATGGGGGCTGTGATGAAGCCTGTCGACTCTAGCTTCAGCTGTTCAAACAAAATTACAAAAAAGCATAATATGATAGTCATCCTGTCAGTAATAAACTTGGTCCTTTCAGAATTTCCACACATTTTGGGTACAGTTGCTGCAACATATCTACTGAAAACATGCAAAAACATGGTCCTAGCATGAACAGATTTCGTGCCTCTCTGAAAGACATATATGGAATATACCCTGTCATGTAGGAGCTGTCATGTGGGAGTTATTGGGTCAGAATCCAAGTACAAAGCCAACCAAGTGCACCCTGTGGTGCAGAGATGTTCCCTCAAGATATTCCAGGACATATTCCAAAACAATAATGTCTCCATACTGCTATATCGATCCAAGGATGATTTAAAGGACACATGATATAAACACTGCTATACCTTTCAAAAAACTAGAGGTTTCCTTTTCAAGGAATGGTTCAATCTATAGAGACAGTTCACAACTTGTAAAACAGCTTTCCAAGTAGGACTGAAGCCATTCTGAGAGAGAGGCCAGGCTATTTATTTGCATAAAAAAATGAATATACTATTTGGGGAGTCCTTTATTTTGTCTAACCCTGTATATGTCTTTGAGATTATTATGTGTTCCATTATTCATAAAACAAAAAAGGGAATTATTCATATTAGTGTATACGGCAAGCAATGAATATTAATTTGTATTTTGGAAAAGGACGTGAACCTTTTTGGTTGAATAATCAGAAGATGAGAGTCTGCTTCAAGAAATCCCAGCTGCTGATTTATTTCCGAAAAAATATTTATGTTATTGTCACTATGGTTTAATCTCACAGAGAAAATGCATAGCTAAATGTGAAAGAAATTGTACAGACAAGACTCTCAAGTTTACTTGGATATATGATGACCTGCCCAATTATTTTGGTTGTGAATTACGCATGGGTAAAAGAGAGATGATAAATGTGGATACAGAAAGCAATGGGAACTACACAGGTGTGGATCCAGTATATGTATATAATATACAAGCACATGCAAGCTTATATATAGGTATTATGGACAACCTCATGAAAAAGACCTCAGCCATTTTTTAATAGGGCTAATTGAGGGGATAGTGCATCCGCAACAGGCAAAAGTAGGTGGAAATGGATGCTCCAGATATACATCAAATATTAAACAGAGTTTGTTAAAACAAAAGTTGGGGAGAAATATTTTCAGACAAACCCTCATTCAAATATCTCTATCCGTCCAATCCGGTTTTCTCCGTAGGCATTTAATTGCTGTATACCTTATCTCCCTTTACGCACACTGCTTCCGGCATCCCTCCCCCTCCCCTTCTCCACCTTCATGTCTACTTCCCTTTCTTCTGTTTTTCTCTTTCTCTTCTAGTAGTCTGGTTGGGAGTTCACCTCACTCAAAACTGTGAGGTGTGATGCTGCCCCCTTGGACACCAAGCCCAAGATCACATGTCTGTACCATTATACAACTTGCCACATAACAATAAACTCCTAAGTGCATTCATTTTGTCTGAAAATTCATTCTACTGAATTTGAAGTACAAGGCAAGGAATGAAAACTTCAGATATATTTCCTGCTAATTTAAATGGACAGCCAGGTCTGCCAAAAACAGTGATGTTCTAACGTGCAACGAACTAACTTTACAGCAGTATTTCCATGTTTTTGGTGTTCTCTACCTGTATCCCCCTCATCGCCTTTTCAAAAGCAACATATTCACCCACGTGATTCATCTCACAAAGACTCAAAGGGTTGTTGAACAGAGTCCTGGGGAGAGTAGGGCTGAATAAAGGAAATGAGAAAAGAATTCTGATGTACGGTACTTCTGATCGATCAGGGCCCTGATCTGAAATCCTATCCCATTAACAGAACAATCGCAGCAAGGTCATATTTCAAAAACACTGCAAAATGGTTTATTATTTTTACCTTATACCATTTTTATTGCTACTGAGCCACCCAGTGCCCTGAAGGTTTGTTCAGACATTTATAACAAATGAAGCTGAGAAAATTGCTTAACACATCCATTGCTACACACTCAATTCAGTCAATTTGAGGCTTGAGAGTTGGGAAAGCTGTCTTTCCACAGCAATAATAATGTGATTGTCACAAAACAATTTCACTGCACAGTAAAGACTAGAACGCATCTTGGCTCCTCTCCTGTTTGAGGTTTGTTGCTCGTGAATCCTAAAGATCAGTCATACATTCACAGCTCGGAAGTTTCACTTCTCTCTAATTAAAAGTAAATTTAGGCAAGAGACACTCCTGTCTTAAAAAAACTGATGCCCCTTCTCCCCTGCAGGAATACATGATTCCACATGGCGTACTGTTGATTCAGATGGCAATTTCACATTGTTCACTCTTGTAGAACAGAAAGTACTTGCGCCTCAGCTAAGAAATATTTATGGCATATGGTGAAAACCCATCATCCCTAGTCATGCTTCTCTTCCTGGATTTGAAACAGAGGCAGATTCAGGCCCTGTTTATTATTATTATTATTATTATTATTATTATCATCATATATAATATAATAATTATTATTATATATCATCATCATCATCATTGTATAGTTAAAGAGCCCTTAATTACTCTACTAGATTTCCAACTGTTTTTTTTATTTGTTTTAATGATTTTTGATTTTGTTTTTACTTTGCTGGTTCATTCCCTGCTGCCATTCTTAATTTGCTTTATTTTCAAAGTATTCATTTTTATCATTGAGTCAAGTTGTTTTTCTATAAGGACACATTTTTCCCTAGGATGTCCTGTTGACTGCCTGCCATTTTGGAAGCGATTTAAAACACCCTGGGCAGATGTTAACAAGACAGTACTAATCTGTTGTCAAACTTCAGGGGACCTCATGTGAGTTGGATTCAGCATTTGACATTAACAGTTTCAGCTGACAACTTATATGAGATCAATTTGACAAGCTCTAGAATGATTTATGACCTACATTCCAACTGTCATTCTCTCTATATTCTACAAAACTTTATTGCCCCTGCATACAAAATCAGATTGTTCAGTTCTTCACTATAAGAACAATTAACTCTTTCAGTGAAAGGCAATGCTGTAAAACTGTACACAATATGGGGCATCTTAAAACTGCAAATCCACGCATTCATAAAAATGGTTATGGATAAGACCTGCAACTATGTTTTCTTCATATGAGAAATGTATGCAGGTATCATTTTGTTGACTTTAAAAACATGATTTAGAAGTTTCATAAATTAATAAGCACGATGTGCCAAGTATCACTTTCTTCAGTACTCCAGTTTGGAGTTGAGACATTGGTATCAGGACAATACAGTAATTAAACTGTCATGATGTCATCCAGTAATTTAAAAATGGTTGAATTAGCCAAATAGCTTACACTGGTTTGTCATATTACAGGAATGACAAAGGAAACAGAAGTACTGATACACAGTTGAGGGTGTCAGTGTGTGCTGCTCACCTTTGGCTTGGCAGTGCCTGCCCGGATTCATATCAACGGCCTTATATTTTTCTGTTTTTTTGTGTTCTTTTATTTTCCCCAGTGAAATGTTTATTTCAGGCATGATTTATATTAACTCAAATACTTGTTTGTTGTCAATAAATTCTAGTTCTTAATTAAGAGGCTGATATACTGCAATTTCAGATGTTGGGCAGTTTCCAAAATCAATCGTATTACAAGACAACCTAAATAGATTTCAATTCTTAAACAAAATGAAATAATTTCTTCTGTACGCTACTGTTTTGTCAGGGGCAGTAACCCTAGATGTTCACTGCCTGTGAATAACCAAAACATGACCCTAAATCAGTCTCAGAAGAATGAAAACAAAACTAACAAGAACAAACAAATGACTTGAACCAATGACTCTATTTGTACAGTCTATTCGAAATGTATCCAATACAAACATTGAGTTCCCTTCTGTGCTGTACTATATTATAAACTCAAATTTTAGTTTATAGTTATTGTTCTGGATGACAGTGGATTTCCTGAGATATCATCCACAAAGTCAGTTTGTGTACAATCCTTGTTTTTTTTTTTTTTTTTTTTCATAAACCGCAATTACCACACAGATGAAAAGAAAATGTATGAAGAAAACGCCAGAAAGAGAGCTTAACATTTGTCATATCAGGCCTTGGGGACACTACTGCTGAAGGCACAAATCCGTATAAGGCTATGTGGTCTCGGTGAAAAGCCTGTCTAGACAGGCTAAAAATAAGAACCTCAGGGCTTTTATACACCTTAAAAAAGTAATCTTTCTAGTGCATTGTCATCCGGATTAAAGTGTTTCTGTTACGTTAATGACCTCATGAATTCATTTTTCAAAAATTATCTTTTAATTAGAACGTTCTGGGAGTTTTTCAAACAATGGTTTGAGAGAAATATTTCCACATGCCTCTTGCATCATTTCATCCAACTTGCTGAAGAAGTTCTGCCAAAAGTATAAATTGCTACATACCTTATATCCCATCATGCTTGCTGTGTTAGAAATCCTTTAACCTTCACTTCTCCATCTGTATTTTCTTCTCATCTTTCCATGTCATTCATGTCCAAATGGGGAGGTCATCAACCCGGCCATTTGGACCACATGCGGCTCCGCACCCCACACGTAGCAGAAAAATGAATGTATTGATACCTCTTATGCAATATTACATGCACTCAATATAATATTTGTATGGATGGAAAAATTTGTATTGAATGGAAATCTTTTGTACTGAATTGTTATTATTGACAGCTTCCATGTGAGACTGTAGATCATTTCAAAGGATTATATATCACAGAAATATGTACTAAATTTAGAGGTTTCAGAAATTGGAAGCATCACAGCTGCACATGTGCTTTTATTCATGACAAGCAAATACGTAAATATTCTCAAATAGCTGTGTGTATGTGTAAGAGTTCCAGGAGACAAAGGGCAGAGAAGGGTCAATGCACTTGTCTTTGCACTGTCCGTTGCCCTGAATTCCTATAATGTAATTTAATGGTAAGTGGTACACACACGATGAACATATCAAATTAACTTCTCATTCAGCTGGCATTTAAACTTTACAACATAACATAATTCTCAATTTGGCATTGGTATTCACATGTAACTTCAAATTGCTCCCCACAGACATACACCCAGATTTACACCCATATACATTAAGCAGAATTGAAGCTCGGTTGATAAACATTTTTTCCCTTCCGTGAAAAGAGCCACTGGTATTGCTGTTGACTTGATAATGGAAATAATGAAATTATTATGTTGCAATTTGTGGAGAGTACAAGCAAGCAAAACATTCTGAAGAACCAGTCATATTTCACTTCTTTTTTTTCTCATTATAGTCGACCAACCACCAGTCACTACTGTCCATGTCATCACAGATATACGAGGCTAGAATAATCTGGTTTCTGCTCTTGTCTCTTGTTGTTTTCTCTGCATATGGAACCCCGAGACTGGCTGCTTTGCTGTGGCAACGCTCATCAAAAGCAGATTAAGTGAATGCTGTAATAGGAGTCCATCTGGGAAAGTTAATTAAAAAGTATAAAGGAAGACTTGCTACTCAGGTCCTTGAGGTATACATGATCTACTCTTTAAAGGACTATCTCCAGGCAATTTGCCACTCATTGTCTCTCAACGATTACCCCACCACCACCCCCATTCCGCCATTCATAATCTGACATCCCACAATTAGCTTGTCTTCTGATTTCCCCTAACAGAGTCTCATTGTCAGAAAAACTGATATTTTAATAATCACTTTCTAGCTACAAGACTGTCTCAATGCCTGTGTAACAGTACGAGATGATCCATTTGTTCATTAAATTACACAGAGAACGGCAATCCTTATTTTTATTAATAAATGAGCTTGAAAATATTTTATGCTCACCAAGTTTGGTGCCTTGTTTTCATTTACATCTGGCATTTCATTGTCTGTCACAATTGCTTATCTTTTAATAGAAAAAGTGAATGATGATAAATTTTATGCATTGTAGCATTTTTTTTTGAAAAGCAATTTACAAGGTTGTTTACAGGGGTGATGATGGTGTGAACACCATTCTCTTAACAGTTAAATTGAAGGAAATGGGGGGCAAACAACATACTCAACACTCATTTGTTTTGCCCTGTAATGAAAGTAATACAAATGAATGATTGGAAAAGTAAATTAGTTAAATGCTGGGCACAGAAATAGATGCTGACAGATGATTAGGTTTGTGCTGTAGCTGAGCAACCAGTCACAGATCGTTTGAGACAGATGAATCACTCTCCCCTGCTGTATACTACATCTCGGCTAATCAGGGCAGCAAAACACAGGACATTTCCCCCCCCCCAACACCCTGTTTTCATTACAATCACTGTATCTGTTGTTAGTTTTACAGTCCTCTAAATAAGCATGTTAACAAACCAAACATCAGGCACCGTTATTTGAGTAAAGGCCTGGTCTATCTAACCTGATGACCCCAATCTACTTCCGGAACCTCGTCCGGCCATACACGCCAGCTCAACCACTCTGTCGCCTCACACCTCCGTCACTGAGGTTGCTGATGCGCAATCGCTGCTGCGATGCTGTTGGCTTTAGGCATCGGAGGAATGCATTAAACGGCTAAGCCATCTCATAGTTCTCCCGTGTATTGGGAATAGGTACGAGGTGTCAGTCTCAACATGTTCACAGTGAATCGTCCCATCTTCCCGCTCGACTATCTCTTTGCTGTGGAACTGCTCTTTGAGCACAATGACTGACGTTACTTCCCCGAAGTGTCTTCTGAAAGCTGTGCTGAGGAGGATGGATGATAGCGGTCCCTTTGGGTTGAGATCGTGGCACGCCTGCAGAGCTTCACCTTCCAGAGAAGCCACCACGGTGACCCTTCCAGAGAAGCCACCAGGGTGACCCCCCCTGGTTATACCTGCTGGCCACCACTGTGATGAAGCTGAACTGCTCCAGGTAGGTCTGCTGAAAGTCTCTGCTCTCGAAGCATCGGTTCAACGGCAGAGGCTGGAGAGTTCCCCCAAGAGAGGTGGGAACACATGCTGCTCTAGCTTCCATGAGCTCTCGTCAGGCTCCCTGGCAGCCACTGGTCTGTTTCCTAGGTTTTGGTGGCTACCGCCCAGGGTTTCACATAGCAGTCAGTCGCTTTCAGCCTGGTCCCACACCTGAGCTCACTGGTGTCAGACTCAAGGGTTGCCAGGGGGTACCTCTGATCTATTAGGCTAGGATTGGAGGTTCCACTGGCCCTTTCCTGGTCATCCCCTGGATCCCATGGTCGCCCTTGGTACCCATGTCGTGCAAGAGCTTGTTTTACATCCATAGCCTTCATAAAGGCTTCCAGCATCTTCTTCCACTGATAGATTTGCCCTCTGGAGCACCATTGCTTTCTTGCCCCAGCTGGAGGCTGTTTGATAGATATTCCACTCTGAAACAAGTGTAGTGCAGGGAAAAAATATGACACTTGTGGGGTTTAACCTGACAAGTATGCCAAATTTATTAGGTACAGTGTTGGACATTGTAGCATCCAAAACTCTCACACATCAAAACTAAGTAGGACCCTCTTACCCACCCATCACACCCACAGTGGCTATAAAAACAATAAGCCATTTTGTATGGTTATGACTAACAGTAAATCTGACATTATGTGAACCAAATGTGGGTGGTGGATTTGTCTACTCATTTTATTATTCCAGGCTTATCTGTGCAGGAGGTTGGTGACACACCTATGGGTCCCATTTTTGTGATTCTTTTTAAATGTCATTCTTTTTAAATATACAATTGCATACAACCATTTTACCATAGAACGAAGAATGTTTTGTTTCAAAATCAAACATCTTGAGGTAGTAATATTACATGAGTGAAGGCTTTGGCGCCATTGGGTCAAATCTTAGTTAATCATGCTACTTGTGGTACTGCTGTTGTTGTGTTCAATTTCAAGTATGGGTAACTCCTCTAGATATCAGGGCAAATCTGCTACTGAATGTATCACCTCATTATGTCTTTGAATTACTACTTTTTCCAGCAAGAATAGAATTAGTCTCGAAAGCATTTGCATTGCATTGAAGCCTCTGCTTTTTATCGTAGCCTTGTACCATTGAGATGACAGTCAAATTAATCAGCTCTGACATGATAAATGGAAAATGTATGAGTTTATAATGTTAACGCTCATACACAATGCACACAACAGCATCAAGAGATTGACAATGGCCTGTTTGATTTTAACAAATCAACCTTGGCCATACCTGGGATTCTGTTCTTATGTCTAAATAATGACAACAGTGTTGTGTAAATAATTCATTAATTATGAAGTTTTAAATAATTTTATGCATTCAAAATTCACCTGGTAAAATTAATGAAAAGATTGTAAATGTTCCAGGTTCCTTTCGTTTTTCAGTCTGTTCCTGACCATGTATGTGAAACCTTAAATCAAAAATCAGGTTACGTTGCTACCTAAGTTAACAAAGTGTATGTTGAACTATGTTAATTCATTACATTACACCCCAAGTATACATACGCATGAATAGACTTTACTACGTATCAAGAGGAAAGTCGCAAAGAGACGTAGTCACCACACATCGTATTTTAATAGCAATGTTCACCCATTGCAACTGTTTAGTAATTCACACGTAAATACTGAGACATTTTAACTGCTGCTTCTATGCCTGAAAAGCAGTTGCAATCCTAAAGTAAATCTGGCCCTTAGTCCTTTGTGCTGTTAACATTTTCAGTATATTCATGTGTTCTGTACATTTCTCAGTCTGCATTTTATTTCCCTCCTTTTGTCAGCCGTCCCTTGACCTTTGTATTCTAACTTACTGGGCGGGAATACAGAATGTGATTGGTAGCTAGGTAGCCAGTAAGTTTACCTAGCAAGGCTATTTGCTGAATCTTAATGCAGCAAGTCAACTGCGAAAGAGATGGACGATGCCATAAGGGACCATCTGTGGTATGCTGCAGATAGAGAAGGCAAGAACGGGCAGCAACCAAAATGCCAGAGGCCAATTATTGTGTCATGTTGTTGTTCTGGTTGTTGTTCTCATATTGCAGCTATTACAATGGCAGTATTCTGGGCCTCTAAGTGGCTCATATCATAAAACATTCACCAGAGAGCCCTGCGGTTGGATGCTCTAGTGCCAGCCTCACCATTACCAGCCACGGCCTACAACCATACCATCCTTGCTGGGGATGGTAAGGGTGTAGGCCAGTTTGTTAGCTCACCGCCCTCTAGTGATCCCTCCTGGTCGGTTGGGTGCCCGCAGTTGCACAAACCGAACATACATTGACGGTATAATCCTCCAATGGCGGTGCATCTGCAGCATGAAAAAGATGCTAGTTGTCAAGTTGAGTTAGTTATCCAAAGGCAATCAAAGCCCGGTGTCAAGACTAGATACTGGAAGCTATCGCACACATGTACTAAGGTAGGAATTCAGCACACCTGACTAATCAGAAACAATTGTGAGACCATTTGTCCTAAATATTATGGTGCCCTGAAAAAATTATTATGAGTATTTATTCCCAACATTATGGAAGGCGCTGTATCTTTCACTAAATGTTTCTCTCTGGCACTGGAATTTGGAAATAAAACTACTTGTGAAATAGAGTGGTCATGAGATCAGAGTTGGCCACACCAGGTGCTCACTGACCAACACACAGTGCTTGTTAATAGATAAATAAGCAGAAAATAAACCAGCCATTACCATAATGAGGGCAGATAATGACTGCTTTATCTGCCTGTTTAGTAATTGAAGAAAACCCTGTCCCATTGAACAGTTGTATTTTGGCAGGGGTTGGTAGATGCCAACAATGGATGAATAAATAGATCCCATGCACTATATAGCACCTCTCCAGTTTTTATTAAAGTCCCACCTCATTTATCTCAAAATGCTGCTGGCTTCACCATTCATTGCCAGTATTCATCCTCATTAACTCTGTTTTTCATTTTTATGTCATGCCTGCTTGATTTGCTGCCATATCCCTTCAGTGTATAAGCATTTTAGATCATTCTTTTCTTACATTATCATTGTCAGCTCATATAATAGAGGCAAACATACAATATTTTAACATGAAACCTTTTGATATGAAGAAAATGGCATCATGCCTTGCATAGTATTGCTGGATAGCCACATAGGTCTAGGTTGCAATGATCTAGGTTGCAAAGGAATTACCGTTGAGTTAAGCTTATCCAGACAGCTGTGAGGCCTTGTCAATTGATGCTACTAAACCATACCCTGCATTACAGACTTGCCAGCTGACTCAAAATACCCTTTGCATTTCCTACACCCCAAGGTCCTGACAGCACAGAGAAAAGGGGACAGAGACCATAACTTAAATGATTAATCTTGCATTTTTTTGTCTTGAATGTCCAGCATCTTCAATACAGCTGCCTTTAGCCATGCCAACGTTTTCCCCGAAGAAGGACAGGTTCCTATCATCAGAGGAGAGGATGAGTTTTACAGCAGGTGCACCTGGAAAATGAAACTCACCATTCATGCCTTTCCAGGCAGGCGACGGCCCCCATTTATCTTCTGCTCTCAGGTCTGAGAGTTCCTCTCAGGAGGAGTGAGTCAAGGAAGTCACATTATGTGTTGCAATTTATGGCAAAAGCAGAGGATGGTTCAAACAGCTCATAAATGAATGTATTTTTGATCTCTACAATGGTTTTCAATTCATAAGGTGCAATGTAATGCACTAGCCAAGTCAGGCCAACTCACTTTGTATTTTCTGCCTTCAATTGCTTGTCGGTCTCACTGCAGAGGGTTAGTTTGAGCAACGCCTCACATCGTCAGCAAATGGTCATATCCGCTTTCCCACAGATATAGATGGAAAGAGTTTTACTGTAATTTTGACTCACCCCAAGGAGCAGTCTCCACAATATTACCAGTGAAACGGTTACATCTGTAGAGGTGGGGAGGGAAAGCGCGAAACAAATGGTCCCGTGCGTGGAAAATTGATCTTTCCTGCGGTCAACTGACGCCCCTCTCAATGAGCCATTATGAAAGTTCTGCCTCTTTGAATGGATAATCGATATTCCTGTCTACAGTAAATGGATTGAAGTTAAACTAAAAGTGTTTAGTTCGTCCTCTTGAAAAGAAAAAAAAAAAACACAATACAGTGGCGTGCCGATGTAAAAAAAATCCCACATATTCCTGTAGATGGGTACAAAGACATGGTAATTATCTAAGTGTTCTCAAATCTAATACAAAATCTTGTGGGATTTAAATGACTCTGATAAGTGCCTCACCAGCAATGGTGTAACGTCAATGGCGCCATTGTGGTACCACGACAACACAGTCAATCAGGACGACAGCTCCTCTCTGCAGTCTCTACCTAATGAGCTGATTTGTTCACTAATTGATACCACTGTCTTCTTTTCCTATGACCTTGCATAGTTTTGAGACAATAGGTAATGGTTGAAAAATCTCTACTGCAGCAGAATGGTGAATGGAGGTGGCAGACAGGCATTTAGTATATTGTTGTGCCTTAGTGCATGTTTTAGGCTGGGTTGGTTTTAGCACAAGTTATTTAGTGGCTTCTTTTCCCCACTTTTTTTTTAATCTCCCTCTTGCCTGACTGGTCTAGGGAAATATAAGATCCTATGCATTTCTTTGTATAACTGGAGTCCCTGAATAATGAAACTGAGAGCATGAAGTAGATGGACCTCAAACTCGATGCACACAGATGGCATTGTAGCCAAAAAGCCTGACTTTATCAGTGGATGTTTTGGGATCATAATAATGGCAAAGAGAGGTTTTGAGTTGTTACCACTCTGAAGCCTTATGTTCTGTAATACTGAGCTTAGTCAAGTTATGAGTGCCTTGCGTATTATTATTAGGTCATACTTCACTAGAAAATGAGGTCTATAGTTTTTTTTTTTTTTTTTTACCTCTCTGAATTATTATGGCATGTGAGAAGTGGTTATGTATTTTAGAGGTGGTGATAAGCATCATTAACTGTGTTGAAGAAAACAGGTGCCAGACATTTTTCCAGAATTCAGCTGGGAAAACCCCCAGGACTGGTGGATTTCCCAGTCAGTCTTAATAAATATTAGTGGACTGCTGTCAGGAAGATCGGAGAGTCAAATGTTTGTGCATCATTCATTGAGGAAACTGGCATTTTAATGTTGTTGATGAAAGTTTATATATTTTTCTGGTCTGTTCTAATACCAGATTTGTAAGGTTTGCCAATGAATGATTCGAATGTTTCTATAATGTTTGATGAGGTTGGAGAACATGGCTGAGGATCTTGAGTCGTTCCTCTATGGAGCATCCTTTGAGACCCTTGATGTCCTTTGATTTGCACTTATGCACTGCCCTCTTAATTTCAGAGAATAACATTTCAGCTGGGTTTACATCTTGAGACTAGGTTGGCCATTGAAAAACATTGAGTTTATTTTGAATTGCAAAAGCATTATCGTCATTGTCTGGAAGATTCACTTGTGGCAAAGCCCTAGCCTCCTCTCAGATGTGTGCGCGTGTTTGGCCAAAATGTCCTGATACTCAGTCCAGTCCATGATTCAGTACGTCTTAACATTAACTATCCATACCTTGATTTCAAAGGTATTAGATTCTTCTTCTGTGTGATCATCCTTACACTGAAAAAAAAAATATGGTGCCAAAAAGTAATGATGACGAGTATGGCCAAAGAGTTAAATTTTGGTCTTACTGGATCTCAGGAACTTCTTCCCAAAGTTCAAATCCCAAGTCATTCTGATCAGCAGATTCCACAAGCATGTCACTGAATTTGTACACTCTAGTGAAACTGTCAAGCCATTCAAGGCCACACTAACATTCCTGAGATTAATTTAAATAAATAGAATTGAATGGCAGATTTAACTTGACTTTATTTATAGAAATACTATTTTACTATTTTGAGAGATTTTGATTCTATTTTCAGAAAAAAATATACATATTAGAAGATTACCATCTTTATAAAGGGTGCCAAGAATTCAAAAATTTTGTGTGTGTGTGTGTGTTTGTGTGTGTGTGTGTGTTTTCAATGCTCACATATAAACTCACTCTGATTGCAAACCACAAATCAATCCAAAACAGGCATGTTTAAGTGAATCCTGTCTGCAATGATTTTTATCATCATTTTATAATCAGTTTGAAATGGTTATCTGTAATCAAACATTGATTTTCCTTTTATAACATCTGGCACTGAAACATATCAATCTATCAATCAAATCTGATGAAAGCGTTGATCCCGCTCTAATCCAGACAAACTAGTAAAATAAATAAATAAATAAACTCTTGAGAGACTTGCCAACTTAACTTTTACAGTAATACTTTTAGGTGGTGCATGAGAGCCATCTGCATCTCATGCCACAGTCATATTGTATTCTTATTATTTTCGCCTGTGATAATAAAAAGGCAAAACTAGACTAAAAACACTAGTCCTTAGTGCAACAATTCACACCACAGTCTGAAACTGTTCCCTTATTGTTTTCATCGCAACTGTGACCAGAAATCCCAAACGGACACATGATTGATCACAAGATCATAAGATCACAAGGTTTCATTTAGCAGGGTTTTGCACCTTATCACACACACACACACACACACACACACACGTAATTAGAAACCCTACCTAAAAGCGAGCTGACCCCCTTTTGACCAGACTTTTCCACCGGCCTGAATTCTTTGGGGCATGATATCTTGTTGAGCTGCACCCATATCAAGGCACCTAATTACCGTTACACACCACCACCAGCCTGCATTATTGACATCCAGCTGGATGGATCTACGGATTCATGAAGTTTTCACCATAACCTGGTTCTCCTGCATTGTGAAAAGTAGCATGAAATGGAATTCATTAAACCAGCAATGTATTTCCAGTCCTCCATTGTCCAGTGTGTGTTTGTATTGTTTATTATTATTATTATTATTATTATTATTATTCACACCCCAGAGCAGAGGCAGGGATGGATAGCTTTGTCAAGGAAGAGGTGATACATGGAGATGAGGATCCACGAACTTGGTGGAAAGCTCACAAACAGTACTTTCCTCTCATGTCACACTTGACTCAAAATATTCCAGCCACCAGCACAGTATCAGAGAGAATATTTATCTCAGCTGGTAATATTGTTACCCTTTGCACTTTACTCAGACCAGATAAAATGTCATATTTATTATTTTCCTGAGTAAGAATCTTCAGGCTGAACCAGCTGTTGCATTATTCAGGTTTTTTTTTTTAATTTTAGTCTGATCAGTTGATCATGGTTGTTAAGAGAATATCTTTTTTACGTACATGCTGATATTCAAAATTATGTAGCCTAGTTGATTGGCATTACTGTAAAAAGATTTGAGTAGAAATTTTTCTTTTATTTCAAACATTTTACATTTTTTGTACAGCTTGGTATTTTTTGACAAAACTTTGTATTTATTTTTTTATATTTATTTTCTCATTGTATTAGTTTAAAAGCTGTGTGTGGGATTTTATAAACCAAACGATATTATGAAATACATAATATCATGCCTATCTTTTTTGTTTCAAACTTAATTTGTTAGATTCATTTAGACCTATGCAATGTTTAATGCTAGCCTACAACAAAAATGCAAACTGCAAGGGCTGTAGGCTAACCTTTGGTCGAACAAATGAACAATTATGAATAGCCTGATAGACCAGGAGGTTAGGCTATCAGATAAATTATAATGTGGTTATAATGGTAGGTCTACCATCTTCTGGGGCTATATACTGTGCAGAACACCTGTTTGGAAAGAGACATATAGTAGAAGAAATACAGGGCAAAGTCTGGCTTAAGAAATGAAATGACATAGGCTACTGTACTTGTCACATCAGCAAAGATTAGACAGTATTAGATCACAATCAAAACAACAAGAGTTTGTATCAAATGTTCAGTTGCACAAGGTTGCTTCATTTTTGATGCTTTGAAGGGAGTAGAAATTTAAATAACCAAAGGACTTTAAATCAGCAAAACATCAGTAAAAAAAAAAAAAAAAAAAAAAAAAAAAAAAAACACTGGCGCTGGATTCAGTGAATTGTCAGTTCCCGATGTATTCTAACGGCAGCCTCTTGTTTGTCAGTGACAAGAGTGGATCATGGTTAGGTTGTCAGCTGTTATATGTCACACAGCACGGTGCAAAAGTCAGACATGATACTTTTGTTGATTCGATTTCCAGTCAAATGGCAATTCAGTACACACTGTTTCTTTTTTGGTGCCATGCAAAATGCATTAAGCATATTTAAAAGAAAATGACACCAAAAGCCTCCAACACTGGGATCTACAAGGAGTTTCCAAAATGGAGTTTAGAACACCAAAACTAGACTCCAGAGCAATATGTATGTTGCGAAGAAAAGGAAAGACTCACAACCATGCATACAACCATCAGTTGAGCATGGAGGAGGATCAGTGAAAATTTGGGAATGTATAACAACATCTGCAGTTGTTGATTCATTTTTTATTGAAGGCATCATGAATGCTGATACATACTAGCAAATCTTAATACATTATGCAATACCCTCTGGAAAACATTTCATAGGGAAAATTAATTAACACGATAACAACCTCAAGTACACTAACTGAGAAGATCAAGAATGTATTTATCAAACAAACATGGTGCTGGTGTTCTTAGAACAATAGTCTGACCACCTCGTAGTCCACACCTCAACAATATTGAATGTTTTTGGAATTTCTTGCATTATAACAAGCACAAAATGCAACATCTTATAAAACTGAACTTGGAGATGGTTTCAAGAAGAATGGAAAATATCTCTGCAGATTTATTTTAAAAAAACTTAAAGCAAAAAGAAATGTGAACTGTAATAAAGGCAGAGGACCATTGTTATCATTGTTATTGTTGCTGTTGTTGTTGTTGTCACCCAAGATAATGCATGATTATGCCATCCCAAAGCTGAATTATATTGATAAAAATGTATCCTTTTTGCGTCTTGGAGAAGATGTTATGAGAAAGTGAAGACAACAGAACGTTTACAGTTGTGGCCCCTAGTACATATCACAGTGGGGAAAACACTCTTTGGAAGCCAACTATGCCACTCCCAATGGTAAAGGGTAGGGGAGCCCTTGAGATGTAATCTTCATGAATAAAGCGTTCTGCTAAACACGGTGTCCATATCAATGTCGTTCACACATCAAGGTAAAGCCAACCAACTATTAAAGAACTCCTAGTTAAAGCTAATTGGATTTCAGGTACAAAGATATTAATATCGAATAGGGTTAATTTCATGTGAGACTGATTATCCAAACCAGTTGTGCAATATAAACCTACATTGCTCAGTGTAAAATCCACTCTGTCAAATATCTAACATGCCTTACTAAATGCCTATACAGATAGCTATGTAACAGCAAAGCTCACAAAAGCACTGATTTTGAGGCTACTTAGGTTGTATCTGGGCCTTATGGGAGAATTTCGCACGGAAGCCAAAGTCAGTAATACTCTTGCCAGGTATGACCTATTACGCTGTCTCAGTTACACCTTACCCGCCTCATGGAATGACACAATATTTATATTATATTTACTTTATATTACCCGTAACACAGTAAAACACAGCAGCTATATTGCATGTTACCCATAACACAGCATCTATACTGCACTCACATTACTCATTATCAGCATTATCAGCAGTCCACAGGCAACTATTTAAATTTGCACCGCAACAGATATATTTCAATGGGAGGCGACCAGAAGGCGCACAGCGCCATCTCACTAATTGGTAATTTCAATAAATACAACCCAAAAAAAAAATTGGTAAATGCATAAACGAAGGGAAGGGAAAAACAGTGGTTATTCGGTTTTTAAACAGCAGTCCCAGCAAATTCTTTGCATCGGTAAACGGCTGTGCATGTACTGATGTTAAGAGCTCGGCTACAAAAATTGCTGCCATACTTTCCCTTTAGTGCACAGTAACTTCACCTTCACAGGATCACTGATAGAACAATAGGAGGATATACCTCAACTATACAACTGCTTGCTCCAGATACAGTGGCTATGGCCAAACAACGTTTATGATCTCGCGAGAGTCACCTGCCTTCCATAGCTCAGAGGTGGGTTAACTTAAACAGCTACACCGCACCAGGCTATATACTCGGTCCTATGGTCCTATGGGTTACACAATGGTTTTTTAAAAGTAATTATTCCTGTATGCCTTGGCAAGTCTTCTCCTGTCCACCTTTAGATGTAATGTGTACCACAGACATGTCAGAGTGGTTGGTAGGGATTGAATGAAATCCATGAATAAAACAAAATTCCTGTTCAAAGAGGCAAGTGTAAGTTTAGTGGAGCCGTCATTACTGTGCAACATAAAATTATAAGTAGCAGTAGTAGTTGTTGTTGTAAAAATTATATTCATAGTGGTAGTCATAGTAGTAGAAAAAGCAGCCTTTGGAATTCTGTCTTTTGAAAGGGCTAAAACCAAGTAACTGAAATATAATTTTTTCATGGAGTGGTTTGTTTGGTGGTGGAATAGGTTTTTAGTAACACCATTGTTTTGATAGTGTGGGCATTCTTTCCATTCAATTAGTCAATTAGTCAGGGAGATGTCTGTGCTGATTGGTGAAGAGAGAAAGAGGTGCTGCAAATCTTACAGAGGGCTTCTGCTTGTGTTTCCATAATGGCAGTCTTGTTTTTCACATGTTGGTTCATGTGGGTGAATACTTATTTGATATTTTGCAATGTTTGCATATCAATTTCATAAATAATCAACCTGTGCTAATGCATGCATATATCCTGCCTGGAATATATTCTTTACATCTCCATGTATGTTTGATATCAGTTAACATAATATGTTGGATTAAATGTAGGTTTTCAATATGCAAATCAAATGACCATACATTACATGTAATGGACTTACATGTGTTGCTTAGAAGAACGCACCAGGTTGTGGTACTTGTTAAGTGCGTGGCTAATGTAAAAGGGAACTATGGGGAAAATACACAATACAATGGGAGCACAACTGGAGAGGTAATCTACCGCCAATTTAATGTAGATGTGAGATGAAGTATCTAAAATCGCCACACTTTTTTGCCATGATACTGTTTTTTTTCCTCATTGAACAGTGTGAAAACCTTTTAATGCATATTTGATGGGATTTTTAATTTATATGAACTGGTGATTTTTTTTTCCCTTGTGAATTAAAACAACACCAAAACAACACCAAAACAAAACATCCCTGTTTATCTGCAGTGTCACCTCGGACATTATGTGACAGATAGTATTTATTTTAAATTGTACATAAATTAGTAATTTTATTTATTTGAAATTGTGCAGGTGTTATCCCCGGGAATTTACTGCACGGCCATTTATGAACCCACTGCTGGCGATTTACATGCAGTGAATACAATATTTATTTCAAACATAATTCACAAGCTGGTACTAGTATTATATTAGTATATATGGTATTAGTAAGCTGATTAAGTAAGCTGGTAATTCATTACAATTGAAAAAGAAATCATATATTTTATAAATACATTCCAGTGAATTAAATAAAACTGCAGTATTTATATTATGACTATATATGCTGTATAATCAATGATGCAGCGTTGCCCATTTGTTTAATGGAGGCCTAAAATGCTACCAACGTATTGCAACACTTTCAGAACAGTAATGAATGGACTTCCTCATATCATTCAGAAGAATCCAAACGATCCAAGTTTGTCTGGGGGAAATTGTGCAGCTGAAATGAAGAAAAAATGACCCCACTACGAATTTCATGTTCCGTTCTCATGACCATACTGAAGATTTATTTAGTTTTATTTATTTTAGCTTCCCCAACTTGCGTAGATGTAAGTATCTTCTATGGACATAATTGGCAAATAATTGTGGAGAGTGAAGATTTTCAGGCAGATTGTATGGAGGGGAAGTTGAGCGTGGGGACCCCAAGGCGCACTGCAAAGCTCTCAGTGCAGTGAGGGGCAGAGTGGAGCTAAAAGGAAGCCGACCTCCCGATGAGGCATTGGCCATTAGAAGAATAGCTCATTGTAAGAACACCGTGTTCCCCCATCTAACTGCCAGCACTCTCCCTGATCCTTCTCTTTCTCTCTCTCTCCGTTTGGGAACTTTCTCTCCAGCACAGCCAAGAATCACATGTGAGATTTAATTTTTTTGAGTCCTCCAGGATCTCCACCACTTTGAAGCACTGAGAAATACTGTAAGTGCTTTAACTGCGGTAACCATCTTGTTTTATGGTACACAGAGCAACAGTGGGGTGTCCTTCTACTAAGGAGGACTCAAAAACAGTAAGGCTATCAGTGTATGGAGTGAATTATATATGTGGACGTTTTTGTAAAGACTTTAAAAATGTTTTCTAATGATGTCAGTCTCTAGTTACTTGATTATGAATTGGGCTATGAAAGATGGGAAATAAACATGTTACATGTGTTGCTTGTTTTCCTATTTTGTTTTTGTTCAGCAAAATATTGTACATTGAATGGTAGAATGGTAGATCTCACATTTTGGAAAAATTGTACAGATAATATACAGTTTACATTATACGCTGACCCGCAAAATAGGGCATTTTATATCAAACAGGGCTGTTTTGCATAATTTTTTTATCAAACAGGACCTCATTTTAGAGAAACAGTAAGTGAATATTTTATTATTCATATTAAAAGCAGCATACAATGTTCTACAACATGGTTTTCTGATAGTCCTATGTTCTGTTACAAATATTTTGATTACTTTATTTTTACTTTATTTATTTACTCACAATATGTTTCTCTAGCATCAAAATGCATATATAATCTCCATTTGTTAACTAAACACGGCTATTTTTAAGTATGTATACATACACAATACATGCGTAACCGATATCCAAATAGTTCATCTTGTTTTCATTGTCACTGTCATGTTTAAAACAGGTTTTTTGCTTTGTCATCAAGGGTTATTTTATACAAATATGGGGTTGTATTTATACTTTTTGCAAACGTAATAAGAAAACATTTTTTATTTTTATCCATTATTATTAAAAGAGGCAGTAGAAACATTTATTTTTCGAGGGAGACCTGTCCTAGCAGCTTTGCAATAAATACAGTTAAAAAAAATAAGTCACACAAAATAAAGAACAATAAAATTCAAAGGAACTTAACAGCAGTCATACCTTTATGAAACAATCACATTCTTCAAGAATAGTGTTTGGTTCCAAGGTATATATGTATATTCACAATGTCCATAAATACTTTCTAAAATGTGATTAGTACATATAACAGCCACTGTGGCTTGTTCATGTATATTCAAAGAAGTTGTCACATTAATGCTATATTTAACCATTAAAGTGTATTGGCATAGAATAACCATTATAGTGCCATTGCAGTGATTATGGAACCTAACATAACAGCAGGCCTTCTGCAAGAAGGATACATTAAAAAAAGAAAAAGTGAATAAATAATAATTTAATGGATAGACCTGTGGTTTATGAGTAAAAATAATACATATGTACAATGATATGTATAGGTAATAAGAAAAAAGAGCATTTTCTCATCTGTTTTGATGAAAAGAATAGTTTGTTAAATATTTTAGATAACTATTCCTAATGATTTCCTTACAGACACCACAGAATTTTGCAGATGGTGAGTTGTACAATATTAAATACTGACATATTTAATAGTTCATGGACATTATATTCTAATGCACTCATATTGGATGGGGAGTATCTGTACTTGCTTACTCTTTTGAGAATGAGGAATAAAAAATAGGAACAGAAGCTCTTCAGCTCAGTTCTTAGAAAAGGAGAGACTGCAAGCTATGACCACATCTACCCCTAGTGGTGAAAAGTACACATTACAAACACTGAATCAGTATCCATCAATAAAATAAAAGTATAAGCAAAAATAGAATACTATTGCCTGTGAATAATAATAATAATAATAATAATAATAATAATAATAATAATTAACAACTATAACCATAGCAAAAAACTGCATTATTGTCTTGGTATGGTTTTCTGGTGAATGTGTTTGTCAATTGTAATAATCCATTAATGTATTCTTTGTATTGTATAATGCATTATAATAATATGATGTATTATTTCTGTACTCATACAATTAGACTCATTTGGCCATTAACACTGTTCAAAAATACAAATAGAAGTAATGGAATATAGTCTCTAATTTCTGAAAACATGCTGAGGTGCAGTAAAGGCCTATAAGAATAATGTGTGAAAATTATTGTAACATTCTCTATTATATCGTTCTAAGCACTTCAACACACATACATTAATACTACAGAGTTTCTAAATGTTGTACTCTCCTGCAGGTGAAAATGTGTCATGAATTTAGATGTAATATTAAATTGGAATTCTTTATAGTAACTGTTATTATTAAGCAGCAAACTATCGTGTCTGTTATGCCAATGCAGTGGTAATTGAGTTAATTAATTAGCAAATTTGTATTGTACTTCTAGCAAAAGTCACCTTGGAACAGTTCTGGCAAACATCCAACCAGGGGTTTGAGAGAACTTTTATCTGGCAGCCTTGTTAAATTTGATCCGGTTGGGGAAAAGTCACAGTAGATACTGCCGTGCATTATAGATGCTGCTTAAATTGTTGACAGGCCACTCTGAAAGGAGGACGGCCAATATCTAAACTCTTTCAGTTTCTGAAGATGGATCTCATAGTTTATTTATTGTTTTTTTTTTTTTACATAATACTTCTGTTTTCTTATTTCTTACATGCTATTGAGTATTTTATCCACTTCATGACTAAACTGTTTGATGTTTCATTCTGCCTTTGGTGTATTCACATATGTACAATTGCAATGAGTATGTGTTCATTTGTGGGGTTGTTTTCAGTTGACAATCTGCCATTGCAGATATTATCTGTCTGCAAAGGAAATCAGAGACAACCTCGGTGGATAATGCATTCATCAATAACATATTGCGCGTGAACATCCAAGAGCGAGGATGTTTTCTTTCAGGGACATTAATTCACATATTTATCCGGTTTGATCTACTTTCCGGGTGTTTAAAGATACCTTAAACAATAAGAAAAGAGATTGATTCTTCATGCAAATAGCGGTAAGGCATGTTTCATGGATCCCCTTTATGTTGTGGTTAATGTTATCATGTGTTTGCTGGAGGCAATTATTAGCATGCCACAGCATTTTCTTCTATAATTGCTAAAAATAATGGCGCTTGCCTAAACCTCCACTTTTCCTTTGGTATGGCATCTCTGACCATTTGAAGAACAAGTGTTCGTGATTCAGAGTGGTGTTTGAATAAATAATTTATGACCAGAACGTCAGTCACTGCTGCTGCACCTGTTGAGAACACTATACACCATGGCAAACTTCCTTGCTCTTCATATATTGAAAGGCATGCATCTATTGAAGTTATAATTAAATGCAAAGCTCGCCATAGGAATTTTGAGAGATACCACGCTATTTGATATGAGAGAAATAAAATGGTCCTTTGTTCACCAAAAATTGTACACATGAGCACTTGAACTATGATAATAAATATGATTAAGCTTAATCATATGTTAGCATATGTTACATCAGATCAATGCTATGTGAATCTGTATTATGTACTCACAGTGTACCATTCATCATGAGGATGCAAGCCCAAGAGAAAATATAAGTGTGCTGGAAATCCTGAATAAGTCTGTCTTGTTTTTCCAAAATGCCTGTCAACTAAAATGTTGTGGGGAGCCAAGTTAAAACTACGTCTGGCAACAGACTTTTCGAATGACAGAGTGAACTTAATGACATGCTATACTTTTTATCCCATAGCTATCATTGAAGAATCCATCTTAATTTATTCAGATTTTTAGACAGCTGGAGACTAGATGTAAAAAAAAGCAGTGTAGACTTTGTAAAATTAGTATGCGACAAGACTGCACTTCTAGCCATAGACAACAACTATCATTGGCCAAAATAATATTTGTATGACCGATACAATCACTGTAATATACAATTACTTTCATCAGGATGTATGGATAAAGATATTATATTACAATTATACTTCTTTTTTAAAATTAATGGAAAAACATGAAAATAACAAAAGCCAAGACAGACCTTCCAAATTAAAATTTTCCTCATCCCAGGGAAAGGAAAAAAAAAACAGCCTCCAGACAGCCATAAACTGATTTGAAAAATAGGCCTGATTTTATTAAATTGTTAAATCCATAAACTTGATAAGTACACACTGTACACACTTTAGATGTATAGCAATTAGGCCATTTTTCCAATATTTGGGTGTCAAAGTCACCCTGTCATTAGACTCAGACCTGGCTCAGCTTTAGGTTACCTTTTAGCCTCATGGTCTTAAGTGTGTAATTCTCAGAGGATCCATTCGTAATCCCTTGACTGGACTGTATCTTAAGGTCCAGTCTGCGTTCTTTCAATTCTGTACCGACAGTCATCTATTTCAGCTGGTCAAAGGTCTTCAGCAATGAGTTTTATCCTTTCAGAAACAAGCCATTTGTTGGAAACAATGCACTGATCCACTCTAATGCCTTGATTAAGTCATGTGACACCCCTCGCCCCCCCCCCCCCCCCCTCCCCCCCGCCACCACCCCAGGCAGGTTGTTAAATATATGTTGAACATGCGTCTTGATGTGGGGTTGCCAGTGTGTACAGACATTTCTTTGTCCATGTTAACCTGCATTCCAGTTAAGCCCAAGCAACATAACTGGCAACCAAAGAAAAATAAACTGAGCAACTTGAGAGCAGTTTTTCCAGTGGGATAGTTTGAAATGTATACTGCTGCTTTTCAATAACTGTGACATTATATTTTACACTAGATGATTCTTTTACATGAGTCATTTTTTTCTGTGTGTCTGTCACAAAGACACTTATTTACACATTTCAAACTGTACTGACCTCTGAATACCATTTCAGAGACTTTGGCTAAGCACAAGCAATCGTAGGAGTAAATATGTCTTTGTGGTCATGTATAATTATTTTACAGACTTATGTTTGAAGGAAACGGTGGCTATCAATCCAAACAAGGTGCCATTATGTATGAATTGAGTGCCATGAATTATGCCCCAACAATCTCAGAAGGAATGTTTGAACCTACTTACAGTGTTGTTGTTTTTTTTTACATTTTTGTAAGATTTAGTTTAATATTTTAAAACAATTACCTAATAACATGTGACATTCCTATGAAGCAGTATCACCTTCTCTATCACTGCTGATGAATGTCATTGTAAATGAGAGATTCTCCATTCCATTTTAACATGAAAATAAGGAAGAGAGAACATGGATGCGACGGAGGTACCTACTAAGATGAAATGTCTGAGAGTTCAATGTTACCCATTATAAAAACGCAAAAAAAAAAGCTGTCCTGAATATAAGCTGTAACCATATGTATTGAAATGGGTGAGTGTTTGGGATGGACAAGGATCAATGACAGGAAAGAAACGACTTTTCATAACAAAGGGTGGTTTGGGCCTTTTTAGGATTGAGTATTATGGAGGCTGACACTGTGAGATTCTTTGGGTTTGGAACGTGGACAGAAACCAGTAAAATGTAAAAAAGAAATGTGCGCGTGGTTGACAAACAAAATGTGTATGAAGAAGGCTGAAAATTAAACTAGAGTTTGTTTGTGGACAAAACGACCATGCAGCCAAAACCATTTTCACATTGTGCTCTTGTTAAGCAAGTACAATAATTACTGGAAGGACCTCATTTTTGGAAAGCTTTGATTGTTTACCACACCCTATTTAGACTAACAATAATAGGCAAAACTTTCTGATGCAAATAGTGGCAGCAGATTGTTTCACGGTACTGATACCAGATAGCTTGAAAGAGGATAAACCGGTAAATGAAAATGTACTTAAACTTTGTGGACTGTGACATGTATCACAGGCATTATTAAAATGCAAGTCAGTTTGTGGTTGCTTGCAATGTCATAGAAAAGTACGATATACAGAACACCATGGCCACCACACTGTGGAAAGGTGCAGACCAGATGTTTTATCATGAGTAGTTCAATTAAATTTTAATTGTTTTACATTTGTCCTCCAAGTCATGTTCTGAGTCAGACAGCTGCCCCATAGCAGTTATTTGCATTTGAAATTTAAGGGCTTCTGTTTTAATTCAATCAAGTAAAAGGTCAAGCTTGGATTGGAAAACTAAGGGGGGATTTTATAGAATGAAATTAATTAAAATTTTGCCATTTGTAGCGGATCACACAGTGTAATTTCAGTGTTTGAATCATCTGTTGCCACATCATATTTGATATTGTTATGTTGCTGGGACATACACAACATATTAGGCTTAAGGTCATATCAACAATTGGGAATATATTAAAAGAAATACCTCGTTTGCATTATATATTTCCTTCTATGAATTTTAGGAATGGTGTAACTTGTTCTGACATGTTCGACTTAATAAGAACATTATTTGTAATAACTCCATTATTGACATTATGAATTGACAATCAAATAGTTCACTCTTTCACATCTACGCAGTGGAAAATGCTCTGATGAAATGCTTGAATTGTATTTGTGCTTTTTTGTTGCTAGGTTTGGGGGATGAAAACGCTATTACAGTTTTTTTTTTTCTCACCAATCTAATATGCTGAGGATGTACAATTCTTGAACACAACAGGGTTTTGAATGGGAGGGACAAGAAGCTACGCAAACCACTAAATATGTGTGCAACTGCAAAGCAAGGAAAAACCCATTTACTGTGGTTGTCACCCGCATGCCAAAACTAACACAGCAACTCGCTACCCCCGAAGCGAGCCTTGCCTCTAGACAATCCACAGGCTAATATGGTGAAATGGAAGGGGTGAAAAAATCCGACTATCCCTCCTTTGAAGAAATCCCCTCCAACATTCTTATATCGACAAAGGAAAAAAAAAAAACACAGAATCAGACCTTTCTGAGCATTATTATAGTTTTACTTGAACCTTTTTATGTGCTTAGAACAGGTTAAAACGGGCAACGATTCATGGAAATCCTTCTTTTTTGAAAATTGTTAATCATGGTCAAGGAACTATGAACCCTGAGACACAGTGAAATCTGGAAGCGATTTCCATTGCATTTCGGATCTCAGAACGCCATGCCCACTTAATTTCCTTTGAGGAAACACAACCCCCGGGTATAATTAGAGCTGTAGAGCATACACAATCCCATATTGTTTATTCAATACAAATTAAAACACAGCTCTCAAAAATATATAGCCAAGAAGATAAAGGAAGCCAGGCTGGATTCATTATGTTGTGGTACGTCTTCTTAAAACTACTTTCTTTCAGCACAACAACGCAGGGTAAGTTTGTCAGGGGATAGAATAAAAAAGGAGAAAGACAAAAAAAAATATATCATGTTCAGAAGTCTGGAAAAAAGTTGAACACAACAAACAAGAAATGAGGCATGCTTTATGAAAACATTACCAGGGTAAAAATGTTCTACTGTGAGGGAGTGAAGAGGGCATCAATAAACAAATATAATACATTAAGAACTTGTGTGTCTCTTGCCACTGGTGGATAAGGAACTCTTTGTGAAGCTTAACAGCCTATGCACTGGACTCCTTTGTCACCCATCACTTGGTAAGGCTGTTTTTAACAGCTTGTCAAAATGGCTGAACGTCAGACAAATCCTCCAAGACCGATTGGTTTATTTATTTCAGCCCAAATCTGTTTATGACTCTAAAAATTTAAAAGTCATAGAATGTAGGAGAATATTTTTTTTCAAAGGGCCAAATGCTAAATGAAAAACAAATGTTACATTATAATATACTGTAGATACTGTAGATGCCATGTGTGATGAATACAAAGTGCTTAATCCCCAACACAATTTAATTTAATAGAAAACATTATAAAATTTAAAGAAATCTTTACCTGAATTCTGATAAAAGTAGAATACTGTGACTTGGGAACAATTTATTTAAATTAAAATTTTAAAGGAAAAGACAAAATATGAATGCACAGTCACACTAATGAAGCCCCCTTGTAAGAATTAATAAAAAATGAATATTTAAATAATATATTTTAATAATATTTTGCCATAATATATTGTACATATCAATTTATATTCCACTGGAATGCTAATATTTTTCAAGGACCATTCAAAAGGATTTCTGTGTAAAATTGGTTGTTCAAACTCCATGCTTAACCTGTAATTACAAGCAATTAACTTTTATAGTACAATTTGTGTGATTTTGTATAAATAGAATTAAAAATTGCAAAGAACCCCATTGTAGTTTTCTCATTTGTAAGTGATTATAAATCAAGAGGTTTTAAGTTGTTCAGGGCCAGATAAATGAAGTGGACAGTAAAATTATGTCTTTTTAGTGTGGTGTAAATTAAATTCATGCTTTTGTTCTTCATTACCAAAACAAAAACAAAAAATAGAACAACATTCCTCTCAAGTATCTAGCTCATAATAGATGGCACTTGTAGAGCATTCTGTATCTTGTCTGAGACTGAAATTCAATGTACTTGGAACTTACTGAAACTTAGAAAACATTGCTTTTCGAAATCGACTTTGTCATGCTGAATAATTATATGCATTTCATTCTGCTGAAATGGAGTATTTATGATGCCAATAAATGTAAAATATCCTTTAACAATTCATGCTTTTCATTTGGCACTGATGGCATAAAAACAAGCACTAGCAATGTATCACTTTATTTGCAATAAGCATTTGTTAAATAAGCAATTCAGAGGATGCTGTCAATGGTACATTTTAAAATGTAAGCATAAAAAAAGTAAGAAAACAAAGTGACAGAGGTAGATCTTTGTCTTCCTCACAAACATCATTCTCTGATGTCAGCATGTTGCATACTCTCTCTTTCTCTCTCTCTCTGCTTGAGTGATGACTGGAAACTTCAGCTCTCTGCAAAAAGACTTCAGTGAGACTACTGCTAGTCACTCTGATATTTGTTCTATTCTTGAATTATGAGTGCAAATGCAGTCTCCATTTCATTACAGCTATGATACATTGTGAAGCATTCTGCAATACATTTCTGACTGCACGAAGCTAGCACTAGCATTTTTAAAGACATTTGTACGCACGTCCACAACATGACACAGTCGGAGAAAAGCAGCTCTGGAGCTGTGACTGCATGGACTTGACAAGATACACCTAAGCTAAGCATTGTAATGCACATACTCTCTTGGATAAGGCATGCATGTGCACTATGCTGCTATGACAATATGTCCATTAAATACCACCGTTCTGCTCAGGGTATTTATCTCTGCTCCTGGAATTCTTAAATCACTGGGATGTATGATCATGAGGAAATAAAAACAGTAGGCCATGGAGATGATTGCTTTGAACATTATGGGACTGTGACACCAAACATCAGATTCAATAGTGGCAGAACAATGCTATTAACAGGATGAGCAGTATAGCAGTAGAGACATTCGTAGCTGACCATGCCGGTGTAGAAGACCCTCAATGACTGTAAGAAAAAAAATAATAAGTGGGTGGGATATATTTGAAAGGAACATCAATGAATTAGAATGTGGTGAGTGTTTCTATTGGCAGATGGGTTTAACCTGGAATATTTCAAAAGATCAGTGACCCAGGCATATGATCATGTGGTCCAAGTGTCTGTTTCATGCATCCTTAGTCGCTACGTTGATCCGGACAAAGCAAGCTGAGTAGTACTTAGCAGAGGAACCAGATATGGCCAGCACATTTTGAAATGTTTTTGCTTCTGTTCTGACCCCTGAAAGAATTACAGCAGCAACCACATGGTACAATCCTAAGAGTGCAGATGAGGGAACAGACCGAGGCAGGGAGGACATCTGTATTGACCAGGGGACTGCAAACGAACGCGCCAGTCACAGTTCCCCATAACAGCGTCAGTCAAACTAAACACCACTGAGCAAGTGCAGGGCAAGCAATGCAAATAAGAGCGACTGGCTGTGGGAAGCAGATGACTCAATTACGAGCCATTTCTTGCTGGAATACTTATGAATAGCGATTCCAGTGGGTTTAATGTGAACAAAGGGAAAAGAAAGGCAGCGAGAAGACCAACCATGAAGCTAGACGCCTATAGCCAAGGGGCGTCTACAGTGGCACCCCCACAGCAGTTGCAGAGTGGTGACCGATTTCTCCCCTGTAAACACGGGCGAGTTTGTGAACTCAATTCGGAATGAACACAGTGGAGTGTGGAGGGGGCGCTGCAGAGCTGACTGTTCAGGGGAGGCCTAAGAAACCAAGGCTGGAGTAAATTAGGGCTTGCCATTGGAAGACTAGAGTTATGATTCCATGGCTAGGTAGCAAGTGCAGACAGCAGACAATTGAAGCTAACTGGATTGCCAGAAATGCTGAGCAACTTAGAAGGTAAAAGTAATTGTGTTAGGGTAGTCTGGAAATAATTCTCACAAAGTTTTGCTTAACAAACTCCAAGTGACCACTCACAGACTAAAAAAAAAACTAACAGGAAGCATTGAGGCCTACACTGAATGCTGAAGTTAATGAAAAGCGTTTGTGGTGTCCACTGAGAGCTCAACATGACGACCGGATTTTGGAAGAGAATCCCTTCACTAAAATGTCTAAATCTTCTTCTACGGTGGACACCCCCCTAGCCCTTACGTGGAAAGTTAATATCTCCTAAACTTTTAATAGTGACATGTCATTTCCACTACTTTTGTCAATATGAAATGTTGACATATGAAAAATGAAATACCGCAGGCTTTATGGGATTTTCAAAGGGTAACTGTAGCTGAGTTAGTTGAGATGAGTAGCTGTATATGGCTTCTATGGGCTTTACAGGGTAATAATGAAAACTGTAAAACTATATTTTTGTTAGATTTCTGTACAGTCACCATCTGTCTGATAAGCCTGAATGCAGTAGTTGGCACTTGGCATAGATTTCATCCTGGCAGATAGATTTGTTGAGATTTCAGCAATCAGCAAAGGAGAAACAGTAGCTGGAGAAAGACACTACATGTACAAACGTGACATGACTTGGAATTCTTCAACCCATGATAAAGTAAATATTCTAAAATAGATGTGATTTTAACCAGTTCTGCATGTTAATACAACAATCTGTCAATACAACATTCCAGCCTTGTCTATATTCGTGGTATGTCATGTCTAGAAAAGAATCTTAAGTGCGGAAGGAAGAATTTCACTTTGCATCGATGCGATTGTAATAGATCCACATAAAAATGACAGTTAGTAATGCTGTTGTCATTTCAGGTTTCTAACTGGCCAACCAATCAGGTCTGTAAATCAGGAAGAGTAAGATTTGGCACACATTATTTTAGGTTGTGTATTTTCATGACAAAGTGACACAGCTAGGTTGTAAGAATAAAACTAATGACAAACCAGGAATTAAGATGCTTTTGAATGCATAACATGTAGGTGGCCATTCCCAATGTATCCACAATATTCACACAATAAGTGAATACTGGAATAGCGTCATGCGTGCAAAAAAAGTATGTTGTACAAAAAAATCTTTGGTCAGAATGTTTTTGCAGTTTCCGAACTGCTTCTGTCGAGAATCAAATTGTCACCTGGAAAAAAAAACTTGATCTATTTAGGAGAAATTGTGCCATGGTTTGGTGCAATTTCCTCTTTATTGCCTGTTTATATTCTGTCATACCTTTACATACCCTAAGGACATTTGTGCTCTTCAGGTGCCAGCTCAAACAAATTGGGACTTTCTCATTAAAATATGCTGGCTTTACAACATTCTGGCATTAACCAAAGTCAAATTTCAGCCCACAAAGTAAGTATGCACTAAAACCTTGCATGAAGTCATGCACTACTGTGGGTCAGAGCTCAATGCTAGAATATGCTTTCATGTTCTGTGACCCCTGAGGTTGGTGGTTCTAGCCCCAGTCTAGCCACAGCAAGAATACCATTGCAGTTGGCCCTTAAACCCTCATTGCTCCAAGGGGGCCCTTGGCCCTTGGTAATAGTCACTGTGATGAATAAATGAGGGCCCGGGGAATGACAGATAGTGAATGTCTCCAGTGCGTCCTTATGGATAGGGACTCTGATTAATAGTTGAGCAGGGTCACTGATTAAATTCACAATCTCCAGTGAATTGTCTTGCTGGTTTCTCCAGTATGAATTGTCTGTTGGGTCCCACTTCCTACTCCTCTTAAAACAATGCAGCAAATCATGAAGAATTTAGGTTGTAGATAAGAATAATCAGACTATTTCAGAAAATGAGAGGGATTTGAAAGTGAAAATTGAGTGGCAAAAAATAGATGCGGGGAAGAAATAAAATGAGCAGGGATTTCAGATCAAAGATTTCTGTACTAAAAAGTGGTGGAAAGTTTAGTAAAGAAACTTAAGAAAGGCAGGGGAACTGGTGAGGAAAGAAATGATTATAGCCATAATTACTAAAAACCTGTAGAGGGATAGCTGGAAAGAGAGTTTTAGGCTCCGCGGCGCAGGTGTTAAATATGCTTGCTCCGGCATATTCCCTTCGTCCCCGGGTGGGAGGGTGGTGGTGGAGGGTTGGTTGTGGAGGCAGAAATCCCCATTTTACTCAGATGTAATATGGTGGAAACTCGGAGGGAGATTCCATTCATCCTTAGGCAAAATGAGAGAGGACCCGTTTTCCCTGCAATACTCTCTCCGACTAAGGCAGCGCAAATCATCTCTTTGGAGCTGAGGGTACTCAGTAATTTAAAACTTTCACTGGAGGGCTCCCTCCATTGGCCTATTTCGTTATTAAGTCACAGTTTATACAACTATTAGCCGAACTGTGGGACCTCAACAACATTGACAGTAAGCCATAGCCAGCCAATTATGAGGTTAATCAAGAGCTCGTTAACAAAACCTGCAATCCCAAAGACCAGAGACAAAATGCTTAAAGTCAACTGCATTGCACAATTATTGTATTGTTCTATAAGCAAAAAAAAAAACACAAAATAATAAAAATGTCATAATTTTCCCACATTTTTAAGGAAAATTAAGACTAAATTTAAGATAAATGGCAAAAAGAGTATGCAAATTGGTATCTTATTGTGAACGGGCTAGATGGTACAGGTTAATGTTGGATTTAATAGCCGTAATTGTGTATCACAGTCCATTTTCACACATACTTGCCTCTTTGTTGTTGAGGAGGTACATGCAAGTAAATGCAACAGTGATACAGATATAGAACAGCCTTTTTTTTTTTTTCAGATGCAGCTGTGCAGGAGAATTACGCCACCACTTCATTCGGCCCTTCACTCAGAACCACTCCTTACTGTGCCCTCAAATAAGCAGTGAAGAATTAATGCTGTTTTTATGACCAGCTGTTAGGTAAAGTACAGGAAGAGACCCATTAACTTGTTATAGTTAATGCTACGGACTCGCAAACTTGCCAGATGCATTACGCCGTTGAGATTTTATTTTCTTTAATCTTTCACAAACTTGGCCTCAAGGAAGGATGTACAAAAGTAAGACCAGACATCTATAATTTTAGTTTTTAAGAGAAAAAAAAGCTACCAGTTCACATAAGTATTTGTGTTGTATAGCTAAACTACTTGCCAATTTACCAACTCTGCTACCTTGACTGTTGGCAGCTTCAAAACATTCCAAATAAGGCCATGAGTATGTAAGATATTGTATAAGTCAAAGGATTAAAATGGTTTAAATTATGTTTTCATGTCACTTTTGGTGATGTTGAACTTTTTGTGATCTGTGCCAGTCCTGATATGTTTGGATTACTAAGGTTCGACGATATTTTAATCATTTGTTGGAATCATTACTTGTGGTTGCTTCCTTTTAAAAATCTGCTTATCTTGTTGTGTAGCAGTAAGGTAAATCTCATTTTTTATCTTTTTTTTTTTTTTTTTTTTTTCCTTAAAGTCAGGTGTCTGAACACTACAACCCCTTCTTGGTCACCTGCTATCTTTTTTTATTCACTTGTGCCTCAAACAGAAAACCCCACTTGGAAGTACAATGACTTAAAGGAGACTTTCCTGGGAGACTTTATTATGCACAAAAATGCGTATTTACTGCGACACAGGTACTGTGGTGAAATTAATCAATGAGGATATATCGGTGTTATGTCAGAGTGAAAATTCACATATTGGACTGACCTGTGATGTCATGAAGCAACAGTATGCTTCTTGTCTCGTACTTGTGTGTGCTGTTTCTCTTACGGTGGGCTCACTTCTGCATTTCATCTCTCCATTTCTAAAACACAAACGCCCTGTTGTTCATAATATCAACTCAAAAACCACAAATACAACGAAGTGGATTTGAACGCATCTTAAATGCCCTAGCGCTACATACCTTGCACCAAGATTGTTGGTGTGTGTGTGTGTGTGTTTTTTTTTTCTTTTAAATCACATTCCACTCTAAAATATCTGGTTCCGAATGAGTTACGCACTGTTATTGTTGCACAAACCTTTCTGTTCCCCAGTTGTTCTCTGCAAGGGCCTGAACAGGACACATTCATTGTGGTCACGGATCTGGGTGTGGGAAGTAGTTATGGTGAATTGCATCTGGGACAGTCTTCATAAACATTCTTTTGTCCTCTCTTTCCCTAACAAAGAGAAATATCCATGCATTCTTATTTTGCTTGACTTTTTTTTTTTTATTCCAGTGGGTTTCATATCAAAAGCATTTATTTTTCTTTTATTGTTTTTGCATGGTATGCCATTTCCTTTTTTTTTAGGAAGTTGCATGGTATTTTCTTCAGGACTCTCTGTTAAGTTATGTACCAAATTACTGTCCAGAAACTATAAAATTATTGTAGGTTTCTCATAATCGGGTATTCAAGTGTGACGATATGTTCCACAATTAGTCTAAAACGTTAAAATGTTGAGGTAAGCATTTTCAACGTATTGAACTGGATAACTGAGGTGTCACTTATTTAGTGAAGTGTTCTGAAATTCTGTCATTTTGTTTATTTCTTTATCTAGTGAACACTGGTTAACAATCATCTATTGGTATTGATTCCGCCAGCAGTACAGAGAGGGAGAGACACCATAATCGTGTACGCTTACTGTTCAGAAGGCTAAAGGTTGGTATATCATGGGGTAGTGATGCAGTGAGATAAATATAAGCATAGTAGAGTTTGAAACTATGTTCTTTGAGAGAAGATAGTACAGAGACAGGTTCTGGTATGTGAGGATGGTGATACATCTGCTAAAAGTTCCCAGGGAGAACTGTTACTGAAATAGAGGTAACCATCCCATGATACCCTGACACAGCAGCGAGCCGTAGATGCATTTTGATTGGACAGCTTGGTTTGAGGGAAAGAGAAAACGGCTGTGAGTTGAAAGAGTTTTTGGGAATATTCCAGGTCTGCAAATAAGGAATCATTACATTGATGCTTTTGTTCACCTAAGCGAAAGATAAGGCAATTGGCTAAGGTGTAGAGAGTGTGAGTATATTATCAGTGGCGACTTCGGAACCAGAAGGACTTCATCAATGTGAAATTGATAACGCCAGATTTATTTTTAAATATACCCTGCGTGTTCCATTAGCTTATTTTTTACTTGCCTTCATTCTTACCTTAGTAAGAATGTCTTTTGATGACTGCACAGTGTGATTTATTTTTCCTCTTCTTAACATCCTTGCCTGAATGCTGATATAGAGGCATGAAGTTAAACGCTATGTTCCAGCACTGCTCACACAGTTTTATGACGAGGAAAATCTCTGCTTGTAAAACCCTTTCTTCCTGACATTACGGATAATTACAATGTGACAAATAGTAGGTGCGACTCTCATTTTAGACATTTTAATGAGTATATAACCTGAAATAACTTGGGTGTAACGTACGTAAATTTGCACTCTGGGAAAGTTAACAAGATGAAAGCATGGAATTCACATTCATACCCGAATCCGATACTACTTGCATCGAGAGAGGAGTTAGGCACAGTGCTTAATAGTAAAAATAACAGTTAATAACACAATAACGCAAGCATGGAATTTTAAACAAATGTCTTTTCATGTTAAGCTGTCGTAGGTTTGACATTCGATTTTACATCGCGATCTCAGTGCACTACTTCAGACAAACGACCTGTCTGCATTCGTGGGTGAGGAAAAAGGTTAATGTCAATTTTCCCTCAGACAGCAGTACATAAAAAGGGCATCCGGAATGTTAGCTACAGCTGACCTAAAGTGTCCGAAGCCGATGGTAATAATTAAGATGCCCATGCAACGTGGGCCTTTTGTTTAGCGAAACCCGACAAAATCGTGAGTGAAATGTAATGTAGCGGGGGGGAGGGACTGAGAGGTGGGCTCACTGAGACAAGGGCTGCCCAGGAGAGAGTGCACTGAACAGATGTGACTCCAGACCTGGGGGTCACCCCTGCACAAAGGCCGCGAGGAGAAAAAAGTGAATTTGAACTAGGCACAGGGAAAAATTATTGCACCAATTTATCACAACGTTCAATCTGGCCCAGGGGGAGAAAACACTGGAAATTGGTCCTTTATGAAGGTTGATAAAAGGTCAATGGAAAAAAAAATAGGCTCTATGATCTTGAGATCCTTGAGTCATGTGGATTGTAGTAAATTTGTGGACTTTTTTGCTCTGTGTTTTGTATGTCTTTCTATATGTATTTTTTAACTCCATTTCATAGTCTTAAAATGATAAACGTACACTTGAATCATCTGCTCCTTTGTTAAATAGTGTTTGTTAAATTGCAGTTAAAAGGGTGCTGGATACCATTTTTAGTCATGCTGTGTCCCTCAGCAGTCTGCCTTCAATCAGGACGTGAAAGACTGAATATGGATGTGGACTGTTTTTAGGTAAGGAACATGGTTGCATTTGGATAGGTACGATACCCTAATTATGACATGAAAGCCAACAATTGGCATTTTGTAAACCGCACACTTAAAACAAGAAGACCTTGGATCATAAAGTTTATTACGCGGACGAACTGGTGACTTAGGATCCGAACGACACGTTCTGCTTCCTCAGATTCGCTCCTTCTAGCCTGCCCAGGAAAAAGCCAGTCATTGGCTTCCATGACATCTGATTCGTATCCTTCCGCAACCAGCAACTCATATAAACACGCTGTGCAAAAGGTTGTTTCTTTTTCACTCTGATTACGATATTAGACTGCAGGAATTCTAGGCCAGAAACATTCACCAACATTATCCAGACACTCGGACATCAGCTGAACATCTGGAGTCAAAAAATCCAGTATTGTATGATGAACATGTGGTAACAATGCGGTATGTTATGATACAGGAACCCGGGGATTAAAATGCTGCTCCTTACATGGAAATAGAACGAAAAGGAAACAAAATACAATGAAATCAAAAATGGAATCAAGAAAGGCAAGCTTTCAGTGTAGGTGTGCTTTGAGTGGGTGGACCGTTGGGAAACATGGCGGTTTTCCATTTCTTGGAGAGGAAACTCAATGTATCACCTCTGTGATCACAGCTTCATATGCGGAAAGCTGAGTGTGGTCTCGCGCATAGCATTTGAGTGCGTGAAGTCGGATGAATGTTTAAACACTTATCTCACATTACTTGTGCTCAATAATAGAGAATTAACAGGGAAAAAAAACTCAGCTTTGTCTAAATTCATCTTAACCCCCAACCTTCTTTAGTTTCACATGATAACTTCCACTACTCGGTGCAATTTCCAGAAAGTATTCAGCTCAAATGTTAAACAACAGTCATACTGTCCCATACGTAATATAATAATTCTCTGAAACATTATAGGATTTGACTGCCTTCTGAATGTGCAGCGAACCCGATCAAATAGAGAAGAACTATCATTTTTCATCTGTACAATTATGAGTGTGTTACCATTTCAACTCACCAAGCCTTATTGGAGCTGGCAGACCCAACACTAAACCATCACCATCATCAGTATGAAGGTATTGGAACTGGTGCAGCGAATACAAACTAAAACTTTAGAAAGTAAATATGAAACATAACGCCAGAGTCATTTTATGTATTCAGTTTGCCCACAAATTTACCTTACTTATTTTACCTGTGTACAATACATGTCATAAAAAAAAAAACATGTAATGGAATTTTGGACAGTCATGACTTTGCACCACTTCACACAATAGTATAATAAATGGAAACCAATAATCTTATCTACTTGCTAATGGCCCGATCCAGACCTGGGCTGTTGAGCACACCTCTGAATTGAGAATTTTTTGCTGTATTTGTATCCAGGCTTGAAATTCTGAAATAGTCAGAGCAAACAGAACAGTGCAAGTTAGCACTATCGGGGCCCATTTTATAGGTGAACGATACAGTTTTATTAGAGATCAACATAAGTCAAATTTCCTTGCAAAAACTTCTATGCACCTGTGTAAATATAGATGATCACAATCATTTAAAACTGCAGTGATTTACAAGCCATTCCAGCAAAATCATGAATAAATAACTTCTTATTTTAATAAATCAATACATAAGCCATGGAAATGCCTGTAATGGTTAATTAATAGTGCGATATCTGCAATGGAAGGCGCTGATTGTAAAGTATGTACCTGTAAATCCAGTTTACTTCCGTTCAAATTATTCCTGACAGCTTTTTCTCATGCAGATTGATAATCTAGCGGATTAACTATCATTTAAAGTAAAAAAAAAAAAAAAAAAAAAAAAAAATCAAAACCAGGGGTTAATTTGGCTAAGTTTAAAAGTTGAGACCTTTTACTCACGGTTTGGTCACCCCCCACTTCAAAAATCTCTCCCGCACAGCTGGGCATGAGGACAGCATTTCACAATATTTTGCTTTATTTACACCTTGAGCGCTTTTCTCATTACACTGCTGTTAGTTCTTTTACTTGGAAAGGGAAATAACATATTTGCAATGTGTTCTGAACTGCATCCTATTCATTTTGAATTCCAGGTAGCACATTCTTGAGGTGGGAACCGAATTTGCATTGTATTCCCCTCACTTGCTGCAGTGTATCTGGTCACTTTACAATGGGGTTGATAGGAAGGGCTGCATATTTCAAAGGAAAGAAGCTATTTGATGTCAACTGAACCAACTGTAATAAGCTATTTGAGAAATGGAAAGGAAAACAGAGTGCATTTTATTCCTTTCTCATGTCATTTCTGCTGTAGAGACTGTAACTGCTGCACAAGGCAACATCCAGAAGCCCGAGCTATGGTCCTATGAAGAACGCATCATGAATAGATGGATACGGTTCTATAGAATTCTCATTAGCTTCAATATGCAAAAACCATTAAGTATACAGACTAGGCAGTAGGCCCAATGGGTGTTATTGTCCACATTTTAATGAAATGATATGTAGCCATGATCTAATTGAAATAATAAAATTAAAGTTTAATAACTGTTTGTTGGGGATGCCATAATCGTGAACTACCACAATATATTCAAGTCTTTGACGGGAAAAGCATGCTTCTAATTTTGTTCTAATGTCGCTGTAGATTGCAATTAACTGTTAACTGTAATTATCATATTATAACTGTTTCACTTGGACTATGCACTTATGCCAGTTCATATGTTTGCTGTTAAAAGACTGGTATAGCCTTCAAACGCAGTCGTAATTTAGTGTTGCCCAGAGAACGTTTCTGTAAACCAAGTCATATCAAATACATCAACTGAATGGCCTACTTTGAAGTTATGTTCACATCTGTTAGATTTGTTTATCTCTGCCTTTTGTGAGTAAGAAGGCATCTAAACCAGTGAATCAAGGTATTTCCAGGTATGCCTGAACTCCAGCCAAACTTCCTTAATGAATAAAAGGGGAGCCTGTCACATTATGAGACTTCATTCCCCAGTTTTGGTACAGACAGCGATATGATTTGGTCTGCTTGATTGCCCTGCTTACAGTGTGCCCGGAGGTTTTTCCATGTTCCAAATAGATATGTTCCTCTTCATCTGTAGCACATTGCGTTAATCAGAACCGCATGGTGGGATAGATGTTGACTGGCCCCTTATCTTCTGATCAAGGAAGCTGTTTAAAAGGATTAGGATCATTACAAGATCGTCGAATACTGCATCAAATTCAATTATTATTATTAGACAGTGGAGCATTTCAACAGATATCTGTTGATTTGTCTTTTAACTTTATGACAAAATAAAACCCAGACTGGTAAATTATTGTTCGGACTGAACTTCCAATATACTTAATAACACTCACAGTGAAGTCACTGCCAACCTAATGTAGGAGTTATGTTTACACTGATGCCTTAGTACAGCCTAGTGCTGTGTGTAAGTTACAGGCCCTGAAATTGTGACTAAGTCAAAGGCAGAATTTGTGTTGAGGGTATTTGAAAGAGACTGCTCCAATTTATGTGAATCTCTGCCCCAAGTACACTTGTATTCATTTCCCATTTGGGCAATTTGGAGCCATAGTCAATGTGTATATAAGTATAATCATTAAACAGAGGTTATAGACAAGTCAGAAATCCCCAACACGCAACGCTTAAATGTTGACTCTTAACAGTCGAACAGGAATTAATTTACACTTTTCCCAACAATATCAATGCTATACAGTATATACACATGCTCACAATTGTACCATGATCGTACATATACCATGTTGTTTACATCACAAACAGTATTAGTAGTTATTTTTTCACCCTTCAACATTGTTAGGTGTCCTAGCAGCTGCAAAGATAGTGTGCAAAAAAGTGGGTTTGAGGACATAGTTGTGAATGGAAGACACATGTAGTTAATCCAGAGGAAATCAGGATTATTGGCAGCTTAAACAGGTTCATTTTCAGTCTGCTGGGGAAGACAAGGCAGTAGTCAATTATTCTAACTGTGGTAGGAAGCTCATTCCACAAGAGATAAGACTGAGCAGAAGGATCCTTTTGAGGAGTGGCAACAAGGCAGTTGAAAGATGTGGGGCAAAGCAGTTTGGTTGGAGTATAAGGTTTGATAATGTATTGGAGGGTGTTGTTTTATCCAGGCCACAACTGGAGGAGTGGAGGGAGATGAAGGTATGTTGTGCATTTTAGCTAGATGTAGCCAGGGCAGGCAGCAAAATTTTGTATGAGATTGAGGGGACTGATGACACAAGCTGGAATACCAGCAAGAAGGGTGCTGAAGTAGTTCAGTCAGGGAAGTAAAAATGTCCTGGTCTGGATTAAAATGGGAGGCTCAAGCAATGAGGAATATGCAATTTTGCTAGTGCTTAGATAAAGATTCCAAAGCTTCAGGTAACTGTTGGAACTTCCAGTGGAGGAAGGTTTATTGTCCAGAACTAAACCAAGATTTTTTTTTAGCAGTCTCAGAAGTGGACACCATTGTGTTGCCAAGGGGAAATGGAGAGATCAAAGAAGGGATCGGAAGGAGGAAATATCCTCAGTGTATATTCTGCTGGTGTAGGTCATTCATTGACCTGTCCATAGTGGAGTGCTACGAAAAGCTGTAGTTCGCCAAGTCAGTGATGGCTTAAATCTGCTGGCCGCTTTCTGGACTTAGACACAAACCGAAAACGACCCAGTGCCTCACCCATTGCTCTGTAAGTCATTACCTTCTACGAACATAACACTGCTCCAGCATACCCGCGATCTCAGAAGGCTCCGGAGTCAGCTGTACATGTTCTTTTTTTTTTCCAGTCTGTTCTGACAAATGCATTTCCAACACTTGATACCATGCAGATAACTAAGCTGGCAGTTTTGTGAATTTTGGATTCCTTTGGGTCTTGGGTGCCACTGACTTCACACACGCAGCTGTGCGCACCATCTGGCCGTGTTATCACGTATATGGATTGCTGGGGGTGAACTGGCTTCTCAGTTCGTATCCCGCAGGTTTAGAATGAAAACTATTTCTGCTAATTATCAAGGGTCAACCCATTACTCCTTGATTTTGGCCAACTGTCTATACTTACTTACTATAACTATACAAGTGGCTGGTGGGACAAAAAAGACTCAAATTAAAATGGTATCTGATTATGCCATACATTGCACCAACAACAAGAAAGAAATGTGCTTTTTCTGGGGTCTGGTCAGTGATTGACCAAACCTTTAGAATGTTAAAAATGTGTTTTGGATGTTTATACTGCGTGGGTGGCAAATTACAATGCAGACCTCAGACATTTTGTGCTTCCTTTGTGGCATTTTGAGTTCTACACAACCATAGTCATGCATCCTGGGCGTCACATAACTTTGCAGAGAAAACACTGCAATACATCAGAGAGGTAGAAAGCCATGCGCTAATTGAGGAGGAGTCTGGAGCGGCACACAGGAGAGCAAGAGCGCCTGACATTAATGAAACATGGTTGATGCCGTGAATATTTATTATGCTGCTTCCATAGCTTGGTAAATTCTGGAGGTAACGCCAATAAACAAGTTTTGAATAATAACAATAAAAATATTACGAAAACATTGTGTTGGCATTGTTTTCCCACCAAGGCTTATTTCTGGTGCCAACGCCGCCGTGAAGCCGGAGGAAGAAAAGGGATTACAGATTGCGTAAATTCAGTTACATTTTTACTCTCGTTACTATCCAGGTTTCTGAGAAATCAAACTTCTTCCAAACAGTCCAATAGAGCAAGGCAGCCTGATTTATAGAATTTCTGAGTGCTGGTATTAATTTTGGCTGAAGTAACTTGAGTTTTTCATTGCGATGGAGGAGACCAGCTATGTTTCCTTTCTGAAAAGACAGACAGCACAGAGAGTTTGTAGTAGCCAACCATAAGATGTGTTCCTGGCTCATGTACTTAACTTGACAAGTCACCCCCTCACAGTGACGAATGTGAGGGTGAAGAAGCCCAGGTGCGGAGGGTAGATGAGATATCATAGCTACAGGTACTCACGTTGGGAGTGTTATCCTGCCTTTCACAATTTCACAAATTAAGAGATACTGCTGTTGGTCATTGTCAGTTGCTGCTGTGTGAAGGGATGACCGGTTTTCTGCATGTGGAAAAGTTTGACTCAATGGAGCTGAGGAGTGGCCTGAACCCTGGAGCTGAGCTGTCATATAAAACCCAGTTTAAAACAGTTTCCAAACCGCCAGGTTTTTTAAGTTTCCTGCTCTTATCGGTCTCGTGTCTGCTGAATTTATGTGCAGATAACTGATCGCTGGGAAGACCAAACTATAATACCATCAATTACATTTTCATGCCCTAATTTATATAATTGCTGTTTATCATTAGACAATATGTGGAATATATATTTTTTTAAATACTGGCAAATGCACAGAAACTGATCAGGGAAAAAAAAAAAACTAGTGTAAACAACAGATAAAGCTTTCTAATACCCCACAAATATTCTGTATGGTTTTTGACCTCTGGTTTAATATCATACACCCAACATGGAATTACACAGCCAGGTCCCAGAGGATACTGAAACCCTAAAAACTGTAAACCTCAAAACAGAAGTGTGAGTGCAACCCACACTGGCTTATTCATTTAACTTTGTATTTCCTTCCTATCTCTATTTCCAGCATCATTTTGGGCAATAAAGAGCTCACAGGGTATAATTAAGAGATCTTTTTTCTTTCTTGTGACATTTACCAGTAGCAAATAAGGACAGCTGACCCTGTGGTATTTCTCTGCACTACACTGAGTCATAATTTTAGAGACATCTGCTTCTCAACCTATACTTTATAGTGATGATTCTCAAGTTGTTCAAATATTTATATTAACTAAGATATATTCCAAAACCAATTCTGATTCAATTTACTCCCAAAGTAAATTCAATGTCTTACAATATATTGAACTGAATTTTAAAAAAGATGGTGGTGTTATGCTGTGGTGATTCTCAACAGCCATGTGAGTAAATGAGAACATGGAGACACTTTCAAAGCTTAAACCTATCACCATGCAATTGATTGCCATTATTAGGCTTTTCCGTTAAATAACAGTCAACATTAAAAAAAAAAAAAAAATTGGCTCATGTAGTAAGACATTTGTTTGGGAAGCAGACAAAAGTGCTGTGACTGGGTATGCCATTAGCAGATATTGCTGGAAGACCACATTGGCCAAGCAACAATTGGTTCATCCTTGCCAGGAAAAATAGGGATTTAGCACGTCAAGATTGCTGGCCTCATCACTCTCTTGCAGCCACTCCTGGTCAGCCAGGTGCCTAAGGGTACAGGAATTGAGTACACCCAGACTCCTCCATACCCAATGGCACTGGCAGTATATAATCGGTGCTAAGTTTGTGGTGTGGAAAGCAGCCAGGGCTTGTCGTCACATGAATCGGCGGAATCACGTGTTTATGGCGGCCTCCTCCTGAGTTGGCTGGAAAAGGTTTGCTGCAGTAGACTAAACAGTTTGAATGAGTTTGGGTGTGGAAAAATAGGAGAAGAATCAAAGACAAAAAATCTGAATTCTTGAGGGAAGGAAATACACAATGATTCTAAAGAGAAGACAAACAAGACATTGCCTTTTTAATTTGAAGAAGTCAGCCTTGCTTTGGCAATCCTGTAATGAAAGTGAAGTCTCTCCCTGCTGATACTAGACCTCATCGTGAAAGACAGGTTTGTTGATGCTACCTGAGATGATATTATAGAACATCTCTGTCAAGTGTAGGAGAGAGCTAGGGAGGTTAAACTCATGCTGCACCCAAGCACACATGACTAACCCTCACAAAAGCCTTCTGCTCACCCAACCAAAGAAGGCTTAAGGGAGACTGGATTGGATAATTATATATATGTCAAGGAGCAATTTGTCATCCATGGATCTTCCAAAAATAGAATCTTTACCAGTCACTGATGGGAAGAGGACTTGTGAAATGTCTGCATTATTTTGTAAACAGCTGAGAAGAGGTTGATTAGCCAGTAGTTGTGGAGGACTGGTTGTTCTTTGGGACAAGAGCCACCAAACATTTTCTGATATCCATTTGTTTGATCAGAAGAGGTAAGTAAAATATTTGCACAACATGGTTTGATAACTGGGGGATAGCTGAGGTTTCTTGCTAATGGTTGCTGATGGGACCTTCTTGTGGAGAGAAAAGTGATGGGGTATGTGACGGTTCAAACTGGGCCTAGCAGTTAAGGGAGGGACAGATTGAAAGAGAAATGGAGTACTCCTAGTCCAGTTGATATAAAAGAGTATCCAAAAAAGTTCCCCCGTAGCCCACAGAAGCTGCAGATTTTCAGGTCCTGGCATTCCCTTATCTTGTGTTTGCCTCCACTAATTTTACTCTTGACCATTGTTCAGCCTGTGGCCCACTGGTCTAACTTGCCATAATTCCTGCACAGATTGGGTTTGCTGTGGTAGAGCACCACACCCCACCAAGGGTGGACAAATATAAACAGCAGCAGCTGTGAGCCCAAAGTATCCCCCAAAATGCATGACATAACACAAAACGTGGCTCCAGAGATATGGCCCAACATTTACAAACATGAATACTACAACTGTATACCTACATGGCATGCTTAGTCATTGGAACTTTATCGTGCAAGTCACCATCACTACTCTACTTTATATTCTTGTGATTACATAATTTCACTGTCTCTGTGTGTGTGTGTGTGTGTGTGTGTGTGTGTGTGTGTGTGTGTGTGTGTGTGTGTGTGTAAAACAGCACCTGGCCTTCACTGTGTACCTTCCGTTGCTCATATTCAACATACATTTTTCGTTGAATATCTTATGCGTGAAATAATTTTTGCAGAACTTGTTCAGTGAGATCACAGCTGGGAAAGAAAGGGGTTTCAATCCATATAACTTAAGGAAACCACCTAGTTTTCACACATGTATGTGCATGGTAGCTGATTGTCTCTGCTGCTGATTCCTCTCACAAGAGTGCAGCCCTTCTCCAGAAAGGGTTTATTGAAGAATATTTAGTTCTGTAAGTTTTACCATCAATCCTCACTAGCCATCAAACACAAAACATGTTAGTTGTTGTAACCCAATTTTTTCCACTGTGGTCTACCACACATCTGCTGACATCATAGCACACAAACCACGATGTCTTCCAAGCTTTATTAAAGCCAAGATTATCGCTGTCAGCATCTGCAATCAAATTTCAAATGTCATCTATACGGGATGTCTGTGTGCACACCAAATTTATGGGTGTACCTCTCTACATTGCTTAAGCAAAGGATATAATTATAAGTTTTAAAAAATGAAGTACTGACTTTTACTGTCCAAACGCATTCCACATTGTTTCCCATAGGTCTTGTGTGTTCAGCATGGCGGTCGCGAATTGTGTTACTTAGGGCCGACTTCATTCCTGTTTTTCGGTTCACAGAGAGCACTAACCCACTGCTTTAATAAGGGACTGCCACTATATTTCATCTTTAACTGTATTAATCGAACATTTACCGTGATTTACGTTGAGAATTGTAGGGCTCTTTCTTTCTCAAGTTTAACACTGTTTGCATCAAATTACTTGTAGGCTACAATAGAAGTCCTTTGTGTAGACTAAATAAGTTCCAACGTCTTTATAGTTTGAAATATATGCATTTATTTTCAGCATATATGTGAAAATAATGTGCATAAAACAAAGTGGATTTCACTATGGCTGCATTAAATCAAAGGCATGACTTCCAAGAAAATTCTTTAATTGCTTTAACTAGTTCATTAGTTTACTCAAGATTCCTTTCCCAAGTTAAATCTGAAAACTTTAACTGGGAAACTAATGGTCTTAGTAATTTTTTGAACATGCCACACAAGGGCTTGATATGTTTCCCATCACCCACTGCACAGCTAACAATTAGTTGTGTAAATGGCTCAGCCAGTTAGTTTTAGTCTCAAGTATTGTAACCCTACAGATAGAAAGAGTGTGTCCAAGAATGTGGGATGGTTTTTGGGAGATGTTGTCTGTAAAATATATTACATAAGCAACTCAACCAAGGGAGCAAACACGAACTAAGGCCACACCAGGTGTCATTTGAGGGTAAGTTCAGAGACTATCTATTGCACCCATCAAAAAAATTGCAAAGCATATCTGAGCTGTTGATGAGCTGTTGAAATATATCACATTACACACAAATCATTCTACATTACATTTTTTATTAAATATTAAACAAATTTGTTTGACTGAAAGTAAGTTCTGCATTTACCCTGAAAGCACTCCAATGTATTCCCAAGACTCATTGACTCAAATGAAATTGGAAACTACTCATCTTTTGGAAATTAATATTTTAAAAAATGAATAATTTATGTATGTATATATTATGGTTGTACATTGTACAATGGATGACTAATGATAAGCTTTTGATTTAGATAACTGAAATGCAGTTCTTTAGGTATTAAAATGAGTGATGCATAAGAAAATGAGAAATGTCTATCCACCGTATGGGATAATACCAAAACCTCTGAGACAGTAAAAATCGACTGAGGCAGATGAGATATACATGCATTCATTTTAGACCTGTGGTACTTTTTACCAGAAGAGAAGGATCTCATCAACAATAGACTGCTGCTCTCAGTATAAATCTGTTTAAAGCCTACACAAAAACCGGTTTCAACAAAACAAATGAATGTCTGTCATCATACAGACTGTGCTGCTTTTTGTAGAAAATACATTTTTGCTCATGTCATTTGCCTCAAACGTTCATATTTGGCAGATTTAAGTGTTCATTCTTTCTCCCAATCTCCTTTACGTCTCTGCAAGGGGCAGGCTGTATAAAAGTTTATAAAAATGTTTTATATGGTGGGAAAGCAGTCCTAAGTCTGTTTAAAAGAATAATTTTCAAGTCAAGAGTGACTTCTTAAAAAGCACGGCCTCCTTTCCCCCCAAACTTATTTTTTCTGGAAACAGGAAAACTAAATTAAATTCATATGACTTATGTATGACATTTTAGCTCTGACTTAAAAGGGCTGTTACCCCTTTGCTTATGTTTCTGCTAGGTAGTTTCATGTTTATTGTGTATAATATATTTTTGCACTTTTTGTATAAAGTTGGCTGCCTTGTGTTGCCCTTGTTTTTCGGAAAGACAGAATTGGCCATACAGGGAAAGAACTGGCAGTCACTATTGCCTTAGCTATCATATATCAAACCCTCATAACCCTTTGCTTATATTTTCTATAAATTTGGAATTGGACACTAATTTATGATATTTAAAAAGTGTTTCCCATGTTGTGAGAGTTTGACCAGTACCCAGAAGGAATAGAGATTAATTTGACTTGTTTCAGAAACACATCCAGGGGGTGAGGGTAGTATGTTTCTAGTCTGACACTCTTCCAGAAATCATGAAAATTCCTTGGTGTTATACTAAGCAGAAAGCTCAACTATTTCCAGTTACCTGATATTTTCCAGCTTGACTAAACCAAGCTTTGCCAATCAAACTTTATCATGAAGGCAGTTAAGAAGTTTAGCCAGTTCAGGTTTCCTTCATCTAGCTGGGTGTGTATTCACATAAAAAGGGGTTGGTTTAATTAGAAGAATAATAGGATGAGTAGGTTGAAATATATCAGTTTCAAAGTCTAATCATGCATTGTATAGGGCTATGATGAGCATAAAAGCATGATGATAGCAAAACAGTAGAAGTGTGAGAAAAAATGCTGACGATGTAATCAAATATTTTATCTTTATTTTAATTGTAGGCGATTAAATCAATCTCAGGTGAACATTCACAAGCATTGGTCGTGGTTCTGATTTGTGTATGCAGCAGAAAAATAGAAAAAAAAATTCTACTGAAATCCCCATTTGGCATCTTGGTAAAACCAGATGTGCTTTTTAGCAATATTATAAGAGAAATATTTTGCATAGTGAAAATAATTTCATTTCATCTGTGCAATACAGCCTGAAAATTTTTCATAGATGACCTTAAAGTCATACTATGAGTGAAAATGTAGACAAAGGAATACCCACAAAGTTAGAGTTTAAACAAGCTTAGTTTGAATATGTTCGCGGCACTCAGATATAGTTATTTGACGTCCTTTTGTGTCCCCGGGAGGCGAGGCGGTGACAGGGCCCCTGCTGTGATATAATGGCCCGTCTTCTGGGGGATGGCCCCCAAGTGACAGACTTCTTTCACCAAATGCACACATATACTTCCTTTTAGGTCATGTTCGTATGGTCCTCCGGGATCGCTGTTCAAACCAACGGTTTTAAACAGACGTCCATCTGGACATCCCCGAACGTTGGCGAGCGCTGGGAGCCATGCGGACATCTGTTTCCGTCTTCGCTGACCGCTCAGTCATTTTATCCCTTCTTAACATCTGAAGTGCTGTTTATGAGGACGCTCAGTTTGAGAGTCCTCCACGGCTGGGGGAGAACTGGCAGGGATGGTTAATTAAAACCTGGTGATTCTCAATGTTCCAACCCTTTTTTTTTAAAAAATTTTTCTTTTCCACCACATGTTGAACCTGCAACGTGTAAACCTCTGTGATTGTACTCGTTCTGCCATTTGACTTTTTTTCCACATGACCCTACAGGGAAATATTTCCGACAGCTGGTTTGATACAACAACTTAATATTTTATTTCACTGGCAAACATAATTCTGTGCTTTTCATACTGAGTATTCCTAAATAATATTATTATATTCTGCATACGCACACACAAATACATGCACAACTAAATTATTGCACACCACAAAATATACAAACTACATTGAACAAATAAGTGTGTCTTTTTTTTTGTCTTTCAGTAATGTCAAAATCAAAACTGAAAGGTATAGAATGATTACACTGTATTTCAAGCTGATTCAATGTATGCATTTCATCTTGTTCTGTAGAATCATGCAGGTATGATAACTGCAAGAGGAGAAAAAAAGTAGTTTGATGGGCAGGAACAGGAAAAGGATGTACCTTGCCAAGGCACAAGGTTTTGACTAAGTTAAAACACCGTTTCCGGCAGTGCCAAGATTTCCCTTATCTTCTTGGTAAATCTTGGGAAAAACAGAGCGCGTTTCTTTCTGTCAGCGCCGTAGCATTATGAGTCAGACAGGAGTCTTAAATCAAGACTTTCCCAAGCTACTAAATCTCAGATTAACACTCACAAGCAACGGTAGTGGTTTTGATTTGTGATGTGATACTGATTTTGCATCGTGAAAATCATTTCATTTCAGACTGAAGGGCTTGAAATTACAACTCCGATTTCTACCTCAGATGCAGTAATCCAGATGAATCTGTAATGTGGTTGGAATGTGAATAATTAGGTTTAGGATGGCAGGAAGGAACTCGAATAAACTGTCGGAAATATTGATCTGGGACTTGAAGCAGGGTCGGGGTCAAAAAGCATAAATGGAAATGTGACTAAATCTCAGGATATCTTTGAGAAAGAGTTATTGTATGTATGTGTGTGTCTCCACCTTAGATTTATTGACATTTCTCAGAAGTTCCATCCCATGAAGAACATCTGCAGTGGCATTTAAAGGTAAAACCTAATCCTCAGTGGCATTTCCAGTTACATTCTGCACCGTGGATTTATTTCTAGCTCTTGTGGGCTTCCTCTAACATTTTTGCTCCATTTATTAAAAAACCTTATATTTGACATCGAATGGCAGTACTGAATATCCTGCAACAGCCCAACATCCAGGGCATGTTATTACAGCTACACCTTCAGGTCATGAGACAGTGATGTTATATAGCTGATTCCCAAACATGCTCAGCTCAGCGCAGCTTCTAGTTCAGTAGGTCATGGATCTCATATGCCATGGGGGTAAGCCATGCTGCATGGAGAGAGTGGGACAAGTAGAAATGGGACATGGGGTCTTTGTCGATAATGAAGAAATGGGGGAATAAAAAATGTGTGTGTGTGTGTGTGTGTGTGTGTGTGTGTACATAAAACAGCACCTGGCTTTCATGGTGTTCCTTCCCCAGCTCATATTCAACGTACATTTTTCCTTGAATATCTTATATGTACATCCCCAGTCAGGAAATTATTTTTTGCAAAATGCATTCTGTGAGATCACAGCTGGGAAAGAAGAGACTGCACCCTGATTTTGTATATTTTAGACTCTACCCCAACTGTATCTATAACTATCCACTCATATCATGTATCATAACTAATTTTATTGGACAATAACACAGCCAAATTGATGTTTTTATAAGGTAAAATAAGTTTTACTCGTCAAAATTTCACACCGTAAAGCAAATGTGTCAGCTCAGTTATCTCATCTCATATTTTTCCAGTGGGTTGTCAAATAATCTATTGGCTACATCACAGAACCACCTCTATATGTCATGCCTTTGCTGTATAAAATGAACAAAGTAGAGTGCCAGACACCAATACATCCAGAGAACTGAAACCTTTAGCCAAATTTTTGCTTTTCATTTTAGCTCTAGATGCACAGCAACAAAATCAACCCATAATCAGCTATAAATCAGTGAATATCTTGAATACATAATATCATAACATTCTCCAACAGGTGGTTTCAGTCTGCGGATGGAAAGAAAACACTTCCTTTGCAGAAGCTAGCACATCTGCAGCTTTACATCTTGTTAAACAACCAATCAGGGTAAAGCTCCAAACCAGCTCAGTTAGCACTGAAGAACCACCAGAGAATGTTACAAGTGGCTCTGAATAACTGTCTCTAATTGAAGGCCCACATACAAATGATCTGAAGTATCAGCTGGTAGTTGATCACATCCCATAAACTGGAGACGGCATTACGCCTCAGCAGAGAGGTTTTTGAGGGTTGTAGTTATGAGCCTGACAAGTGAATCTTGAGACATCTCAACAGCAAGAAATATGTGATGATCCTGTAAGGAAAACAAGAGTTGCGGTTTCATTTCATTGGTCGCTATGGTAATCCAATCAGCATAACTAACACATCTAATTCATTTTACAAACCTCTCGGCCATTGTCGGGCTGTCTAACAGAACAGCGAAGGATAAGGTGCCAAGCTGTCAGTGTGCCATGGCCAGAACAGAGAAGCAGCCCGTTGTGATTTTAAGAATGATTCATTGATACTTCACTAGCTTTGGAATGTTCTCCTTGTGTGATTTGCACTTTAACATTCCTTTTGCATTATATTCATAAAGACCGTTTTCACACTGCAACAGGAAGATGGCCTTCCGCCAGGATGTCAGTTGTGCTGTCAGTCTTCCAAAGCCGTAAGTTACCACTACCAAATCCAGTAATAAACACTGTCATTCTGAATCATTTCCCATGCTTGGGATTAAATTAGCTAATGTAAGTAACCAAACAAAATTCATGTTCACATGAAAAGGCCCCTCCAGGAACTTGAGGCACCATAAAAATTCAGTGTTATTGTTTTTAAATCAGGTTACAGTAATATCTGAATCGATACTGACACATTTTATTCAAGCTCAGTTAAAAGCACTGCACATACTGTAAGAAACTGTAAATTGCCAAAAAGCCAAGGTGCTGCTGTAAAGAAAGTACGATAATGGTTATAAGTATATTAACAGCAACTTGGTATGACAATACACCCATTTTCAAAACATCTTATTTTATAATTGACTGTATAAATATTGGCCAAATATAATCATTAACTTCTGTGTAAAACTTTTATGTATTTGTATGCAGGAGGAGAGCAGAGGCATAACGAATATCAACAATGTGGTTTCCAATGCTGGGAAACTCATAAATTTGGAATCATTGCAACATGATCCTATCTGTTCAAATGAAATCCAAATTTGGTGGGTTTGGGGCTACCCGTGGACTGCTGCAGCTTTTTATTTTCCCTTGGCCTTCTCAGCCCAATCATGTGCGCATAAACGGCATCGTTCTGCGGGGAGACAGAAAAAGGTAAAGCTTTTAAGAAAATCAGCTCCTGGAAGAGAGTCCAAAAACATTTATCTGGTGATGTAATGCGTTCTCAACATTTTGCGTTCTACGCAGCGTATGTAAAATAGTGGATTTTTATCCCAACGTTCCCTTTCAGCCTACGAATCTTAACCTATAAATGGCCAATTTAAAATCATTAATTTAACGTCTGTCTGCCAATGAGTGCTCTGAGCTTGTCCACGAGCTGAGGGATTTCAGATGCTGCAGAGTGTAGCCTTTCTGCATCGTTGCCCTCACTCACTGCTTATTCATTTGCTCTCTGCTTCTCAGGAGATCCGAGCCACTCAGGCGAGAACCGGGACTTGAAGTGACAGGCGTAAAAGAACCCGACCACTGAGATTATAGCTATTCACTCACGGCCACGTACTTAGTCAGACCGACTTCCGCCCAGGACGCGCACCTATTTTTTTTTTGTTGTTTTGTATTGTTTTGGTTTGTTTGTTTTTTTTTTATGCATTTCGTTTTCAGGCCTAACCCCGAAAAATGTCAATTCTAATTCAGTATGAAACAGAGGAAATGGCAGCATTAACTGAGGCATTTGAAGAGAGAAAAACAGGTCAGAGCTCGTTTTTTTCTGGCTATGTATATAAATGCTGAGCCGCGAGGTCACTGAGAGTCCACATTCTCATTCTCGTGACCGTGGAAGATGAAACAAACATAGCAACAAAAAGGGTGTCGCAAACAAGTAAATAATGAAGGTGTGACAGATTCTTTTAACTACTGCATTTGCAAGTATAAAGAGAAGTATACGTAATTAAAAGACATGAAACCACAACACACTAATTGTCATGAAGTTCTTAATATACTCGAGGCTTGAAATCAGTGGTACCCTTCAAGGGATTCAATATTTTAGGAAAGGCGGGCTAATTACTTTCAAAGGCTGGTCTGCCTAAATGCTTGAATAACTATGACAATTGACAGCACTACAAAAATACAGACATCATAATATACCATGTCATAAGGTTTCCATAGGATATTCTTCGTTGACACTTTGTGTTGTTTGAAGTGAATGAAAATGAAAATTTTTAGAATCCCACTTCAAGCAGAAGGGACAGGCTGGGAAAAAAAATAGAATGCTATTATTAAATATGACTACACAAGGCAATGGGGGATAAAATAAAAAAAAAAATTAAAAAATAAAAAAAAAAACAGGTGATGTCATGTGACGATAGAAGCGAGGACTTAGCTGCAGGTCAATAAAACCTAATAACGTCATTCCCAATTTAAGACTTCACCAACACATTGTCAGATGCAATGAAATAATCGTGGCTTTCAGTTCTGCAGTTCACAGTCTCTGGCAAAGGTTTTCAACAAGGTCAGAGTATTCTAAATGCCACCCAGCATTGTTCCCCCCCGGGATATTTAGGACACGGCCGATTCTCTATCGCTTTGAGTTTGTAATGTCAAATAATCATCAGATCAGCAGATTATTTATGTTGATACCTCACAGATCCAGTGCAAAAAAAACCATTCACCTCTTTGCGTTCTCGTCCGCGTTGCGTCAGATTTCAGTCCGTCGATGTTTTCGAACGACAAAAGCGCCCCTGTCTCTTTAAGAAGCCAACTAGGTCGCTTGCAGACCGCTCATTCCCACTGTCTTAGAGGAGCTGATATGATTGGTGCTGATGAGGTCAATTTCAAATAACTTAGTTCATGTGGGCCAAGTGTCAGAAACGATCATTTCCATATGAACACTCAACAATGGAGAGCGCAAAGAGCCTGCTGCTTGAACCTCTAATGGAAAACTTGCACATCTATTTACCTCAGATTAAAAAATTTGAGCTACTCAAAGCCTTTCAAAAAATGGTTTCAACAGGATTACTTCATTCTCGTCCACAAAGGATTCAAAATTTAGGGGCATTGAATGTAACAGATTGTATTTAATGGATGAAGCAGTACTGGTTTTATGTTTGTCCAGCAAAATGCTTTTGCTTTCTGTTCTTTCCCCGCACATTCCTTATGACATAAGGAGACCCTGACAATTCACCTATGTTAACAGGAAATACAAATGTGTGTGTCCTTCTATCAAGATTGTTTCATTGAGTCTTAACATTTGAAAAGAGTTAATGAATGTGAAATGGTGTTCCAGTAGAAACGAAAATTAGTAACTACAGAGAGTTTCACAGGAGGATAAAGAACATACGATTGCATTGCCCGACACAGATATGTTGCATGTAAAAGACAAACATGATCAATCTCAGCTCAGACTAACCTGTTTCAGATTCCCCAGCATAACTTAATGCTAAAGTAAAAAAAAAAAAAAAAATGCCAAAAATACAATCTGCAGCCAATTAAGGCACACTAACCAACAAAACATGTCCATTAAAATGCAATATTTTTGAAAACATGTTTTGCGATTCTATTGAAGTCTTTTGTTTTTTCCTTTTTTTTTTTTTTTTTTTTTTTTTTAATGGTGTTGCGAGATCTTAAAATGAATTAAAATTAAGCTGTAAGGTATGTTTCATCTGTATTGTATCTCATTTACTGTCAGATTCTGTTCCATGAAAAGCCCAAATCGTGCATATTAAATAATTATTCTCATATTATAAAAAAAAACAAGGTTATGACAAGATGACACAGTGAATAATATAGAGGCATTCATAACTCACCAAAATTATGAAAACTATGAGAAGTAATACTGATATGTAATACTTGTTATCGTTAAGGGTCGTGAAAGTGAATTTCATTGCATCTCTTGGAAGTCAGCGTTATTATTGAACATGTTTATAATGAATTCCAAGGGGCTTGTGAATGCTGTAAGGGCACACAAACCATGCATACAATACTGTGGTCACATCCTCCAGAATCCAAGGAATTGCTTCCCAAGAATCTCTCTCCTGAGACACGGCCTCTCTCATAGAATCAGAGGCACGTTTCCTCATGAGCGATTCAAGCTGAATGAAAAGCACTGTATTTAGTGGCTACATGAAAAGCAATAGAATCAATCCATGGTATCGATTTGCTGTTTTCTTCTATGTCAAATTTGTTTTGTGTATGTTCATGCACTTGGAAGAAGCACATACAAATTCAACCAGAAGTAACCATCCTCCAATACGATTCATTACCAGATTCCTCTCTGAATAGTATTTGTGGTAAAATAGAGATGACTTTGTGTGTCTTATGTACTCATATACATGTTAGTATAAGTTCATGAAGCCATGAACGATCTCTGGCAGCAGAAATAACCGTGCCTATCCTTGCATGATGGATCCAACCTGTATAGAGCTCCATGTTAATTATATTTAAAAATGCAAAGACCAAGTGACACCAGAACAGGGAATGCAGTAGATGCTAGTTGCTATTTAGCAGTTGGTGAGTACCGCCAGCCAAAATTGTCATTTACCGAAGATGGCCGCTATTTTACTAATAAAGCAGGTTTATTGAAACAGTTGGAGGTATAGCTGATCCCAGTCCACTCGTTACTACGACGAAATTCCCATTAATCCATGATCAAACAGGTTTCACACGTTGGCACTGACAAGAATCACACACAATGGTATGTTAACCGCATTCCCCTTGTCGACATGCTCATTATGTCAAATTCAAACTTTTCATCAAGACAAAAGACATTTTAATGGAGCTAAAGGGGCTACCTGTGGATAAAGTGAATACATAGGAGACATAACTGAGACTAAGCTTTGATCATGATGCAGGTCCCATATATTAATTGCATTTTTTTAAATTAATGTTAGATAGGTAACTCCACAGTATCCTTATCACATATATTTGTTGCCTATTTTTTAAAACAAATCTACGTATCTGTGTGTAATTATTTACCTACTCAGATCACTTATATTCAATGCAAAAATACAATTTTGTACAGATATGGAAATTTAAGGTATTAGAGAACATATTTTAATCAGAATGCAACAGTTGCGTTCTAAACCACCTACAGAGGAACGGCACAAAGCACTCAAAGCACTCATGCTAAGAAAAGGTCATGTTGTGCAGGATGTACAGCTCAAAGGAAAGCTAAGCCATTTTATCAAGTCTGGGATTATCCATCCAAAACCATACCTGACAGTAGGGTCCACTCAACAATCTGTCACCAAGGCCACAAATGCATACGCACATTCATGCATAGAAATCTGCCACTTATTTATTTATGCTTCCTTTGCATTCACTTTGTATAATATGAAGAACTCAGAGCGCATTTTCTCTTTGAAATAATTGCGATAAATAATGCAAACTTGCATCAACTTCTGAATGATCCAATCGAAAACCTTGCATATTTTTTGACTGTGTAGATTTTTGAGGCACATACAGAAGATGATTGGATATGGCCCGGGGAAGACATAAATCATTCCTTGTTTTTTATGGAAATGAGGTTCTCTAAATGAGATTCAGTCTTTGTTTTTGGAACCGGAAATGTAGACAGGTTTTTGTTTTTGCGATTCTTTACAGTTCTGCTCCAGTTCCGCGTCGTGAGCACATTTCCACAGTCTCGTCCTCAGAAGAGGGGCGGTGAAATTGATTTTTAATGGCTTTTATTAGTATTAAAACTTCACCGCAGACTAATTAATCACACAAACTGCTAATGTTGGCTTCTACCGCTTCCCTGCAACATCCAAACCCTTTAATCTCCTCGACAAGATGGGTGTTGCTTAGGGCTGAGCAGGTTTTTCAAACGACCTTCTGTGCACCTTACTAAATTGATTAATTGCTTAATAAGCTCATCTCGATGAAATGATTAGTTAATTTTATGGTCCTTTAGGATAAGCTTGGCCTAAGAAAAAGATCGTCTTTCGGCTGAATGCACAGACACATCTGCAACCAATAGGCCAACACTCACAACTGCTATGAGAGGTGCAACATTTTAATATCATTTTAAGTCAATGGAAGCATATTATGATTCAATTTAATGTTTATAGGCCCTGTTTTGCACCCAAACTTAGGCAGTGGTACGTCTTCTCTACCAGAAGCTGATTTGCTGGTTCCAGACCGACACAATTATTAAATGTCAAGGAAATAGCAAATAAACTTTGTCCAGTTTGGGCACAAGTCACAGTAGGGAGACTGGCCATTTTCCAGCCCAGACAGAGCACCCCTCTCTGTCATCTTTATCTTATCTTATACTTGCTTGTTTGCCATATACTGTATCCATGTAATTATATTTGTATTATCTTGCTCATTGATTCAGCATATTCTATTGGGTTATATTATTTCCAGGGCTGCTACTTTGGTTGATGATTTGTTATTTCACTTTTGACTGAAGTGATGTGGTTTTGACATGGTTCTCTGTATTATGTCATATTTTTTAAAAAGTTCCTGAAAACTTCCCAAGAAAATATTCTTTGGTACAGTATAAATAAAAATTTCGAGCAGCACATATTTATGACATAAAAGTATTTAATTTCCAGCCAACTCATCTGATGGAAAATGATTGAAAAAAGAAGGACTTCTACTCTTTTACATTGTCACTGAAATCCTCTTTTCATTTCATTACAACTGAGGAATCTTGTTAAAACTGGCTCATGTTCTAAACTATGCCCATTTCCAAATACGATGGATTGTCATTCAAGAACGTTAAAATATCCTGAAATCAGTGAATATTATTGAAAATTACACATGTATGCATTGATGTTGTCATCTTATGTGTGAACTGTATGTGAACTATGTACTCTCTTTATGGTAAAGTTGCATAATTTGACACAGTAGTGGGTAATGAGTAGTGACCCCTACTTAGCTGACCTGGTACCTAACTACATTTGAGTTGCCACATATGGAAGTTTTACACAAATAATGTTACATAAACCCATGAACACCTGCGTTCATTATGGAGGAAATCTCAGACCTTGTTACAAATAGTTACATTTTAAATGTTTTATAATTGTTTTATAATATTTAGCTGAAATCATGCACTCACAGCTCACACGATTTTAAATCAATTTTCGGTTACGTTTCTAAACTCTGCCTCAATATATTACTGTTCATGTATCAGTTGTCCTGCCTTGAATTTGAATAAACAAAAAGCAAACAAATCAGAACAAGCTTAGGGTCAGTACCTTTTTCCAAAATTTGTTTAGTTGGCCTGGAGTGTCTTGAAAAATGCCATGCACTGTCTAACCCCGGCAGTCTGACCTTCAGACATTATAAGCGGTTCACCAAGCGATCCAAGGGTGTTCCCGGTATCAGCAATTACACGAGATCCCTTCCCTTGTAACGGGCTGCCCTTGTGAACCGAAGGTGTTAGCCAATGATTTGTAAATGCTCTTAAGGGAAGCAGTCAAGCAGCGACACTTGGCTGACTGCCACTTCCGTAGCTCCCTCCTCATCCCTCATCCGATATTTCGCACACACACACACACACACACACAAACTCCCACGCAGACACACTGCACTCAGTCTATGGTCCGGGGATTAACTAACATTTCATACTGCTATTGTCTTCAGTACCTCATTGTTTTACTTCCTAGATGTCCTTAAAACCGTACGTGCGAATACTGTGAAAGACGCATGTAAGAACGGTAGTCAAGGCCTTGATAGTACATGCATGGTCAAATGCTCGGCGTTTAATGTTTTGTGAACGAGTGACAAATATAGTTTGTTAGATTTTAACAAACAAGAGGCATGTACTTGAATGTACAGAAAAAATTATAATTTGGTGAGTATTTTAGACAGACTTCTCTTACACACATTAACATTTGAGAAAACCTTTCATTTTATCAAGTTTTATCTGACATACATAACACAATAATAGCAAATAATACATTAGTTTAACAGCATTATACAATGAAATAAAATTAATATGTAATTTTTCCACATATTTCTACAACTCTGTCATCTGTTAATGTAATATTTATAGTAAAGATGTATCCAAGAGAAATAATATATATGGAGGCATTAATTATTTAATTTCCATTTAATTACCATTATTGCTAAGTATCTTTAAACATTTATGCTTTAGCACCTTGCTTTATGTTAATTTAACAGATTTGTATTTTTATATAAATATGTTTTAATATTTATGTAATACAACACATGAGGCAGCCACTCAGGATTCTTTTAAAATATATATTTTAATTATGCTTACAAACTGGCTTCGCGACTGTTCTCGCTCGTGAATCACCACACTGATAATTGAGATTATTGCATGAGATTAATGAAGTCCTCTGCACAGCAGATTCTCTGTAGCCTCTTCCAAAGCGGTGTTTTGGCATCGATCCACATCAATTAGATCAGCATTCTGCGGAGGTTGTTTTGGAAATATGGCTTAACAGGGAAAAGCGACATGACAGGGTGCTTCGGGTCTAGCTGGTCAGGAGGGAACTTCGCCTCATCTGCCGTTTGGACGGGGCACATGACTAAGGCTTCTCTCGGTGACAGATTTGGGTTACCATCTGGGTCGCCCGAGTACAGAGCGTGCATTCAAAGCATTGTTATGTTTTAGGTGTAAGGCGCTGCTCCACAAGGCACTCTGATACAACAGCACCCTGCGAATGTCCCTCTGCAAAATCACCTATGTTCATTTAATGTGACACTCGTCTCACAAAAGCTACCAACAGCAGTGGAACTGTATTGACATGCTATCCTGGAGGGGACATTTTATTTCATGAATATACATAGCAGCTTATTTTTAAAAAGTGTGGCGCTTCAACCCTAACAACAGTCATTATGTTTCATAACAAAAGTGCATCTTTCATGTCAGTTGAGCGCCATGACAGTCATTACAATTCGCTTTGCGCCACGCCTAATTGCTTTTCATACGTTTTCATTCTTGGGGGGGAGGGGGGGGTGGGGGCGCAAAACACGAGAACACTGCAAAATGATTGAAATCGGTCCACGATACGGCAGAACAGAAAAGATTTCCACTCCACATTACTGGCACAATAGTGCATGTACATTTCTTCCAATTCTGACCCAATTACCACTGCTTAATCAGATCACTGCAAGGCCAGCACTGGGGCTTTCGAGACTCATGGGAAAATGAGGGGATTAATCGTGGGTCACAGCAAGGTGCCCTTTTTTTTGCTTGATTGAGACACACAGAGATTGTGCTGGAATAGAGTTATATGGCCTCGCTGAACTCAGACGGTTCCACCCATTTGTCACTAAGCAGACTAGCCCGGCATCTCTATTAAGTATTTCAGCGAACCAATGGGTGGGAGTCTCAGCTGAGCAACAATAAAAATGTGGAGCTCTCGGATAATTGTTCTTTTTTAACCTTAACCCATAAAATTACATGTAAGACAGGATTTTTATCCTTTAAGAGAGACCTGGCGATTTAATGCTTTGATTGATTGGTATATTAATTATTCACTGGCTTCATTGTGTTGAAGGAGTCTTAATAGAGTCATTTATTTTAGAGTTCTGTTAATACTGTGCGCCATTCAAAGACATAATATACATGTGTGCATCCACCATGCAACTGCTACATTTATTTCTATTAGGATGTACCTCATTTTCTTCTGTGGCTCAAATTAAATGCACCTCCCAAAAAAATTACAGCATCGAGCTGAATGTGTCGAACCTCATTTTTTTTCTGAATACTGGATGAACAAAAATGGAAATTTGACATTTAAAAAAAAAAAAAATTACCACATTATTATATGCTTTAAATGATTTACACAATATATACATACATGTGTCAATGTATATGTATATAATATCATATACATGATCATATATTATACTCACACATGGGAGGAGACAAAATTATGGAAACATACGGGAAAAGACTTGTATTTTAAAGTGGCTAAATGTCCATTAAAAAGTGTTTATTATTATTATTATTATTATTATTATTTTGTGCAGTTGGGATTATATTTAACATTTTAACTATAAAAATTATGATTTTGAATTACTGTAAACCCTTTTGCTTTTGCGTAGGAAGTTTAGAGCCATATTAAGAGTAGTCGGCTATGTATGGGCCAAACTGAGATTTCTTTAGTTATGAATGAATTTAGTCATTTGAGGAGATGGTTGAATGAAGAATCTGGAGAATTTTCAATCGCATACATGCAAGAACAGTTGCGAACTTGAAGGCTATGAGGCACTGCAATGGTCTGATTGCCACAGGTTTTGTGAGTAAGAGACTTCTGAAAAGTATTTAACACATTATAAATCCATGATTATCAAACATTCTTACTATAATAAAGGATCTGATTTCAAATCAAGCCCTTTCGATCAGAAACCTGTTTAAAAGTATGTCGATCACCTGATGTACATTTGTGCAGCACAACAGCACCAAGAGGGAAGCAAATATAATTCTTAAAACTAGCCTAGCTTATGAGTAATGGGACAGATACAAGCAAAAGAGGGAGGTGATCTCATGCTCAAACCTTATCCAACAGCTACCGCTACCCCGACACTGCAATAGCTGTTCTGGGAACCGCACTTAACCCCAGCCAGTCTGTCACTTCTGGGGTTCACAGAGATATCTTCCATTACCTCTACCACTAATACTCCATACAGACAGAGGTTAATCTGTGGATTTTGCGAGTAGATTAAAAGAAATCGAAGCTATAGGCAGTCAACTTATTCTCAAGAACACCTGCTCATATTTTTGTTGCAAAAATAACATTTTATGCTTTCACTTTTTTTATTCAGTGCAATGCAATCAACATACTTTTTAAAGAAATATATTATGGCCATAAATATGCATTTTTACTTAGTAGTATATGAAGTAATGTGTGTGTATTAATTCTGAATGTTAAAATAATTTTATGACCATAATTCTGTTGTAGTGAATGGTCAAATGTAGTGGTATATACAGTTCTCAATTTTCCCTTTATGTGAACTATAACATGCCCCCCCACCCCCCAGTATAAAACCTGTATTTTCCCAGGCACGGACCTCCTTTGAGCATACGCACTGTATGTCCCCGTCCTATTAGGCCCTTTTATTATCTTGTTAACTGAGCTCATTTGCCCTTGACCCCCCCCCCCCCCCCCCCCCCGTCATTCATAGGACATGAAGACAAATGTGGCTTGTACGCACCGCTGCCCCCTTCCACCCAATATATCTGCCCCCGCATGAAATAATGCTGTCCAAGTTTCAAGAAAAAAAAGGCCAACTGCATACCCCCCTGATGTATACAACTGTATTTAGAATTTTCTTTGGGTTTGGCTGGCACAGTGCTACTGCCTTATTTGCATGTGTTATGACAATGGAGAGAGACATAGAACCCTTTCATAGCAGCTCTCTGGGACTCTTGGACCTTTGTATAACAGTGGCAATGCCTGGTGGAGGGCAAGCTGGGACCATCTGCATGCTAACCCAGCCACAGGGTGCGTACATCCTCTCTCAAGAGTGTTTTGGATATCCTTCCACAGTAGACCGTGACTGAGACTACCCTTTAGGACAAACTTTTGCCAGCCAGCTTTCCTGATATGGCTGTGACCGCTCTCTCGTGCATTCCGCCTCTCCTTGATCCTCTGAATAATCCTTTCTTTTTGTGGCATCTTCCCTCCTTTTTGTGGTAAACTGAAGTATGCAGCGCTGCTCTTAAAGGCTCTTCGCAATGCCTTAGAATTTAATATTTACAAATGGTACATATCCACTCGCATGTTAGCTCTATATGTATATGGTATACATGGAGTAATATGCTCAATCTACAGGTTTTATGTCTACTGTCTATTGGGGTGTAAGAGATATTACATTCTATAATATTCAAATATGATAATGATTCAACAGAATTCATGTCAGATTTTTCCACATAAAATAATTCTCATTTAGGGTTTATATCAGATCATAAATCTGTAAAGGTTACAATTCTGCATATTAGTGCAGTCAAACAGATTTTGGTTTGACTTGTGAACATTATGATTATACAGCCTAGCTACATATGACAACAAGCAGCCCTTCTTTCTTAAAAATACATTGCATATGTTCATTTTCGCATTTTGCTAGTAACCACAATAACCCTATCCATATGTAAATCCTGCAAATATTATATATATAACATAATTATATGTAATATATGATTTATAAAATATAACAACTGGTGCTATTTTTGAAGTTATATATTGTTACATGTCATTTGCCTGTTTAACCTCAAGAAGGGTGATGTTGCATTTATTTGGTTCTGGCTCTAGCTCGGTTTGGTATCGTGTTCTTAGTCCTGTGCCTAAATAATAAAGTGCCTTTTAAAATGACATAGCTGTGTTCTGGCCAGTAATCCAGGTCAGCACTGGAAAGATTCCATGATGTATCCAGCAATCCTCTGCATATTTCCACATCACTGATATACACATACAGGGTGCCGAAGTGGATTGGGTGAAATGTAAGAGGTCTTGCCTTTCAGGGTAAAGTGAGATAATGCAAGTTGAAACTACTAATGTCACACAATTGCGGATGTCACAAAAGTGAGAATAGAAAAAACATATTTCCTCTATTTTCACTTGAGGCATTTTGGTGTTCTCAGAGCCCAAGTTTAATATTGAATCTCCCAATATATCTTTATTTTTGTCAAGATTCAACTGTTACACCTTTGAGCTACACCATGGATATTACTGATTTTGTACTATTATTGTTATTGTTATTTATTTTTGTTGTTTGTTATTATTTATAGTATTACTTTTGTTGTTGTTATTATTATATTTTGTATGTCGTAGTATTGAACTATATATTTTACTGAACAGCATTTATAACTAATGGTAATATTTGATTTGATTTTATTATATTTTATTATTAGTTGGTTATGGTCATTTTTCCATCTCCATACTTGTCATGGCAGCGTGGCAGTTTACAGTAATTATTGCCAGTAATTATGTGATACATAATTCATACATTTAAATACTACCAACTGCCAGAGCAAATGTTTGTCTTTATTTCATCAATTCTCAACAGCTATCAAAATGTTCTACTCTGTTTGATACAAATTATTCTTTTTTTTTTCATTAATTTGTAACTATATTTCTATGAAATACATTTAGTGAGTGAATCACTACTACAGGCTAAGAATTGATTTTAATAGGTCAAACAGGAGTCAGACTAAAATTAAACTGGTCATGCAGCTAAAGTTTCTGAGAAATGGTGCTGTGGGCATCTGTGTCACCGGGATTACTTTCATATCAGAATACTAATGAAGATCCCATATATCGCATGGCCTCGCATTCAGCCCAGGCACTATTTGTTTAAACAAAAACTCGACCACTTTCTTAGTTTTGTGGTTACGGGTGCAATCAGGACGAATTTGAGAGCAATCTGACGGACGCTGTTTACCCTTTTCTTGCGTTGCAAATACCGAGATTGGACGTTCGTAACGGAGGTCCGTTTCAGCCCCGTCTCTAATTGCAAGAGCAACCCTGCTGCTTCTTGATTACCTCTGATCCTGACAAATACGTTCCTGCCGTTCGGGACTGAGGTCACTGTTTGTTTGCGTTGATTTCTTTCATACATATAAAGTTACATCTCATTTTGGCAACATAATATTTACAATTTACAATGCTTGGTCTGTTTGACGTACAATTCCGACACATTTTAAGTGAAACACATTGGAAAAGAAAACACTCTATTTTGTAAATGTACTACAAACTATTACCACTCTAAAACAGAGTCACCAGTTATTATACATCAGCAGACTTGTGAAAGTATCTGACAGTCTCACATGCAGTGGATATAAACACAATCGAAAAAGGAAGTGTACCTATTGATTGCACTGGACTTATTTAAACAAATGTTTGGTTTCTAATGTATAAGCCCAGACATCATAAACATTATTATAAGCAGGATGTAATTATTTTAAAATGTTCCTGTTTTCTCTTTTTCACCCAGTGTGCTTTCTGGTTTTCAACCTTAACGTGTTGCTGCCACCAAGTGGCATTTTAAGTTTGGATACATTGCTTGCAAATTTAATTCTATCCTGCCATTTTTATTTGGCATTGGAAAACAACAATGAAGGTCTGTCGTGAGGAAAGGTAAATATGAAATACCAAATATCACAGGTAGAAGTGCTCCTGACAATGAAGCAGCTGGTTAAGACCCCATGGACCTGATCCACGATCGAAAGTGTTCAGTGACATCAGGCAATGGTGTGATGTGATTTCTGAACATTCACACCTGAGACCCACAACTGCATAATTCCAGTATGGGGTGGTTGACCATTATGTGCAATGAATTCAGTTCTATTTAAAACAGAGCCCCAAAGAAAGTGAAATTTTTATCATTGGTCAAGGAAAAAGGTCCTATTGTAATTATTATTTAACAAGGGCCGAATTATCCACCAAAGGTTGACAAAACCTTGACAAGAACATTTTAGCCATGCATAAATTACACAGTGCAAGGACAGAAATAAATTGTATGATTGCATTTAGTCATGTTTCAGCAATGGCCTCAATATTAATTACACACCAGAGAGAAGCCCTGAAAATAGATTTGGTATTGCAGGTTTGTTTTTAAATAATTGTAATTAAATTCCCTGCTCTTTTATTCTGGGGTGAGTTTCTCAAAGCATTCATATGGCATTGTAAAATAATTTGTACAAACTATTGTTCATTTCAATTGTGTTTCCCAAAACTATTCATATCACAAATAATACATGATATCTTTTGCATGTTCAGGAGCACCTAAGACCAAGACTCAAGAGGATAAATTTTTCATTGTAGATAGTACCCACTGTTCATACTTTGACCTTTCCCAGTTGAAAAGTACATAAAGGAATTGTTTTGCATGCTTAATTTAATGCTTTCTGGTTCCTGAAAATTTTAAGTCCACAGTGGATAACTGGTTAATGAATTGTTTATATATCACCTGGCTGCATGCCTGTTATTTTATTCAGACATTATAATAAACTATTGTTATGGACAGAAATTGAATTATCTCGCAAGATGAAAATAATGAGCAACTTGGTTTAGAATTTCACCGTGCATAAGGATCACTGCAACAAACGTAATCTCCCAGTGGTTTCGTTTTTGCATACGTTATCAAGCAAATAAACCCAGTGGTGGTAAAGATTCCAAGCCAAGGTGCTGTGGAATAAAAACCTATTACTGTGTGGTCTAACCACACAGCCACACCACAACCCATATTGAGGTTAATCATGCCATAAATAATAAACATGGACCAATTTTTCATTTTGGATTTAACAACACACTGTTCGTCTTGGAATACCCATGGCAACATTATAGGGATTTGTGCATTAAGGTCCAATACACCCCCCATTGTTCCACTGCACTGCCTACAAGGATAACACATATATAAGACAGTGTGCGTCTATCTGCACTTCCATGCTGCACATATGATGTAATGACTCTTGTATACATCTCCTTCAATGACAATCTTTTGGAAATACAAAGTAGCTAAGAATGTTCTAGAATGGTTCATGGAGCAGTTTGTAAAACCAAAAGATAAATCACTATTGGGAATGTCTACTCTGATTAGTTATTTCTAGATGACATTAGTTGTTTTTAAGTTTGAGTTTAAAAATTAGTTCCTCTGTGCAGATTATACATAGACACTATATTAAGCATGCATAAAGATGTCAGAATGAACATGGAGTTGGATGAGGCAACGCTGGTATTTGTGAAGTTTAAACCATAATTATACTGAGGTCGAAATTTTCTTCCTTTCTTTCTGAAAGTATTTGACTGAGGCGGGGAGCATTTTATCTGGCAGTGTGGGTTGGCACTCCCAGTGTCATTTCCATGGTATTAAAAATCCGCAAGGAAAAATAAGTATTAAAGAAAATGAAATGAAAACTAAAGGGAAAACAACACTGGGCAGAAAAATGCCACTAAACCAGAGCTCCAAAATGTGAACACAAGTACAGAAAGATGTGAAACTGTGATCTTTGAAGCACAACATAAAAAATGCTCGTCCTTTCTTCATCACTTGTTCCTCTCCTCCTTCCTGCAGGTTCCCCCCAGGGCCGTATCTGAGGTTCTTCATCCTGGCCTTGATTATCCTCCTCCCCAGTTGGACCCTGGATTCTACTGGCTGTTCCATACAGCCAAAACCACCAACAACTCTGTATGGTCCATTGGGAGGCCTTGCGTTATCACCCTACAGCTACACTGACCTTCCTCGTCATTATAAAGGACTCCACTTCAAGTTTCCATGTTTTCATTTTGTGTAGATTAACAAATAAGCATATTTAAATGTAGAGTCATCCACAAATTTCTCTGAGTGAATTCAGTCAAAATGCGGAAGCTACATCATTGTGCATTGCAAACAATTTGCCAGACACTCCCAACAGTCTATATTCACACAATATATCAAATGCTTTGACATAGCTTTGTTTGCTCTTTTCATATAGATGATGAAAGCAAAAAAAAACAGGTTTGTCATCTCGGGTTGATTTCCTTCGAGACACTATGTGCTATGGATAGATTTACAAGCAGCTTGCCAAGTCCCAAATATTATTCCTTCCCCTGTATAATGGATCACAGTATTATGGATCACAAGTGGATTTTTAAGGTGAGAACAACTGTCAGACCTTGCGCCTGCAATCCGAGCCCTCCCGGCAACAGCATTCTCAGCACTGTTTTCAATTTGTTCTGCCGTGCACCCCCCCCCCTCCTCTTCAGAGCCAGCCTAATCTGCGCTGACGTAGCCGCGCTGTTTCGGATTGATTTTCAGGATATCAACAGCCTACGCCGGGCCGAGCTGTGTTAAATCAAACACACATGTGCGAATGCTTACATGATTCATGCACCTTAATAAACATTTAAAAGACACATTTTTACACTTTGATATTCGAAGGCCATTACAGAGCCATGAGAAAGACAACTGGGGAAAAACATAACTGAGAGGCCCATGGTTATTTACAATGGTAAGAACAAAACACAGCTGTCACACCCAGGGATTTTTAGAAATACCAGGGCATTTAAGATGAATCTTCAACATCCGCAGTTAATGTGTGGGGTTTCTCTTCCGTGGCTAATTATTTTTGTTGTTCTGAGCATACTGCAAGTGACCTATGCGCCATTGCAATAATTTTGACCTGTTCTTGGAGTTCAAAGAAATGCAGAGCTCCTTTTCTTTCAGTTTCGCATTTGAATTATTTGAGTTGTATATTATAATGAATTTATATTTCACAGTGAGGGAAGTGAAGACACCTTAAAAAATTGAGAATTTATCTGCCACTGACTGAATTTCAAACACTGTTTTGACCAATAAATGCATCTTAAAAATATATGATTGCAAAATAATACTTTTCAAGTCTGTATATCAGGCTTTGCCAGTTCCTAGAAGTCAGAGTTTAGTTTCAGGCCCTCAAAATTTGGCTTGGGTCATTTGTTAGATTCATATTTTTTATTTTTCAGCTATTGAAGTATCCTCTTATTTGAACATACATTTCATTTGATTCTATTTATTTGTTTGTGAAAAGAGGATGTGAACTACGGTGTTTGAAATTGCTCCGATATCCTCAATTATCAGCCCCAAACTGCTTGAACGGCAATCATATCCTGCCTTATTATTCATCAAAAAAATACTTTTATACTTCTGTATCATGCACTCTTAAGACAGGTGTGGATGCACCTTAGTTTACACAGCACACTCCTACGAACACTCCTCATACACCGGGGCAAGGGTTGAGCTTGCCTCCAGAGAAACAGGTAAAAACGGCAGTGGTCACACAGTGAATAATCAATTAATCAATAATCAATAAATTGAAATATTAAAAAATACTGATCGATACTCAACGAAAGAGGAAATGGTACTGCTGCTGGTGTCACTGCAGGGAGCAGGCCTGGCGTTTGACCAGGTGGAGGGTAAGCTCACGTTCCCTCAGGGCTACACCCTCAACACTGACTCATACATACCAGCTTCCACCTAAAAGCACACATTTGCTTAGGCTTCCAGCAAAGTCAGGTGGTTATATTAACCCTTTCCCGAGACAAACATAGTGCTGGTAGGTATTTTTAGCAAATTACCAACCCAGACGGTTAGACGTTCCTGTCTTGGGTCTCGCCTCGCATATTTCCTTCTGAAACTGCATTGACCTAAAATTCATAGCCTAGTCTTCTCTCCTGCATGTACCTTCCTCTGAAATTGCCTTATGCCCAAGTCCTTAACCTAAAATTCCATCAATTTATCCTCCATCATTGGCAGAGGCCAGTTTTTCTGAGTACAGTTAAATTATAATTGTTGGTATTAATAGGTGCCCACATGTTATATTTAAAGTTTTGATAAGCTGGCCATCCTTACAATAATTTGTAGTTATATGACCAAACACAGGTTTTAATTGAACTAATAGTAGATGCATGTATACTAATTTATTAAGGAAAGAATTAAATAATAATATATTCCATGATAAAGGCCCACAAAATATGTACATAAAATATCCAGTCAAGGATTCCATAAAATTAAAAACAGCAGATGAAAAAACTACCACGGAACAGTAAGAAAGAATCTGTACTAAAAACCAAAAAACTGATGACAATAATAGTTGTAATAGGGAATTTGACAGAGTTAAGTGGCGAGTGTGGCAAGGAAATGTTGTGCTTATTTTATTGTAAATGTGCTTTTGTCAGCTGTACTCATTATAAAGCAATATCTGATGTGTGTTACATTTCTCCAGTGATAGATGCCCTTAGTATTGATTTATTTCGCTTAATAAAAACTGCAATCCAAACCAATGAGGAGGTCACTGGGCTACCATGTGTCTGTGTTTATTTCTGTTCTTTTGTGATTTCTAATATTACATGTAAACAGTGCTTATGTTGTATTTTATAAATATTTGTATTTCCTGGTTCTCCTTTCTGAAACTCGTACAGCATCTGAGCTAAAACTCTGAATTTGTACTTAAACCGTGTTTCTTTTTCTTTCTTTTAAGAACTTGTTTCATAAATATTCTTAGATGTAGGTCCCCAGCTGAGGTACTTACCGAATGTTTATTGGTCACTCTTTACAAGGTAGTTGTTTGCATCTTCCATTTCTCTCACAGGCTACAATTGTCATGTAATTTCTTAGGAGGACCATCCACTTTACTATGTCTGAAAAGGTTTTTTACTTAAATAGCTATGTAATTAACTAGATTTGTAGATTTTTTTCCCCCCATCCTTTTCCATTTGAGAGGCAAGCGTCTGTGTATCACTCAGCCGGCCTCCCTTCCTATTGCGTGCAGACCCTACGGGGACTGAACAATTGGGACTTTACTGGGGACTTGGATGTGTATTTGGGATGGAGACTGTCTCTGGCTAATTGTGTCTATGGCTCTTTTATCTTCAAGGGACACAGTTTATGAATTTGACTGTGCCGCCTTTACAGGTAATTGTATCTGCTCCTCAATGATTCTGTTTTTTTTCCTTCAGTAACCGATTTTTTTTCCCGGGTCAACAGTCCATTTGCCTTAACGACCTTCATTGTCTTCGAAGAAGAGAGCAGATAAGTTCCATGCTCTTCATGTATTAATACTTTTGGCATAGGTTCTTTGGGAGTGTTCACGGGTTTCCAATGTGGGATTTCAGTTGTTTTTCGTATGATACTGTTTTTTTCTTCTTCTTCATTACGTTTCATCTCTTCTGATTCGGACTGTCAATAACATTTATAATGCCATGTGGGTCAGAATAAGTATTAGTGTCTCTAAACCATGCTCCATGTGTGCCCAGCTGCTCTCTCTTTTCACTCCACAGTCCACCTGCTGAGATGTGCAGGCATTACACTGGAGAATGGTTCAGCTGACACTGACTGCGGATGCCCTGTCAGCCAGCAGAGCTGCCATTGTGCAATGAGGCAGGGAAAACCCCACAAACCGCACCCCCCCCCCCCCCCCCACACCACCCACTGCATCCCCATCACCCTGGACAATGCTATAGATAATTATGCATTCTCTTGATCTTGATGAGATCACATATACATTCTAGGTTACGATAAAATATTAATATTTTTGGGTTTTTCTTGCACATTATTTATAATCTTTTTAATATAGTTTTTTTTCCCCCCACACAAATGTCCAAACCTCACTACTATCTACAGTTGAGTTCTAATCAAACTGTGATAGTGGTTTTTTTTTCCCCAAATAAATTTTTAATCATTTATGTCCCATATCACCGTACTTCATATGCACAAAATGTCTGAGTGGGTCTAATGCTGCTTTAATTCAATAGCTATTCCATACTACCTTAACATAAGGAAAAATATATTTCTATTGTTTGTGCATTCATTTGAGTAGTGATAAGGCAAGCCTAAACAAAGGACAAATCATTTCCTTCTCAATCAGGCATCAAGTGGTTACATGATTTTTGCAGCTCAACCCATAGATTTAGTTCAGCTTCCAACCCACAGAAAATCCTGGAATTCCCTAAAGCAAACCCTGGGGAAACCTTGTGTAGTGAAAACACGATTGTCCAACCATACATTTCAGTCCTTCAAAGAAAAAAAATGACCAATCACTTAGAATACAATTCTTGAATACAAAATGGAGCCAACACATGACCAAGAAGCTGTTTCTTTAAATGTATCTCAATTAGTTAATTTGTCTGTTGGAATTCCGGCATTTTTTCTGGCACCAGCCTCCAGGGGAACCAGAGGAAAATAGACTTGAGTCCTTCAGCTCCAGACTCAGAGCCTGAGTCCAGCTAGATGGTTTCAAACCAGTGACATGCAGAACAGTAGAGCTGTAACTCACATGACCACCTATATTAAATATGATTGATCAATTAAAATGAGGACTGAGGAAAATTTCAAACTGTAGTTAAAAACCCAGGATTTTAAAATGCTGTCTCTTGAAGACAAAATACAAGAAACTTTTTAGATGGCCTTTAAGACAATTTTAATATTTATTTATACGTATTAATACATCGATATATTTAAGGTAATACATTTTTGTAAAAGTCAAAATACTCAGGCCTGTAATCTTACTCCACAATCTGACCCTGTTCTATCATAAGCAATATGTACTTGACTGTTCTCTCACTGAAACTGGTTAAAGAATGTGACAATACACCACTCTCAAAACTAAGTATAATCCCACATAATCTCAGAGGAGGGAGCTCTGAGTCTCAACAAGCATGAAATAAATGAATATTAACACCCAAATCCACCATAATGACTCTCAGAAGAGCAGATATAATGAATGTCCCTTCTCTATTTCGATAAGCTCGATCGCATGCTTCCATTTCATTGCAGGTATTGGATAACCGTTCTGGGACTAAGCAGCGATACTCGCTGCTGTCAGAAGCAGCTGCAGATCTACCACACTGTGGGACTGCAGCTGTTTAATTGTTCATTTTCAAAATAGTTCCAGTGTTCGGGGCGGTGGAAGCGTGACTCAGTTACGCATCTGTTCGGCACATCTGTCCGTTAGATAACGAACCTGCGTCTCTTCAAAACAGCGCCGTGCTAAGATCCGTCTACATCAACACCAAGTCAAATCATGTGTGTTTGTTATATATAGTGTGTATTATGTGCAGTATATACGTAACATGTTTGGTCATGCTCTCTAAAATGTCTCATTTAGGATAAATCAAGCAAGTGTATTGTTTTTAGCCATAAATAGGTTACAGTTTCATTTTAGCTGTTATGTGCCTGTGAATCTATGCATGTTATCTTTCTCCAAAAACAGACATTTTAGGAAGAAGTTAAACTGTTTCAGACATGATCACAGCATTAAACAGCTCAGTTCAAGTGAACAGAAAATTTGTTAGAAACCTATTGGTGAAATTTTAGACATGTTTAATTATAGATGACCACTGGCATTGGGATATGAAACCACTATATTAATACAGTCATTATGGGGAGTATGAGTGTCTATGATGAGTGATTATTGTATTGCCTAGAAACACAGCGGGGGGTCTTTGCCCATATATTGAAACTTTATAGATCTGAGGGTGGCAACACAAAACACTTACCTTATCACATTTTGATCAATTAGCACCGTCAATTTTTGTGATACCTGAAATAAATTGCTGGGTGTGATAAATGACTCGGAACTAGAGATTTTTCAAGGCAAACCACAACAGAGTCGAGGGCCTATTTGATTCACATATACCATTGTAGATAACGGTACCCTTTTAGCTCAGTGAGCTCCTGTGTTGTAACTCAATCCTTGAGGCTTTTTTGCAGCCATCCAGCTTGGGTCAGCACAGTTGAGATGGCTATCGGGTTGCATTTGCGCTTCCTTACCCATTACAGACGGCCTCTATGTTCTACTAAAAGCGGATCATGTTGAAATGCATCAGGGAAAAAACTCCCATTAAACAAAAAGAGATGTGGCCTTGTCAGTATTAAATATTAATACGTTTCGGTTGCTTGTTAATGGGCTTATGTTTGCAAAATAGCTCTCCATCCCATCCTTGACGCATGGCCTGGTGCCCCGGAAACGCCAATGTGGTCGGGTGGTCGTGGCTCTCCTAATTATGCGTGCATAGCTTTTCTTCCTTTTACATGACCATGTTAACTACACACACACACACACACACACACGTTACAGCATTTAAGTCATCCTGAATGAAGTTCTGTGCCAAGTGAACTGTCTTTACAACTAATCTATTCTTCCTCGAGCCTAAGTACTAGGATCAGACCCATGGACTGCTGTGATATCAAATTCACTGACTTTACAAAGGATATTTTACATTATATTTACACATACAGAAGATGTGTAACACTATAAACATGATAAATCATTCAGTTTAATCACACAGTAAGGGAAAGATCAAAAAGAGGTACATTTACAGCAAACATGGGCCTGCTGGGTGGCTCATCCTGTTTAGGCACTGTTCCAGTGTGTGGGTGGGCCCAGTTGTCTGACACTGAATCTACACGGTGTCAGTGTGGCCCGACACAGAATCTACACAGTGTCAGTGTGGCCTGACACTGAATCTACACAGTCTCAGTGTGGCCCGACACTGAATCTACACAGTCTCAGTGTGGCCCGACACAGAATCTACACAGTGTCAGTGTGGCCCGACACAGAATCTACACAGTGTCAGTGTGGCCCGACACAGAATCTACACGGTGTCAGTGTGGCCCGACACTGAATCTACACTGTGTCAGTGTGGCCGACACTGAATCTACACTGTGTCAGTGTAGCCTGACACTGAATCTACACAGTCTCAGTGTGGCCCGACACAGAATCTACACAGTGTCAGTGTGGCCCGACACAGAATCTACACGGTGTCAGTGTGGCCTGACACAGAATCTACACGGTGTCAGTGTGGCCTGACACTGAATCTACACTGTGTCAGTGTGGCCGACACTGAATCTACACTGTGTCAGTGTGGCCTGACACTGAATCTACACTGTGTCAGTGTGGCCTGACACTGAATCTACACTGTGTCAGTGTGGCCCGACACTGAATCTACACTGTGTCAGTGTGGCCCGACACTGAATCTACACTGTGTCAGTGTGGCCCGACACTGAATCTACACTGTGTCAGTGTGGCCCGACACTGAATCTACACTTTGTTAGTGTAGCCCGACACTGAATCTACACTGTGTCAGTGTAGCCTGACACCAGCAGTCAGGCAGAGCAGTGTATAATTGGCATAAAATCTTTTCTGCATTTCACACATCAGAAATTTTCAGGTAAGCAACTTGCAATAAACTGCAGTGTTGCTCTGCTGTGATTATGCATTTTGCTCATGACACACATTTCCTCAGACCCCCTTAAATGAGCTGGAAACAGAAAAGAGTACAGCACATGCATGTACATGGTCAGCCTTCATACAAAGTTATAGGCTCAAATCTTTATTTCATATTCATATTTCATATTTTAAGGGCCATACAAAGGCTCTACCAAAATATATTATCTGCTTAATAAATATGTGCATGAGAGGAATAGCTAAATGTCCATCACTACATTTTTATTTCACAAAAAATCATGAATGATTCCTTACAGCCAAAGATGGATCTTGTGATGAACAAATTATAAAGGTGACTGTAGCTAGAACATTTCTGTGACCCATTTAAGCAGTAGGAAGTCACAGCAATTGTATTTTTGACAAAGAACAACTTCAATTAAAAAGAATATAACATATGTTCCAGGATGGTAGCTGTTAAGAGCAACCAAATAGGAATATAAATGTTGTGCAAAGTCCCACCAAAGTACTGAACATTAAGTAATATGATAACCAACTAGGGACATGAGGGAGAATCCATGAGTTTCCCATAACATTCTTAACATGACATAAAATCATAACCAACCAGAGACACTTTTGGAACACCCATGAAAGAGAATGGAAAATCCCTGAATGTTTTCCAAAAAAAGTATAACAAAACAAGGACCCTCCTATATATTATGAACATTTTGGAGATGTTCTGAAATGTCACTACATAACATATAGCAAAACAAATTGGCTCATCCCAAGGAGCCTTTCGTTTTCTAGTTCAAAACAATTTCAGGGTACAAAGTAATGTATGTATACGTGATGGTATAATGCAATAGTTTTACAAGTTTGAAAAATGTAAGTATATGTCTTGTCGCTTGAATAATGACTGCACGGGGTCGTTATTAAACAACCTCAGGATTTTCTTTTTTTTTTTTCGACTTTGTGTTACTTTGAGAATCTCTGGCAGAGGGTCAGCTTTTTCTTCCCAGGTCGCAGTGAGCTCTTTGAACAGCCGAATGAAAAAGCTGTATACTAAACGCACACCATACATTTTAACCACTAAAGCCAGTTTTTCAAGAAAAACCCCCAAAAACTGGACTTTTGTGTTCCAGGATCCAACCTGAATTTCATTAGGAGTTGCTCATGTCCAAGCATGTTTTGAATCACATCTAGCCTTTCAAACCCTGTGGCCAAGCATTTTTACCTTAATTGTATATGGTTTACAATTACACGTAAAACGGACGGAACAGAAAAAGAGAAAAAAAAAAACACAGAAATAGAAAAATAAATCGGACCCTCCTCCTCCCCCTTTACCCACTAATGGCCTTTTAAAAGAATGCTGAGGTTTGTGAAATGAAGAGATAATAAGTTAAGACTATAAGTGGTGTAATTAAGGGATACCCTTGGCTGGCTTGTATGCCGAATGACCAGTTAGATAACATACTAAATCAACAAGATGATTTCAGGTGTTGAAAGAGCAAAATGTTATTGGTCTTAAAACATGAGATCTGAAAACCAAAGAAGTCTGTGGTTAGAGACTGTTTTATTATTCGTTTGGACCACAGCTTTTTATATAAAATGTAAAAAAAAAAAAAAAAAAAAAAAATATTTTATATTCACGCACTCTGAGCACACTAAGCTTTTATGAACAAAAAAAAAAAAAAAATACTGAATCATATTGAAATAAAATATGGATGGTATTTCCATGCAAATTGTAAGATATGAGATTATACCATTTTTAAATAAAGTAATAATTGTCATATTGTCAAGTAATGCATCAGCAGGAAGAATGGCCATTTTTTCAGTGATTTACCCCTGAAAAAAGTAAATAATTTTACATTTTCCAGGCATTTAGCCAGTCTCAGTTTAATCCTTAGTAGAAACTGTCATAAAAAGGCTGACATTCTTTATTCAGTGGCGTTACTGATAAGGCATTTCTTTCTGTGCCACTGGTAAAATAATATATTTCACATAAAAATAATCAAATTTTCTCTTTTCCACAACTAGCCAGATATTTAATTTAGAAGCATTATTAATAGAGGTTCTCACCAGGATGAATGAGGACGGCATTTTTCATAAATCAAACTTCTTGTAAACTCCAGCTAAACTTTAACCTTTCGCAAAGGGCTGTATTTTATTAGTATGATCATATCTGCAGTTTGCAAGGAAAACCATAAGGCATATGAAACATAAATCTACAGGGTGGAAATCACGTAGCAATCTCTCATTTCTCCTTCGCACAAGGTGTTCTCTTTCTTCCTGTCTTACTCCCTTTTGATCTCTCTGCCCTAACCATACCCATCCCATCTCAGTAATTTAATGAAATCATCATCAAAGCTGTGCCATGATTCAATTTTACAGAGTGCTGGAATATTGCCACAAAGCACAATAATGAGAACTGTCATCTTTTCAGCAATAAGAAATGATAAACACATTATTGAAAACCAGAAGCCCATTGAAATGAATGCGTGATACATTGTGAAGCGAATGACCATCTGTCGGGTTGCCTTACAGCAGATCAGCTTTCTATTCCATTAATAAAGGTATAAAATGTCTGTTTTAAAATTCAGCTTGCAACTTTTAATATTATTTCAGCCCTCTTCATAAGTGAAAATGTATTTCTATACTATCCACTTACAGCCAACATATTGGACAGGATACCTTTTGAATTAGACAGAGTATCATCCTCAAAAATGGAGAAAAGCTCGTAGTGATTTTTACAATTGAGAACAAGCAAAGACTACAGAAGTCACCAAATATGAACAAAGTGCACAAAAAACCGGATGATCTCTGAAAGCCTGTACAAAATCGTTTTAACAGTCCAGAGCCACAAGTGTCCTCAGGTTTCAGATTGATTCCTTTAAGGGAGCTTGTTTGAAAATGGAGTAGAAATCTTTAGCCTTTGAATTGTTCTGCTTCAATTTGAGATTTTTTTTTTTTTTTCTTAACACACATATGCCTTACCATGGCTCACTCACTTGACTGCAAAGTACATCTATGAGCCATGCATTTGGATGTAAAAGCCTGAGGATTGTTACAGAACTACATCTCACCTCACTGGCTTTTAATACACTATGGATTCTAAAGGCATCACAGGGTAGATAGAAACGTAAGGACTGAAATTGCCACCCAGATTTAAGAGAGGAAAGACACTATATTTCCTGACAAAAAAAAATCCTGACAAAATTTAGATGGTGAAAATAAGTACGGCATATTATGCTTCAGTCATATTCATTTTAATATATCTGCTGCATTTGCATACATGTTATCTTAGTGTCTCTTTGCTGCAGCCAAATGCAACACTAGTGATTAGATTCAATTGCTGTGCTGCCAGACTCAGACCTTGCTTTCTTGTCAAGTGATGAGATTCTTTCTCAATATTTAATTTGATAGTGCATCTCAAAAAGTATAGCGTAGGAATAGAATATTTATCTAACCTAGAGTCGTATACAGTACACACTGGCCACACTAGTTAGCCTAGGCTACTACCTTGCTAGGACATCTCATCTCACCTGGCTATCTAGGGAGAGGTTATTGCTAATTAGCAAGAGTAGCCGGTAAAGATATGTTCATTTAATAAATCATGGCCTACTGTCAACACCTTTGTACAAAATTCAATATAATGGTTTTTCAGTTTATCAAAAACGTAGTTGAAAGTAAATGCCACTGGCTGCCCACAGAAACAATGCATGGTGTAGAAAATTCAGCAGGAAAACTCCTCTCCAGAGGTGGTAAAAAGCTAAATAGGCCTAATGCATTTAAAAAAAAAAAAAAAAACAAAAAAAAAAAAACATACAACCATCTCCTTCCACTTTACTGTCTCCAACAAGAATGCATTGCTGGAATGCCTATTAGCTGAATATTTATGCACCAAACTGGCAGAAATTTGCTGTGTATTGAGCAAGACATAAGAATTGCTTTGATTTGTATACAGTCCACAGTCTGGTTAGCTAGGTAGCCAGAGTTCCCCATAGCTCAGTGCTTGGCCCTCTCTTATTTTCCCTCAATATAAAGTCTTTCCAAAAATCAATATAATCTCCATGCACAGGTCTCTAATGCTAGCCACCTACTCCACTCACTACTACTGGGCCTTCCAGCATCTGTCGGTTATTAAGCCATCAATCTCATCCAGAATGTGACAGCTAATCTCACTTTCAATTTCTCAAGGTATAAAAGTCTCCTCTGCCTTGTGTAACAGTCACATACCTCTGAGACCATTTGCATCAGTCCTGAAATTAGGTTTTACAAACATAAAGTACATAATGCATATTAGTCTCACCTGTTGTAATATTGCTGCATATAAGACATTGTGGCTTTGCTGATGCATACCTATCTCACTTTATTCACTATATGTGTAGTGTATCGTTCAGTGAATTTTGCACCAGAGGGGAGTTTATAGTTGACTAGATGAATTATATTGTTGGAAAACATATTGTTGGTACCTTATCACCTTTGCATATTGGCGTAGCTTTTTTTAAGGACTTTGAATGCATATTTTGGACATGGCTTGATAAAAGCAATAATATAAGTGTAAACAATGCGCTCATCTATGTACGTTTTGCCACAGTAGGAGAGACAAACACTGCCTTTTGAAGAATAATGTTACCACCCACAACTGTTTTCACCCCCACACCCCCCATCAACCAAACTTTTCCCAACTGTATAATTAGCCTACCATAATCAGGGTGATGAACATCTGCTTGAAAATATGATTAATACTCTTATATTTAAGGACAGTCTGGAAAAAAAATGTATCTCTCAGAAAAAGGCTATAGTTTTCCTCAAGTAATAACTACATCATGTTATCTGACAACACAAATGTAGCCTACAACCATTTTAAATAGCAAAAATTAACAATAACAAAACCCAGGGTACGTGTTTATTTAGCCTTCCCAATCATACACAAGTAAACGCTCTTAACAAGCTTGCTTTGTAAATATTGTATGCTTTTGCTTACTGTTGTTGTATCCCCAAATATCTTCTTGTGGACAGGGAAAAATCAGAGGATACAAGAGCTGAGGGCCAGAGAATGCTAAACAGCCCAGACCCCACAATAAACCACGGGTTTGGCCACAACTGAGGAGTCTCATCGTAAACAGCTCCGCCACTCCAAAACCCCAAAGCTGCATTTAGGAGGGTGGAAATGTTTAGCCCTAATGCTGAAAAGCAGACCCATTGTTTGAGTGAAAAAGAAGGGACAGCTTACATCTAGATGGAAATAGTAAACATATCCATTAAAGCTATGCCCTTCCTGCCTTCCCACAATGCACTGCAGCGTACATAATATGCCAGACATCGTAAACGGTTTGAATCTACTGAATTTTACAGGAATAATGATACAACTGATATTTTACCAGCATGAATTCTCAGCGTAAAGGAACACTGCTGCAGAAATGTCATCGTGCATAATAAATCCAATAAATAAATGTATCTAAAATGGATAAATGTTGCCACCTAGTGTAGACAGACTTTTGAAACAGTGAGAAGTCAGTGAGATGATTTGTCTGCACTCCGGATCTCAATGGCACAGAAACGTGTTGTCTGAGTCAGTAGAATACAAGATAAAAATCATTAAAAGACCATCTGAAGGTGGTTATGTCTGCAGGCAGGGAACATCTGTCTCCGTGACGACACCTGATACTATGGAAATGCATGCGCGTCTCTTCTCGTGACATGCCTGCCAACACGATTGGGCCGTTTCTGTCTCGTACAGTAGCCGTGTCTTGTTCGGCTTCCTGCTCTGTGCATTCGGCCTCTCCCAGGAGATCTTCCACAGTGGTCTGGTTTCATTTTAATGGTGAATTATTAAAGGTAAAGAGAGCAAATGGACTGAAGCAAACATTTCGGCCAACCACGCATGCACGGGGCATGATCATAGAGGAGAAGGGCACTCTCCTGGATCACTGGAGTCTCACATGCAGGATATTAGCAGTGTTCAGCAGTTGTATTATAAGCTGTATCTAGGCCTGATTATTTTTGGCCAATGACTGTACACCTAAATCGCATCTGGTAAAACGTCCTTAGGACCACGGTGGCCTGCCTCTTGCCTTAATCAGCCTTCTGTTAAACAGGAAAGTGAAGAGACGCCGCTTGAACTTAAAGGCCATTTAAAAACATCTGTGAGACATAAATAAACTCGTAAAGTACTTGTCACTGTCACTCATAACGTATATGCACGGTACTCACACTTGAGCAAGGTAATCACTTCCTTTGGGAATGAGTGGAAAAGTCCATTTTGAACCTATACAGTGCTCTGCATTTAAGGTAGCACATGTTCCAACTGCCAAACACTGAAATGGAGTGTTTCAGATTATGATGCCAAATCTGGGAATGTAACAGTGTAGTATGACTGTCACCAGCCCTCATCCTCACTACCACATGAGCGACACAAAATGGGGACTTGCAGCCATCTTGTGTCCAATATAAGCATATTTATTTCAGGAGCTAAATTAAAGAATTTCATCAAAACAGAGTTTGGAGCTTGTTTGAAATTGTGTAGGATTCCATTAAAAAGATACACAGTAATGTACAAAGTATGATCATCTGAAGGGGAAACATGCGACTTTAAATGAATGATTTAACTGAGCTCAAAGTTGTTTCAAATAGACTTAAAGCAAGCCGCTGTTGTAAGTGCTACTTATTTAATTAGCAGGCTATAATTAAGAACATTTATGCAGCAGAGACTGTTTGTAGCTTTGTAATTTTTTAAATTCACCATGACCACAACCATGCTTTTTTTTTATTTTTGAATTGCAATCCTGCAGTTTTAGTACAATTGCACATGGTTTCTCTCGACTGCAACGGCACAGCCGTTGTACAGTCACATCTGTACAGAAATCTCAAGGACAAGAAAATATGAACCCCTGGATGCAGCATTTCAGTGGAAATTTTCAAAACAAATTTTCTTACAACATGAACAAGTTCACAGGGGGTTTTATTTTTAAATGAGTAATAGATACATCAGTATTTGATCTTGGTCTTGAAGACCTGAGGGGCGAAGGCATGTTTGGGCCGTCCTGGTGGTAGGACGACCTCCCTGTTAGACTACTGAAAAAGGTAGGTGACAAAAAATGGGTGAAACAGACCTGAAAAGAAAGAGTAATACGGTAGAGATGAAGACAGGGAGGAAGGGGATACCGGAAACACAGAGCATGATGGGAGATGAGGTATGTTTGGCATGTAAACGTATTTGAATAAACGGATGTCTGAAAGTATTCTCCAGCACTTTTGTTTTATCAAACTGCTACTTTCATGGTGGTTTGAAATTTTAAAAAGTTGCAAAAATGTTACAACATTCAAATGGTCTTAATTATATTCCAAGGTATTACTATTTGATAAGTGAAATAAGTTTTAGTTGTTAAATAATATTTTTTTTCCCGTTTTCCTTTTTCCCATCCTGTTTATGCAGGATGAAAATGTTAAGTACTACACACAGGTCAACCAAACTACTGTCAATTATGTCATACCCATCAGATTACACATTATTTTCAGAGGAGAATTTGAAAGGCTTTTAAAAGAGGCCTGATGTTCAAAGGCACACATTTCATTTCTATATTTTTGTTATGAAATTGTGTTTCACAAATAGTAACAATGCCAAAGGTAGATTGCTGGTGACTAAGTCAGCTTGTAACATGAAATAAATTTACCTTGTCCAATTGCAGGCCAGCACACATTAATCAAATGTTTCAGAAATTAATATATTCCTTAAAACCTTTCCACTTGACATAAGATTTGACCAGCAGCATCTCCATTAGGTCAGCAAGTTTAATTCCCTTGCACCGTCTAATTAATTTTGTGACTGTTTGTGTCAAACAGTGAAATAAAAAAGTGTCATCTAAGGAAAAAAGCTTAATTGGATCCAGGCTTAAGGTTTCCAAATAAGTAAATAAATAACCTCTGTCAGTACAGAAATTTCTTTTTCAGAAATAAATCAAATTTATGTAAATCCATATCATTTACAGTTGCGTTTAAAAACAGTGTCCAAATGTAATGGTTTACTTGGAGTTTTCTAAACAATGTTGTGTATAAGACTGGTCTCGGTAATCACCAATCCTTAATTGGGGATTGTAAGACTGCAGGAGTAAAACCTCAGTACCGCATGCCTTGTTGAATTCACTCAATAAAATAGGCCATGGAGATCAAATGTAAACGCTGTACGACAAGCCAAGAGCTCTCAGAAATCTGGAACCACCTGAAAAACATGATCTAAACACATCAACTACATGTAAACAGACACATTTGGTTTCCAAAGTTAATTTCCCAAATGGCTCTTTTTTTCCACTCACGCTTTTCATTTGAACACATGTACTTGTATGTCAACAAAACATGTACTCAACCCTAAAGACCACAGACTGGTGATGAACTACTCACAGCATAACCTTTTCACCATAGAACAAATATGATAAAAGATTAGACTGTGTGTGAGGGTTTGTCATCAGAATGCAGTCAATTTTATGTTGAGGTGCTTTCAAATATCCATGTAGCTCACACAAAAAATATTGTAAGCACTCAAGGGCATCCACTGCCAGGTTATACAGTCTGGACATAATATATAATATGTAATCATGATAAGATGATATTATTGTAACTACAATCAGTTTGAAGTTCATGAGACTGATTTCTCCATGACTGACTTAGTGATTGAAACAATACCCAACCAATGTCTGGCCAATCACGAGCAGCGTTCACCTACACATCATCTGTTGCCGGGAATACACGGAAAACCCTAGAATACGCATCTGACATAAACAATAATGTTATCGATCAAATGGCTTGCGCCTTCCAGGCACAGGCAGTTCTGTTCAGGCAGGACTGCCATGATTTGAACAAAGTTCTTCCGCTTCACTGGACTGGGGTTGAAGCTGGATCTAATAGAGGAGTCTTCAGATTCACGCTAGTGGTTTGGTCCTTCCTTTCCCCGTCACTCTTGATCCACTACATCATTACACAGATAAACAAAAATCAATGGTTTTATGACTGTCAATAATACTACAAATTCACTTACATAGTCAGTTACTTCTGCCCTCAAGGGTGTTGAAAGTAAGCACTGAATAAAATATTTCATTCTGATCTGCACCAGCAGCTGCAACTTTGAAGAAGCGGGACCAGAGATTGCCCCCAGAGTGTGGGCCTCAATGGAGAAACAACGACGAGTAATCGTTACGATGGACGTGGTGATCACAAAGGAGAAGCACATCCAAGGGTGATACAATCAGTATTGTCAGAATTGGGTATAGCTGATTACAATCAGTCCATTAATTTATTAGTTATGTATGTAAATAAGGGTAATGTATATAAAAAATGCTCCAAATAAACTCCACCATCCCAATATTGTTGCACAAACAAACATCCTGGAAAACACACATCATGACAAGTTAAAATCACCTGTGATTAAAATACAAGGCTATGAATGGTAAACACAGCAGTCATTAGTTAGGTGCCGGTATATTTGACAATCGTAAGCTGAAAGTATATAGTGGCACTCCTCACATTGTCCTTGAAGAGACACATGCAGCGAAGTCGTCACATGCCACATCATTTTCTCAGACGGCTATGCACCGTTGGCCACAAGTGTAAGTAGTATTGTTCTGTATGCACAAACCAAAGTGAGCAAAGAACAGGCCACAGGCATCTTTATGGTGGGATTGTCCGTGTGAAGGATGGTCAGACCATCTGGTGTGAACCAGATGACAGGTCCGTGTCATGCGTGACAACAGCAAGCGGATTGAACAGGGAACGTTCGGAATCGGCATGTACTGTATGTTAGATGAGTCCGCGCATGCTGAACATCTCCCAGCTTTTGAAGGGCGTAACATGATTCCACGGAACATATATTCAGTCCGGTTGTGATGGGACCTATGGACTTACTTCAGGATTTGAGAAACTAAAAATGGGTGGAGCTATTGCATGCTATCAGTAGTTCAGTGACTTGAAGCACGCACTATGTGTCTTCGATTATTTTGATTGTTTCGAAACTTAAACTGGTTGCTCATTGTACGTCAGGCTATTATATCATTCATGACACACTTCCTGTCATTTATGCCCATTACCAACAATAATGCCCATTACACAGTGACTGTTACAATCATGAGGTACACACACATCAATGGAAATATATTCTAAAATGTATATGCACCTGTCAATTAAAGCTTTTGTTTATGGATATTTTAAAGAGACAGCTGTTATGCTTTATTGCACATAGTTACACATAGCCTCAGTACTTTTAAAGATGCTTAGAAACGTTTGTATTGGCGCGTACGTTAAAATTTGTTGCAGCCGCTGCAATTCACAGGGAGGGACATGGTCATTCGAAATGCTGGATATGTAAAAACGACACATTACAAACAAGAACTGCTGCAGGTCGGCCTTTATTAAACTGCGACATATAATGCTGAATGAAATTCTCCACAGCAGTTACCAGCCTTTGTGCCTTAGAGCCTCTGTCTGCCCAATTTGCACAGGGTGCAGTACAGTCCCAGCCAGCCTAGTCTAACATTACCAAGTGTCAATACAATCCTGTATAAAGGTAGCTACTGTTAATACCCAAGTCTCTCCTTAGTGAGAGTGTGTGGATGAGAGGGTGACGTTACTTTAATGACCTTAGCTGACATCTCTCAGTTCTGGCCTCTCGCTCTTGAGTTCCGTGTCTTGCACATGCACAAAACTTGCATGCTATTCAGTAAGATCACATGATTTTTTAAAATTTTATCTTGACCATATGATCCCTTTCTCTCAATTAATGCTGTTAAGTTCCACCTGAAACGTAACGTGGTTACTAGAGGGTAAGTCATTCAGGTTTGCAAGAAAGGTCAGTATACAAGACTGTTTCGTTTTGATTCATGTACAGTTCTGAAACAGGGTGAGGAAAGTGCAAGAGACCGCACGCTCAAGGCACTTGGAAAACTGACACATGATCATGGGGTAGATTTAAGGAAGTCACTCTGTGCAGATGCCATACATATACTTCTAACATTAACTGATCTTTAAATCATCTGGTTGGCTCGGCTCCCACCGTGCCCACTACAACAGATGTTCCGAGGGGGATAACGATCAGCAAATATGTATGCGGTATGCTCCGTATCTCAACAGTGATGTCCTAAAACATGATGCTAATCAGACCTCCTTCCATTTAATTCTCCCTGAGGCAAACTCAAGCTATTTGTCATAATTCTATTCACCTTTAGTTTATAGCCGTTTTGGCAAAACGTAATATCTCATTCCAGTTTTGGATTATATTTGTAGGCTTGATAAGTACAGCGAGAATCTGAGAGCCTGTGTGCATAAAGAAATTCAATAGATACATCATTGACCTTACGTCATGAACCAAATGGGAAAGTTATGTAGTTATGCCCCTTTTAAAACATCTAAGCTGTGTATAAGTGAAATAATCATTCCCATGCTTTATTATATTACAATCCCAGATACCCTTATCCTGAGTGAATTATACAGCTAACTATTTTACATGTTTTACCCATTTATTAAGTTGGATATTTACTGAGAAGTACCCTTATTCAAGGGTAAAATGGCAGTGCCCTGTCTGGGAATTAAACTTGCAACCTCTGCATTCTAAGTCCAGCTCCCTAAACATTATACTATGCTGCCAACAAGTGTTCATTTTCTTTTGTGAATGTTCGGCAAAGAGCCTGCACTATTCATACTGTGAAGTTAAAACTGCAAATAAAAGGGAATGATCTCTCCTCTCTATCCCAGCTATTATTGATCAATAATACCGCTCATAATAAATAATCAACATTGGAAGTTCTTAAAAGAACAAAGTTGCAACAAATTGATTTTTTTAAAACCATGCCCTCAGGTCTGAATCTATCTTTGCCAAATAATAACGAATGTGTACAAGCAAATAGAAACATCAATAATCGCAAGGCTACAGACTTTCACAATATCCATAATATCTTCTTTAAACTGGAAACTTAGAAAAATACATTTTAAATAACAATTGGCCTTCATTTGAAAAAACAAAAGAGCAATGTTTTTTCGTTGTCTGGGCTTGTACAACATAATGTCCATGTGCAATGGATGGTCCAGCACAAGAAAGAGTTAAACTGGAGCATTCAGTTTACATGGGCACCATGCCCAATTGTATGAAACTCCAGTGTTATTGAGTTACATTCCTAGTTTAGACATTGGATCCAGGGTCCATCATAAGAACCACCATGAGAAACTAAAGCAGGCATGGGAGACATATGGAAGTGATCGTGCTCAGCGTTAGCTCAGAATACAGTAAGTCGGCATTTACCCAACATTTGACCTGATGACGAACAATCTCAGCTGAGGCAGAAGCAGCTCGTATCCAGGACTGTCGTATATAAAAGGTTTGGGTCATACAAACAAAAGTTAAAAAAAATATTTTAAAAAAAAACTGAAATCATTCATCAGAATTATTTTGTAATGTTTATATTATTCTAATGTGCCATTAATCATTTTCACATCCTGTGAGAAGAGGGGTGAAGGGTTGGACAAGGGTTATTAGACAGAGAAATATTGTCCCTGAGCTGTTTAATATAAAGGATCTAGGATCAGTGTGTTTTGCTCTGAGGTAACCATATGTAGGATTTTGATGAAAAGATACAATAGCTGCTCGTTTTTCAATTCTTTTTAATTCATTTTCTGGACAGAACTGCTCCTAGGGAATATGTATTCATTATACACATTCTATCTTAAAATTAATGTATAATTATCACTTATTGGCCATTCCATCAGAACTCAAACAAGGCCCCACCTAGCCTGCTTTGATTTTCCTACTTATTTGTGTATAGTCACTACTACATTATACAATTAAATCATGCAAACGTTCTTGCATTACCATAACCTGTGTTCCTCTGATCTAATGGGGCCGTTTCACTTCTGGCCCTTTTTTACAGCCAGTTTCAAGCCTGTTCACTCCATCGCTGGTAGACGAAGCCATGGAATTTCCAGCACTCATGGTTCACACAGTTATGTAAATAAATAAACCACACATGCAATAATATTTTCAACGTGTGAATGTGAAGTCATGAGTTTAAACAGTACATGCGTTTGTGCGACTAAATTTGTCTTTCAGAATCGACGCACAAGTAATGACCAAATTAAGATTGATTAAATCAATGTGACCCAAATTAACTTATATGCACACTGTGAGCTGGTTCACAAATGTTAAAGTTTCCTTTGCCGTAAAGTACAATATCTCTCTCCTATATCTAGCCTAGCCTGTCAGTCGTATATCCAATCATCAAAAATATTTCTGTCAGCATATGGAATAGATTGTACGTCCATGAAATAGCATAATTTAGATCACTTGTGATGAGAGCATGAAACTTTCTTTGCTTAACATGATCTTAAAACTTAAAAAAAAATGTGAAAACACTACCACTTACAGAAATGGCCTCCCTTGTGTAGAGAAAATAAAATATTGAAACTGTCCATGGGCAGAGCTTGGAACTAGCGGATTACAGTTGTAAATGTAAGATGCAGAAATGTGTGCACATACATGTGACATGTACTCACATACTCATTTTTATTCATGAATGAACGCATACACTAATATACAAGAACAGACTGACTCTACTATTAATACGCTGACATCATTTTACACCGTTCAGTACACCTTTTCACTTTTACGACAATGGAAGTTAGCTAAATAGCTTCATTTAGTTTTCATTGTGATAAACTATTTTGCACGCAGCTTTGCAATTTTCCGTAAAACAGAATTCTGTAGCAATCATGCTAATGCAAGTGCCTTTATCCAGTTATGGTTGCGTTTCCCGTCTATGAAAAATGTATCAGTGTAAAGTGTAAAATACAGCATTAAAATGTTACCTCTGGGTTCATACTCCATTCAGATTGCTGGTGTTTCCAGAGTTGTTGATTACTGAGGTTGCTCTGTATTGAACATACAGTCTCAGATTAAGTCTCAGTTTAAGATTTTAGTTTGATATCTCAGTACTTGCCAGGAGTATTTGATGACTGAGTTTGTTTTTATAATTCTGGAAGAAATGCCCTAGGATCTGAAAGACCTATGATGTGAATATGAGCTGTTATTTTTTTATTCTTATCATGAATATTAAATTTACCACAATGCAAAGTCCCTTGAGCCATGGTATTGTATAGCCGATGTATGGGATGGATTTATTATGGTAACATGTATCAGGAAATCTGTCAGTGAAGGAAAAACAAAAACAGATTTTCAGGTTGTCGTAATACATATATTACCCTGCCTATAAATATCTTAAGAATATCTTTAGACATTGACTGACATAAAAGCACATTACTACACTGCATCAGAGTGAATTATTTTATTTTTAAAGCCTTATTTTCAAGTAAAAGTTGAAAAATCTATTACAAGGACAGTAATGTATTGTACATATACACATACTTCATGGTAGTGCTTAGCAAACAAACTATATGACAGTCATGATATCCGTCTCATGATATGGACTATGATCCATTTGTTTAGGTCAAGGGATCTGTACATGTCTATTTAATGAGAAATCATATGAGAATATTAATAATTTTATTGTGGGTCAGGATAGAAAGTGCCTTTTTGCGGTTTCTCAACAGATCAGTATTCAATACACGAAGCAGTCTTGTTGCTGAAGAGGAAGTCATCGCTACCTGTGAATTTTGGTATCAAATATCAATAGCAATATCAGAAGCAGTTCATTCAAGGCGTTTTATTATTTTCGGCTATCTCGTCCTTTGTCTTTGTAACATCTTATTTACGAAGATGTTTGGACCGAGGAAACATCACAGAGGAAACATGGTTCATGAATCATGGTCCCTAATCACACTCAACCTCAAATAAGATCTCACAAATATTTTGGCCCCGTGGCACACCATACAGCTAAATCCACTCTCCCACATCAAATTAGTAACCAATGCTATTACACCCCCTGTAATATATTACCTATTACCTACAACAGAATAACCCAGATGGGATAAACGGTATGTCCCCATTTGTTGTGTTTTCAGAAAACTGTGTCCATATTTTACCTTCAGCAAATGTGTGAGCACACACCTGTTGCCGTTTCTGCATGCGCATGTTTGCCTTGAAATTAACCGCGCCCTCTGTTTCAGGCAGCTCCAGCCTTTTCAATCGTACCGCAACAAACACTTACGCTGACAAGAAATAACACGTGCACCGCAATGACTAAGCAATCACAAACCATCATAGATCTAACAACCACTGTCCTTAATCTGCTTTTATGGTACAAAGTATATGTTTTCAACTTTATCTAGCAAATGGTCAATAGTATACATTAAAGAGAGCACAATATAACTATAATATTAATGTAAATAAACTTTTTGTAAAAGTTATACGATTCACTCAAAGCGTGTACTGTCATTACACTCTTACTGTCCGTCTTATTGTAACCAATGGCATCAGAGCAGGTTTATTAAAACCCTTTTGGCAGTGCTGTGCAAGTCCAGATGCTATTTATTAGCTGGGTTGAAATATACAGAGTTTAAAATAACTAATAAAATGAAATCCTGACCTTCTGATTATGGTAACACCACAGGAGCTTGTTGCAAAATTGACAGCTATTTGCCCTGGGGTTTTGGAATGACTCGCTGTGAGAAACTTATCCAAAGTTTCTGCTCTTCAAATAGTATTTTCTTGTTTTGTCAGCTTGATTGCTACTGGTAACGCATGCTTGCTATTTCTCTCAAGGGCCATCTTGACATTCTTGAGAGCATTAGCATAATTGTTGCAGGAAACGACATGCTGGTCTACATGTCTTGTTGAAAACAATCACAAAAGGATACCCACGCTAATTTATTCCCAACGGTGCATTACATTGAATTGCAGTACAAGAGTATAGGAATGACTTTGGGGGGGGAAAGAAAAAAAAAAAAAAAAACAGCAGGTGAAATCTGCATTAGTGCACTATGTCAATCAATCTGTTCAACACCCTTTAAAATCACTACTCTTGAAATGTAAAACAGGGAAAGTATGCAGGCACTTAGACACACAAGATTCCACAACATACTAATTTTCCCACTGTCATGCTCACAATCATATTCATTCATTGCAAAATGTCCCAGACATTATCAGTCAAATTCCAAATTGCAAACACAAATGTGGTTAATAACATTTGCAAAGACAGCAGAGGTCAGAGAGCTGTTATGTTATGAGTTGATCAGAATTGTGGTATGACAAGCTGCTATATAGAACCCACTTGTATCCAATGTCAATCACCAAGACACATAGCCCGGTGTAAGGAACACAAAACCTAGACCCCTGATCAAAGGGGAAACACAAATATGGTCTAATGAGTGTAATAAAACTCTAGAATCAAGACAAGATACTGAACAGAGCTAACTAATCAGGAACGGTGAGATTGGTCCCAAATTTTATGGTGCTCTGAGACGGGTGCTCTGTGCATAAAAAGTGCTATAATTTTTACATGATGAAACCAAAGTGTACATCAACTATTTAAAAGCTGGGAATCAACAGTCCAATTGCATGTGAATTGTTTAATTGCAGGCCAAATCAATGAGGAAAAAAAGTGTCTTTGTTGCAGGCTTGGAGGGCATAATACAATATTTACATGTAGCTTTGTGTTTTGAATGACTTTTTTTTTTTACTATGAACATTTCGTCATGGTGGAATTATCATTTCCCAAACACAGAGGTAGATGAATACATGCGCAAAAGATGCAGCCAGGTGCTCACACAGGTGTTCGGTTCTTCCATTCCTTTGTGTTTCTTTTTTCAGTTTCCTCATCTGTAACTGGACACTGTGTCCTCTTACTCAGCTCTTTCCCAGGTGAGAATTCGATTCCAGTCAGTTTCTCATCCCTGCTGACAAAGCAGCCATCTGCATCAACTGCTACTGACATCTAAAGAGCTGATAGGTCATGCTGAACAGCTAGCATATTGTGGAAGACTGATACATGGATTTGGGGCATCTCTGGTCAGCTCTATTGTTGTGAGAATTTGAATGATTCTTCAGTCCCTGAATAGGATCCAGTGTCTAATGTCATACTTTTCTCCAGTTTTTTACTGTGTTTTTTTTTTTTTTCCCACATTTCTGCCATTTACTAAAATTACAAATGTATATGAATTTACAAGGGTGTCAAAGTTTTATATTACTTTAATAGAAAAAAAAAGAACTCAGGAAAAATTCAGATCCATGAATATTCGACTGTTCAAGAACTAATTCGAATATTATTCTGAAATGTAGAATAATGTGCTGACATCAAAAATAGTGGTGTTTTCTGAGACTGATGTTATTCTGTTAATGCTGGATCATTAGGGACCTGGGGTTTAATTCTTTCCATGATATGACTGTGACCACAGTAGGAGCTCATAATGCAGAAAGGGTCCCCCGAAACGAAGCAGCGTGCGCGTCTCCTGCCTATGCAAAAGATCCTAACAGCTGATTTGTCAACTGCAGATAGCTTGGCTTGTCTCTTTATCTTGCGGTCTTGGGATCAGCACCAACACACCATCGATATCAGATGTCTGTGATGCGACCGTGATGTCTCTTTAACCGGGACGGGAATCACGCCGAGTCCCCCCAAAACGAAGGGAGGTGGGTGCCGGGGAGGGGGTGCTTTGCGCACGTGGTGAAGATCCTGCCAGTTTATTTGCAGGCTTAGGATAGCTCGGCTTATTTCTTTATCTTGTGATCTTAGCTTTGGTATCAACATGCCATTGGCATCAGATATCCAACCTCTGTAGAAAGCATTACTTGATCCAATCTATTTTTGTAGACTCCCCCCCCACATCGTTCTGTCCCTGTTTGTTGTGTCCGTTGCCTCTTGCTCTGGATCCACTGGAGGCAAGCCAAACTCCCCCACAAAATGTCATATATCAAATATAAAAGGTCACGTCAACCGTGGCTGTTATGTTTCTATTCACTACAGCAATCAAATCGCTGGTTTCCACAGCACCAAAAAGGAATGAGTAACTTACAATATCTCCTTATAAACTAGTAGAGGCAGCCTCTGTCTGGCATATTATAATGAAGCAGTTAATAACACCATCCCTATTGACTCTTCAGCCCCAGTCTTTGGCAATTTTAGACCGCAGAAGAAACAGGAGGCGAGCATTCTTTTGCAGTGGGAAGGACAGCAACACGTAGATGAACTTGAAAAGGCACATAAGTCTGACCCATGGCCTTTGACTTTGTTTTGGCTGTTAATGTAAACCAAAAGCAAAATCCATACGGGTGGCCTCCAGTCCACTTCATAAGGGCATAAGGGAACACCCTCCACCCCTCCTCTCCCCGGTAATGCTAAACAGACACACTCATTGTTTGTGCTTAGCAATAGGTTTTGTATAGTTGACGACTTTCAAAATTGATCAATACAGTCATCGTTTTTTGCCATGGGCAATATTGAGCTACATTATGTATTATATTGTACATTTTTGTCAGTTTGAGTTCAAATTAAGTTCATGTTTCATCGTACAATCATATCTGTATTTTAACTGCTGGTTATGCATGGTATTTATTGCAGCATTCCATGTGTAGCTCCAAAGTCAATGCGAGCCTTAAATATGTCCCTAAATCTTATGATTCAAGAATCTACACTGAAACTACAATAATGTCTCCCCCTAGTGGGACAGTAAATCACCTCCCTAGTTTGTCCTCCCCTCAGTAAAACAGAAATGCACACCAAAATAAATTAGGTTCAGCACACTAATCAAAAATGTAATTGCATAAATAACAGTGCAAATAGGACATGAATAGATAAGTCACATGCTCTTTGCAAATCTGTCACAGACTTTTTTTTTTATTTATGGAATGTACCACCAAATGTGGTTTTATATACGTACACCACATATACACTTGAACATCACGTAAACGTTGCACTATTTCCATATCATTAGAAGCGATTTCCAGTTATGAATATAGTGTGCTTTTCAAACTTTTTTTTATCCTGGTATGTTGAGTAGTTCGAAAATATTACCGTTGAATGTTGTGAATTTAATTCCTACTTTCCTATAATTCCTTGTGAAATTGTATCTGTAAAACAACATGAGTCAACAAACAGTAAAGAAAATAAACTGTAAAATAAATAGTGCTAAAATTGTTCATCACCATTTCCTTTTCTGGCAGAAGAAAGAATTATTCATTCTGTGCACACTTTCAGCTTTTTGGGAAATAAGTGACCTTTAACTGAAACGCTTTCTATCTTGGATGCACTGTTTCTTTTCTTTTTTTTTTAACTTGGCAATAAAAACAAAGAGAGTCCTCAGGTTATGTTTCCTCCCCTTATCTTCTTCACATTCACGACGACGATGGCCTTCCCTCCCCCTGTCTTCCATTTCCTGAGGTCCTGGCCCCTTTTTATCGAAGTTCGACCAAGTTAACAGAGCATGACACCATGGCCATTACTGTCAATTGGTCCTTCTTTTCCGCCCTTTCCTCAGGAGAGAGGGAGTAACGCACTCTGTGAGCACGATAACACAGTTTTCCCAGGCCGCTCACCCTAATAACTCCGTGATGGTCTGTACATTGAAGTGTCAGACGGCTATCTAACCCATTCACCTCAAAGACCTTTTTTTGGCTGTCCCAGGTTTTATTCATTCTTTTCTTATCTCGTCACTGTCATATGGAAGGGATGAGAAATACAGAGCTGTTTGTTACAGCCACAGTTATGTGTGCTCTCCAAAAGGCAGAGCGATGCTATAGGGCTATAAAGTCTTTTACCGATCGTTGCACATGCTCTGTGGTGCATGGTGTAACTAGATTATGGAATTCCCAAATCCACCTTTGCAAGGTACACCCAGAGTACAGGTATTTCTAATTGAACCAGTAAGTCCAAACCTTTGAGATACCCACATCTAAAGTTTGCTCCAGCTTTTTGGCCTTTTTTTTTTTCAATTTCATCATTAATGTAATGGTACATATAATATCTGATCTTTTTAAACGACACACAGTTTTGACAGTGCAGTAGGTAGTCCACAATACAGCACTCTTGCATTCCAGTTATGATATTTTTTTTGAGACATAACTGAATTGGAATGACTACACTCCAATCACTATAGTGGCATGTGATTGTAATACGTATTTTTGAAAAATACATAACTCAAAAATACACAAGATATGCAGCTGGAAATACAAATGGCATTTTTCAGGTTTGTGACACTCATAGCAGAGAGTGTGTGTGCTCTGCACTTTAAGTAGACACACATTTTTTACAGTGCCTTTAAGAAATCAATACAACAACTGTGTCATCACTTTAGACCTGGTTTTGGTCAGCCTTAATGGAATAGCTTTGCGGTGAATCAAAACCGTTATACGTAAAAAAGACATCAGACATCATCTTAAAATCAGCTTCCCCAAAAAGGATGCAAATTAATTTGCTATTTCAAGATTGTGGACATTAATGGAGAAATGGCAGTGGAGAAATGGGGACATGTGTTAGTATGAAACTAGCAGAACAACCTTGCGCTACCATTGCTTGGTTCAGAGTGTGAGACAGGGCCCTTAGGGTCATCCCAATGCAAGCCATTATTATTAAAAATAAAACATTACTATCAAAAATGAATGCAACTGTGCCTCTCAAAAGCAGAAAATTACAGAATTGCAAGGCTTGATTTAGGAGTACTCTGAAATATTTTTTGTTTTGTACCCCCTCATTTTGGGGTCACATGGCCATAGTTATAGATCAAGACCTGCCATGTGTGAACATGGTCTGGTGGTAACCCTTTACCTCTGAGGATTCTATGGGTATTTTGTAGAATTAGCTGTTTCTTGAATAGTGCATTCAGAGATGTACATTATCACAGAAAGAGATTTGGATATAAATACATTCACCGATTCTGTGCAGTGCACACAGTTAGAGGCACATCTCTGACAGACGCAACCCAATAAATGCAGGCTGTTTTCGCAGGCTGACCGATAAAAGAAGTCCTTCTGCACAGCTGCGATTAAATATCTCCACAGGCTGACTGATAAAATGAGTTCCTTCCTCAAGTTCAGCTGAGGGTTTTTAAATCTGAACTTTGCCAATACATGTCAGGACTTTTTTTTTTAATCCATTCAATTTCTCAGTCACCAAAACAGGGCAAGCTGCCAGAGCAAAACTTTGAGTTTTGCAGTTGAGTGTTTTTGGCCATCACAACAAAGATCACCAGAGGATGAATTGTGCCCTATTCAATGAGCTTGACTACTATCATGATAAACGTCCAAATTAAAAATTGCCAAGAATTAGATTATGTACTTTTTTCTTATAGCCATTTTAATTTCAAAATGGTCTTTTGAGCCAGTACCCCAGTTTTGTGGTTTTGTTTTAAATATCACTAAGATGTTAGTTACAAAATATTAAACTGAGTGATTGAAAAGTGATTGCAGGTGCCAGAAGAACTATATGTTATCCTGAAAATCTTCTTTCCTAGTCTAAACACCTGAGATAATCCTTTATATTACGACAGATACCAAGGGAAATGTGTGATAGAAAGCTTTCACTTTCTGTTGTAATAATAACATTGCAAGAAAAGCTAGACTCTGCAAAGAGAAATGTCAGTCCATAGTTACTTTGAGAAATGATGGCCAATAAGGTCAGGAAAATCACAAGTTTCTTCAAGAGGCCAAAGCCAAAAGTCAAAAAGCTACAATGAAACTGGCACTTAAGATCTGCACAAAGACCTTTATGCACTTAGTCATTCAGTTGCCAGACTAGCTGGTTAAGCAGTGACATGCAATAAGTTTTGAATATGGGCTTGCCGTTGCCCTTGTAATACCTCTTTTTAACACAGGATGGCGATAAGATACCAGAGTGTGTAACACTTTGAAAACCCTGCGCATAGCTGAAGACAAACCCACATAGCAAATAAAGTATTCCATAAATAAAAGTTTATAAAAACCTCTAAATGTAGTATTCCGCATATTAGCACAACCATTCATAGTTCACTGACGACACTGACATTTTAACCTCCAGATTTTAAACAACCGTACTCCCACGTTGGAAAAAAAGTGCAGTTCATTTTAAAAGCTTTGTACCATTATCATTGTTTTCTCTCTCCGTCTTTTATTGGTGTATGGGGAAGGACGAGATGAGCTCTGATTTACAGCCAATTTCGACCGTGGCACTCTAACAGCGTAACCCGTGGAAACCAATCAATCAGACTTAGATAAACAGAACTGCTTCCTGTCATCTTTTCCAACGGTGGGAACTAAATGGTTCACATCAAGTGTATTTTGTCATTTATTACTTGGTCCATTATATTTCAAAGCAGAATCTTCCTTCAGAATCCCTTGTAAACAGACCCAGGTTATTGACAATGCCACACACAAAAAAGTGATTTTATTATTTCAAATGATAAGGCTTCCGGCCTTGCTTTTCAGTTCTGCATCCAGTAGCCCATACTCTGTCACTTGTCTATGGTTCAGCGGAAAGGTTATATTACAGAAATTGTGTTCCTAACAGAAAGATCACTTTATCCTCAACTGTGAAATGCAAACCAGTGATGACAGACAACCCGCATCTACATTTAAAGGCACAATGGTACATCAGGCGTAGCAGTCAGATGGCATGTATTGGAAACGTATTCAACAGATTAATATGAAATAAAATAATGAAAGTTCCTATGAGAATTATCTTTGCGGTACATTACTGAACTTCCATAAGACACCAATGTTATACAAACCAGAGTTAAATATAACTAAAAAGTTGTGTTTTGTGATGAAAGAATTGAATTCAAAGATCGACAACAGTCTCCAAAATAGAACATACAGCAATGACAATAAGTTAAACATGAACTCTATCCATAAATAAAATAAATACATTACCAAATGACTCGACTTCGATATACCACAGTACATGTAGTCCAAAAACACACATGAGGAATACACTGGTAGATGTGTCTTGAATTGTAATTGTAGCTCCTTGTCTCCACTGGCTTGAACTTTGCACAGGTACGATATCAATGCTAATTCAGTTTTTGGAAGCCAAAGAACAATAGAAGCTTTGACAGAAACTAAAACATGTCTTTAAAATGTTTGGGCCCTAATTAATGTGGTTTAGCCCCTCTAACCGTACTTTTATGGGTGTTTTTAATTACCTATTACTCCCATCTACATTTTGTAGTCCATTTTTGTAGGTTAACTGATGACATATGAACGTATAGCTAATGTTCACATTTGCATTAGTGTTATCGGTGTTAGCATACTGCAGAAATGGCTGGCCTGGATAGCAGTTTTGCGGGCACCACAGCTTCTGAACACAGAGGTGCTGTTCAGTGGTTTAGATCTTTTTTTTTTTTTTTGGGTACAGTGCCAGAGATTGCCAGCATGACGTCCTGATGGCCGATCAGATTTTCCGGACCCCTGAAGGAGGAAATCATGATCTGATTGCAATGAGAGTAACCCGACTGACGGACGGTGAGCGAGTCAGCCCGTTCCGTCATTGCGCTGGAGGAGGACAGGACCCCGTGGGAATGTATAGGCTTCTGCGAGCTCAGTTCGATCTCCCTTTTTCAATGTCTACCCCATGGATCAATGACCTTTTGGAAGATGGGAACAGCTAACGTCACAACAAAACAGGGAAAGAATGGATGCACTCAAATGGGTAAAGAATGTCAGTGTAGCAAACAAGATGGGTCTGTGAAATAAAGAAAAACCGCAGAGTAATGCCACAATGTGGAAACATGTTTTCGGCACTCGACCTTTAGTTGAAGGTAACCAAGAAAATAAGACAAAGACACCACTGCGTTTCTGCCAACATGTCCTTCATGAGGGCGTAATAAAAGTAAATTGCACTTCAGGACTCAATGTAGCTTTGATCAGTCATGGAACCCTTCAAGTACATCAACAGTACAAAAACCGTATTCAGCGGCATAGAGATTACTATAGAAATCGTAACAAACAAATTTCTTCATTAAAGCCAAGATGCGTATACAATGCACATGGGCAATGTTGTTTATAAACTGGCAGATATGGATCTACAAAACATGGTAACTGTAGCTTGTTATTGTTTCCACTCATTTGAGCCGCGCACGGGTTTAATTCAATGTTAATTTGGTTTGTGGGGCTGCAGGACCTTGGAGCATGATACACACTGATCCGTCGGTGAATGAAACCATGCACAGCCTCAGAGTGCTTCTCCACAAACGTGAGTTTGCTCCTCTCACGTTGAAAAACGCACAGGACACAACAAGGACAGTGCCAGCTCTCATGCTCCCCTTCTCGTCTCTGCCTCTCCTCTTTGGTCCCATGCTAAACCCGTCACATCAGTACAACTAAACAGGAAGAGAAAGGACAGGACATTGACAGTGATGCTTTACCTAAATCATTTACAGTCCTTGGCTAGGTTGCTATGACAGTCATGGATGGGTATTTCTGATACACACTCTTTCTTACTAACAGTAAAAATAGCTGTCTTTCAATTCATTTTTAAAAGATGCAGAAAACACGTCCAGGCCATATTCATATAGAAAGACCCTAATGCATAAAGCACTCTTAGTCGACCTTTTTGATGCTTCTGTTCCTAACTGAGCCAGCAGGGTATTAATGGTGCATGACATATAGTCAATGGGGAAGTGTATGTTCAGTCCTCCCCATTAGTTAATCCCACAGGGGAATGGACAGCCACCAGTTAAAATGCTAAAAATCAATATTCTTGTCTCTACCTCTGAATGCATGTTTTTTTTTGACGACAGGATGAAGAGCATAAACAGGGGCAGAGACACTGGGCTTGAAGTTGCGTAATGGAAAGCTAATTTTACCCCGATATCAGCAACACTTCTGGATTACAAGTGAATATTGGACAAGTATTATGAGACCTAATGATGACACAAATATGCAGAAATAAATAGATATGACCAGTTCAAAACAGGATGAATAAACAATTTTTGCCAAAAGTATTTAGTAGTGCTAAGGCCTGTGTTTATTATTATTGTTTATTGTTATTATTATTATTATATTATCATTATTACCAGGGGGTCTCAGTGAGATACATATTCTCCCAAGGAGGCAAAATATTAAATATCAAATGTATATATCAAATTTTGTTCAAAGTTTACAGGTAGGTCTCTGTGTGGTGAAAACACAACCAAACTTCTTTGAAGTATTAGTTAGTAAAACCTTTTGTGTATTTTGTATGAAATTTTGTTGAGTTTTACTTACTGAAATGTAGCTGAGTAATTACTTTAGGTAAACAAACATTCATGCACTGACATTATGTACGTAAATATATACCCTTGCGAGTTCTACAAAAAAAAATAAAACGTAAATAAAAACTTTTGACTTTTAACCTAAATTGCATACATTATAAGCCAACTGACACTGTCACTTCTTGTCAGTCCTTTGTGAGATTTAATTTTGTCTTTTGACATTTAAAACATTTTTTATCAGATCAAGCTTTAATTAGAACTTTAAGCTTTGTGAGAAAATAGACAATACAGACATTTCAAAGTGACCGGTGAATACAACTGGTAAATGAGCAAACTGATTGAAATAAAAAGCATCAGCTATGCACAGGAAATGTTCCAGAATAACTGAAAGGAAGTAGACTTTGAGTGGTCCAAGACTACACAACTGTCTTGCAAACATTTTCTCTGTGATAAATGTTCATTCTGCCATGTTATTCAGTAGGCTATCCTAATAATTTCTTCACCCTAATATATATATTTTTTTAATTTCTTGAAAGCCAGTTTTATGGTTCTGCAAGAATTGCTTTAATTGCTATACACATTCCTTGCCATGGTACTAAGTGCATTTAAAACTTGTTTCAAGCTCAGTGAAATTTCATCAGGTATGGAGGGCTCCTTGTCATGACTACAGACATTAGGTGCAGCGGTGGCTTTCTGCTGCTGCCATAAATATGACCAGGGCTGTGCTGGAAGAGGGATACAGACATATAAAATGCTACGCTGTGCTTGCTGGTGGAGCAGAGGCCTACAATCCAAATAATGATTCAGGACCTATGAGCGGTGGCAGAACAGCCGCGGCAATCTATACGGAAGAGTGGAGGATAGCTCGGACATAACTGCCCTTGCTCCTTTTTTGAGAAGGTTACAGTGTCAAGATATCGCTCCCCTACCTCTGAGGTCAGTCCTTGAATGCATGGACTGCACTCTGTTGTGAGATCAATGAACGGAAATGATGCATAGCAGGTTGCTAATGCTAATGATTTTGAGTCATAGCTGTGCGTCAAAGAGACAGGCAAAGACCCTAACTGAGCAACAGTATAGACACTTCAATCCCGCCTTTTAGAACAAGGTCTTGCAAAATCGGGGAGAGATAACCGAAAATGGAATGTAGGACTCTTGAGTTGTTGGATGTTGAGGTCAGTGGTAGCAAGGTGATAGTGTTACATGCGAGTTTATGAGGTAAACTAAGAGCTAAACAAGGCTGTAAGTATCTGCTGTCAAGGGGTAAAGAAATATACTCATACGAACCTCACATGCAACACCCTAGCATACCATGCACGCCATCCTCAGGTCCACGGAAGATATCTAAAATGATTATTCTGGGCATGAAATGGCATCCAGTGAAGATAAAGGTGCTTACCGGATCACAACGCCCTGACACCCACAGTGCGATCTCTCTTGTGTCCGCAGTCAGCTCCAGCATGCAGTCTTCAACTTTGACCGACCAGCGCGGTCTGCGTTCCTTTGTTTGTTCAATGTTTCAGTTGTTTTCTAAAAGCTAGTTACCGCCCTCCTTCCTTTTCTGGCACACACTGCGGTGGGTCTCCAGGCCATGGCTTTCGAGGTCTTGGGCTTCTAAATGCAGGACTAATGGCCTCGAGATGGCCATTACCAACCAGATTTATACCTGCTGGCATCCAATCACTCTGCCCACTTTCCATGAGGCCCAACCCAACAATTAAAGGCACAGGTGCACTTTACAATGACTGTCTCAAGCCCAAGGATAATTACTGTTATAAGAATAATTTATTCTGCAGCTAAACACTAAACATATATGTATGGATCTTTATGAATTTTTTTTACAAATTTAAAACAAATTTCATCCTAGACTTAAGGAGATGACCCTAAATGTGCACATAGGATCCAGCGCACATCCTCCTGACCTTAAAAAAAGAAGAAACCTTGTGGGTAACCATGTGAAATATGACCACAGCTAACCAAAAGTGTCATTTGAAATGAGCGACGCTGCCATTGGCAGTTTAGGTGCTATTGATAACTGAACGAGCTTGCACTTTCATGAAACAAAGTTTTAAGGCAGAGGATTTGTGAAGTCGCTTACGCAAAATTATTGGGAAAAAAAGGAATGACTAAATGTAGGCAGTGATATGATACAATGAAATGATACGAAACTGACAATGGAACCAAAAAAATACAAATTAGGCTGACTGGGTCTGGGGTAGGGTTGTTTGTACGATGTGATTTTTTTATTAATTTTTTTGTAACAAAGACTAGATTGTTGTTTCCACACAGTCACTGGTCTCAGACTTTCTCCCTTAAATAAAGTAAATAAAGTGTTTCTAACTTGTAGTCTTTTCTAATTCCTGATTTTATGATTGTGAGAATCTGGGTCCCCAGCTACAAGTATGACTGCAAAGTTAGCACACCCTTACTATCTCTTATTTTATTTAATGTCTTTAGGATTTAGTGTTTGTTTGTTTAGGTAGTGAACCACATGTACAAACCTACGTGATGAATTCTTATCTTTGTCTTCCTGTTGTAACTAATTATTAAATTATTTTTCAAATTTTCCTTCTGTTTATCGCCACATTCAGACATCCTGCAATGAATGAACACACCCCCCTTTGATTCACCTCCACCCCGTTTTGCGTGAAATTTAAAGGTCTAAGCCCTCTAAAGGGTAAGCATTTCTCTCACCCTGTGTCTTGCTGAATGGCACTAAATGAACATAACAATGAAGAATGAAGTTGGGGAAGGAGGAAGTGATGTCACGGCTCTGTGGAATGGGTTGAGGCCCATAAATCTCTCCCAGCTAAGGGTAAATTTTTTTTTTTTTACTCCTCCCCCCAGCCACAACAGGTACATTTTATTTGTGATATGGAGCATGATCTCGTTGGATGTTGTTCCTGATGTGCTTGTTAGCTGATGTGTAATGAATCTGGCAGCTAATAAGTTTTTCCGTCTCACTTTCGTTACAGATGAACCAATATCTCATGTCCCGGCCACACCAGGACCTTTGACCCACAGAGAAGTCCCCTTAAAATATCTAGAAATACAAATGACTATGATAAACAGGACTGATAAATATATTCTCCCTCAAAACAGGAAAAAGAAGTAAGATAGCGATATTGCCTACTTTGGGAGTTGCATAAACGCTCACCACCCCAAGCAACAGTGTGTAGTGCTGGTACCACAGGTTCGATTCAACAACCGCTGTGAGTGGTTCAAATTCACCTGTGTGGACTGAGACAGTGAAGAGGACTGGTGCTCAGATTGTTGACTTAAAATTACAATTAGTAAAATGTATAAACATGCTATCCTAATTTGCCAATCAACAATTCCTTCTTTAGCTGTTAATTTATAATTGCAGATCAATAAGTTTTCTTGCTGATTTATCATTGCCAATCATTCAGTGTAAGTGCATTATTTTAATTGTTAATCAATAATTATTTACTTTCTAATCATTTAATGTCATTATTATTGAATTGGCCTGCATTTTTGTATTCTATGACAATGGATATTTGGACATAGAATTATTTTTGCGACTTTAAATCTGTTGTATCGTTCTCGCCATTTAATACTCATGTCTTCCTGAATGCAAACTATATTTGTTTTACCATCACAACATGATTATTGTTATTGGCCGTCACAGCTTAGATTAGCACAAACGTTTGTTGACATAGAAATGGGAAGCGATTTCTCACCTGAAAAATTGGCAGCGAACAGTTAAAAAAAGGCTTTATTTCCTCTTTAAACTCAGATGAATCAGCGTCTTCCCGCTCAGCAAATTAACTTTTTTCAGTACACACAATGGACACCTGCACCCCTATTACAACCTGTGCACTTTCCATTCTACAGGTGTACCACTGGACAGTATGAGATGTGAATCTGCTGCAGGGAGATACCACAGGTATCTGAAGACTGACTTGGTTTGTCATATAAATATATCACAGTGATTCATATACTACTATAGTGTTATCAATCACCAGCTCCCCTTAGCCATGATTCTGCTTGGTGGGCCACTCTGGTCTATTCCAGCCAATCATAAACTTGCACTAAGTTTTGTAACTCTCAGTCATGACATTCTGATGTTTTCCTGGTCTCAGCCGTCCAGAAGCAAATACGTTTTAGAGGGGAGCTGAGTGATAGTCAAAAACACAAACAAGCGTACCACATAGTTGCATATTAAGCTCATGTTCATCATTGCAGAGGCAGAGCAGAGCATACTGGTGTTGAATTTCAAGAGCTAAACATTAATTCACAGGTCTCGCCATCCCAGCCCTGACTCACATGTTGTTCTTTCTTCCATATCTAACATACAAACTACTTGTTTCCCTTCCTGTATGATCAAGTTATTGGCAGGTCTCTCTCCATCACTGCATGCCTCCCAGTATCCCATCCTTTACTAATCCAGTCAACCTCCCCAACTTCCCCACAACCGATCGATGGATCTCCTTCTCCATGTTACTTCGAATCGTGTTGTGTCCTTGAAAGCGGTGGACTCAAAACTGCCACCACACAGCTGCCTAATCAATTTTCAATTCCCGAGTGTCAGGGGGTTGATTTGTACCTTTTCATGTCATTCAGTCTGAGCTGTAAGTAAACTGTGAAGACAGCCTAAAACACTGACGAACATCTCCTAGGGATGGATATACAGAATAGCACGTAACCCCCAACCTGCAAATAAAACACTTTACCCATTTGCTTTGGCGAATGCATGCATTTAACAATGTGTTTTGCAGTCATTACAGGTATGTCACACACAGAAGCCCGGTCAGGTAGTCCTTGGGCTTTCTGCATGGATGGTCCGGGTTCTGCTGTCAGTATATTTCAGTAAACTTAGATTGGCTTCAAGAATATGGCATTGTGGAGGTATAATCAATGCGGAATCATGACTTAAAGCTTTATTAGGTTTTCAAACATTGGAAAAAACATAAATAAATAAGGTCTTTCATTTCAAATACAGTCTGAAGGCCAAACAACCTTTCACTTTCCCATAGTGCTTTATTGGTACATATGTATTCGGTGGGTCTCTGGGCGCAGAATGAATCATGGCCAAACATTGTATTGCTTTTCATATGTATAGAACCCTCATGGCAATATGGACGCTCAAAAACAATGCAAAATTGCAGATCACACGCTTTTGATTTGATATGCAAATACATACTCTTGAAATTCATGACACTGACTTCACATATCAAGACGGTTGCATAATATGTTTATTTACATTATGTAAAATATGTGAATCGTTATCCAGTGCTGAACTTTTCACAGCTTTATATCCATCAGCAATGGAGCAATCAGCATTTAAAAACAGCTATAATTTTCCTTGTGTAAAATAAAAGGCCAAAATTGAGGGTTCTCCCCAAAGGCTCAAGCAACACAAGATATAAATACTAGAAACTTAAAATGAGTGTTTCTCATCTTATGACAATAAATAGGAGGATATGTGACTTGTTGTTGTCCAAGAAGCTGATAGAGACAATCTATCGCATCGCATTAAACCAGGTCATTTTGAAGAAACTATACAAAAAGATTAATTGATACAATATAAGACTTATGGTTAAACTGTACCATGTCCATGTGTCATAGTCTCACTTGGGGTCTACTGTCTGGAGATAGCAAAGATGGCTGGTCTGAAGGTGAAATGGATTCATCCACATGTTTGAGTAGGTGATGAAGAACCCACAATGTTGGCAGCGTGAAACACGGGCTTAAGGAAATTGTGTGTTTTCCAGGTCATTTTCTGGGTTGTTTTCTGTGTCTGGCTTTGCCCATAGATGATCGGCTTCGGAAAGGAATTAACAGAGGAATCTGGTTGAGTAACAAATAAAAGGCATTTTATGGCAGAGTGAAATCTATTAGCAAAGAAACTACAGCATGCGGTTTTAAAATTACGGAAGGATTTGAGGGAAAATTTTTCATAATGGAAGTATAGCCAGATTCAGCAGGTGAGTTATTGTCTTCAAAAAATTCTACGACTGCAGGAAAAAGGCTCAAAACAGTATCATCAAGTGATTAAAAGATAACTTCAAACACTTTTCGTGTCTCTTCTAACTTGTCAGACACCTCAACCCAATTACTGGATATTTCTAGGGTGTGTCTTACTTACTCACCTACACAGGCAGAGCTACAATTATGGCGTTAAAGTTAAGGAGCAAGTAGTTGCCAATGGCCAGGGCTGCTTGCTCCCATGTCTCTCACGTCCCCTCCTTGACATTGCAGCTGAAGCACTTCAGGGTACCACCGTGATCCCTCCTCCATTTGTAAACGATGTATGGATCCATACAAAATCTGGCATGCACATGGTAGGTCGAGCTTTATTTTACTCGACCTGCAGCACCACCAGAACCTGAAATTTGAACAAAAAAAAATAAATAATGAAAACACACTTTTTCAATTCCCTGACAGGCACAATACAGGAAGCAATAAAATACTGAAATACCTTCATAGCTCGATGACCCTTAAAAACAGATGGCCACTGACAGTAGAGATTTCCGCCCAGGTGTTTAACCCCTCCATGGTGAAGTCACAGTTGTGAACGCCAGTTAGGCCCCATGCACACTGCTCCATTCCTGACATATTCTTACACATATTACGCACTCCTTAAACACCCTATTTACACAGCCATTCCAATCTGTCTTAAGGTACAAGTTAAAAGCTGATACAAGTTGTGATCCCGCAATTGGTATGAATAAAAACGCACCACGTATCTGCACTTTAAGGATTAATTTAGGCCGCATACAGAGGAAATACACAGCATATTGATGCAATGACGTAAAAGCAAATTTGTGTCTTGCCGAAATTGCCGGGGGGGGGGGGGGGGGGGGGGGGGGGTTTTTTTTTCCTACAAAACTAACAAACTAAACACGTAAATAAATAACATATAAGAATCTCTGAAATTACAGACCTCTGCAGTCATTATTAACAATGAAATTAAAGAACGTTACAAGTTCTGCACAAGTATTGCAGGAGTTCTCTCCATTGTATACTGTGGTAAATCTCTCGGTGCCTTACTCATGGCTCTGTCCAGCTTTTGTTCGTCGTGTACAGCTGTGCCACAGAGATCAATAAATGACGGCAAAAATGCTCTCAATCTCAATCTTAATTAAATTGATGTAATAACAAAATATAATGTTCAGTTTGAAATCCTTAACTGTATCTGTTACAACTGAACATAATTTGCTGTACGTATGAATGTACAACTTGCTTCACACGTATTGGCTAGCCTTCCATAAGATAATAGATCTTATATCACTAAACTGATCCTAGATCTGTGCTACAGGTCAGCTGCCAAGACTAGTCTGCTGATCTTTATATAAAGACGGACCACTTCGCACTAGAGAGTGGTAAATAAAGATTCAAAATTGGCAGCCAAGCATTATACACAAAAAAAATTGTTTATCTCTCATCTCATATTTTTTTTAGTTCCATGCTCTGATCTCATACATATTTATGTATTTTTCACTCAAAATACTTGAAAGGGACATGCATACATGATGGCAGGTCTGTATCAAGACAGACCAGATGTATAACATAGTCAGAAATATGGTTACCATGGTGACAAAGTAATGATCAAGAAGATGGAGTACAGGAGAACTTGAAATATTAGCAACCTGATAAAACAACTGTCTGAATCGCTTGGTACAACTTGCTTTAGGCACAAAAAATGGAAACAAATAATTCAAGTAAAGGTAACCTACAATGTTGCATCAATTCAAGTTATTCCATCCTCTCATTCCATCTCCTCTGTTAAAACTAGTCTGTGACTAGCCAAAAAGACAGCAAGCATTTTGCTGTGTAAAGTGTAGAGGAGTTGGCTATAACCACATGACAATGTAAATACATATTTAAAAAAAAAAAAAAAAATATCTATTTGCTGTGTAAACAGGCCCAAAGAGCTGAAGGAGGCAATTTTCAAAAAGTAGTTATTTAAGAACATCATGGAGGTGAACTGAGGCTTGCAGCTGGAAAAAAAAAAGACAGAAAACAATGTGTTCACTAGGGATGAGTTAGAATTTTCAAACATTTGACTCGTCACACTCGTGTACACATTCAAATAGCATGCCAAGGTACATTTATTTATTTAAACAAGAACACATAGCAAGTGCATTGAAAAAAGTGGACTTTACAGCCTAAAGACTAACCTTTGATAAACATTTTCATTGGGCTTTATCTTAGCAGACTATTCAATATATAAACTGGTAGCATATCCTTGGTTTTTGCAATCAAAACCAAAAACCACCATTCAATGTGAAAGGAATACCATATCATTTAACTGCTATAACCAATGTAGCATAGACTATCCTTGTTTTTGTTGGTGGTAGTCTCAAAAAGATGAATATGACGTGTTGAATTTTCACACGCTGTTCTTCTTGTTGGTGGGATAATTGTTAAAAAATACAGAACAGCCTATTAGGCTTTTAAACCGTTGTTATTAAAATGGCCTGTTTTTGAATGACATTTAATGCTATTAAGAAGGCACTTTTGAACCAAGACTGTAACTGTTATTTATTATTGGGGTGGGCATAAACGGTACAGTGGGGAGTTTTACATTTTTTTTTTAATATTTACTTTCAACAGCAAGAAAATATTCGAACTTCAATTTGGCCTGTCATGCACAGCCGTAGTGTCCCCTACACAACACAGCCATTTTAAAATAACTTAACTAAGCTCATTAACGGAATTATGATCTGATACATCATTCGCCCTGCTATTTTTCAGGTTGTGCAATGCTGAAAAGTAAGGGCATGGTTAGATAGGAAAGAGTACAACCATTTCATCGGAAGTCCAGTCAAAGTACGGACTGTGTTCAATACCCCTTCAAAGAATATAGGGGGGAAAAAAAACACTTACAATACAGTAGTTGATTCAGTCAGTCATGGCACAGTCACTATAATTATGTCTTCTGGCAGAGGAACCTCAGTGCAAGTGTCATCACATTCTAGACGGGTCCGTTTCGAAGGTATAATGTCTGATGTCCTGTCCTTCGCAGGTGCTGGGGCGGAAGGCGGAGGAGCTGTAGGCAAGCGGGAAATCCTTTCAATTTCAACTCCAGCGCTAACGGACTGGGCAGTCGCCTGGGAAGCTAGATTTGGACAAAAATAAACATGCAGACACTTTGACACGAAGTACAAGTTTGGTCAACAAATTCAGTTATGGTTCGGATAAGAACTGCAGTGAAAACAATCGACTGAAGCTCCGGTACCTCAACCTGGCCCTGACTCAGCTATCGCTCCCCATTCTGCCTGTCCCACCCTCCCTGTGCCAAGAACTGCACCCCACTGTAAACAGAACTGTAAATATGTAAAACTCCGCTTGACGATTTATGTCTCTGCAAACCGCTTCTCTAGCCTTGTCAATGCTCTAATTCTGGCTGGCCATTGGGATTTGTCTTATTGGCTTATTCAGCCGTATTACTCCATTTTGGCTAGCACTGGCTCAGTTACAGTGAGGGCCAGCTAACAAAATGTATGACAATTCATTATCAATACTATGTTGGTATCTATCCAATAGATTAGTCTACCACTAAACTCACCTTCTAAATCTTTATTTTCAGCATCAGGTGGGGAAGCTTCTTCATCGTCTCTTGCTCCAGGTGAACGTGAAGGATATCCTAGCAAGGGGTAGTGTCATATTCAGTGTCACTGTGCACACAAGCATACTTAACTTTTATTATAACTTTTTATGCCCACAATTTTATACATTTAACTTTCAGGAGATGTAATTAACTCTTGATATGCATTACAGCTGCAAAGATATTTAATATGTGAAAAATCATATTCACTTACTGAGAAAAAAGAGTTTGCAAGCAAGTACACTTTTCATTTTGGATGCATGTTTCACAACTAAGAGATGTTTTTGAAAGTTTCTCAATGGATGCATGCATCTGAACTACACAGAACATGAATCCTTGATGAGTTTTACAGTTATTCAAATATCCCACATGTTTTTTTGTGGTTTACGCTATGCAATATAAATATGTGCAGTCTGCAGATGAAAATTTGAGACTTACAAGTCTCTGCTGCTTCACCAAAAAGGTTGTCTACAATTAGAAATGAATTAATTCAGATATGTATTCATATTTATAGGGGGTGACACCATGACTAAATACAAATGCTCCATGACGAGAAGAGGATCACTATATCTGGCATCATATTCAGCCCTAAACCAAACCAAAAATCATCCACAGATACCTGGAAATGCACTCCCTACATTGGCTTTGTCAGGGTACTTCACAACAAGGATACTGAAAATGTAGGCCCACTGGTGTAATGACATCAAAGCTAGAGCACCTTTAAAGGTTGATTTTCATGTAAAACTATGTTCACAACAGCATTTGCGATGAATATCTCTATGAAAATCCCAATACAACCTTCCACATTAACAGAATACAAGAGGAGATTCTACAAAATGTACACCAAGTCTCTGAAGGTATACCAGAAAACCCCTCAATCCCGTTATGATTCTAAAGAGGAACACACTGAAATGGCACCATTCACCTCCACACAAATCATCCCTGTTCTGTTGTTCCTTCATATTTCCTTCATATTTTTGACTTTTCATATCATTAGTGACAAATAGGACATATGTTACATCCACTCACTACCCTGCCTTGAATTTCTGATGCATGATCACCTTGCACTGCATTACAGTTGCTCATGATGATGAGTAACAAGATAATGAAAAGCACAAGCTAACGAGAAAAACGGTACAAGCATGAAGGCAAATACATGTTTTGGCAAAACTCTTATCATGTCACAATGTTTTATCAATCTTCCGTAGAGTTCAAGATACAGTTTACAAACCTCGACTTCGTAAATGCTGCTGCAGAGACCAGGACAGTTGTGTGCCTACAGACTTTCTTTGTGGGGGATCGGTCTGGCAAGCCACATCCCTCGGTGTGGGCTTCGAAGTATAGTTACACTAAACACAATGCATTTTGATTACTCAGCTAGGCAGCGAGCTAACAGGCAGTCCTCAAATCATTCAGATTAAATACAGTGACAGCTACTATGCAACTGCTAAGTAGTCAAACTGCATTCGAAACACTTGGAAGCCAAAGCTAACGAACAGTTAAAGCTAGCTAACAAAGCTAACACTGGCCTGTAAAATGAATGATAATCTTATTACAGTTCATGTTAACTACTTACCTGTTCAATTTTCACTGTAGTTGGGTCCCAGATCGTAGGAATTGCTCCCGGCCTCAAAATTAGCTTTTTAGCAAATCCAGCTGCGTATCTTGCCTGGTTTTCCATGCAGTCAGACGAGAAATGTGCACTGCACACGCATAGATGAGGACTGACATGCAAAGGTACTTTGTGGTTGAAGATGAATTCTAACCATGCATTTCGTAGATTCCCATCTTTAGGAAGACTGTGCAAGGACTTTTGAACTGCTTTACAGCCGTCCACTGCACAACTCACATGCCCCGCTTTACTTGTCATTTTCATGGAACTACTCCTTCAGTCTTTAAAGTATTACATTTGTACATACACTGATGGCCATACAAGCCTTCTGTGGAGACCACATCTGGACCAGAAAGTTGTTTTTTGGCGCAGAGCACAAATCATTCAACGGTCTCTGCCCTGATCTTCTGGCTTCAAAAAGCCTTTATCAGACTTCCGGCCACAAAGGACTCTGGGAAGAGTTGTCAAAATAAAAGCTTGAAAAACAAACGCGAATTTTCTTAATTGTTCAACCTAACGTGGGAAAATTGCTCTTGGCCGACCAGTGACAAGCATTTTATGCAGGCGGCATATTCAGTGACAAACGGTTTGCAATGTCTGCATGTCTTTTTCCATACTTTGCTAAGCTACATACACAAGGATATTAGGCTATTCTGGATATGTTTTTATTTATTTTTTTTTCTGATTTGGCCTCGTTCCGTATTGGAGATGAGGTAAATTAATAACATGAATTTAAAGTCTCTTAAACCTTATTTTTTTTTTTGTATTTACTGTTGTGTGATAAATTATATGCATAGTTTACATGACAAGTGCCTGTTTGCTGAAATATGTTATTTCTATCTGTAATTTCTTCTATTTTTGTTTGGGGCCATGCACATTTGCATAAAAAATACCATCTAGTTGACTCAATAGGCATACAGTGCTGTCATTTAACTTTTTATTTGACAGTTACAATAACCGCAGTGTTTGGACTAGGTTACCACCACCCGGTGTGCCAGTGGTAAAGATTGTCAGTTGCAGGGTTCTGTCATAAAGTTTTCCTTGACCCGTCCCCAGCGACTAAGGTAAGGTGGGTAACACAATTTTGTTTCTCAAAGTCATACCTGACAAAATGAATGAGTTTATGTGTAATGTAAAATATGCTGGATTATTATTATTATTATTGTAATCATGCATTTGCTCTGCTATTAAAGTATGCATATGCCTCAGATATAAAGACACAACTAGTACAATGGCTGATGATAAACCATTATGGAAGTAAATGGTACGCTGAGTGCAAGACTGCTTAGTTAGAAAATATTACATGGATATGAATAACAAGTGTACAAGTGTACATGGTATGTTTAAACTTTTCATGACTGATGACAAAGTTTTTCATTTTTCATGTGCTTGTGAGCTGTAGATGGGGTTTCAGTTCTACTCTGGGAATTAATGCAATTGTTATCAAACAAGAGTTGCAGGTAGTCCAAATGCCTCTGACTTGTTTGCCTAGCAGCACCAAGTAACAACCATACTTGGAGCAATGCTGTTGACGAAGCAGGGAGGGAGCTAAAGACCCTAATAAAAAATGGAGGTGAGTATAAGTTTTTCATTGTATGCTATGGCACAGTGCCAGGCATAGTCACTGAGCTAGGTGGAGAGTGGAACACCATAAAAATGAGACAAAAATGGCCAAAGGCATTCTTAATAACCCTCTTTATAGGGACAAGGGCAAATCACAACCAAGCAAGATCAATTTCAAATATAATACAGCACAGCCAGATAACAACAGCAACCAAATACATTTCCAGAAGGATTTTTTCCCCCAGCATGCATCGCCATGCTAAAACAGAGGGCCTAAATGAGGGCTCCAGTCAACAGCTGAGTTGATTACAAATCCCCCATAGGTGAGCCTGCCTGTTCGTGAGGCCTCTGCTGCTGCAGTGTTGGCTCCCCAGGGCTGAAGGAGGGAAAAGGAAGACTGGCAACCATACAAGGGGAGGAGCAGAGGCTCTTTCTGCGGATGTCCTCTAGTGTACTGGGTTTCAGCATCTCCCCCCCTCCCCCCAGCATCACTTCCCACTGCTACATCTTGGCCAACATGCAGCGTGTGTGGCCTCCTTGGTTGCCATGAGGGGCGCTGTCAATAAGAGTCACAACAGATTTCTCTTGTTAAAAGTTTTGTGGTTTAGCTTCTCTGCTCCCCACTTCCTGTGTTATTTCTTTAGTCGCTCATTCTGAACGAGAACAGGATGACACACAAGGATAACAAAGAATTTTTTTAAAAATGTTCAGGCAGATTGTGGCCTGAAGGAGATGACAGCTTAAACGAAGTATGAGGAGATCTACAGAGTAACAAGAGTTGAAACGCACTGTTGTTTTGATTATTGTATGGTTGTTAGAAGTGAGTTATTGGCGGAGCTGAATGGGAGCATGGTTTGAAACGTCCTTGGAGGGGATGTGTTCTGTTACCCTAAAGCCCTCAGAAGGCAGAAACAATAAATTAGTCAGGTTAGCTAGAGAAAAGGGAAAGAAAGGAAGAAGGACAGAAAGAAAGGTCACAAGCAGTTCAGTCAGAAGAGTAGAAATGTCTCACAATGAGCAAGGCCTGTCTGGTGATTGTGATAAGTGTGCTGATGTGAGTACCGTGCACGCTGGACTCTGTGGTGTATTTTTAGACTTGTTCATTTTTGGGTGGGGACTACAAGGTGTGCGCTGGGGCATGTGTGATTCAAGGTAGTGGTGTGCATAATTTCTCCTGGTTGGTTTTTGTTTTAGAGTTAGTAGGGGTACAGTCGGGGAAAAATGCACAAAAAGACTGTCAATAAAGCCTTTGTATGGGATTCTTTGTGGTGATGTTTCAGGTGCTCAGTGTAATGGCACTGCAGATTCTACATGTGAGGACATTTCAGATGGTACCTGTGACAAGGTTTCTGATCCCATCTGTGATGTCATCACACATGCCACACAAGTGAGATAATATTAGATCATATATATGAGGGGGTACCAGACAGAATATATCTAGAACATGATTGTACTGCAAAATATTAGAAATTCAGCAGCCCTATTATCATACCTATAATTGGGTACATTTATTTGAGGGTAAATTGGAGGCACCCAGCTCCAATTGTGGCTTAATGTTTAAAAGGCCTTTGTCATTTGTCTTTATGTTCGGTGAAAAGTCTAGAATTTAAGGTGGAGTACAAGGGTTCAGTCTAGGGTTTAAACAAAAGATTGAAATGCTGTCCATGTACGAGTGAATACGGGCTAGCGCTGGATAAAATAATTTGAGGATGTGAAGCCTTTTTTTAATTTATACTGAACTTTTGAGTGAGGCAGACACTAAATCCTCAGAGGTGTAATAGAACAGGTGTTGGTATAAGTACTGCCATTTTTAGAAAAATACAACAGGGAAAATTGTTACAGACGCTGATTAGATAATGCTTCAACAGTTAAACCCCCGGAAACTTAAAATGAAATTACGAGATAAAATCTCTCAAAAAGTAAAAGGTTTCATTCAACTTATCCACATAGTGCCCCTTAATTTGGTTTATAGGGGCTTGTATTTGCCTATGGTGTGATATTCCACCCATAAAAGACTGCTTCCTCATGAAATGTCTGTTTTGAGTGAAATGTGTCGATATGTGACTATGGTGCTATGAAAGGTGCTATAATGCAGTTCCTTTCAACAATTCAAGACCATGAAAGGAGTTTTTTTTTTTTTTTTCCAAAGCTTAAAACCTCTACAAGTAAACAGAATTAGATGTGTACTTTTGCAGGAACAAACCATGGTTGCAACTGAACTTTAGTATCAAACTTACAATAAAGAACAGGTTTTTCATGTGGTGTTTTTGTGGACATACCAACTCAGTCTCTGTAAGTGCTGTGCTGTGAGTCTCCAAGCATGAATGGTCTGCTTGCAGACTGAGCCAGTGAGTTATGGATATCTTGGTTCTGTCTTTCAAGTTCAAAAATAATCTCTTTCTCGCAATGGTTAGTGATATCAATATATAGGGTTTGACATGTTAAGGTGTTTGTAACGTGGAGATGTCACTACAGACACCGCACAGGGGCCTCCTTATAGACTTTTGTGTATGTGTGTCTGCATCAATCTGGTACAAATGCTATCCCCTGACGGTTGGGTTTTTTTTTTTTTTTTATCTCCCAACAATAGTCACAGTGTTGGAAATCCCAGTCCAGCGCATTGATGTAATTTATGCTCCGTTTCTTTTTTTACAGTCTTATTTCTGGCACATATAACTCCTGCCCTTTCTTTATACTCACGCAACGTTAACAAAAATAAGTTCAATTGTTTATAAAAAAGGATCCGTCTTGTGTTTCCAGAACGCAGATTTACAGCTACACTTGAATGGATGAATGAATTCCCTTCGGATGTGGCCTGTGATTTCGCAAACTCAATTACTGTTAGGAAAGTAGTACATCGGATTATCTGTGTATCGGTAAATGAGGTTCCACATATTATCCAAAAAAATGACAGCTGACTGTGATTATTGATTTGAGGAATGATGTTGCACGTTCATCGCTTCAGTAAACAATGCAGTTTCATTCGTCCTCAGTGTGAGGACCTTATTACGTTCTTGCTTGTATTTTCTCACGCTAATACAAATTTCATTTCAAGAATCGGCTGGGGTATAATAGCTATATTTGCGCGACTAATTGTCAAGAGAGGAATTCCAGCAACAAACATACTCAAACCACAATATGGTTTGTCCCAGCCTGTTCTCTGTGATTGTACAAACTGAATGACCAGATGACATTTGCGCTTTGACTGGAACCAGATCTTATATGGTCAGATAAGACCAAAATGTAACTCTTTGGCTGTAAACTGCATCAGTATGTTTGGTGTCAGAACATGAATGAATACAAACTAAAAACAATGTACCTACTCTGAAATATGGTGGCAATCGTTGATGTTACAAGGTCATTTTGCTGGCACTGGCCAAGAGACCGTTGAAGAGAAATGGCATCATGAGCCTCACCAAATACCAGATCATTTTGGGTTACCAAATCTGGTTATTTGATGATAATTCTAAACACAACTCAAAATCAACAAAGAAATGGTTGACTGGTAACAAAAACTGTATAGTCTCTGGGTTTACACCTGATTGAAAACTTATGGATTGAAGAAGGTGGCCCAAAAGGGTAGGCCTAAGGGAATCAGGGATGCCAACCATTTTGCAATTGACTCGATATCGTCAGCTTGGATGGCAGTGAGCCAGGAAAATGGCAACTTTGCGGAAAACGTTCAAAATAATAAGCTACGCACTCCTCAAACTGCGAACAGAAAAAAGAAATGACCACAGCTTTGATATTACGTTTGGTTCAAAATGAACATGATAGAAAAAATATATCTAGTTCATACTAGATATGGTGCACGCAATTCACAGATTCGATTTTGAAAGTGATTGTTTTCCCTGCTTGATATTCTTTAAGTATGTAGGGTAGTTTTGTATGTATGCATAAAATACATGAATGAAACAGTTTTAAGAAAGTAAGCAGGGGTGCAGCCTACAGCGTATATTTGTATAATGACTCTTTTATTTTTTTTTTCCCCTTTACGTTTTAAGAATATTCATCACTTAAACTAAAGATCATTACACTTGAGATAAAATAAAAAAAAAAAAAAACATTTATGCAATACAAAAAATAAAGAAATACGTGGTGGGACATATTTCTGTGTAAAATTCTGTACAGTTATTTGCCTCTAAGGTTTGAATAATTTGGAGTCTGTAACAAAAGGTAGTATCTGTGAATTTGCAATCCCCAATGTCTGAATAGAAAACCTTTCAGATTAGGCAAAATGTCTTCTTGGAATAATGTTGTCTTCCTGTGACTTCTTTTCCAAAGCACTTATAATCCATAAGCATTTATTTGAACTGATTGTCAATTAGTGTTCCTTTCATTTTTGCTTTCTTTGCCTCCAGTTCAGCCTGTTGACAAGAAAAACACAAAACAAAGTGCAATTATGCTCCATTGCCTCAGAAAAGGAATATACAATTGAAAACCTCCACATTATTCAGACAGTGGATTAAAGCAAAAAAAACAAAAATTGAAAATAGGACCTGGAGGGTACTCGTTTTCACAATGGTTGTGAGAATAAGAAATGACACAATACACAATACAGACGGAAAACCTGAGGAGGCTTTTGTTTTGTGGGTTATTCAGCCACAGATTTCACTACAATTAAAGATTGATAATTAAACATTATTAGAGTCACATGCACTAAACCAGTCCTACAGCAGAGTGAGGTACCACTAGATCACTCAAGAACCAGAGAATCAGAAGTGGGCATGGCAAGTTCAACACTGTTGAGAAATGTGGACTGTAATAATAACCAACTGAGTAACATTTATGATGGAGCGTATTAGACACAAGGGTCCTTTTTTTTTTTTTTTTTACATATATTCAAAAACAAACATCATCTAAACTACAACTTAGAACATGAGCTTTTTGGGACTAACTGTGTGGGTATTTAATATATTTTATAAAAGCATATTCATAAAAAACACAAAGGGCTCGTAAAATTATGACTAGAGTCCTTGAAACATCACCCCTTAATGGAGCTATTAAATTCTCCACATCCATTAAATGAAACCGTTTATAATAATGACATGTGCAACTCCCAGATAGGCTGAAAGAACGTGTATGATCCAATCATAATGATGATGAATAGGATTGTTCTAAATGTGAAAGGTGAAAGCGTGAACGCGTGCGAGCGTAAAACTCACCAGCTCCTGCAGCCTTTTCTTGCTCATGCCCTTCCGTTCAAGCTGCTTCTCAATGACTTTTGCGTTCTGGGCGTATGAGTCAGCCACTTCTCTCTGCAGGGATAACAACATGGATTCATTTGAGGGACATTCTTATTTATGTGGACCCTGCCCCCCCATCAACCCCACCTCTTCTTCCCACTTTGGTATTATGCTAATATCAGGATTCATATACCCCGTTTTACCTTAAATGTAAAAAAAGATTAATATAAATAAATACAAAAATCTAACATACATGTATAAAGTCGTTCCCTATACAGTTATCAAAAAAAAAGGTCCACACAGGTAAATGTGACTTCATCTTTCAGACTAGTATAGAGATATTAGGAGATTGGGAATCATGAAGGTTTTTTTTTTTTTTTTTTTTTTATAAACATACCGCCTCAATCTCCTCCTCCTCCTCATCAATGGTGGAGACGGTGACAGAGCTGAACTTCCCCATGTCTTTGGTCCTCTTCGTCATCATCACCTGAATGGGAATGACACATTTCACGCTTAGAACGAGGCAAACGAAAACCTGCTATTGGGAGACTTACAAAAAGAGTAAGTTTTTATACCTGATCAAATTATAGACCGGGTGAATCAATACGCTCCTTAAGTCACTGAACACATTATTAAGTTTCTGATTTTTTTTTCCTTTTGCTTCGTAACACAATGCATGTTAGCCTCTTTATAATTAGCTTTGTCTTTGAATCCTTCATTATCTACCAAATGGTTAGTTTTAGTGGTCATGTGTCCAGAATCACGCTGGTCATTAATACAGGTTAAAATTGTATTGCCAACAATATGGCACAATGTGAATATAGGAGATTTTTCTTCATGAAATGCATAGCTATAATGGCCAATTATATCTCTAATCATGAAAAGCATGAACAATTATGAACAATTAACAGCTATTTAAGACTCTGGGGTTGCAGTTGTGGTTGGAATAAAAACCAGCATACACAGTGGGTCCCCAGGACCGTGCTGGGAACCCCTGCTGTAAGCAATGTTGTCTTATATATGCTAATTATCTAATCATCCACATGGGACATTGTATGGAAGTTGCATTTAATTAAAACATTAAGCCCACCTTCTGTATTTTTCGTTTTTGTGCTACTTACAAAACCCTCTGGAATTTTACTGTGAACATGTGAAATAGCACTGATGAAAGCTGTAGCGCATCAGTTTTTTTTTTTTTTTCTTTTTTATTTTTGAATTTATGAAAAAGGTAATCAAGGATTTCCTCAGACATGCAAAACCATTTAAGCGAAATGTAATAGGGCTCAGATTTAAAACTGCCCGACTTAATTGTTCCATAAAAGAACACTTACAGACTTTTTGCTACACGACACCATGTATTCACAACCCATTTGAAAATAAGAAATGTATTTTAAAATAAAAAAAAAAAATTCCTGATCAGTGCTACAACATAGCATGCTCAGAGATGCCATAAAGAATGTTTCAGATACAATAATTATCATATAATGATGCCCTATGTCATGCTACTCATTTCCGCTAGACCTGCAGTGCCTCTGGGTAGCAGATGTGGGTTGCATACTGGTTACTGGAGCGGCTTAGCTGATGATTCCATACCAGAAACAAAAAAAGCAGTAAATAAAACATTATAGTTAATACTGAGAAAAAAACCCCATCGTAACACCAAACTGCATGACAATCTAGTTGGGTGTTTTGAGCAACTAATGAAGAAAAGGTTCAAATAAAGCTGCAGATCTTTCCCTCCTGAATTTTGAGATCAAAACTCGAAGACACACGACAAAAATAAAAAAAAACCTATCATTGATGGTCTATTAAAGTGGAGGTGGAAGTGAGATAACGTGACATATTTTTTCTGTGGTTTTCATTGATCAGTCGTGTTCTCAGGATTAAGACTCTCGGTTTGAGAGCATTGGCCTATATTTTTGATGTTTTTTATCTGAGATGAAGGGTAATTGTACTTACTTAATACTGATAGTCTGACTAGGCAAGTCATGTCTCATGTATTTTGCTGGCTAGACATGAAGGATAGTCTCCATGTTTTTATTGGTTAATTTGGGGGAAAGGAGCATAGTAGCTAGTAGCTGGCTATCGGTAGCCTAGCTATGTCACTTGCCTTAGCTCGTGTTCTTCTATTGGTTATGTTTTCAGAAATAAGTGTGTCCTAAGTAGAATATTTTGTTTGTGAAGCAAGCTTCGGCCCTGTGACTGGCTGTTCGTGTCCAAGCCAAGATGATACCAGCTATGGCTGCAGGTTGGTGAGGCAACAACTGGCCCAGGGGGTCAGCTTAAGCTGGTTAAGCTCCTGGTTGGCTGGGCACTTCTGGATGCACAAACGGAGTATACACACACCTTGACAGCATCCCACACACATCTTCTGAATCATAAGAGACACGTGTCCACGGCTAAATTTGCCTTGAATCAGCGGAAGAGAGTTGCTGGGTACGGCTAAACAATAAGCTGCATTCTGGTGGGAAAACAAGCAACAGCATCGCTGAAATAACCCATAATTTTTAATCTTTAATAATTACCAATACTTTCAAGCTACAAAAGACCTTTTTAAGTCAACACTTTCATTGTGATTTTATAAAGCAACATAAGAGAGCTAACTGATCTTGAAAGATATCAAATAGCTTGTGGTAGGCTATAAAAAAAAACCCTCAAACACTCATGTGTGTCTCCATACACACCACAAAACACATTCCACAGGGGTGTCGTGAACACGAAGGTGAAGTCAAGCACATTCTAAGACCTACTTAGTAATTAAATCTAAACTTTAGAAGTTCTGGAACAAAGTATGCAGAATAGATTTCTATCTCCAACTTTCAAACAACTGCCCTTACACCAACAACCCTTCTCATATTACATTACATTTGCCCTTACTTTTTTTAAAATTGTCCTTTAAATTAAATAAATTGGTATGAGAATGCTCTAGGAAATACATACTCTTTTGTCCCAATTGTATCTTAGAAGTTGTTTCTTGGAGACTAGTGAAATTAATAACAATAATAAAATTGTCTGTATTACGGCATCTTCTCCCTACCTTGGTCCTACCAATCGGCATGCCATGACATTTTCATTAATGCTTTGGGTACATCAACATACAGTTGGGAAAAGAATTGTTGGAATGGGATTGGGTCTGCTGATGTTTGTTCTCTCCATAAAATCAGAAACTATTTTGGACCCAAGAAACCAGGTGAGTGTATTCAGGTGAGGCTGCGTAATTAACTGCTTTAATTGATCATTTAAGTGCTGAGAGGGAACAAAAAACAGCACACCCTGTAGCTCTCGAGGGCCAGATCCAGCTGTCCATGCTCGAAAGGGAAAGACACAGAACATTTGGGAGCTGAATGCCTATACCGCCAGTATTCAATTGAATGTGTGAGGATCACTGTGATAATGAAAAATAACATAAAAAAAGACCACATGTCATCTTGCTGAAGGAGAGAGCTGCAATCGTAAAATTTGAGGTAATGCATGACTGGCATGAGCTCGCGGCTTGTCCAACATTTCTTGCACATTGGGAGACAAGACATTGAGAAAAACACCAAGGAATTACTCTTTATGTAGTGTAATGAAACAAAAATTCACCCATAAACTTCAACACACATTAAAAAACTCGGAATACACAGATTTGTTTAGATAATTTCATTTTACTTATGTTACCCAACTCGATATAGCATTAACTATATGATAAAAAAAAACTATATGATAATTTCAAGGACACAAGGGACTTATTTGTGCTTCCCTGAAAATGTTTGCATTTACCAAGGAGACCTGCATTAATACAATTGGGTTTGCTTTTTCAGATCGGAACTACTTTGTGTTCGAATGCATAATGTACAGCACACGTTCCCCCAGAAGTATGTTCATGGTCCTGTGCATCTGGTTGCATAACAGTATTTTCTCTAGTGGAGATAATTTCCATACAATGAATACATAATTTATTGTTTACCATACCTTGACTGGCAAGGCATGTCAAACTACATACTATATCCCAAAAGTCGATTCTTGCGCTTTCCACTCAGCTGCAGAAATGACAATGAAGCATGTGCTACATCCCATTGTAGCATACGTGTGCTTCTGATGTGGAGTTTTAGTGTTAAAACTTTTGTGCAGACCTCACCCTAATGTGAATGGGATAGAAACTTGAACTTCAGAGCGTAATCCCAAAAGGAAATAAAAGAGGCTAACCCAGCTGTCAAAAAAATACTTTGAAAATATGTTCTCTGACAAGCCAAAGTTGAGGTTCAAAGACCACATAAAGGGGACTTTGCAAAGCTATGCCAAGCCTGGGGATTTTGAAACAGCTGCTGCCAACCAACGGTTATGGAACGCTTTATGAAACTACGGATGAACACCCAGCGTACTCGCATACCCTCCAAAAACTAGCACTATGTCAACACGTTTGTCAACAATCAGTATCAACATGATTAGTCAAGTTTTATCTGCAACACACCTTCATACAAATCATTCAACTAGAAGAACTACTTACTAAAGACAACAAATGACAGAAACAACCAACTGGTGCTTTTTTTTTTCTTGTTCGGGGACAAGGTCACCAAACATGCAATCTTCAGCTTTGTAAAAGTCATAACCCCTGCAGTGAACACAATCCAATTGAAATGCTTCCTATTGTCCCAAAAAAGAAAGTTTGAGTGGCTCCAGGAATGGTCATCTACGCTCAAAGACCGAAGTGTAAAATCATTCAGGAGAAACAAAGTAAACTTTATTTACAGGGTTCTCTCATCTCTGCATATTTTAGTGTTAACACAGAAATTACTGATCGTACCAAAACTGTTCAAATGAATATTCCCTTTCCAGATCAGCAAGTCCAGATCCAGTCTCGGATCCTATCATAATATGAAATAGTGCTACATATTCATGACTAAGTGGTAATGTTTCAAAAAGCACCAATGAGTTCCTGGAACATGGTACAAGATATCACAAGATATCAGGACATGAACCAGTTCAAAGACTAATTCATCTGGATAGGATGAATCAATGGTAACCAAATCCAACGGGAATACATTACAAAGTATGAAAAAATAATATTCCAGGACACAGTTCCATGTCTTGTGGCATGCCCAGAACAAATCAGACAATGTGTGAATCCAAACCTTTCTTTAATCAGCTTTGTAATTAAACTGTAATTAAAGTACATACCCTATTAAAGGATGCATAATGGCATTCTTTGTTACTACTTCGGGATTTCATCTGATGTGCAGTGTTGTTATTTAGCTAATTATTTAGCTTGGCTATACTACATATATGTACGACAGCAGGATGAAGATAATGGAACATATCTGAACTGAGACAGCCATCAAACGTGTTTTCACATTCAGGTGATATATGCCTTCGAATTTTCTAAGAAAATGGGAATCGACATACCCTGACTTTCTTTGGAGCCTCCTGCTTCTGGCTGTACACGCTGGTGTTCCCAAAACCCTGGCCAAACTTCACCACTGCGCCATCCACAATGAATGTGACAGGAGTGTTTTTCATCTGATGCTGGTAGAAGAGAAGTAGGCCACACCTGCAGGGTAGACAAGCAAGATTGTTCAGGTAGAATTCCAGAATAGTTTATGTACTGTGGCTGAATCGGTTTAGCATGCACAGGGGAAATACTGCTCATTCAGGCGAGACTGAATTCGTAAAAAAATAAAAATAACGACATCGCTCAGATGACCAAGTTAGCAGTAATGTGAACACTCTGACTAAAATTTCTAAAAGCAGCTAATGTTCAATGTCCAAACGAATATATTTAACTATTTGACTGTCAATTTCTTGCTTGTGTACCCAGTTTTTGAAAAGCATTAGAAAGCAAATTATACACACTGTTAAAAAAAAAAAAAAAAAAAAAAAAAAAAACACATTTCATTTTATTCATTAAAAAAAACTATTACGTCAACTATCGGTCTATTCATGTTAAACCTGATTTTGTCCATATATATTAATAGTTTGTGCACTGTCCAGTAACAGAATACGAGTAAGTAATGACTTGCACAGCTTTTAAGGTCAATGAGACATCCAGGTTTCTGAGTCACTGGTTTTTCAATGCCACTCTCTCAAAGCATGTTCAAAAGGGTACACCTCTTCAGCCAAACAGAGATGTATGGCACTTTAACACTGACCTACATTACATTGAAAAGTAACATAAAATCTATGTTCAAGGGCAACAAAAACATTTCTATTCATAGAACATTCACATAGCATCTGGAAATATTCAAAAAAGCTGATGTGGACATATTTAATAACACACTACAATTTAAAAAATTCAACTACATACATAGATTTTTTTCATTAAAAATGCACTTCTAGAGAGATAAGACCTAACTTTTGTTTCGCTGTCTAAACAGAAATATTAACTGAAGGACTGAAAGGAGGGGGAGAGTTAAAATCTTAGGTAGAGGAAGCTCAATTATTGAAGAGGAGGACTGGTACTTACTTTCCACATTTTTTTCGAAACTGTCTCTCGATTCCCTCTGGTCTGCATGGAAAGAAGAACCCAAAATGGTGACTTATATTGAACCTATTATGAGGGCTCAAATTTTCAGTAAATCGTAAAAGCAAGTCATGCAGACATTTTCAGCAATTCTTGAAAATCCAAGAATACACTGAATGTACATTTAGTAGAATTAACCATGCAACATTGTGCAGCAATTTTTATAGTAAACCGGGCTTTAACTCATGTATGCAACTTATTTACGGTGGAATTAAGTGACATACCTTTTGAGATAGACGCTCTCATCTTCCTCGACATTACAGAATTTGTGAGCATGCTTGGCAGCATCGATGACTCTTGCTCTGTCCCGAGGCCTCATGGGAAGCTTCTCCAGTTGGCAGTCTGGTAAAATGACACAAGATTCAAATTATATTTTTCATTACAACAGGAAAAAACATAAACTGTACCAGCAACTGCAGATCTTAGGTTACCTTTCCCAAACTTAAAAAGAGCCTACTGAATCTTATCAAAAGTTGTATTGCTTTCGCGATTTGGTGTTAATATAAAAAATGCTATTTTATTAATAAACAATTTATACTTTTTGGTATTTCTACCAATGTATGAATTTCTAGTGGTGTATGTCAAGTTCAAGTCCAGATATGTTCCAATCATGAACTTACAATACATGGTAGACATATTTCTGAAGGTCAAAACAAGACGCGTGATAATATTGGCGCGTGAGTCACTCTAAAATCCTTTTCATGTTGCAGTATAGGCATCTGTCAAAAAGACTGACAGGCCTGCCTCAGGAGTCTCTCACGTTGAGCAGTAAGTGCTTTTCACAGTTCACAGCCACCTGTAATTCAACATTTCTGACAGCTTGCTTTTTTTGAACCCGATTACCAGGGGCTATCATGCTGCAGTCTCAGAGCTTTCACACGGCCAGACACACTTTGAATCGATCCATCCTAGTTGGCGTCACAGTTCTGGTGGCTAAAGGCGATTAATTACACTACACCAACCTGCATCACACCACACCACCTAAAAGATCAAGGGTTCTTAAGGGTAGGGGCGGGAAGTATAGCTTGTAATTCTTATCACGTTATGATTTTTATTTTGTTATGGTATACCTCACAGTATTTGTTGATTCATCTATTCCCCAGCTGCATTGGCTAGGGCTCGGTGAGACTTCGTAGATCAATAAAACGCTCAATACAATTTTGTAGGGTACACAAAATTAAGCTACATTGCAAATATTGTGCTTTACTTATACCACACTTTTTGTTTTATTAGCTTCTTGAAGACCTGGCCATTTGATTGTGTGGCCATGTGGCATGTCATAGACATGGAGACATAGAGGATGGGAGCAATGAGCTAACTATACAGAGAGAAGCAGAGGAGAAAAACAAAAAAAAAAAATTAAATTACACCATTTCCTTGGGGAAAAAAAAAAAAGAATGACTTGGTAAACTCTACCTCGGCTTGGTTGTTATGAGCAGCCACTTGAAACCAGCTTTCAAAACCATACTGACAGGAACCATTTATTTTGCAATATTATACATAACTGCAGCAACGTTCTCTCAGTTTTCCACTGTTTTAAATACTGCACACTGCACAACTTAAGAGAAGGAATCTGTTAGCTTCGCTTGTGCTGACACCAGAATAGTGGGTATGCGGACAGGTGAGGCGACAAGCTTGACAGATCAAAGATAAGACTATTAGATATAACGGTAAATTCTGGGCTATCAACTGTATGCACTGAGCATAAAATACATGCAAAATGGCAAGTCATTCATGTCTTCAGATATTTTTGTATCTGCATTTCACATTGTTACAACTTAGTTTTGAATTAAGAATTCAGACTTTAGAAATTCCTATTTAACACACCACTCACACATGCTTGGAAAGAAAGCTTTTCTGTGCAACAACTATTTTGTATGTAATAACAGCAAGCAGTGGACTAATGAGTTAAAACCCCGGGTGTGGTGAGCAGTTAGCTGGGGCAATATTCCTTGCAAGCACATTAAGGCACATTAGATCTCATCTTAAACATGTTTGAAGAAGTAATCAAAGGTAAAAATAAATAAATAGATGGAAGACTACAACATCCATAATTACTTTACTTGATGCAACGTTTTCCATTGAAGAAGATTTTACAAATCAGGTTACACATGAGATCTGGTTGAGGATGTAATTAACTGCATATTTCATTACATTAACATGTAATATACATTACATATTTCATATATTTAACAGTTATATTCGGAACTGGGCTTCAGTGCATCCCCTAGCGCCCCACCTACTGCCAGCGCGTCCAGGAAAGGTAAACACACCAGGTACCATGCAAGCACAGCCGACATGTGAATTAAAATACAACATGGCAATGTACCTATCAGGAGTTCCAATTAAAAGGCATTATTGCCAATACGCTCAGTGGAATGTTGAAGGCGTGATGGATAATTACATTCTGTAAGGAATGTGTGATTGGGTATGTATGATACATGCATAGTGTGTATCATCTTTGTCCTTTGTTATGAAGACTGGAAAAAATGCTTGAGTACAGGACAAGGCCTGAACGCTCTGAAAACTCTTCCAGTCTTGTCTACAGAAGTGTACAGTGAGTTGTTTTAAGGGCCGAGCTGAAATGGTTCTTGACATTAAGGATCCTTTTGAAATGAAAAGGGTTTCTGAAAAAAGTAGGTCAACATTATGAATAATTATAGCTTGTGTGTTAAAATGCACTTCACTGCAAAACTAAAATATCCACAAAGTACACTATGAGATTCTTGAATAGCTTTCTACACTCTAACATTGGCTTAGTTTAACTGTTTTTTTTTTTTCCTCTGATGACTGCTGACAAAAAACTATGCTCTATTTTGAATGGCACCTCTGATGTTTGAGCAAAGGCTACCCATCTCACTTATCACACCACATCAGATATACCTTCAAGCACATAAAATATTCAAAATGTTCCAGAAGAAATTGAGAGAATGGATGGATGCATACAAGAAAGACTACAGAGACTTAAGGCAAACAAGGCAGCGGGCTACAATAGGTTATATCCAAGAGCACTCTGGGAATTAAGGATGTTTTCTATGAAACAGAAATGAGGTCTGTTGAAACATGGCTGCATAATACCAATAACTAAAAAGGGAGACCATAATGACATTGTAAATTGCAGACACATCGGTTTAACTTGCATCTCAGGTAAATTCCTAGACCCTTTTATCAGGGGCAAATGGGAATTCATACTTAAAGACAATGGACCAAAAAAGTGACCGTGTGCATGAGTTTTGTCCTTTGTCATGCCAAGCAAAAATCCTGGACAAACTTCCTTTACATGATGCTGTACAGTTTGTCATGAAAAACAAAACTGACTGTATTTCAGTCTATTGGTCATATCCATCATTTTGCAATAACCTGGGTTGGAAACCATTATGTAGTGTTGCTAATTAAAATAATAATAAAAAAATATATATACGCAGTCCTTTGAATAGGTTCAACTTGTTTGGGACCAGAGAATACCTTGTGTTTTCTCCCCAATGTTCATTGCAATTACTATAATTTATAATTATTTGTTTCCATGGATACGTATCAGTAAACTGTATAGATGCATTCTAAAATATGAATCATCTCAGAAAAAAGCATTTCATAAAAGGTTTCACAAGCTGTCTCCTTACAAAGCACCTCTCTACACGGCATACTGCCAATTATCAGGCGCTCTGCATTTGAAGGATGTTTACTGTTTCTTTGACAACACTTTCCTTGTCTTGCCGCACTGTCCTTGCCCACTTCTATTCACCAGGTTTTACGTTGTGTCCAAATCAGGCTCAACGCAATAACATACATATTATCATACCATTTTATTCACATCACAACAAAATGAAAAATATTCCATTCTTAACCTCTGTTTGCAACTATAGATTGACTATTAAATGTCAATTATTAACACTGGAGCCTGTGCTTGCATCCTCAGGCAGTCATCCATGCTAGTTGTAAAAACATTTAGCATAACAAGTTAACTGCTGTGGTATAATGGCCTGTTATGACTTTCTGCTGCTGTCGAACCTTCCAGCAGTGTCCCCTCCTGTTGGACCCTGACCTCGCTCAGAGGAATGAGAAAGTGGTAACATCTTGACACTTTTTTGGCCTCTGACAGCCTCATGATTATGATTGAGTGCTTCACACATATAGTATCCTTTAAGTCTGAAAACATATGAGCTAGGATTGTAACCTGTATTTGGTTGTGGTGTCATTTGGTCTCACATTGAGCGGATTTCACAAAACAAACTCAAATGCAAACTTTGTGACACTGAGGTAGTCCAGTAAAATAAATGAAATAAATGAAACCAAGTAAATATGAATGAATCTGTTTCATATAAAATACATATTAGTAAATCAAAGTCTTGAAAGGTGACTACATTAACCGGCCTTTGATGGAGATGTTGGATTCCATCGATCTACCAATCATTCAACGCAGATCAGAGTGAATTTACAAGAAAAGAAAACGTGGTCTTTGGATACCGTATTTTTTTTTTTTTTTTTTTTGAAAACATACCCACGTCTTCCTCTAAACTAAACGGATTCTTAAAAATTATCTTGATGTACTATGATGGCATAGAGCATTTCAAAGTGCACCTCATTCATTTCCAGAGTTCTTTATGTGATAGCTTGACGGACATTTATTACCACCAACGCACTTAAGACATTAAGAAACTTTTTGTATGGGAAATGTGACTTTCACAACTAAGCATGGTGCACTGTAGGTATTTATGCAATGTAACGTTAACGCAGATGTAAAACGAGTATTCTCAACCTAGCATCTAGCTCGTTGGCTAGCTCCTGCGCCACGCCACTTGTTAGCTACTGTTATCTGGAAACATGATTGATGCTTAATATTACGATTAACTACACTGGCCTAGTTTTAAGTTGCATTCACATCGTTCAACACAGGAAAAATATCGGTTCGGGAACTCACCTAAAACAAGTACCATTTGTCCACACAAACAGTAGTACACATGGAGTGGTTTTTCGCCATCGTCGTATTCTTCCCGATCCCGAGTATCCGAGCAAACAACACTTCGCGACACGACCTTCGGCATGTCCTCTCAGTAGTGAAGTAATCAAAATTTAAAAAATACCAGACAAAAAAAGTTCCTCTAGCTTGTTATTCTTCAGCCAAACATTTCCTTTTGTCGTCTGATTATTACGTACAAAGCTACCGATGTCTCGTGGTGATGGCGTCATCAGTGGAGACGTCATCAGACGGTAACGGGATAGAGGTTTCTTTATACAGTATACAATGGTTCATTGTAAGGAGTTGTGCTTGACATGTAGACTACGACAGTGTTATCAAGAACTATAAATACATTTATTCTCCATACCTGAATGGAATGATCACTCAGCAGCTTTTTATTGTGGATTCAGCTTATATAGTAAAAGGCTCAAATTAATTAATTAATTTCTTCATTTTTTTAAATTAATGGAAGTCAGAGACTTTCAAGAGAAGGTATATCTTTAAAACCAAATTACAACCAAAGATTGTGTGCTTCAGCATGTAACAAAGGAATGTTTCTGTCAGAAAATCAAGGATACATGGTATCACTTGTTTATACTCCCAGGACTTTTAGTTACAGAGGTGTACTTACAATGCTGCTACATTACTTCAATTCTGTGAAACAAGGGATAGCGTGCATATTTAAATTCAGTGACAATAAACAGCCTGTAGGACTTAAGATTGAAAGACTACATTTGACCGCAGTTACACTGTCGAAGTTATCTACAATCAGTTTGCTGTGGTAACTCTAATGGAAGCAACACATTCAATATCAACTGCTGCTGTGGTACTTTAGCTTATTTAAATAAATAGCACTCTGCTATGCAAGCACTCAAGCATTCAAATATGATTAATTTTAATATGTAATTAAATTTGCTGATTGTTATATTTGGACTATTGCTGAGTATATAACACCATTTTTTTTCTAAGCAAGCTGTTTTTTGCTGATTTTTATTCTATGGTGCTGTTGTGACAGGTTCCAACAGATTTTATGACGTTGCATATGTCCAGACTGTAACAATGTCATTTTATTTTATTCCATTGTTATTGTTGATTTATGGTTGCGTGCCCAATTGTCATGTGCTCCCCCTAAATACACAAAGAAACACAATGACAATTTTTTTTTATTATTTTTTTTTTGTAATTTTAGGATAGGTACTTATAGATATTCCTGCCTGAACTACTTCATGTATCTTCTGAGGTTTACTTAAATAAATTCAATTATGAGTCAAGATTTTCAGCTCATTTCCAATGTTAATATAAAGTTGTAAACAAAGTCCTCTCATAAAATGTGGTTTTCTCTTTTGCAGTTGTAACGGTCTTAAACAAGCCTGTCTACATTTATCTTTAGCCTCAGGCTTCCAGGCACCACAATGAAATCACTGTGCCTGGTGATCTGAAACTAAAGCCAGCTTTTCAGTGGTAATAACAAACCAACTTGATTAATGCTGTCTTATGAAGGGTAAAATGAAAGATGTGAGAGTGTGACATGGGACAGATGTACTTGGGATTACTCTCTACAAAGTTATGCCACAGAAATGTATCTTTTGAGCATTTCCAAAGAAACTGCTTTTTTTATCCATAAACACTGTGACTCAAAACATTCTGCTGAATGTTGTTCAAATTGGACTCTTGACTGTATGAAGCTATTTAGCACATTTTTTTGTCTGTATTTGGTTGAACATGAGCATGTGTGACCAGGGGTGTAGCACCAGGGGGGAAAAGGGTACGAAGTGCACAGGGCCCAAGGGTTTGAAGGGGTCCACAAAACTCTGAGAATTTTTTTTTGCAAAAAGTGGAGGGGCCCAAAGAGCCTGCCTGTGTACAGGGCCCAGAATTTCTAGCTACACCCCTGCATGTGACCTCTGAGGAATTATCAGACAATTGCCATCGCTCTTTTACTGTCCAGCAGCTGAGCTTTGGATGTATTAAGTCAGCTGATTGCATAGGCAATCTATTGTCTTACCTCCAAAATGAGGAAAAATGGCTTAACACCAAAAAGTTCTATTTTTCAACTTTGAATGATTGCTAATTACCAATATTATCCATCTGTAGAAGAAAAAGTTGTCAGGGATCACTTGAAATGAAATAAATAGGACACATGTGTGATCCTAAAAATAAAGAAAAGACATAAGACTATAGTCTTACCTCCAAAATGAGGAAAAATGGCTTGACACCAAAAAATTCTATGTTTTGACTTTGAATGAGAGCTAATTACCTAAATTACCCATCTCTAGAAGAAAAAGTTGTCAGGGATCACTTGAATGGAAGTAATTGGGACACATATGTCATATTAAAAATCAAGAAAAGACATAAGACTGTAGTCTTACCTCCAAAATGAGGAAAAATTGGTTGACACAAAAAAAAATATTTTTGACTTTAAATGATTGTTAAACATCTACATTATACATTCTTGCACGGGTAAATGGTCAGGGATTATTTGAATGCAAGCAAATGGGACATACGTGTCATTCTAAAACTGAAATAAAGATGTAAGACTGCAGTATTTTCTCCAAAATGAGGAAAAAATGTCTTGTCAAAAAAAAAAAATGCTTCATTGTTTGATTTGAAATGATAGTTAATTACCTGTAGTATGCAATCTGTGGATGGCAAACCTGTCAAGAATAATGTGAACAGAAGTACATGTGATTTATGCATCATACTAAAGATCAAGAAAAGACATGACTATAGTCTTCTCTCCAAACAGTGGAAAAAATGGTTGACACAAACAAAAAATTGTAGTCTAGACTCTAGAATTACTCATCAAGACCCATATGCCATTATGTTTACTGTGAGATTAAAAAAAAAATACAAGTGTGATATGATAATATGATACTGAAGGAGACAGGGTTAAACTCTGGCAGAGTGCGATTTGGACGTGAGGAGGCGGAGCTCAGCTCCGGTGGGCTCCTGGACAATTTAACCCCTGGGTCTTAATGCTGAGTAGTTTGACATTTCATAAAGCCAAATAATGAGAGAAAATAAATTCAGAGTAAGAGTCTGTGACATGTGAATATTTACTCGCCAGTGGCGGTCATTTAATCTACCACAGAGGAGTTGATACTAACAAACTCTCAAGGTTTCACAGTGCCACCAGCCTACGTTTCACAGTGCCACCAGCCTTCCCACCAGCCTACGTAGACATAAAAATATTTTATGTCATAGATTAATTTCCATACTCATTTCCTGTTGTTTCATTTCATATGTGATAGCATTTTCAAATCCAAGCTTGGATTTCCTATATCCAATGTAAGGAAAACAAATGAATGGCATATTGGTGCAAGTATGTAAGGTATCTGTCAAATAGAAATACAGCAACCAGTGGAAACTAATTTGCTAATTTCCATATTGCAGAAATCCTTGGCAATCCCCTGCATCACATGGGATAACACAAACGGCTCCTCTCTGCGGCATGTGTCTGCTGGAATCATGTCCTTGTCTGTTTAACAGCATTTGCTTCCTCCTTTAAGAACTGTTTCATTTTCAATTTCATGGGCTGACTATTTGATACTCCTATAGATATCTGATCACCCCATTCGCTTGGTTTTGAGCATAGAAGTGTGCAATAATCAGAGACGGTCCTGATTCAGAATTAAAGGCTAAACAAATGTCTTTTGATGACAGCAACCAAACTGCTGTTGCGCAGTTAATGCACAACAATATACACTTCATTCCCATGTATAGTGTCATTTCAACAACAACAACATGCCTTCAGTGTTTGAGTCAGTTGACTAACCTACAAAAAAAAAAAATCTAACCAAGCTGAAACAGCGAAAAGAAATGTTTGTTAATTTCAGAGAAATAAAGCTAACATCCAAGTCAAGTACTTGATTTAAAGATACAAAATCCAGACTTATTTGTAAAAACAGCGATGGGATAGCTCTTGCGGTGTGACAAGATGAGGGAGGAGATAAAGGAAGGGGAGAAGTCGTTGATAGAGGAACAGTCAGACCACCCAGCTCAATTTAAACTGCTTTAAGCATTCCTCAGGAGTAAACACACCTACAAATGGATCAAACAGCCAATTTAAATGTGCTTTATTGTGTATGAGAACTACTTTGTTGCAATGTCACTGCTTTGGGATGAAGGTTACAGAAGGGAAAGTGTCTCTGCCACTACCTTTGAACCTCAGTGAGCAATGGTTAAAGATCTGGAATATAATAAAACTGACTGTAAATCACCACAGGTGAGTCTGTCAGTGAGTGAGGCACTTGCTGTGCGTTAAGACTGGATACATGAGGGTAAGTAAATACCCCATGTAAATGGGGTAAATACAGTGTGCCATGCGATTCCTGGGGTGTACCTCACCCTTAATAAGTACTTGGAGCGTTAGTAGTGTCGGACATTGTAAATACAATTCTCATTAAAATAAAAGTCTCATTTTAAAATGTTGTCATTCCCTTGCCCATGCTCTTTTGCTAACGTTAGATTGCATAAAGTAATAACTATTACTTATTGCATGTGTGGCCTTCTCGCAATACACACAATTTCAGTGCATACCATTATATAGTTTAATATGTGGAAGGGGTGGGCCAAGTACTCTGAGAAAATGAGTATGTGTTATGGATGCTGTTTTTTTTAAATAGGTACGATTACCATACCATCATAAGGAGATATTATGCGTAAGGAGGGATGTTAAACGTGCAACCAATCTCATTGAATTGTTCCATTTTGATTCATTGGTTAATGTTTGCTGCTTGTGTGGGCAGGAGTGCTATGTTCTTGAATTGTCACATAAAACCCTTGCAGACTTGAAGTCTCCCAAATATAAAAGGTTTTGTAGAGGGAATGAGGTCTGCGAGGTCTCAAGATTAATCCAAATTGAAACAGGGTTCTCCTTCAACCGCTACACGACAAACCGAAGCTGGCAGGCAAACTGATACCATTTTATATTAGGAACATCCTAACCTCCCTCAGAGCTAGGCAACTGCTTTTTTTTGCCAGTTTTAATTGTAGGCCTCCTTTTGCTCCAAAGGAACACAACCAACAATTTAGCTCTTTCATAATCTTGTTTAAAAATAAAATAGAATATTAATCTATTTTTATTCTGTAGTTTGAACATATTATAAAATAATAATCTGAATCAGTTGTATCAGTCCCTGGTGGTGAAGCTGTTTACCTATTTAAGTCATTCTGTATCTTTTCAGGAACTGGTTCAAGATTGGATTGTATTTTGGTGAAATGAAATGCTTATTTGAGTGTTAAAACACACAAACCCTGACAAAGACAATCTGACAAGAGAAAATAAAACCACTCAATTTGCTTCGAAGGATTCCCATTGGCAAATAGATTTCAAAACTTTATAATGGTGGATAACCCAAATGTATTAATAACACAGACAAGATATTTTGGTAATTTTATGTTGCTTGTCACCCACTGTTTTACCTTATATTAAGGGACCCAGTTGAATGTTTTCAGCCAGTGACTCTGTAATGGGGACAGTCTGGTGCCAGTCTGAAGAGGAAAGCTGGGAGATCTGTACCCAGTACTGATAACTGAAGCTACACGTCCGTTATAGAGAATCTGTAACCTTGTACTGAAATATCTGTCAAATTAACTTTTTAAATGTATAAAATTAATATTACCATTAAAATATGGCATTTTTGGTATCCAAGCAAAGAATTAGGCTGTTGATTTCTGCTTTTTGAGAAATATTTGTACTATTTGAGAGCCTTCTAACCATGTGACATGAGCTCCTTTCTTTACAAAACTCAGTCTGGTCTTTATTATTTACAGCAAGCAATATTATTTCAAGGGGTGATGCCAAAATGTCACCCAATCAGAGCTCTATAATGCTATCAGTACATGCAATGCAAAGTCTTCAGGATTTTTCCCTTTCTTCAGAATTTAGGAAATAGCAGCCTATCTAAGAGACTGCGGGAGGCCATTCTTGAGAGACCAATTCAGCATTTAAAGAAGAGGATCCATGAGAACACAATGAACTCTTTATTCAATTCACAACTTGGCCCATCTGAACTTGGTTCCCTTATAAGTTCAGGGTGGTATTGCATGTGTGAAAAGGGCTAGAGATAGTTGGAAGTGTCAATACAGAGAAAAAAAAAACAAAAACAAAACTTTCCATCCAAAATTGGGCCTTGACTGATTTCTCATATTTATGTAAACAGGAGTAAAATTATGTATTTATGCAATGTATTGTTTCTGCACTTTATGTTCTATTACCATTTTTCTTCGAGAATATAACTTACAGGTAGATTTTTGTTTTGATAAGCCATGCTAGATATTTACTTATCTTGTCTCTATGGTCATATAAATTTTGCTTTCAGAATAAAATATTTAGTTTGCCTGCTGAGTTAGCAAAGATTCAAGGGCAGTTTGAATATCACATATCTTTTCAGAGCTCAGAAATATAAACAGCTTCTTTTTTAACTTCGTCACGGTCTTAAGCAAGATTGTTCTATTTCCCCAGTTTTTTATACCTTGAAACCTCTTGCATAAGCATAACACGTTTCCCAAATCAATGATGGGTTATCTGCAGATGGGGTATCTGTAAATGGGTTACCTGCCACATTCCTGCCTGTATTACATTACATTACGTTACATTAAAGGCATTTGTTAGATGCTCTCATCCAGAGCGACTTACAAGGCAAAGTGCATATGAACAGTACAAAAAGTGCAAAGATAACCCTAGAGAGGGGTAAAGTCCCAAGTGCCAAAGGTGACCAAAAAGATCAGGACTCCTCTGTAGACTAATCTAGTAAAGGAGAAAATTAACAACAACAACCTATGTTAAAAACAAATTACAGTTAAGAACAAATACAGATAAGTGCAGAGAACATTACGAAGAGCAAGGGAGGGGAGGGGAGAGGTGCAGCCTGAAGAGGTGAGTCTTCAGTCTGCGCTTGAAGGTGGCCAGTGTCTCTGCTGGAGCTATCCCCTTACTGGCCTGGTATGCTAGCACCAATTTTAAATTTGATGCAAGCGATAACAGGCAGCCAGTGGAGGGCAGTGAGCAGGGGGGTGACGTGGGAGCGTCTGGGGAGGATGTAGATCAGACAGGCTGCAGAGATCTGCTGGCGGACGCCAGAAGGACAGTGAGGAGGGAGTTGCAGTAGTCCAGGCAGAATAGAACCATCGTTCGGGCCAGAAGCTGAGTAGAGAAGGCAGTGAGGAAAGGGCGGATTCTCCGGACATTGTACAGGAAGAACCTGCACGCCCGGCTCACCGCCGCGATGTTCTCAGAGTGTGACAGTCTGTTGTTAATCACCACTCTGAGGTTCTTCGCACAGGACGAAGACGACACCAGGGTGTCCCGCTCTTCCAGTGTATGACATTTATAAAGAGCAAGATGAAAAGTCAGCTTTTTTCCTGAAGGATAAAGTGTGTACCAAGCATCTAAGTAACCACACAGCCAGCTGACAGAGCATTCAATTGCTTTGTAAGATGAAAACTCCTCAATGGGGAACTTGCCTTTTAAAGGACTTCGCTGACAACTCAGATCACCCTCACAAAAGAAGTGTCTCTAAGGCAGTTTCTATGAATTCAGAAAATTGTTTGGCATGAAAATCAGGTGGAAAAACTTTCAGGGTCAATAAACAAGAGAAATAGCTGTCTATGGACAGCTACCCCTGTCTTGCTGTTCATACAGTATGTAAAGACCTGACTGGTCCAGTTGTACTGGTTGATGTCCAGTTTATGACATTTGTCATTATTCAGATGGGTTTCTTGCAAGAGGCCAAGATCTATGATCTCCTTCTTTAGTTTCAATAAGACATTTCAATTTGTACCCCACCCACACAGCCCTCTCACATTTCACATACATAATTTCAACTTTCAGAGGACCATTATTAACCCAGTTTAACCCTGACAAGTAAAATGTGTATTTCCCTCCCACATATAAGACCTCAGCTGCATTTCCTACTCCCACATGTGTAGTTTTCAATGCTTCTGACACTAATACAATTTAGTGACCTTATTTTCTTAGCCCGTAACAGCGCATTGGACTGACAAATTCTGAACCAACAAATAAGAATTCATACACTTATGATACAAGAGACAAAATGATAACATGAGAGAGCCGCTGGGGCAGCTTCCCGTATGTCAAAGGGAATTTGTGAAATAAAGGATACTCCTCATGAATATGAATTCCTCTCTTCCTCTCTCTTTAATGTCAGTAAGACTCCCTATTATCAAATAGACTGTCTTGGTCAAAGTTGTCATGCCTCCATTGGACAGCATTTGAGAAGTCTTGATAGAAAAACATCTTGTTACTCTGGTGTGCCCCTAATATTCCCATCTGCTGGCTAGCCTTACCACTTGTCTGTCTGCAAAGTTATGAAGCCACAGTATAACTGGAAGTGGCTTCTGGTTTACTCCTGGGGTTGGCGTCAGTGATTGCTGGACCCTCTCAAGCTCGATATTCGCAGCTTTGGTCCTGATTTTGAGAGGTGACCAGGTGTGGCTGCCCTCTGCACTTTCAGGCAACCTGATAACACAAGTATTTTTCCACCAAACTCTTGTGATTACATCATCAACATGCTCAGACAAATAAAGGGATTTACACCTCTAAAGCCTGCAGTTTATCATCCGCAGAATCTGTAGTGCTTCCAACCACTGCAGTTACCTCCTCAGCTTCTTCTAATCATTCGCTGGCATGCTTTAATCCCGGAGCATACACTTGAACACTTTGTATGAGGGAACAGTGCTTGACGGCAATCACTTTAGAAATCTGACCTGTGTCTGAAACTTTAACTGCTATAACCAGGAAAGTGCGGAATCCAAAGTAGGGGTCCACTTTCTGTTCACTGTCTCAGCAGGAAGATCTTTTTCATCAGCTGTTTTTCTGGCAGGCTTCAGTACTTGTTGAAGGAATCTGGCCATAAAGTTTCTAAAACTATCTGAGCCATTATATTCCATAAAGTGGCTCAAATGGCTGGAGGTAGCTACGCTCAGTCAATGGTGCTGGAGCTTCCAAAATGCCATGCGCCTGCCTATTCACCCCTCACTTGTGTCCATAACGAACAGGTCAGAGGAAAGTTTTATGTGGGGGATGAGTAAAATAGTCTAGTAAAGATGTGTGAATTTGCTTTATTGCAGGAGACATATGTATAGGTCTAATCAACAGGTCTAATGAAATGGAAAACCTTTTTTTGGAGGTCAGACCCTGAGAATCTGGATGCACATGTTACTGTGGTGGTGAAGGTTTGAGCAACTAGTGACACTGACATTATTTATAAGCAACTGATTCGCTGTTTCAAACAGGTCCATTTCCCCCATTACAGCTCAGAACACAACACTTCCCTTTTGGAAGTAATGTCACATCAATTTGGCAATTATCATGAAGACTCAAACATGTGTCTCCAGCTGACAAAGTTCTTTGGCTTCACCACTGGCATTAGAAATAAGTCACATAGCCCATTTACATGATATATTATTGCCCCAACTGATTCTGTAGACACCCTTGGGTGGTGACTCACGGACACAAATGGGAGGCCTGTTCGCTTTAGTTGAGATGATAGTCATAGTCTTCTAACAGCTTAATTATGCCTTATATTGATATATGCAATACTTAAGTACAGTAAATGGTGCCTAAAACAATACTAAATGTGATGTCTGTTTGATAGTCTTAGTATTGATTGCTGGTGAGACAGTTTATGATTTTATCATTGATTAATCATTTGACAGTCTTAGTGTCGATACTTCAGAGAAATCTGAGTTCCATATGCAATAATTTCCATGTGAAAATAATAGACTGTGAATAAACTAGGAGCAGCTAAGTTGTCTTGTCATAAGTAAAAATGAAAGTGGGGAAATTCTGTAAATGAAGCTAATATGAATAAAAAATGATTCAGCATGTAAAATCTGTTATGGCTGATTTTCAAAGTTAATCTGCAGACTTTTAAAAAATATCTCCTCAGTTCCTCAGTTCCAGGAACCAATTTTTCAAGAACTATAAATATATAATAGGATTTATTTTTCTTCATCAGAGACAATTAGAACCACCCAGACAGACTGAGGAGTCATGCCAGAATAGGTTTTTATGAAATTGTGAAAATTAAAAACTGTAGCTTGACCATTTATCTTGATAAACAACATTGTCATGGACTAGGTTCCACTCAGCTTAAACACACCGAAGAAACTCCAGGAGACCGATGGTTCATTTCCATGAAGTTTTACTTGGCATATTGTGAAACTGCAACACAGTATACAAAATACAATTAAATTCCCATGCTAACAACAGCGTAGCAAGCTAGAGCTAACTAAGCCTAGCATATATTAACACAATGGGGCTAATAAAGCTAACTAGGCTTGCTCATGCTAATTATCATCTTAGCTGCCTTAATGATGAACAACAATAAATACTGTAACTTGTAACTCAATGTTACACAATAAAATACTCACAGACGTTGCCTGAGCCGAAGGGAGAAAAGAAAGGCGAGGAAAGAAAGCTGGAGACTACTGCGAGATCGCATGTAGCTGATCACTGCATGACTGCTTCCTACTTCCTGTGTTTCCCAGAATGCACTAGTGGGTGCTATGGTTACAGAGTACACAAATAAACTGTACAGCTGAGATAAACTAACACCTTAAAACATAATATTAACTATATTTTCAGGCGGCATGACACTCCCCGCTTGGGGTCTTTAGAGAACCCACATTACTTAACAGAATCAGTCTTTGGAGAAAAAAGAAGAACCACTTCTGTAACGGGTCGGGAGAAAGTCTTCCTGGTTCCATCCTTGACGACTTCTACTTCAACTTTCCGAACCAATCCATCTTCCCCTGGAAAGGTTTTTGTGATGATGCTCATAGGCCATTGATTTCTCTTTGCCTGACTGTCTTTCAGGAGGACGATGTCTCCTTCCTGGAGGCTTGGCCGTTTTCCTTGCCACTTGTGCCGAAGCTGTAATGTCTTGAGGTATTCGTGTTTCCACTTGTTCCAAAACATGTCTGCTAGGCCCTGAACCCGCTTCCACTCCTCTCTGACGAGGTCCGCTTCCTCAAAGCTGCCTGGCGGAGGAGGTGGTGCAGCCCCTGTCTTAAGGGTCAGGAGCATTGCTGGGGTGAGGATGAGAGGCGATTCCGGATCCGATGACACAGGGATGAGCGGTCTAGCATTCATGATTGCAGCTACTTCGGCCATGAGAGTAGTCAGAACCTCATGTGTCAGGTGAGACTTCCTTTGCTCAAGCAGCATGCAGTCCAAAATACGGCGGGCGATGCCAATCATTCGTTCCCACGCGCCGCCCATATGGGACGCGTGGGGCGGGTTAAATACCCAGGTGCAGCTCTGTGTATCCAGGTACTTCTCCACACTGTTGAAGCCTGGATTGGCCTTGTCCATCTCCAGCTCATGGGAGGCGCCAATGAAGTTAGTTCCGCAGTCAGAGCGGATCTGCTTTGCGGGGCCCCTGACTGCAAAGAACCTCCTTAAGGCGTTGATGAAACTGCCGGAACTCATTGTCTCAATTACCTCGATGTGAACTGCCCTTGAACACATGCATGAGAACATCACAGCCCATCGTTTAGAGTTGGAGACTCCTCCTCTTGTGCGGCGTGAGACGATGTCCCATGGTCCAAAGACGTCGACACCTACATAGGTGAAAGGAGGTGCTACTTGTAGCCGTTCTGCTGGCAGGGCTGCCATCTGCTGATGTTCGGTCTTTCCCCTCAGCTTTCTACAAGTGATACATCTGTGAAGCAGACTGCTGATGCAGCGTTTAGCTCCCACGAGCCAGAACCCTGCAGCTCGAATGGCACCTTCGGTTAGATGTCTCCCTTGGTGTTTCACTGCTTCGTGATAGTGTGACACAAGCAGGGTTGCGAGATAATGTCGGCCAGGAATGATGATGGGGTGAGTCTCGTTCACGCTCAGACCTGACTGTCCAATCCGGCCTCCTACTCTCAGGAGTTGATCTTGGTCCGTGATGGGGTGCAATTTCCACAGGCTGCTTGAGGATGGAAGGTTGGCTCCCAAGTTGATGCACTTAAGCTCCTCTGTGTAGCACTCATTCTGGACGCTCTTCACAATGCACACTTTGGCCCTTAGCAACCCTTCCTCTGTAGGACGACAGATGTGCCACCCTTGACACCCCTTTTGGGTAGAGTGGGCAAAGGAACGAGCTATGTGGATGAGGTGCGCTACGGCTGTGAGGAGAGTGCTGAACTTAGAGAAACGCTCAAAGCGTTGTGGGTGTACCACGTCTCTGGTAACCTGAGTGAGACTTGTCACCACCTGAGGACGCACTTCCGTGTCGGTGTCAGGGTCAATTAGATTGTAAGCCTCTTGAAGCTCAGATGAATGCAAAGATGCATCATGGAGAAAGGCTGGTCCTTTGAGCCAAGTTGTGCTGCTAAGCAAAGCTGGTGTCACGGTTCTTGACCCGATGTCAGCTGGGTTGAGGTGCGTTGGAACGTACTTCCACTGACCAGAACAAGGTGATTGATGGATTCGCTGGATCCTGTTGTGTACGTAGACATAGAATCTTCTTGACTGGTTATGGATGTACCCCAATACTACCTTACTATCTGTGTAGTAGGTGATGTTGTCAAATACTGTGTCCATCTCTGTGACTACCATCTCGGCGATCTCAACGGCGAGTACTGCCGCACAGAGCTCGAGTCTCGGGATAGTCAAACCAGGCTGAGGGGCCAACTTTGTCTTCCCGAAGACAAAGCCAATCTCAGTCTGCTCTTGGTGGCTTGTCACCTTGATGTAGGCCACAGCTGCTATTGCTTTGACTGATGCGTCTGCAAAGACACAGAGTTCTCTTCTCAGAGCACCTGAGGTGGAGAAAGACGTATAAGGACGTGGTATGTGGAGACCCTCTAGATCTTGGAGTGACTGTTTCCATCGAGTCCACTCGATCTCCATGTCCTTGGGAAGAGGTGAGTCCCAGTCCTCTGCTTGCGTGGTAAGTTCCCTGAGTATCAGTCTCCCATGAACCGTGATGGGTGCGAGGAACCCTAACGGGTCGTAGAGGCTATTCACAGTTGAGAGTACCCCTCTGCGGGTGAACGGCTTGTGGTCGTCCTCAATCTGAAACATGAAGGTGTCTGTACGCATGTCCCAGGACAATCCAAGGCTGCGTTGGATGGGCAAATCATCGACGAAGAGATCTAGGCTGTTGACGTCCTTAGATCGATCTTTGGACGGGAATGCTTTGATGACTGCAGGTCGATTTGAAGCAATTTTGTGTAGCCTGAGGTTAGAAGCTGCAAGCATCTTCTGCGCTCGCCCAAGAACGCTGATGGCTTCTTCCTCTGTGCTGAAGGACTTTAAAGCGTCGTCAACGTAAAACTCACGATCAACAAATCTTCTTGCGTCACTGCCATAGTCAGCCTCGGCTTCCTTAGCTGCCCGTCGCAAACCGTACACTGCAACGGCAGGAGAGGGACTGTTCCCGAAAAGGTGGACCCGCATCCTGTAGTCCACGATGTCAGAGGTAGGGTCGTTGTTCCTATACCACAGGAAGCGGAGAAAATCACGATGTTCCTCCTTCACGACAAAGCAGTGGAACATGTGTTCGATGTCAGCGGTGATCGCCACCTGCTCCTTCCTGAACCTCATAAGGACACCTAGCAGGGTATTATTAAGGTCAGGGCCGGTGAGCAAAACGTCGTTGAGCGATACTCCCTCACATGAAGCGCTGCTGTCGAAGACTACACGGATCTTATCCGGCTTCCTCGGATGATACACACCGAACAGGGGCAGATACCAACACTCTTGTTCAGGCTGTAATGGCGGTGCAACTTCTGCGTGTGCCTTTTTGAGCATCTTCTCCATGAATTCTAGGAAGTCAGCTTTCATCTGTGGTCGTTTTTCCAATGAACGCTGGAGTGAGACGAGACGGTCGAACGCCTGTTTCCTGTTGTTAGGCAGCCGCTGTCTCGGCGACCGGAAGGGTAATGGTGCAACCCAGCTTTTGGAGCTGTCCTGATAGCACCCAGCTTCCATTATCCTCAGAAACTCCAAATCTTCCATGGATGGGGCGAGTCTGTGGTCATCTGGAGTACGAGCGAAGACGGTCTGCCCCAAGCAGTCTCCAATGAGCGTCGTTGAGCTGCAGATGGAAGTTGGTGCTGGATAATGTTGATGTTTAGGTGCTTGACCAAATACCTCTTTCACTATGATGTGGTTGTTGCATGGCTCAAGATGACTCGCACGACCGTTCTCTAGGATGGCTGTTTTGTAACTTCTCACCTCGAGTGGTCTATGAGCACCTCCAAGACACACGTCACCGACGACGACCCATCCTAGGTCAAGCCTTTGAGCAAACGGTGCATCTCCTGGGCCACTTATCTGCTCTCGGACCTTGTGGACCCGTAAGATGTCTCTGCCCAGTAGGAGGAGTATTTTGGCGTCCGGATCCAGAGGCGGAATCTTGTCGGCGATGTGCTTCAGATGGGCGTGATGGTAAGCTGCGTCTGGCGTAGGGATCTCAGTGCGAGCATTAGGGATTTGGTTGCACTCGAGGAGTATAGGCAGAGGAATGCTTACTTTCTTATCCACTGGCTCCACAGTGTAACCGCTGGCTCTCCTCCCCGCTGTCTCTGTACGTCCCGCACAGGTCTTGAGTGTATATGAGTAAGAGCCCCCGGAGATCTTGAAGACCTCAAAGAACTCTGACCGTGCCAGGGAGCGATTGCTCTGCTCATCCAGTATGGCGTACATTCTCTTGGACTCTTCCCTGCGTCCGTTAGGGAACACACTGACGAGGCAGATCTTAGCACATGCTCTGGCGCTCAATCCTTCACCACATACTTGAGTGCACGTCGACTTGACCTCCTGGTTATCCGCTTTGTCCTCCTCCCCGCCATCCTCTGAAGTGGAAGGGGACGACTTAGATTTCCAGGTAGGTGGATAGGGGTGAAGTGCCGTCACATGAGCGGTGCTCTCGCACTCTGTACATTTTATCTCTGCGGTGCAGTTCTTTGCAAGATGCTCTGTGGAGGAACAACAGCGAAAGCAGATGTAATGTTCTTTCAAAAGCTGTTTGCGATCATTTATGCTCTTCTCACGGAAGCCTCTGCACTTCCTCAGAGGATGGGGCTTTTTATGCAGAGGGCAATGTTTGTTTGGATCGATTCGTTCTGTGCTTTCTTTAGAATCAGCTTTAGCAGCTCCTGAGACCTGCGTCTTGTGAACATAGACGGATGTCTTTGCGGGCCTTTCCCACTTGTTCTTCCTCTCTGCAGGAACTTGCGTGAAGGGGTTGAAGCTTGGGTCAGTGCGAGCTCTTGCTTCTGAGGAAATGAAGTTTACCAACACGGAGAAAGGTGGGAAACTAACAGAATGTTCTTGTTTGTATCTTGTACCGAAGTAAAGCCACTTTTCTTGTATGTTGTATGGGAGTTTCTCAATGATAGGCCTAATTCCTCTGGAGGTATCCAAGTACGACAAGCCTGCGAGGTAGCCGTCTTCCTTGGCGGCTTGTAGCTCTGACAAGAGGTCGGCTAACTCCCTGAGTCTCTGTGGATCCTTTGTTGTAACCTTTGGAAAGTTTTCTAGTTTGTTGAACAGAGCTTGTTCGACGGCCTCTGGTGAGCCGTATATTTCGTCGAGGCGCCCCCATGCCATGTACAGTCCAGTGGCTGGATTTCTGATGTTGACTGTTTTTATCCGCCTAACTTGTTCTGCCGACTCTTTCCCCAGATACCTGGTGAGGAGGTCGAGTTCTTCTGCGGCGGACATGTCTAGATTGGCGATAGCATTTAGAAACGATGATTTCCAGGCCCAATAGTTCATTGGTTGGTCATCATATGTGGTGAGGCCTGACGTCACCAGGTGGTTGCGAGCAAGGTATTTGATGAGGTCTCCAGTGGATGCAGAATCATCATGGCTAGCTCCATAAGACGTCCTGTGAACGGGCTGGTGCGCAGGAGGTGAGGGATCCTGTTTGAAGTTCTGTTGCGGACGTCTTCCACAAAGCTGACGATCTGGAGAGAAGTTAAGGGGTTGATTGAAGCTTTGTTGTGGCGGTGCCCCACTAGTCTGCGAAGCCTGAGGAAGCTGGTGTGGCTTAATGTCAGCAGGAGCAGCAGCTTGCGTTTGACTCGCATTGAGTGGGTGGGGTGTTGAGGGGATAACGTTGGTTGGTTGAAGAGGTGGAGGATGTAGGGTTAGCGAAGCATTGTCGTTCCCTCTTTCAACAGATAAAGCCCTGCTGCATAGGCTGGCTTGTGCCCACACGTAGGCCGCAACACGCTCGTCTTTGACAGATTGGAGAACCAGGCTTTTAGCCTCACTGCGTACTTCAAAGCCCATATCTTGTAAACCGGCCACGAGAGTATTAGCTTCTGCTATGGCAGCATCCTTTTCTTTTTCATCCTTTAACGCATCAAGATTGGCTTGAATACGTGCTTGCTCTACTTTAAGTTCAATTTCCTTTTGTGAATGTGCCGCTCTAGCTTGCGCTGCTTCGGCTTTTGCCTTTGCTTTGGCGATGGCCATGCTAATCTTTGTGCTGGACGATGAACCAGATGAGTGACTGCTCCTTGAGCGTACAGCCTCAGACTGATTATCTCCATTTTCTTTAGTATTGTTGCTACGTTGTGACATTGTGACTCACTGCGTTTTTAATATCAGGAGAAGGGAGCTAATATGAAGCTGACTCGAAGCTGTAGTGTTAGCCGCTTATCTCTTGTTACTGAGTTGCTCCGTAGAATGGCAATCTTTGCGTCCCTCGTTAGCTGTATTGCCGTCTTTTCACTGTCATGGACTAGGTTCCACTCAGCTTAAACACACCGAAGAAACTCCAGGAGACCGATGGTTCATTTCCATGAAGTTTTACTTGGCATATTGTGAAACTGCAACACAGTATACAAAATACAATTAAATTCCCATGCTAACAACAGCGTAGCAAGCTAGAGCTAACTAAGCCTAGCATATATTAACACAATGGGGCTAATAAAGCTAACTAGGCTTGCTCATGCTAATTATCATCTTAGCTGCCTTAATGATGAACAACAATAAATACTGTAACTTGTAACTCAATGTTACACAATAAAATACTCACAGACGTTGCCTGAGCCGAAGGGAGAAAAGAAAGGCGAGGAAAGAAAGCTGGAGACTACTGCGAGATCGCATGTAGCTGATCACTGTATGACTGCTTCCTACTTCCTGTGTTTCCCAGAATGCACTAGTGGGTGCTATGGTTACAGAGTACACAAATAAACTGTACAGCTGAGATAAACTAACACCTTAAAACATAATATTAACTATATTTTCAGGCGGCATGACAAACATATTAAATAATATTTTCAGACATATAATTTCTCTATATTTTATTCAAATGGTAAGTATCACACAGGCATATTTTTACATCACCATCCAGATAGTATGGAATTTATAGTTTCAGATGGTTTATTTTATAAAAAAAAAAAAAAAACATGAAACATTTTATTTTTGATTTATTTATAACAAGTGGGAAATTGAAACTATTTTCCAGAGCAAATTTGTTATGTCCAAGTCCAAACTTGATGCAGTAGCAGATACTCTCTGGATTAAATGGTGAGTTTAGCCAGTCAAAATGGCCTGTTTTCATTGTGATGTGTCTATGTTCTTCAATACATTTAAGATGAAATCACTGTAAATATATTTGTGAAGAAGCTATTTACAATTAACCTCAGTGTTACATAAGAGGACAGTATATTAACATTATTCTGCCACCTCTAGTGACACTCCTGTAATTGAAGGTCTATTGATTTGTTCGTCTGCATTAATGTATCACCTTCAGTCATGGCCGATGGAGCAGCTCCTGACCTCTCTAAGGGTTATGTGGAGACCCACTGGCCTTTTTGGTGGCAAACGTAATGAACCGTGAAGGTGCTGTGCACCTGCGGAATGTGCCGACTTGCCTCAGATGTGCAGGGCAAACATATTGACAGCTGGAGCTCTGTTTTATCTATCTTAGCTCTTAGGGTTTGGTCTTATTCTAGGGCATGTCAATGGTTCAAGGGTGGATTATTTTGGTACAAACTCAGGAACATCATCAGTAAAAGTTGGACTGCTGGTCTGAATTAATCAGGGACGAGATTAATAATATGAGAAACTTATGATATTTATCTTTAACATATCTTGATTTATGCAACAATAATCTTTCACACTGTAATCTTTTCGTTCTTATTCATTTTTGCATGTGTGTGTAACCCCATATAGGCATGCATAACTCTCTAGACATTGGGTCCATAAAATTGAAATAAAAAATTGCAACATGATTTTAGACCTGGTTCTTGTCTTGTCAGTTACATGCACGATAGCAATGCACCACCAATGCTACTTATCACACCTTACCTTATGACCAACATGCCCAGGTGGGCACAAGATCAAGAAGAGGGCTTTGTGACCTCGAGCTGCCTCCTGCAGCTTTTAAGATTTTACCAGTTCCCTTGTTTGCGATAGGATAAAATGTGGACATTGGGATTTGTGGTTAAGAGACAATATACTTAGGGAAACTCGCTTCAGCTAAGAATGTTTGCAAATTGTAAGTACAGCTCCATTGTCATGGCAATGAGTATAAATCTCAGAGTTGAAGGGGTCCGTTGCAGTTCATGCAGTAAAACAAAGCTATGGAGGAGCTTAGAATTATTCACTACAAGTGCTGTGACAGGAGACATGAACAAAAAAAAGGAAAACTGAATGAGGTTACTGAATGAAACTGAAACTGAATGAGATTAGATGGAGTGGAGAATGCCTCCACTGATTCGGACGGTGAGGCGGGAGTTCCATGCAATGCGCTGGGCACACCTAAGGTCAGAGAGCGAAAATACGGTCCGAGAGATGACACTAATGCAGCGCTGCTTGAAGCCGCGCTGGAAAAGGAAGCTGTGTAGAGCAGGTCTGTCAGGTTTCATCTCGTTTTAACATGCCACCAGTAAGCCTCAAAAAAGGGGTACACCTGAAGGGCTGTTAGTAAAGTAGTACCCAGAATCCTGTTGGGAAATTCTCTGCCAAAGTGACAAATCCATGCAACAAAAAAAAAATCCTACAGAATGGATTTTATAGCTGTCAACAGAAATTGGCTTGGCCCAGGCAATGCGCCAAAGCTATTCAGGCTATCAGATACATGGATGTGTTTTGCAGGGAGGATTGGAGGATGTGTTTTGCCGGGAGGACTGTCACTGCAAATGGAGCCAGTTCAGCTTCCTAAGTGATGTGCACCAGCGTTGCTGTACAACTCCCTGAAAGAAGAGCGAGCTACCCTCCAGGGGGGGAGGGATCATCGCTGCAGGTAGGACCAGCCCAAGCCTTTATGGGGCCCTAAGCAGAATTTGATTTGCCCCCCCCCCCATCTCCTTGTGGGACATTTCAAGCACTCTTGAGGGCCCACTGACGGTCATGGCTGCAGGTGAGAAGGACACAGAGTACGCACAACCAGCCTTGTGGTACTAAAGAAACCTAAGAGGGAAACTGAGAGTATGAATAGACCCAAGGCCTCTGAATCTGAAAAAAAGAAAAAAGTTCTTTTCATTGAAAAGGAACCATCAGACGCCCAGACCGACCAATGTCAGGGCAGGACAGTGTTTCCTCAGCATGCTAAATAACCTTGCGAGAATTTGCAGAAATATATCGGAGAGTTATGAACCATTGAGGCAGCTGAAAAATAAGGGTGTGCAGTGGGGGTGGACTGAGTGACACAGAGATGCAGTTGATGAGATCACAATGCATGATCTCACAGGCATCCATGGTGATTAAATATAACACAAAGTCTGGGACATGTACCAACCTCACCAACTTCTCTACAGTGAAGTGGCTGTTTGCAGTAAATGGCAAATAAAACAGATCTGTATTTACGTCTGAATGAATATGATGAAGAGTCACATATGAGATATTGTCTACGTGTTTGACCATCAGGTAACAGATTTATCTCTGTTGAAGTTTGCTAATATTATCTGTACACAGACAGACAAAGCTTATTATGTTAGCTACAGCTAATTTTATGCTGTTATAACTGTTCTTCTTTGAACAATATCACATATGTTACTTCAGAAACCGTATAATTCATCTTAATAGATTCTACATATGAATCCTTATAAAAGCAAATGTTAATTAACAAAAACTTTGACAAAAAAAAACTTAACTGCATGTAGGGTATGCTTAATGTTTGTCAGGTGGAGGTAATGTTAATTAGCTAACTAACTTCAACCTAGGGTCTCCTACGTTTATTGCATTTACATGCACTGATGCAACGAGACTCGAAATGACAACTATTGACAAATGGAGTTTGTTAAAGTAAAGTTCGGGAGAATCATCCTCAGATAACCCCCTTCAATCAATTCCAGTCTCTACACAAGTATATAAACACCACATACCTAGCTCCCATTGTGCTTTGCATCTCTGGCATATCAGTTCGCTGCTATCGCTCGACTTCTGCACTTTGCTAAATTCCAATCGCTAACTAGCGCCATGGAACTTCAGCTTCATGCGTGCCCTTTCATGCATTGCCCTTTCAGCTTTGGCTCGCTTCCGCTGCCCACATCGACCTTGGCAAGCAAACCGCATGTCCTCCTCAGCCGTCTCAGTGGACCGTGGCCCTCCTCCGGAATGCTCTCACCGACCGTGGAGTCTATTTTCCTGCCAATGCAAGAAAGATGGCTGTTTCGCCTCTACTTGGATTCCTTGCTGTCTGGGGTCCTGATGGTCCCTGCACAAACTCGGTGCAGAGAAGATGACATCACCCTGCCTCCTGGTGACCTGCACTGGACCCTCGGGCTGTCCTCGGCTGCGCCTGTCACCCGCTCCTACCCTGCGGCTGCTCAGGCTGACCCCGCTCATTTCCCCCGTATCCTTCTCATGTCTCTCTGCTACTAGCGACGGAGCGGCCCCATCTCAGAGCCCTCGCAGCGCCCCGGCAGCTTTCCAGTCCTCCTTTCCCTCTGCCTGAGTCCCCTCCGGAGTTGGTGGGCCCCAGGCAGTGCCCATCATGCCGCCTGTCCTACCACTGCATGCTCCTAGGGGCTTGGCACCGTATCTCTCCCTCCCTGCTCCCGGTGTCCCCTCCGGAGTCGGCGGGCTTCCCCCAAAACTTGTGTCGCCGGTGGTGGCACCGCTATTGCACACTCCTAGGGACCGGGAACAGCATCTCCCTGCCTCATCCCTACCAGCTCGGCTTCCTTCAGTTCTTCCTCTGCAACCCCCTCACTGCTCGTCAGCATACTATCCTCCGGACCCTCACGCTCACACCTCTTCCCTGCCATCCTAGCCCCCCCACCCCATCCCCCCCTGCACCCAAGCCTATAGCCTAGCTACGGCGACTCCCGCCCCCCCTCCTCCATTTAAATTTCATTTAATTCAATTCAGTCATTTAAATTTCGCCATGCGTGTCCTCCCCCACAGCAGGTCTCTTATATCTTACTTGTTTTGCCTAGCCTTGTCCGTCCCATCTTTTCTAGACATCACAGAGCTAGACTCCTATTGCCAGAAGGAACTCCGGCTGTGGCACCTCCTTTTAAAAGACTGGAACAGGATCTCGTTTTTCTATGACAACCACGTTTCCTCTCCTACTGACCTGCAACTATACACCGATGCTGCCCCTTCTGTGAGCTTCGGCGCTTATTATCAAGGCCGATGGTTTGCAGCCCCATGGCCGGTCGAGCTCTCTTCTCTGCTCCCTTCCGAATCTTCCTCCGCCCTGTTCGAACTGTACCTGGTGGTCGCTGCCACGGTCATCAGGGGGGCGAGTGGAAGCAAAAGACCATCGTAATCCATTCTGATAACTTAGCCACAGTTCACATAATCAATAAAGGTCGCTCACTCTCTAACGGCATCATGCCACTCCTCCGCTTCCTCACCTGGGCTTCCGTTTGTAACAAGTTCATCATCCCCGCTGCTCACATCCCGAGTCATCATAACAAAATCGCTGACTGTCTTTCTCGTTTGCAATTTCAGAAATTATACGCATTGGCTCCAGAAGCAGACAACAACATGGTTCCAGTCCCTCCTTATTCACAACTAATCAACTGCTTCATCACCTGCACCTGCGCTCTCTCGACACAATCCTTCAAATTCAGTAAAACCGATCAAACCAGCAAGGGATGTTTTATCCATTACCTCAAACTCGACTCTCCCGTTAGCCCATATGAAACACTATCGTCCTACCTCCAATACCGCTTCAGCCTCCCTAGTTCTCCAACCTCTCTATTATTTATTGACGAAACTGGTAGGATCGTAACACGCCATTGGTTCCAAAAACATTCTTGAAGCAGTCTTGTGTGCATGTGGTTTTCCCTCTTACAATTTTTCTTCCCACTCTTTCAGAATTGGAGCAGCCACCAACGCAGCAAAAAACGGAATTCCAGACCACCTAATTAAACGCCTGGGTCGCTGGTCCTCTGATGTGTTCCAGTCTTACATCAGGCTCAACACTCCAGACATTAACTCCGCTCACATCGCTCTGGTCCATTAACGTTTCTCTTTTGCAGTCCCATCATCTCCATTCTTAGATCTTCCTGGCTGGCAGTCTTTGGGGGTCCTCTTCTCCTACGAGAACATCTGCTCTCCTCTCCCCCTTAGGACTGCAAGCCCAAAACCAGTGTACAATTCCTGTGCCTAACCATTTAATAAAACATTCTATTCCTTCCATTGTCTGAGAATGTTTCTACTGAAATGGAGTTTGTTAAAACAAAGCTCAGGAGAATCATTCTCAGATAACCCCCTTCAATCAGTTCCGGTCTCCACTAAAGTATATAAACACCACGTACCTAGCTCCCATCGTGCTTTGCATCTCTGGCATCCCAACTCCTCCCCATCACCACCTTTCCTAATTATGTGTTTTCCTATAGGGGGGTCCTCTTCTCCTACGAGAACATCTCCACTCCTCTCCCCCTTAGGACTCCAAGCCCAAAACCAGTGTATAACTTCTGTGCCTAACCATTTAATAAATAATTCTATTCCTTCCATTGTCTGAGAATGTTTCTACTGAACTATTAGATGATTATCAATAAATAGTCAGTCATGTATGAAGTTTTTTTTCTTTGCTAAATGTGAAAATAAACACATAAACATACGTTATGAACAGTATAGTGCAACACTTAAAAAAAATCAGATTTTTTACCATCCTGTCCAGTTAAGTGTCTATTCCCGTTTGTGAGTTTTCACTAGAGATCACTGTTCCTCTTTCCTGGCACATTTTTCCTTGTTTGGTTTATGCCATCATAATTTTCAAATGACATCCCCCTTGAAATATAAAAAAATTGAACTGTTTCTGAAACCGACTGACAAGTATTTGACTTCCCACAAAATCTGTTAAAAACTCATACACTTTAAGTGTTGATTTTAAAATACATTTAATTACAAAAGAACATTTTTAATTAGTATTGGTATCAATATAAAACACACGTGCAGACGCATTAATAGGTGTGATTTAGTTTCCAACTGTCAGTCTTTTCTGAATTTGGTTTTTAAATTATTTTCTGTAATACAGATATTGATTCCAATTCATCAAGCTGGTGGATGCCTGAAACGACTGTGCAGAAATAATGAAATGAGATCGAATGTACACTGTTTCTCTTCCCCCTGCCTGCCTCCAGGTGACTAACAGGTGTGCTTGCAAGTGTAATTTTACATTGTGACAACATCTTGATGCGAATCGAGATGGGAGATCATTACTTATTGAGATGGACGCTGCAGGGTCACCTCATTTTTTTTCCAGTCTTTGAATTTACTGAATGAGTCCGATGCTATGAAAAGCCAAATCCGTGATGCTCACTGCTGCTCTCTGCTGTCCTGCAGGTCATATGCCTTATTTAAAAAAGTAACAAAGCCTTTCACTGACAGAACATGAAAAATACAGAAAACGGCTCATTAAGGATATAATATTAAAATTATGGCTGCATACCTGTGCGCGTACAGGAGGAAACGCTCAAAGGTGAATTTTTCATCGGGAGAAGTACAGTGCAGTACCATTCTTTAAATAATACATCGGGTTTGACATTTATTCATTTCCGCTTGCTTCTTCAGTGGATGAGACATAGGGCTCCGTGAGTCCACACCGTTTTCTTTGCAGTGTGCTCACAGGCATGCGTGTGTGTATGCGTAAGTGCAAGCGACTGTCTGTGTGTGTCCCCCCTTCAGATCTGACAGGGGAAAGCTTGAGGAATCAGTTAGAGCAGCACCTCTGCTTGGCCGGCAGTTGCTTGGATCTGGATTTAACCGAGGACCACAGCGATGGCTCACCTCACTGTCCTCATGTACCTAGCAGCACTGATCACCTTAATAGGTAAGTCATTTCCTTTGATCTATTATTTTCACTGGGTTATTTGCAACTACACTTACAGGGAATTCAGCATGCGGTTAAAGAAAAGGAAGCAGGGTGATTTAAATAGCCCTTTCTCTGTGTGAGGTGTCTCTTCATGAAACTTAAGGGTTTATAAAGAACAGCATGTTTTCTCATCTCATTTTTTGGTAATGTTATGAACAAACTCAGACGTACTCAACTGTATTGTTTCTAGCTTTAGTGGACAGTATTTCTGTATACATACTGTAGGCTTTTTAATGCACTCCAAACTTGCATATGATATTACTGCATGTCATGGGTTCCCTATGGTCAGAAAAAATGGAGAAAGGCAATCATGTAAAAATATTAAAACTGAACAAAATTATCAAAATGAACTGAATCTGTTGGATTTCAGTTGATTATAACTCAGGTTTAAAATTTTCAAGAATGGATCTTTATGTGTAATTGTAATAAATAAGTCTCTTAAAAACCTTAATTCTACCTGTCACTGATAAATCAATGGATGTGACGGTGAAGTGAGCTGTGGCAGAAACACCGCCTCAAAATGTTTATTTCTGGCTTCTGAAGAATACATCCTGTACTCCATCCTGCAGTTAATTATCAGCTGAAATGTCAAGCGTATTCACTAACGTAAACTGGAATACCATTGAATGTCTCAAAACATGATTTTTTTGAAGGTGAATTCATATGCATTTTGTTTGCATCCTCAAAACATATTGCTATGCATTATTACTTACAGTGAAGGTTGAGGATTTTGTTCAGTTGGTTGAGAAAATATCTCAAAATTGCAAAAAAAAAGGCACTATACAGAAGAAGGGTTTTCTATTTACTTTTCCTTGCCTGGTGGTGGTCAACAATACTTACTTTGCTGCATTTGAAAATGACAATAGAATGAAATGAGTACATAATGGTCTGTAAAGTACAGGGGAAAGATAAATGAACTACATTTAATTTTGAAATGGAGCATAAATGCTTTCCTTGGTATGACATGCAGTAGATATAATCGCTGAAATGATGAACTCCATTATGCACTAAATTCTTTAACCAAACAGACAAGTTAGATACAGGAATGTGTCAGTTGTCAGTCGCACGGCTTAGATATTTGAAAAGTTTACAATATTTCAAATGTTGTATTTTAAAAAGGACATGAAGCTTAATTTGGCCTTTCATAGATTATGCAATTACAACATCACGTTGCAAAACATACCAATCAATAGCAGTATAAGCTGAATAAATGTAAATTGTTGATACTATCAAAAGTTGCTTGGACTGTCTGAAAGAACAGTCCCCTGAATTCAGCATCACAGCTGCTATATTTATGGCAATGCGGTGGCAATTTAAAGAGCCTCTTGTCACTGTTGTAAATGAGTGTTCACGTTTGACTTCTCTCAGACCCAGACTTTGCAATTTTATATAACAGTCTGCAGTTATGTTCAGATTCTCATAACCTAAAGGTGGTGAAATATACATGTGCAGAGCTTAATCACTCTGTATCATTAGCATAACTGATTGGTTTTCGTTTAACATGTGACATGTACCATGCTGGAGGTTTTTATTTTTATTTATTTATTTTATGAAGGACTGTATGTCTGTTATTAACAGCACGATATAACTTAAAATGTTGTAAAGATGGAGAATGTGACTATCGCTTCTCTGAATATTACATGGAGTTAGATGCAGGTCACTCAATGACCACCAGATGGCACATTTCCTATAGAAACCAGGGTAGCCACAATACACAACATGACTAATTGTAGTACTGTATAACATAATTGAACAGATGGCAGTATGAATATAAATGTTCATTGTGTCTATGAAATTATTTTTCCTTGTGTATCACTTGTGTAGCTGGGATGTATATGTACATATGTAACATAAATACAGACAATCCTATCAATGCATTTCTATGAAGTGCTTGTTAGGCAGCAAAGACATATTTGTACACTATGCCAGGCTATTATACAAAACATTGATAAAGCCTCTAAGTGCCCCATTGTGTTATGCAGACTGTGCATATAAATATGGAATCATTTTGCCAATTGTTCTTGCATGGATTGGGATTGCATTGATATGGTCTATACACCTATGAGCTGCAGTCATGTCCTTTTTTTTGTCTTTATATGTGCTACCAGTTCTTATTATTATATTTCTGACTGCACAATACACAATGAGTGGTGCAACTAGCATATGTATTTGTCTGCACTCAAATTCAAAACTCAAATTCTACAACACACATTTCTATGTGCATATACACATTCAATTTATAAGTCACACATTGCTGGTGCTCCTGAATATGTTTTACTATGCAATCAAGAATAGCATTTCACCTCAAAATTGCTTTCCAGGTGATCTATGTCATCTTATATTGCGCTTTGTTTTTTTCCCCTCAAAGTCTTTCCTGCTGGGTTTGATGAATGGGCCTGTTTTCACGACAATTTCTTCTGTAAGAGGAAAAAATTCACACCTCTAACGCGGTTTGAAGTTGCTGTGCAGGCCAAGGCATACTGCACATACAGTTTATGCTCTCAGCTGCTAAAAACTATACACCATCTCTTTAGGACCGTTATGATACGTGGCGTTAAATGCTGTTAGCCAGGCTATAATATTAATATAATGAAAGTTATACAAAGTTTTTATACGTATTATATTCAATACAGTTTAAATGAGTCATTATTTTTTCCATACATATAGTGCACGTGGACTGTTAAAAAGTATTGCAGGCTACAGTGCAATAGAATTATTTCCATTGGAAAATGTCATCCAAATGGGTAGATATCACATCAGTTAGCTATTGGACTGATCTCTGGTCTGCCAGTTCTGTCTTCATATCAGTTATAATTCTTTAGGTTTATAATAGTTTAGGTTCTATGGAATCCTGGGAAACAATTTTCTTATGGGAAAAGGATAGCCTTTGGTTTATTGTCAACCTCTTGGATTGGCAATTATGTTAGCCTTCTTTGGCCTCCAGACGAGAGAAGAGAAGGGAGGGATTGAGCATTTGATTGAGGTCCCTAATCCCTTTCTATAAAACCTGATTGTCAGTCTTTAAGGATTTCAGATGGTGAAATTTATTTTGGAATAAATGGTCATACCTTTGAAAAAATACCAGTACATCAGCAAATGTAAAAGATAACACCTAAACAGTTTTCCAGATTACTCTGCTATTCACGAAAATGTACAGGGAACGCAATACCTTCTTTCTTTGAGACACTTGTCAGGCAATTCTGTTAGGGAGTTTCATAGAACAGGTTTATTTATTTTTCAAAAAACGTTCCGTCCATGGCACTTTACGCGTGCACTAACTGGCAAACTCTCTTGATGGTTTTACATGAAAAATGTCAAACATTTAAGAATACTATCAAAACATTGAAGAATGTTCCGAAGGAGAGTATGTAATTGGGCAGATTTGTTAACATTGCAGACAGAAAATGAACATGAATTATACATCCACAACGCTCCTTAAATTGCATTTCAGTTTGAATAACAAATCTGAAACGTGTTCCTACCGGCAATATTCTACAGTCGTCTTCATTTCAAGATAACACTCAAGGGACTTCCAAAAAACTATGCATGCTAAGAATTTTAACCATAACTTGAGAATATTCTGAGCACAAAAATCTTTTCAGTTGGGTTTCATATTTTTCAATATAACCAATTAATTATTGAATTGTTTTGATTATATTTGTATGATCTTATTTCTGGGTATTAAATGGTTGAACATACTTTTTCTGACTTGGAGGTATAGATTTTAGTTTTTTGACATCAGCTTGATGTGGCATTATGATTTTGAAATATGGGTCATTTTCCTTATTTCATTGAACTGTAAACACTTTTAGGAGCAGACAGGATATTGCACAAATCTTGATGTCAAAGTTGTTTCCTGTAATCAGAAAAATGCAGCGTGAAGCTGAGTAAAATGTATATTGTCACTGAGCACATATATCCCACCTGATGCAACCCAGCAAGTTCTGCGTCATGTGACTGGAAAAAAAAAAACGTCTTGAGGCTATGAGGTCACGCGAGTGGTGGCAGAAATGGCAAAGTTGTTGAAGATTACTTCCATCAGTCATGTGACCTGACAGCATCATGAACTGTGACGTCCTGGAGGATAACCAATGACAAGTCAGTTCCCTCATGGATCTTCAGCTGGATGTAGATGACCCCTCATCACACAGGAACAAAGAGGGTCGTTTGTGTCCTGGAGAGGGATATATGCATGTGTATGTGTACATCAATATGAATGAACAGGTTTAAAGATCTGAGGGAGTTATGTTTCTCCTTACACTCTCATTTTTTTAAATTTAAGTCAGTCTACAAAGACAGTTACACAGGTGGTTAATTGGACTCAAATGCTAATTAGCAGTGTGTTTCATCTACCAAACTGTAAAAAGGGTCTGACAGTCAAAACTTAAGTATGTGACTTCCCAAAGCAGGGATAGGTGGGAGAGTTCCAAGGAGGCCCGATAGCTGGGGCGTGAATTACTGGTTCATTGGTTATAAAAACTACAATTGCTGAATGTACCAAAAGGAACATCGTGGAAAAATATGCCAAGATATGTTGAACGCAAACGTACTGCATTGACAAAGAGAAACAGTGTGTTGGGGAGTTGAAGTTCACCAACAAGGACAGATAGACACAGGTGGACTCAAAAATGAACAAAGCTTGTATTTATGACAGTGCCACCATTTGAAAACCGCTTGAATACACAAAGACACCCAGCCTGGTGTAAGGAGCACAGAACTTGGACTGCTGCACGATGATAAGAACATTGCGGTCTGATGAGTCATGTTTTCCTACATTTGGATGGTTTTATGTTTGGAGAACGTAAAAGGAAATCTCCAACCCACAATATCTGTTGTCAACTGGAACTGGTAAACATGGTAGTGGACCTGGAATGGCGTGAGCAGCAGTCTCAGTGGATATGATTATTGTTCCGTATGGTCACATAACAGCCAAGGAATATGAAGTCATTTTACAAGACCCAATGATATAAACACTGTCCCTTTACGATGTCCCATATTCAAAGATGATAATGTCCCCATACTCACGACTAAACAAATTATCAGGCAGTTTCATGAACACTAGGACAAACTCAATCACCTTCCACAGCCTCCATGGTCACCAGATCTACACATCACTGAATACGGAAACTTCTGGAGTGCTGAGTGCAAAGTAGATTTCCATCTGAGTTCATCCCAGAAGGGACGCTTTTTGAGAAATGGTACAATATCCTAACACGTACAGTTTAGAACATGAATGATAGTCTTCCGTGGTGGACTGAAGCTGTTTCAAAGGGAAAAGGTGGCCCTTTTTTTTAATCAACGTGATATCTACGTATTGCTTAGACTAGTGTTAATGAAACGTTTCTGTTATTTTGTCTGACCCCTGTGTGTGTATGTGTGTGTATAGATATTTAAAAGATGAAATGTTGTGTGAAGCTCAACAAATCTTGGAGATACATTAATTTGACAACACCCAAGGCAGCGCATTAAGGACAGCTGCCCATAATTTATTTGCTCATGACAGTCACAGCTCTTTATGATACAGGCCAATGGGAATTAAGCAAATACTGTGTTCTATCCAAATATTTACACTGAGTGCGCTTGTGTATCCAGTATGTTCTGACTTCAACTGGTACATCCGCAGCACAGAGAACAGAAGAGATGACTAAAGGCTCAATAACCGCATATTATGTACCCATTTACAGTTTGCAATCCATTTAATACTTCTCTGACAGAAGAGAATACATATTATATAAACGATGAGTGTTGTAACCGTGAGGTACCCTGGGGGTTATATTTGGAGATGCTGGCAAATCGAAAGAAAAAGGCTGCCAGAATATGAGGTGGATATGGGCTGTTGTCCATTGAAAGTTTTAATGTGGGGAGGCAGCTCAGATAAGCTGTTTGACTGGAATAATCCAGACATTGTATTTTATATATCCAGGTTATTCATATTGTGATCTTGCTTAAAAGCTGCTACCAAACACATTTCAGATGTGATTTTACAATGCATACTATTGGGCATGGGCAAGGTTAACTTAAAATATCATGAAATGAAGAATTACAGTTCTTAATGGGACATTTGTATTTGATTCAGCAAATCCAGGCCTTGCTCTAAAATGTGTTGCACAACATATATATGTGTATGTTTTATATTGGTATGTCTTTTTTATTCTTCTGTATTCACATTCTGACAAATAGCAAACCTTAGATATTATTTGAGTGACAGGGTTGTGAACATAATACAAAGTAACTTTCAAAAATCTAAAAATCTCCAGATAAAAGGCACAGAATAATCCACCAATATTTTGCAGTTCATCTACCATCTAAAAATGTTCACCGAGCATGGTCAGTATGTTCACCTCACTTATTTGTTATTTATTGTTTAATTTCAATTCGTCAAAGATATAAACAAAAAACATTTAAGATAAACACAACCCTCAAATTTATTCGTATTTGACAGATATTTATTGATATTAAAGTCTAATAAATATTAACTGTGTTATTAAGTAATGAAACATATATACATGCATATAAATATATGTACCCCATTCTGAAGAAATTAATACATTAACTAACAAAAACTATTCATTCCACACCCTCTCTCATTTTACAGCAGGCAAAGATTTAATACGTTCCAAATGTATTTACTGTAGCCTCTTTGCCCAGAAGCATTTTTATTTTCTTCCTTCTACTTTGTCATGAAACTGGAATTTAATTTGGCCAGAGAATTTTGGGAAACATTTTTCTCTCATGACAAGGGACCTTGAGTAGGTAATAATTAAATGGGTCTCTCCATGGTGTCCTGGCTCAATTGTAAAGTATTTGTCATTGAGTCTGTACCTTATTAATGCATAACTGTGTCCCTGGTCTGTCACTTTGACAACTTTTTCTCTTCCAGGGAGTAATTTCTTGTTAAATTGTGGTTATTTAATCAACAATGAAAAATGTACAATCTTTGTTAAATAGCGGGTTGTTAAAATTTTTTTACTTTTTTACCTTCTGGAACCAAGAGGGGAAAGCAGCCTAATTTGGCCTTAAAATTGGCCAATGATTGGAATATTCTAAAATGAGTGGCCAACAAGGGGTCATACACAGACTCAGAAGAATACGCCTACTCAGTCACTCATTATATAAGCAAATGTGTTGATTATGTCACGACTAAGAAAAAGATATAAACTCTACCCAAGCAGAAACTCTGGGTGACCAGTGATACCTGTGCTCTCATCCGAGCTCACGACAAAGCATTCACAGCTGGCAGCAGCGAAGAACAAACTCAAACGTGGCATCAAATCTACAAAGAACAATGCAGAAAGCAGACTGAAGCCCACCTCAGCAGCCACTCTGACGCATGTGAAAAAGTATATCAATATTACATTATTATTATTACATTCATTTAGCTGATACTTTTCTCCAAGGTGGCTTACGGTTGATTGTGCTGGCTGGGGGCGGTGTGGGGTTGGGGGCCTTACTCGGGGGCCCAACAGAAATGGTGTTCTTGCTGTGGCTGGATTGGGGCTTGGGCCACCAACCCCCGGGGTTTCCAGTCATGTACCATAGCCACTATGCTACAGGCTGCCCCCATGTACATATGCGTACAAGCTGTATACAAGCAAGACTACAAAGCAAAACTAATTTGGTTGCATCTAATGATACCCCCCTACCAAATATTCACATGGCCTACTACACACATTGCTATCCAGCAGCGCAGGGCCTACTCTCAGAGCTTCAGAGTTACATTCTCACAGTTCCACTCTTTCTTACATATGTTCCTTTTAGAGAAGTGTATATAAGGACCTAAGATGGCCGCCACCATTTGAGAACAATGGAGTGGTAGGGTTTGCTCGTGCTCTTTGTTTCTTCTCTTTTTTTATCAAGTACAAAGTGAGGTGTTTGGCAATTAAAATTGTGGATGTTTATTCGGATGACTGATGGACTGCCTCCTGAACCGGACAACAAGATGTTGTGAGATGCAATTGAGTGAGATATTATGGGAATATTACTTGTATTTTATGGAATATGTTTTGAATTTCAGATCCTCCTTTTTTTTAATTTTGACCTTGCTTTTGTATTTATTATTTTTTTTTCTGCGTTGAAATGTCGTTTGTAAATGGGACTAACTTACATAAGCTGAGCTCAGCAGAATGTGAATTAACTAAATGTGATTGAAACAAACAACTACTGATTGAATTGATCAGCAAAACCGATCCATGGAGGGGGGGAGGTGCCGTCTACACAGCTGTCCACCTTGCGCAAAGTCACCTGGACAGTCAGAGTGAATGAGTGCAGATGCTATTCATAGACTTTAGCTCCACATTCAGCACTACCATTCTCACAAACCTCACCCACAAACCTATGCCTCAACAAACACATCTGCAGCTGGGCTTTGGACTACCTCACTGCCTGACCTCACTCTGTCAGGATGGGGGACTACACCTCCTGCTTACCCTCTTCACTATACCCTGAACGCTGGTGCACCACACGTCTGCACTAAGCCCTGTGCTACACTCACTGTTCACCCACGACTGCGTCGCCAAGCACAGCTCAAATGCAGCTGCCGCATTCACTGACAACACTGCTCTAGCAGTTCTGATCAGGAAACATGACAAGATAGGGAGAAGACTGATCTCCTATAGTCTGATGCATAGACGACAACTTGTGCCTGTTCATCAGTAAGACAGAGGAGCTGATATCAAAAGTATACGTATTCATGTTAACTTCTGACAATATTGCACCAGCAATGTCTGCAATTTTTATGTTTGTATTTTACAATTGTACTTTTTTTTCTCTCATTCACACATTTCTCTAACTTTTCAAATTGCCTTCAGAGTCATCGATTGTTTATTGCGCCGTGAGACCAGTGTATTAGCTTTTTGGTTATGCTGTACACCTGTGTGGCTTTGGGAATATGTCTTTACAGAGCCGGCTACTGACAAGCTGTATCCAGACATTTGCCCTCTCGGTCAGTTTCCCTGCGGGAACCTGTCGGTGTGCCTTCCCCAGCCTCGTCACTGCAACGGCATGCAGGACTGCCCTAACGGAGCCGATGAGGAGAACTGTGGTGAGTACAGTCATTGGGAAGCTAGCGCGGGTGACAGGTTTGATGGATTGACAACATTAACTTCAGCAAGGCATTTCTACAGCTGACATCATTCAGCTGACATCATAATGGAAAAATTCCCCCTGTTGCTCTAACACTGCTGGCACTGGGAACAGAAATCGAAGCAAAAAATACAGCATCAATGCAAAGGGGGTTATTTATTTGGCACAATGACTTTTGGTTTCTACAGCTTTTACTTTCATTGCTGTCGCTTAAATCGATAGACCATTTGTTTAGCCGAGGTATACATACAAAGTATGTAAATCAAATTGTTAGCTATGTATTTGTAAATAAAACCTCTAGAGAAAATCCTTTTTATGTATTTATATAAAACGAAATATATATGTTTATTATGAATATATATATATATATATTATATTATTTTAAAAATATTTTTACATACCAATACATACCTGGATTTGGGACAAAAGCTGGTTTTTGGTTGTTGTTTTTTTAGTACCTTGGAAAATGTATTTTGATACATCACAGACTTGGCTGTTGAACCCTGTTGCACAAACACGTGGAACAAGTATTTCACATTGATATGTACATATAGCAATGTGTGGTATTTGTTCCACAAGGTTTGTGATAAATGATGTGGAAATTGTTCATTCAGACTAAAATGTGAAATAAAAATGAATACATGCATGCAATTGTGAGCAACAGTTAAGGAAACAATTAGCTTGCATCCTACCCTTGGTTTCAGAATTAGTCATTGATAATAACGGTTTTGGATTGGCTGGATTTAAGGCTAGATATAGGCAGTGGGTAGTGCTGGCAGCGCAATCTGGGGATTAAAAAAGAATGAAATGGACACAAAAGGAAAGAAACCGCAGAGTGTTGAAATGACAAGAGGATGAGTGTGTCGAGTGTTTTTTGTCTGTGGATGAGCAATACAAGCAATACTTTGTAATAGGTTTCACAAAGCAAAAGAAAGCATTTACTGTGAAGCAGGCAATCAAATTACATTTTTCTCCCAGGATTCCCCGCTCTTGTTTTCCCAAGAGGTTTAAGTGCCTGTAACGGGGAATGGTGTATTGAAGCGATTTTGGTATATCAGCCTAAACAGATTAGAAGGCAGGATTAGAAGGCAACCACAGCTAGAGTGAATGACCCTGAGAGGTAGAATTATGTTTGGCCATCGTGAGTCTCCTACTCAATCTGCTAATCTTCGAGAGCCATCATTCAAGGGAAATGAAACAGAGAATACATTCCAACCTGATTTCACCAAGAAACATACAGATGGAAAACTGGCGGTGAAAAAAGACAAACAGACCAGAGTGAAATGAAAGACCATATGGGGGGAAAACATATAAAATTAATTCTGACAATCTCAAACTTCAGAATAATGAATGCAAAACAAAGTCAAAAAACGAATAATGTCACCAATAAACCAGACCAAAAAAAAAAATAAATAAAATCACTGGGATAAATGATGCACTCCTGTATTTACTTGTTAACACACACACACACACACAACACAAATAAAAAGTGAAACTGTAATCCATGTTCTGTCTTCTACCTATTGACAGTCGATAACAGTGGTTGGCCTCACCTATTTGATGCTTTCCTGAAGACAAACATCCAAGAGTCGAAGGAATGCTGTGAGTACGATGGTCCTTGATCACAGACCTACAAGGCCATACTTAACACACACAGCACAGGTTCAGTTTTTCATGGTGTTGTTTGATCTCACAATACGTGTAGGAGACATAGCCTACACTGCTGGATTGATTGAAATTGTATCTTAGATAGTGCTTTACCTGACCTACCCAAGTTCTAAAATTCATTTCCTTCCTTTACACGTTCGCATGATTCTATGTCTTACTTTGAGTATTATATGAATTTTTATTTAGGAGTATGTTTATGAATATCTATGAAGTACCTCAATATACCTCCATTCATCTGCCTGACATGTCGATCTACTCTACATATTGACAACTCTGTGTAAGAATAATACTTCCTTACTATCCATCGATGCCCCTTTTTCTAGATTGAACTCAGCCTAAAAAAAATGTGTTCATCCTATCGAATTCTTATCAACTTAACAACCTCATTTAACCTGATTTCAGATTGCAAACTCTGATTGCTTGTTATGTCCAAACCACATCTATGAGTAATTAAGATTAGAAGTCCGTCCATTATTCATAATTAAAATATTTAACGGTGGAAAATATCCACCATTAAAATAGCAAAAGTGGCTTAGCCACATCTAAAATGTGCCTTAGATCAAGAGTTAAGATCAAAAGCTGAGATCAATTAAGTAGAGCCCAAGATTACATACATATCATATTGTCACAGAGAATTGTGCAGTTTTATTTTAGATAGTTTCTCATCACATGCACATACAATATACTGAAGTCCCAGTGTCTTAACACCTATATCTTTACACCTTGGCATAACTGAACATTAACTAAACATCCATAACTTGGGGATAACTACACTTATTATAGCTAGATGGTGTGTCCAACTGGGATGAATGGCTTGATTTTTCAATATATACTTGTTACATCCCATAAATATCAGACAATTTTGAGATACTCTTTCACATATGCGTAGAGCATGAATCACAGGGATTTCAGCACCTCTCGATAACAGCTGTGCGACCTTTCGTTAGTTGTTTAAGACTGAGATTTGGTGATCATTTTGACTGTTGTCCTGTGTTGCAGTGCTCGATATATTTCCAGACGTATGCCACTGCAAGGGCATGAAAGTGAACTGCAACAGCAAAGAGCTCTTGGATGTTCCTGCCGTGTCTTCCAATGTCACCGCGCTGTAAGTATAGAGAACCTTCTTTGTTATAATCACGCGTGACAAAACATCCTTAGCAGCAGTATTCAGATCTTACAATATTTTCACAGTAAACAAAAAGGATTGTGATGTGCCTTACAGTATAGTAAATGTGTTTTTGGTGCAGTTCATACAGTACTGCGGCCAAGGCCATGATCCCGCAGATCTATGAAAAATGTAACATCTATTGACATTAATCCTTGGTTCACAGTACATGCATATTGTCCTGTCTACACTTTATCTCATTCGTAACAAAAGCTCATATCTCATATAACATGGGATTTGTTGGAAATAATTCAGACGTTAGCTATTCTTGCTGTTCTTGACAGATATGTTCATGCCTCATTTTAAATACATACTCAAGTTATGCTGCCACATGTCTGGAGTCAATATTTGCATTCCACTTCCAGTTTTAGCAACAGAAGCCATTTATAAATGTTTACTTATGATTGTTGTTATCATATATTTTAATATGTACAATTACAATCGTTAGTCTGAATATATTGTTTTTTTTCATCCATCAGCGAACTGAACAGCAATCGGATAAAATCTCTTCAAGCTGACCTCTTCATCAGATATCAAAATCTGGAGAGACTGTGAGTGTGCCTCTGTAAATCTTTACGTGTCTGTACTCTTGTGCATGTTCACATTTTTTGTCTACATCCAATTTATTTTTCATAATAAGTGCCTTAAAAAAGCTGCTTATTAACCATACAAGCTTAGAAACCTGGAAAATAATTGGGCGTAGGACCACTGACTACCAATCATCCATAACACACAATGGAGCTGTGCTTCACAGCATATGGAATCCATTATGATGTCTCTACAGGCCTTGTAAATTTGGTTAATGAATATAAACACCGTTATCCATTTCTCCAGTCATATTGGGCACTTTGCCACCTAATGCCATACAAGGGTAACCCTTAAAATGTTTTTGGCTTTTTCCATCCTGGAAGATTGACAGCAAAACAACATGGCACAAATGTGTCAGCAGCAAGCGTTTGTTGCTTAGTGATCCATGAGTCATGTTTATAATATATGTATTTTAAATTGTGTTCAATAGTTTTGATCATTGATTGTGATGGTCAAAAAAGACTGGAAGATACATTGTAATAAAATTATGGTCCAAAATAACAATAAACACCTGTTTTTGTTATGCTCTTGCAAGAAAGTACTGTCTCTAACACTCCCCAAGTGAATGTAGCATGACCAGGTTATGGCAGCAGTGTATCCTAATCCAAAGTTTTACCAGGATATTTCTATAAAGGCATCCATCTGTACCCAATGAAAACCTTTTACACAGCCCTCAAAAATGGCAAAATTCAATATCAGCTTGTATCGCAATATACAGTATCGTGGTTTCTGTATTTTAAAACATATATTGTCAGGTCATAGGCAATACCCAGTCCTGTGGTGCACCTTCCTCTTAGAGTGAATGTTATAGTCACAGATCAGTGGGATTTCTATAAGAAACAAAAACATTTTGTCTGGGTTATGCATGTGCTGCATGAGAAATGAAATCCTAATGCATTTCTGTATATTGAATGCAAAGAGCGTTCACGTAAACTTGTCTTGTTTTCATCTTGACATTTTGTTGAATTTTCAGACACCTGCAAAACAACAGCATCAAAACCATATCCAAGCGAGCATTTTCAGGACTTTATAAACTAAAGAGACTGTAAGTACACCGTTTGTGTTCCAAGTGGTAATCCTTGCTGGTCATAATCCTTGGTTATAAACTTTGCGTCTAAAATTGATGGTCAGAAGTTCAGGTGGGGAGTAAAGGGTGATCTCTGGTGGAATGACCAAAATGTCACTGTACTCCAACATGTTGGATTTGAAATGAAAAAAGTATCTCTTGGAAAGGTGTGTTTTGTTTCATCATTACTTCAAGCACAGATGAGCTAGCAGTAGGTCTAGAGTTGATTCTTGGCGTGATGTTTGCATTTGGAGTCTGTTGTTGTCTCTCAACATGAGGACAAAAAAAAGGATCAAAGTTAGTAAAGCAGGCCGACTTAAAAATCAGGCTAAAAATCACACAGCCAAGACATAGCCAATAGATGTGTGGAAGCGAGCTTGTTATAACCGTTTTTGTTCATTAAGAAGCTGGAATCCATCGTTGAGCTCAGAAATGGAAATCGAATGGCCTAGTAGACCATGAAAGACCAATGTACGGTGATCAATGTTTATGTATCTATTATTGACCACCTAGCATACGAGCACCTATTATCGACCACTTCAAACGCTAACAAATCCACTTTAAATTTATTCACAAAAAGGCGATTTCTGTTGCAGTGAAAGATATGTCCCATAAATATACACAAAATAAACTAACTACAAGAGAAAAAGCAACTTTATACATTTACTCTTTGATGTTTTAATATGACTTCCTTTAAAATATTAACTTTTAGTCATGGCGCAGGCTTGTAATTCTTGTAAGTGCAACTGTCTGATTGGTATTGTGTACAGATGGTTGAGACATAGCCCCCTAGCAGATAACACTACTAATGCTACGACTGTGGGTTTACAGAGGTACTGCAGTTTTTAGCCTTCAGAGGACAAAAAACAGCATTTTTCTCTACAGAAAAGGTATTTTGTGTAACCAATACTTCACCAATTTTTATTTATGATGGCAAACATTTTAATTTTCGTTGCAAACAGCCTGGTTGATAAAAGGTGCTCGTACACTAGTGAATGACAGAAGAACACCTGGAGTGAAGAAAAAACCCTTTGCAGCCCTTCAAGCATACTCTCTAGGATGTGGGTATATATATATCAAGAGAAGATTACACCAGCATAACTTTGGATGGTTCACCACAAGATGGAAACCCATGGAAAGTCACAAGAATTGAATGATTTGCAGAAAAGTACATTAAACACCCATAGAGTTCGAGAGGAAATGATAATGACAGATGAAACAAACATCCACCAGTACCAGAGTGATTTAAAGAGGACAGTATGGAGAGAAAAGGAGCAAGCCATGATCCGACGTACGCCACTTCATCCCTCCAGCATGGTGGAGGTACAAACAGCTCACTTCCGTTTGTTGATGATGCCTCTACTGACTGCAGCAGGAGGATTAATGCAATACGCTTTTGATTCTTTACGCAAAAATATCAATGTGGAAGTGTTACATGAAACATTTGCATAAAGCGTTATCCAAAGGTCATCAAACTCTGCAAAACTCGATCATATTTTTAACTGCCCAATTAACAACAGTTGTTAAGAAAACAAAGAGATGAAAGTAACTATTTTGGATAGTCAAGCACGTAGCATGTGAGACAATCTAATCTTTTCCAGTATGCCTGAACAAATATCCGATGATCCAAGAGAAAGCAGTAAAAGACTATGTCCATGAATCAAAAGATGTCTCTCAAAACAGTAAAACAAATTACATTTCACCCTCTTCACAGCCTTGGATGAAAATAAAAGCCAGATACATCCAGACCCCTTATCGCTAAAATTTGAACACTTTAAACAAATATCGTTAAAGCCAAGGGAGGACAGCTGAAAGGCACCAGCTTCAGTATCAGTGCTCAGTACCCAAGAAAAATTATTTTAAAAAAGGCGTAAAAAAAACTATTTCTGATCAGAAAGCAATTTATGGAGAAAGGAAAGCAGGAAGTTACAGTCAACAAATTGTACATTGATGGACAGCTATAACGAGACACTCATATCACTGCCTGATTATATTAATTATCCCCAGACTTAGAGCACTGTTCAAGAGGATGGCAAGGGAGGTAACAAAGGCTTGCCTAGCTTCTATGGATGTACTTTAAATACTTTGCTTCTTTTGTGTCTCAGGCATTGCACTGTTAATTGTGTGAATTGTCCGTGTGTTTGTTTATGATTTTTTCTCATTTTCCCTTTTCCTTTTTCATACAGTATCTGTGCTTGTGTGTCAACCTGTCTCATGTGCTTTCTATCTCTCTCTTTCCTCCCTCTAACACCCTCTTTCCCTTACATATGTGTATACACACACACATGCACACACTTAAATTCCCAGAACTTTAATAACATTTTCACATTCAAGTACAGTTTTCACAAAAAATTTATCTCGCCTCAATTTACTCAAATATTTTCTGCAATATGTACCTTCAGGAAATGGGGTGTCTCCATTCTAGTTAACGGAATAATCCCACTCATCCATAATACCACTATATCAGATCAAGAGCCAGTCAATTATTTTAAATGGCTCAAATAACAATAACAAGTTAACTACCGGAAATATCTGCAACCAATATAGATGACCGCTCTTTGTTCCACACCTTTTTTCACCTTGCTCTCCGACTTCAACATGGTACTCAATCTAATATTAGACAGATCCAGTACACCAGGGAAATCAAGAAACTGGCATTCTGCAACACTCTTTAGCAGTACACAAGCAACTATGGTCTTGGCAATATTTGGTCATTAAAATATCCAAATTTAATCTACCCCACTGACTTTTTTCTAACAAGCAACTCGATTATATATGATGTTATTGACACGGATATCCATCCAATCACAATAAGCAATCATGCATAGCAAAGAATTTCAGAAAACAATTACTAAACGGTGCTGTAACACCACTCTCCTCCAAAACCCTGACCTCGACAGCTTCATCACTAATGAGTGTTCATCCTTCTTGGAAATAAATGATTCTCCAAATATCTCATCAACACTATTATGGGAAACTGGGAAAGCAGTATAAAGGTGCATAATGAAATCTCACTTAAAACAAAGATCCTTCCCAATATGAACACAGCCTCTATCTCAGTATTCCTCAAACCCAATAAGGTCCTAATGCTCACATCTAGTTACTGCCCACTATCCCTAATCAACACAGACGTAAAAATCATCAGCAAACCACTAGCATCCAGAACTGAGAGTATCACCCCATCCATAATAGAACCTGGCCAAACTGGGTTTATTGAAGGAGGACAGTCAACAAACAAGATGCACCGACTGTTCAATCTCATTCACCACATATCTCTTATTAAAGAAGCAACAACAATGAGCGACTTGATCATAATTACTCCTCAATTACTGCTCTCTCATGATACTGATTCAGCTTCTTCCACAGATGTTGGGGGGGGGGAATGCTTCTCTGTGAATCTATTTTTTGTATTTTCAAAAGAATAAAACACTGTACTAACATTTTAGGTGCATTATTTTGTAGTTTATTTTAAAACAGTTTAGTTTGGGGTATTTAGTATCAAAGTACATTTTGATTAAATTTTTGCCCATCCCCGGATGTAAATGCTCTCAAATAAAAGCTGAACGCTTGCACAGTAACTTCATGGTCATTATTTCATTTCATCCAATATGCTGGAGTACAAAGAGTACAAAAAAATCAGGTTAACTTTTGTAGTGAATTTTTTTTTGCAACACAATTACTTATGATGCCGAAGTGTACGCATATGCAAAATATCTGACCACATCCACACGTCTTATATTATCTCACCTTTTCTTTTGATGTCTTTGATACCTTTTTTTTTGTTTAATATGCCATAGATTTCTCAGTCAGAACCTGATTACCAGGCTGAAGGTTGGCGTTTTCAGAGATCTTCAGAACCTCGAATGGCTGTAAGTCAACGTTTGTAACTCTGACTTACTTTCAAAACATGGTTACATAAATGTCTTTCTCAGAGAGCATTTGCAAGGCAATGTGAAAATTAGTCAATCAATCATACACATATACACATATTAGAAATGCAAAAGAAAAAAGCAGGTTTGCTTTCAGTACAAAATTTTTTTATTGAAAGTTGAGGAGGGACTGTTCACTATTACATAATTAAAATTGTTAAACACCTTATTGAAAGAAATGTTTGAAAGAAAAAGATTCCCAAATACTAGTTCCGGGAAAGGTGATGTGACCAGAAGCCTGGAACTCAGTCTTGACCATACTGGCTGAGATCGGAGATCAGGCAAGACAACACATAATCAGCAATAGCAGTAGCCTCTTAGCATGGTCTCCCCCACCTCCCTGAGCAAGAGTGACTCTGTAGATTAAGCAGGTTAAGAGGTTTAGTTCCCTCAACACGATGACTCAACCCATCTGGTGGGCCGCCTACTGGGAAGTGCTGGGTGGTCCCACTTGCTTCAAAGACACGTGCTCATCTGCACTCTTCAAAATCGATGGGGGGTGCTGAAGTGAAGCAGTGGATGAGGGCTGTCTGATGATTAGATATTAGGAATTCAGTGGAGATGAAAAAACAGACAGATTAAGAGGTTATTTTCATTATAATATTATTTTATTCCTTGTGCGCAGTTACATTTTTTTTCTTAATTCACAGGGTAGAGAGGTGTATTAGGAGGCAATAATGGAGAAATAATGTCAGTTTGCCGATACACTTACTGAGGACCTTGTGCCATTCAATAAAAAAATGACTGCTTTTGAGCTAGATAGAACAGGTAGACCATTTCTTTCCATTGAAGGGAATGTGGTTTGCACATTAGCAGTTCAGTGATACAAATGACATGAAAACACTTTAAAGCTCATCTGGCTTAATGCGCTTTTAAATGTTTCATAAATTCAAATCTTATCATATGCTTATAAATGTGTAGACATCATTAGCCTTGCATGGCAGGCTTTTAAATTTCATCTATAAGCCTGGATATGGTAGTGCAGTTTATTTCCCTAATATCACTTCTTTTAAGGTGGGTCTAATGTGAAGGTTTATCGTCTAACCTGCCACATCCCTGGTAAAATGATAAGGCGAGAATAGGGTTCCACACAGTAAAGTCTATCTTCCTGTCTTCTGTGATCTTACTGCCTGGCCAATGAGACGAAGATAAGACGAACTTGCCAAGGTCATTTCTCTCTTTGCCTTTTTCTGTAATTTTGCCTTGTCATATTGAAATGTATCATATGTTATGTTATACTGTAGAATTTTGGAGGACAACAAAATTGCAACAATAAGACAGAAGTCATTTGAGGGACTCAAATCATTGTTTTTCCTGTAAGTATGTTCCCAGAAAAGTTTCTGATACATGATCACCGTATCAATTTGTTTGCTTATGTATGTTTGTGTACTAGTATCTCAACACACTAAATTAATTGCATGCTGAAAACATACGATATACAGTAGTTCTATATTTTCAGTAATCTAATCATGTGATTGGAGAGTAGTGTATTTATGACATAAGAGATGAGAGCGTGGACTTAAAATATTAGGTTTGATATTCAATGTTAAATGGTCAACTTATGTGTACAGTGGGATTGAATGTTTGTGAGCTTGCATGCTCGTGAAATGTATAACTCCGATGCATTAATAAAATGTTCTTTGATATGTAAATTGAATTGAATTTGGTTTTAGGTCTCTGTTGAATAATTCACTGAAGCACATCCCGAAGAAATCCTTCTGCTTGGAAATGCCACGGTTAAATTGGCTGTGAGTAACAAACAAACATGTGTATGAATTCATTGTAATGATCACTATGTGTAATGAACACATTTTCTACATGTTTTTTTTTACCTCAAAAGTGACAATATTTTTCAGAGAATTGGAGGGTAACACAATCTCATCATTACAAGGTTCCAGCTTTCAGGAATGCACTGCACTGACAGTCTTGTGAGTTCAATCATTTTTTTTTCTCAAGGCGTACAAGCATTTACACCTGTTCCAAGTGTCGATAACAAGCATCTCTCATGCAGTTTACCTCCAGAATTCTTTCAGCTTGATAATGAATAGAATGTGTTGGTAATTTTTGTAATCATGAATTAATCCCTTGCTGAAGACTCATAATGCTGGCCCAATTCCTTGTCAACCACTGGACCTCTAAGGTACCAGCACCGGTCCAATGCCTATCCTTATAATGTCTCCTTAGTGTTAATACCATATTCTCATTGAAAGATCACCACTTATGTCTATATTTTGATAACAACCTACATATCATGCTCTAAAAGTGTAGGTTTGAGGCAGATGAAATGTTAAAAAGATGCTCTGGGTATGCATTAGCTTACTTAGCATTTAGCTTTTATCTGGTGATTGTAGATAAAGAAGTGTGACAAAAATATCAACAAAGTTAAGAGGAAATACAATTTTATGTCATTATTAGTGTTAGGAAATGTTACTATTTCCAGTTTGTGGTAATGGGCAGGTCCATATGAATATACTGTTGAGTCTTTGGCATGCTATCTCTGATGGTCAAACATGATGAATTACTTCAGTGTATAAAACCACGGGACTAATAATATTCACATGACAGGAATGATGTCTCTATTAACAGTGTAAACTTGTGGTGTAGATGTTGCATTTCCAAACTCTCCAACGACAAATTTACTCTGCTAGATATTGAAACATTCTGCTCCTACATTTTTTCTGTTGAGTAGAAACACTGAATTCTGAAAGGTTACTTTTCACACAGTATCTGTCGGTATCATTACATTGATAGGACAACTGCTAGAAATTCCCCGCCCTTTCTTTGCTTTCTTTGACTGATTGTTTCAACCTTTGTCATAAAAGGCCTCGCTACAACCTGTCACCAAGATCGAGAGAGTAGGAAATGCCAGTTGCGGACAGCATTGGATTATTGCTGCAGATTCAATACCCGCCTACACGCAATCATTTTCCTTCACTCTGTGCACACCTCCAGTTTACATTCCCTGGACACTGGAGGAGCTTGTGATTGACAATGAAGGCATTATGCAGCACTGCCGTATGGGACAAAGTTGCACTCATATTTTCTCTCTGTTCCAGAGCACTTCGAAGAAACCAAATACAAACAGTTGAGGAAGGAACCTTTTCTGCAATGCAGAGACTAATAGACCTGTAAGTTGTTTTAACACCCGCTTCAATTTGTGACATTTAGAGAACAGCCTTTTATTTATATTATATGATATGGAGATGGCTTTCGGTTATATCTGTTCAAATTAGCGATGCCTACACACTTTCCTTGCTGGATGCCTGATTGTATTATTTATAGATGTGTTGATATGCCAAGTTAAAACCATGAATGGATATTAGCATTGCAAAGTTTGTTGTGTCTGACAATTTTTTGATAGCAAAAAAAAAAAAAAATCACAGGCACCGAATTACTTGCAAAAAGGGCACTGAATTATTGTGTGTGTGTGCATGTAATTCAGTGTGAATTGACCTTTTTTGTACCATTGTATCTTCCACCCTCCATTGTACCTGAAGTCATAGTTTTTTGATGTATCTTTTTGTCTGTTTGGAGCTTTTTATTTGGTCATATTCATCTGTGCTTTAAATGATTATTCAAGCACATTAATGTTTATTTGTACGTGAAAAACTCAGCATTGGTAGATTCACATTACAAGTTATGCTAGTTTATTTTTTATGTATGGTGTGAAATGAATATATCTTGTAACGTTAATGTATGACTATATGGCAGTATAGCTTCTTTGTGCATGTAATACTGAACATAGAGTGTACACAATATATATTTATTTTTGTTGTAAATCAGTAATTTTTCATTTCAGGGACCTGTCTGTAAATAGAATCCAGGAGCTGCCTCCATCTTTATTTAGAAATCTACAAAATTTAAAACAGTTGTAAGTATGATTTGTACAAAACCGAAGAAAGATGTAAAAAAAATTAAAAATAATTTCCATTAATTTCTTCCTAAACGTTGCCATGGGTACATGATTGAACTATTCATTGTAGTCACAGTCATCCAGTTAAATACTGCAGGATATGGTCATTTTTATTGCTTTTCATATTATCAGCAAAAGTAATGATTTTAAAGGATTATGCAGTTCAGTTCAGTGGTGCCTGCAGTCACACATTAGTATGCATTGTGCATATCACTATGGTTAGATGTTTCTTCCATGAGCTTTTTAATATGTGTACAAGACGATTATAATTATGTCTGGTGCTTTGTGGGCCATTTTGAACTCTTACCTGATTGTTTCTAATTGCATCCATGTATACGGTTCGTAAGAGGCAGCGTTTGGCCCACGTCAGCAAAAGATTCTGAAGACACTGCATCAACTGCAGTTCGTGATACAATTTCACGAACGCATTTATGGTAGAGCCGCAACTAAATGTTCCTTTACCTACCTATGAGTTTTCCTCTTTATTTGGCTCATCCTTGTAGGAGAACCTGTATATGTGAAGTGTCATATTTATTATATGTCAATTACACATACGGTACAAACTGTCTTTTATTTGAAATTATGTTATGCAGCTCTGAGCTTATGAATTTGATACTGGATGAGAATTGACATCATATTATTCTTTATATGATGGAGTAATAATGATTAAGCTGAACAGTAATGCAATCTTGAGCAGGAGTTAATTCAAAAAGAAGGAGATATGGCACATTTTAGGTAGGGTACAAGACCACTGAGCCTCTACTCAGTGCAAGTTAACTGTTTGTGGTGATAAGAAACCTACTTTGTCTGACTTCCCTTACATTTTTATGCTTGCCATCTTGTCTAGTAACCGTCTATCTCAGCCTTTTCTATCACTCAATTTCTCTGAATCATTTTGAACTCTTTTCCAAAATGTTTCCCAAAAGTACGGTGGCTGAGACATGCAAAGCAATGCAACATTATCACAACACTGAAGCAAACTGGAAAGCTACTGCAAAAGCCTGAAACACATTAGAGGAGAGCAACTTCAAATTACAAAAACTCAGTGGCAGTACAGGAAAGCAACTACAATGCCAACGAAATGCCAACGAAATAATCAACTGTCATCTTCTTTGATACAGCACAACAAATTTAAGCTTATTGGTCAACTGCTGCCACCTGTTGTGTGGGTACATTTCACTGACCTATTGATGTAAAGAGCCCACAGATGGCCATGCCATACTTTAATCACATCCAATCCACAGCCAAGTGCTACTGAAGAACAAGACAATAATCAATTGTGTTGTGGGTGCATTTTAGTGACATGGAGCCAATTCTTCACATTTGCAAATCATAGCCCTAAATGTGAATTATAGTGATGTGACACATGTCAGTGTTATATGACATTGATTATATGTGTGTTCATTTTTAGGAACATCTCAAACAACCCAATGACTCACATCTTTGACGATCAGTTTGACAGCTTTGTCAATTTGCAGTCGCTGTAAGTAATATCAGAGTTTCATATCTTCATATCATACTTGTTTCACATGATGATCACATGGTGAGGTGAATTATAATATTTTTATTGGAAGCCATTCAAACAATCGCATTTCAATTCAATGAACAAAACTTGTTGTTTCTTCTCAGGGGTATGGAAGACATTGAAATCCCAAATATTAGCATCCGGATGTTCCGTTCACTCAGCAACCTCACCCACATGTGAGTCTGGTTATGTAGTGCTGGTTATCACTGACCAGATTTAGGTAATGGTACCAACTCAATCGCTCAGGTCTGACCACTTCATTCTGATATCATTTTCCAAAGCTTTGTCGTGGTGAACACCTTGGAAAGATCAGAGAAATGATTATTCTCATCTCAAGAATACTGTCCGATGCAACATTGTAGTTCTTACGTTTTCAAATTTTATAAGAACCAAGTCAGACCCACTTCTATTATATCTACATCCATTTTAGTGTATTAAAACATTCTTATGAAGAGTTGAAAACGACAACTTTCATGGATATTTTTCTTAGCAGTTCAACATAATGCCTAGATAAGATCACGAACGGTAGCTGAAGACCGTTTTCATGTCTGTCCATGAAATTTTTTTAACCATGTATGTGGTTAATTGGGTAACTGGCCCAAAGTAACTGGCAGTGGCCAACAGAGCCTCTATATTCTTTGGAAATTCAGGCTTACCTTGAGCATAGATTGCCTTTATAGTTTAAATTTCCAGAGGATAGGCCCACATTCCTTATTATGATGCGTGTTTGCTGTGAACAACTGCTGTATGCAATTTACTCCTATTACAGCTGAGAATCTCTTTGTAGGTATTTTGGGAGTGATTATAACTTGCAAAGTTTACTGAAGTGAATGTTCATTACAATGCATTGTCTGCAAAGTCGCCTGCCTTACCTCAATCGTTGCTTCTCTCCCTATCCCTTTCAGATATTTTAAAAAGTTTGAGTACTGTGGGTACTCTCCCAACGTCAGGAGCTGTAAGCCCAACACAGACGGGATCTCCTCGTTCGAGAACCTCCTGGCCAACATAATCCTCCGCGTCTTCGTGTGGGTGGTGGCATTCGTTATCTGCTTCGGCAACGTCTTCGTCATCTGCCTTCGCTCATGCATCGTGTCCGAGAACCGCCACCACACCATGGCCATCCAGTCGCTGTGCTGTGAGTTAACTGTGCCGCCTTCTGGAAAGCAGACATTTAGCATGAACTCAGTGACTATTGGTCACATTAACCCTGTGAAGCGGTCACATGACAAAGTGTAGTAAAAAGCTCTTAGGTCAGCTTATCCAGAAACTACATCAAAAATGCTAAATGTACATTATATGCAACTGAAATGTATTTTGCATTGCTATTAAGCACCTTTTTTCCCCAAAATGTTTAACCGTTTTAAGGTGGTCTACATGTGATTTTTTCACCCATAAATGGCTTCTGCCTGAAATTAATATGCCACATTTTCAACTGAATCCATTCACCAGGTGCTGATTCTTTGATGGGCGTTTATCTGTTCTTCATCGGTGCATTTGACATAAAGTACTGCGGGGAGTACAACAGGCATGCCCAGATCTGGATGGAGAGCCTCGAATGTCAGCTGATCGGCACTTTGGCCATGCTGTCCACGGAGGTGTCCGTCATGCTACTGACTTATATGACGCTGGAGAAGTATCTGTGCATCGTGTTTCCCTTCCACAACTATCGGGCAGGGAGGAAGCAGACTCTTTTCTCCCTCATCTTCATCTGGTTCCTGGGGTTCATGATCGCCGTAATACCCTTCTGGGATAAGAAGACGTTTGGGAACTACTACGGGCGGAACGGCGTCTGCTTCCCTCTTCATTCAGATGTAATGGAGAAACCAGGTGCCAGGAGCTACTCAACGGGAATATTTCTGGGTAAGATGGATTAAGCACCCATTTTTACATATTTCCCCTGGAGGTGTGACACGGCTGCCAAAAGGATGCTGTTATCAGCACTGTGGAACTGAATTATCAACAGGTGTTTTGTCACCAGTTAAAAATTATTAGGCAGACTTGGAGTTTTGAGTTACCTTGTAAGTCGCTCTGGATAAGAGCGTCTAACAAATGTCCTTTAATGTAATGTAATGAGTAAGGATGTTATCAGCAGTGTGGAACTGAATTAACAGGTGTTTTGGCACAAGTTAAAAATTATTAGGCAGACTTGTAGTTTTGAGCAAATGTGGTAACAAATTTAATCAAGGAAGTGTAGCTCTTTGCTTACATGTGTGTCTTGAAACATAGCACTGAGAATTTCTTTTCTGTTGTGAAACATGATCAGTTATAGGGTTCATTTTGTCTTTTCAGGCCTGAACCTTTTTGCTTTCATCATGATTGTCTTCTCCTACACCAGCATGTTTTATTCTGTACGGAAAACCGCCAAATCGGCGAGACAGAGCATTTTAGATCGGGAGGTTGCCATCGCCAAGAGATTTTTCTTCATTGTGTTCACTGATGCCATGTGCTGGATACCAATATTTCTTCTGAAGGTTCTGTCCTTACTTCAAGTGGAAATCAAAGGTAATTATTCATTAGGGGGTGTAGTCCTCAATGTTCAGGAAGTATGATATGAGCCTATTGGTGTTGCATATTTAGATTAAACTTCTGGGGGAAAATGAGATCAGTCTAAATCGAATGTGCTGGTACTGATCCCTCAAGCTTCAACTGATCAGGAAGAAGCCTGAGAACCAGTTCCCAAACACATAAAAATAAAACAAAGAATATATGTGATGGTACCAATCCCTCAATCTTCAACTGATCAGGAAGAAGCCCGAGAACCAGTTCCCAACCATATAAAATAAAAAGGATTGTAAGGGAAGATAAGTTGACTTTGATAGACAAATACCTTCTCAATCAGTAATAATGAAAAAATGCCTCTTTGATGTATAAGGGAACAGAACTATCAGGAATGTTTGAAGATAAACTAAAACTGAATGAAGTAAAGCTTGCAGGCATTAGGCCAACATGAGGCAAAACAGAAGGACTTGCTCGAATGGCTTCATCTGCCCAAATGCAGGTGGGCAAGCGAAAATGAAACTCCCTCCCAAAACAAGGCTAGAGATTGTTCACAATAAGCCTAAATCAAACCACACAAACACATGGCGGCCAAGAATACTCAGTAAGAGCCCAAGGCTAGAGTTTCAAGCTGAAGAGATTTGTTATGCTGCAGTCTGCTGGGAGCCAAAGTAAGATCAGAATGAACTCAGGTGTGCAATTTCCTACCTCTTTTAAGTCCAAAAGAAAGGGCTTTGTCACACCCTGATTGGCCAAGAGTGAAAATGCACTAAGCTGGTTCCAATTATCAATTAGGAGCCAATCTCCACTCCCTGAGCAACAGGTGATCCATATAACCCTCCAATCAACTGAGGGAAAGGACTTTCAACATGGGAAAATGAAATCAGGGGAAAGAAAAACCCAAAACAAAAAAAAACTGAAAATACCTCACACAAGTGCCTGATTATTCATGACTACTACTGTAGCCTCATACAGCATTGTTAACAATATGCTCTATGATAACATAAAACTAGCACTAGGGCAAGACAGTATTAATCCTCAAAGATGTGAGCAGCTCATGTCAACTTAGGGGAAACATTTGGTTGCAGTTTTTGCCAGTAAGGGTGGTCCGATCTGATACTTAGTTAAAGAGGGCAATTACTTTTTTACGTGGGCAATATCGGTAATTGGTGACTGCATCTGTTGAGTGAATGAAATAATGACGTAAAAACTGTGTTATGTGTTTGCTTGGGTTTCTATTGTCGAATATTATATTTTATTTGATTATCTTATACCATTCAATGGAAGAAATATGTGATGAAAGAGGAAATCATGAGCAGGGCAAATATTTTTTTCATGGCACTGTATGAGCCTAGAACTTCTATTTCCGTTGTTCTTGGCTCTTGATGTCCTTTATTGTTATACCAATGGAGAGGTAGTACTTCTGAGTAATCTTGTAGAGTAATCTCAGCTTGGAGGCTGCTATTTACAGCCAGAGACTGCATGACCATTCCCAAATATTTTGCACTTTTTCTATCAGTGGGGTATAGCCTTCCAATTTATAACTTGGCAGGAGATCTACCTGAATGTACCTAATTTTGAAAACCAGTGTGTACTCTAAAGCCATCATTACGTAGGAAATAAGAGTGCTGTGGGGCTCTTTTGTGAATTTCCCTGTTGGTACAAATGTGATCACTTTTTGAGATATCGCCTCTTGAAACGTGCTACTTGCGAATGAAATATCACTTTTAAGGCCCAAGATCTTAAAAATGAAAAGAGATTTCCATCCCTCATCGTTGCCTGCTATCACAATTTACGAGGCAAATTTACAACACAACACTAATTTGAGATGTTAATATCCGTAGTGAACGTTATTTCACTTTTCCTCCCTCATCTCTCTATCTCCCCCAGGTACAATAATTTTGTGGGTGGTGATCTTCATCCTACCCATCAACAGTGCCCTGAACCCCATCCTCTACACCATCACCACCAGCTCCTTCCAGGAGCACATCAAACTGTGCCTGCAAATGAAATGGCAGAGGGCGGCGCTGAAGGAGACCCCACGAAACATCTCCACCATCTACACGCAAGAAGCGCTCCCTAGCACCAACCCCTAGTAGTGGCTGTCTCGCGCTTGGGTGGGGGATGTCAAATCGATGCCTTATCTGAGGGACTGGCTGGAACTGGGTTGCCGGGGAGGGGTAAGGGAAAGCTGTTCACCGGAACAGTAATTCACTGTCATGGTCCTGAAAGCAACCAGTGAGAAGAACTTTTCTGACAAAACGCCAGACTTCGCAGGTCCGGGGCTAAGAGGACAAAAATCTTGCCATTTTCACATCCTGCGTCTGTTTTTTTGACTTACCTCTTGTGTCATATTGACCCAGTTCAGTGGTTTGAAATAGCTTTTGCTCCATATTAAAATGGTATCATCTTGCTGTAAAGTGAGAATGTGTGTGGTGCTTGTATTTTCCTTCCACGTTGTAGACACGCAAACCCAGTAAACAACACATGTATGCCGGCAGTCTTTTCATGGATGGGATTGCTTGCTTGAAAGAGTAATTTTAATATACATTCATTCTGGTGAGAATAGCACTATTGCATTGATCTTTTGGTTTTGATGGTGAATTGCGATAAAACTAGAATCAAAAGGCTTTGAATACTCTCTATGATTTACATAACCTCTCTTGGATAGGCTTGATACAGTCTCGAGAGATCAGACTCGATAGATTTCTCTGCCTTATAACTAACACCGAACATTATGTGCACTAAAGTATTCATGTTTATTACTTAATGGCATACCCTTTGCGTGGAATGTCTGCTTTAACTCTGTGACTCACACACATCACCAGGTGTTGAGTATCTTCTCTGGTGATGCTATATCTAGGCCTGTACTGCAGCTACCTTCAGCTCCTGCTTGTTTCAGGGGCTAGTCGCCTTACGTTTTTTCTTCAGCATATGAAATGCATATTTAAGTGGATTCAGAATGATAGGCTCCTCGCGCAGTCAAAAATGTACAGGTTTCTGCTGTTGAGTAAATCCTTTGTTATTTTTGGCAGTATGCTTGGAATCATTGTCTTGCCGTAACATGAAGCGCCATCCGATGAGTTCTGAGGCAGTTGCTTGAAGCTGAGAAGTTAAAAAGTTTTCCTGTAAACTTCAGGATTTGTTCTGCTGGCGCTATCAGCAGTTACATCATCAATGCAGACAGGTGAACTGAAACCTGTGGCAGCCATCCATGGTCAAACCAAATCACCCGTACCACAATGTTTCCAAGATGAGGTGGTATGTTATCAAAAGGCTTGAATCAAGACTACATTCTGAAAGCTCTCTTAAAACTAGGGTTAGATAAAAAAAAGTGATGTAATTTCTACAATGTGGAACCAAAATGTATAAAACCTACCCTGTAATAAACTCTGGGGGCCAGATTTACTAAAGGATTGCGACTGCTTTTCAGACATAAAAGCAACCAATCGGTGAAAATTGCATTTAAAATTGAATCTGTGGTTGCTACGTCACTTTGCGACTTTCCACTTGATAAATCTGTTAATGCATATGTATACCATGGATGAAGGTGCTAAAATGGGGTGGAGATATCGCAAATGAGGCCAATTCTGTATTCCATCCAATTTACTAAGCCTTGCAGGAACTGCAACAATCGTCTTTGCAGGGGAATTTTTACGAATTCTGAAAGCGGCCGGAAATTTTGCGCCATCCAAGAATTACGTCTGTCAATTGACATAACAGCAAATAACAACGTGATATTACGCAGGTCACGCAGTCACTGGATAATCACACTATGGGAGGAACTTGAGCCACGCCCCCGATGATCAAATTCTCTGTCGGCTGTGGTAATGGCGCATCTTTTCAAAGTGAAGTTGCATGGCTAACAAGTTCGTTGTAAATAATACAACAAACAAGTGCTCAGAAATAGAAAGCAGACGTATCCCATGGATGTACAGGTTCACAAATGTCGTTGCGAGGTACATCATGGCAGCTATATTTCCAGGAATACCTCAATCTACAGACAGTGAGAGGGTGGAGCAAGCGGAATGTGTTAGCCGCGCTGTTGTTTATTTTGTACACTAAGAGTTGAATTAGCCACAGTCCAAAATTTTCAGATGATGTTGCTATAATTTGCCTTCTAACTCATAGTGAAGTAAGCTACCTACAGGAAATAGCAACCTTTGTTAAATGGTGTGCTGACAACTCAATGATTCTGAACACGAAGAAAACAAAAGAGATGCATCTTGACTTCAGAACAGGAAACATAGATCACACAGCTCTAATTATAAATGGGGAGGAGGTTGAGGCAGTTTCCGAAAACAAGTATCTTGGGACAACTATTTATAATAAGATAAACTGGAACTCTAACTTGGACAGAGTCTGTAGCAAAGCTCAGCAAAGGTTATTCCTCATGAGAAAACCATGGTCTTGTAATGTGGATAACACTCTCCTATCTCTCTTTTACCAACATTTCATTCAAAGCATCCTAAATTTCTGCATTCATGCCTGTCGTGGCTCACCGTCTATGCAAAATAAAAATTAAACTCAATAAGATCATCGATATTTCCAATAAACTGGCATCTGCTAAATCCAATTTCATGTGAATCTCTGCCCTCGGTGACAGATTTACTTTAAATCTGGCACAATGCATCACTTATGATCCCACTCGCATCCTTCACAGCGAGTTCGCGCTGCTGCCTTCTGGTCGACACTTCTCAATGTCCAAACTTAGAACCAATAGAGCACTGACGACATTTATCCCAAGGAGCATCAAGCTCATTAACAAGACACTGTAGGATTCTCTTCGCTCTCAAACTACAGAAATGCACAGTGTCCTGTACCATGGGATCCAGCACTTATCTTTGTTTGATGGTCCCATTCATGGTATACATGTTTAGTATATTGTTTATGTTGTATGACTGGTATATTGTTGCATGTTGTATGTCCTATTTATGTATGTATTATGTATGTAACTATTTGCATATGTATTTTATAAGAGCTCTGGCACTTGGGTGCAAGAAAAAATTCTGGTAAAGGCTAATAAATATATTAAATTAAATAAAATAACCTTATTCCAAGAACCTTATTCTTCCTGTTGTTAGACCAGTGTTTACGACCACAAAAGTGTCGCTATATAGCGAATATTTTTATGCTGCGACTATTCCTTAGTAAATTTGGCCCTGAGAATCTAAAAATGTGAGCACAGTGTCAAATCACTATGCTTTTTTTCTTTTTCTTTTATTAAAACCACAGGTGAGATAATTTGCCTTTTTGTACCACAAAATAGTGAACTATGGGTTTTATGTTTGAAATTATAAAATTTTTAATTAATTTTTACAAAACTATGTGAAGATGCACAGCCACTTTCATTTGACACTGAGACAGTCTATGATTATTATTATTATTTACATCTTTTTGAATTGTATAATTTGAGGTCTGATGGCCTCCTTTTAGGGACATTTATCACACCATACACAATTACCGATGCATTCGCTTTTTTTTATTAAATAATTAAAATATAAACTTCATTTTTATCAGTTTGTTTATGGAAGATTATTGCCTTTGTTTGCAATGGAAAAAAGGGTTGCATTTTACATAATGATGATTTTAATTTGAAAACAAACCTTTTCCACTTACCCCCAGGCAACAGATAGAGCTGTCACTCCTTTGTCTCTTGCATAAGAATTGAATATGATCCATCAGCTTTATTTTCAGGTTAATCTACATGCAGAATGATAGAAGAAAAGATCAGGTGACAAATTAGAATGCTCAAATAAATGTTTGCTATTTCGTGCATGCTCACTGTTCAGCTGGATATGAATAAAGACATTGAACACTGTTTTTGTATAACAAGTCATCTTAGTGTATTTACTTTATATATCTTGTGTATTTATCTTGTGTATTTTAGTTGGATATTTACATGTTTTGTCATTATATCCTTTTTATTCCTTTTTTGAGTTTATATTTATTTTTACAGGTGATTTTTCTTAAATTTCTGCCAGCTGTTTTAGCCATATGAAAGTTATTTCTCATCTCATTAGATTAGAGTATCAAGTCTGAATTCTGTTTGGTTCATTGATTATTAACATGTTTTAGTTGAGACTTCTAAAATGTGTTACTCAGTGACTTTTTGGTCAATTGAAATGAACAGTGCCAAATTGCATCAGCTTCACCAGCTTCAGACCATGGTCCTGGACCCGTGCAGATAGCTCTCTACTCATTCGATGATACCGCGACTGGAGATAGTCGACAAAATCCTCAGAGCCATTCCACAGCTGGGGAAAGTACCCCTAATCCTTTTGAGAAAATGAAATGTCTGAAGTGGATGTTTTATCCCTTCAAGATTCATCCCGTACAATACCCTCGGTTTATTGAGGAGCATCTCCTTGTTGTGGTCTTGCGATGCTCTGTCTCCTTGTCGTGGTCTTGCGATGCTCTGTCAGTCATCTCATCACTCGGTCCAAAACACACTGCGTTCCCGGGTCATGTGTTACTGAGCTCATGCTACATTAATAATGTGAACGGAGACCTGAGAAAGCCTCGTCCATTTTTACAAGAAGGTATCTAATATATATGCTGTGGGTTACACTCAGTGTGATGTAAACCTCAGTTATTATTCACACCTAAAATAACAGTTCAGTATCCATCTCAGAAGTAACCTTTGTTGCGGTTACTTTTTCAGAGGTAAATCTAGTGTATCTGTGTGTCTTTGTAAAGTCAATTAATCCCTTAATCTGCAGCAAAGCTGAAGTACTGAGGACTCTAACTAACAGAGCTCTTGACATACAAGGTATCATATCATATGCCCAGAGCAAGAGTGAACTTATAGTTGAACAGCGACAAAGCCTCACTTTTATCTTTTGGATCACCACAGCCTACTGCCACTTCAAGGAACAGTTGGACGATCCCTAAGGTTACTTTGTTTGATAGTGGATTGTTTTCATACAACCCGCTCTATATTCCCACCTTGTCCACAGTACAACAGTGAAAGATCAAGCATTTGCTTTCGGTATTCCCCAGAGTTTAGCTGAACCCTTCAAATAATGTGCAAATGAATTGTGAAACAGGAAATAATTTCATGGCTGATGAGCAAAATATATATCAATGTTAGGTTATGGTACCCTCATGGCATTAAATGAGTGTAGGGGGTTGAGATGGAAGGTGGGAGCTTGAACACCTTGGCGCTGTGTTCATATTTGCTGTCATGTCCATGTCTACTGCAGTAGCTTGCTCAAGGACTTCACTCCACCTCGGCCAGGAGAGAGTCCTTTTCTAAGTTCCTTTTCTAAGTGACCGTTCGTCGGAATGAATTCAATGAAATGGTGATCCAAGCTCACTTCCGGGGAGGTCATGAAAAATTAAACAGTCAGGCAGTGATCCGCAGTTTCTTGTCTACACATTGAAGAGTTCTACAGGCCAGCAATCTGTCTGAAAAAAATGCAGGCAGTAATTACATCTAGAATATGTCAGGAGGGCAGGCAGTCAAAATTTAATTGCAGAAAGATTATGGTCACATTGAAATTTCATACAAGTTATATCCGGGGCAGTTTTACTGTTCAACTATGATCACCACTGCATAGACGTGCACTCAGTGTAATCAAATAATTGCCACATACCCTAAGGAGATCCCACATAAATGTGATTTTTTTCATTCTCTGTTTTGTTATTACTGACATCCATTTAAATAAACAGACCCCAAAATTTCAACCAGTTTCTCTCGGAGTGTGTTGCAATTATCCACGCCTTGTCACAAGACTGATGAAGAGCACTGATTCCAATGGTTCCGAAAGGAAGCTAGCATCTAGCTAGCTGAGCTGCGTTGGGTGTGTGAAGTAGTACAAAGTATGTGAGGAACAACAGCCGATATATTCCCCATTGACCTTAAATGACAGTTTTAACATAAATCCGTTAAGCAAATGCATACTTTGCTTTTACAATCTCCCATATGCGAATAATCAGTAATTATGATATTGCGTACCGAAATATGGACAGTCTTACATTCTCTTCTGTCTGCTTACACAAATGTAAAATGTATGAATATATTCACTGGAATAATATGACTAATTATATGAAGCTTGCTTCCTCCTTGGAGTTACAAACAGTGATATTTTAATGATTGGATTAAGGCTAAACTGCATACAAACGGCAGCTGGACTGAGATACTAAAAATGAACGTATTTTCATCAGTTTAAGTATTGTGAAATTTGATTTTAATAAGCATTACAATGCACATCTCTTTTGGATCATTTTAACATTACTCCTTAACCTAACTTTTTTGAGTCAGAATTGATGTAATCCCAATCAAGCAGTTCAAATAAAGCCTTAAACAGTAAAGATATGAAATAAAACAAGATACAAAACAGTATTATAGAATTAACAAACAAAAATGCAAATTAATTTGTGGTGGATCTGAAGTCTCCCTTTCCATATTAATGCTTCTAAAGACCTGTGCTGCTTTGTAAATGCTTCTAAAGACTTGCAGTGCTTCTAAAAAATTCTGTAGCATGAATTTGAGCATGTGAATATACCTCTCCACAAGGCCATCCGTTTGCTGGTGGTAGAGAGTAGTCCGAATGGCAGGGATTCCCAGCTGTTGGTGGAATATGCTTCCGTAGCCGGGAGGTCAAGTTCCCCCCCTGGTTGGTAAAGACCACCAGCACAATGGGACAACTGGACAAGGGCTGAGACGATATTGGGAGTGGTAAGAGTGCACAGAGAAAGAGCCTCTGGAAAGCAACATAGTCACAGTCGCCAAGTATAAACTGGTACCCAGTGTTGTTCTTCAGTAATGGGCCTACAATGTCCATAGCGGTTTCCTGGAAAGGAGTGATAATGGGTGAGGGACACAGATGGGTGTCCGGGGAGCACTTGTTTCCTGGCACTCAGGACAGGTGTTAACATAGCGCTAGACTTATGTGTACATAGTGGGACAGAAAAAACACGCAGTAGCTCACAAACAGGTCTTTTGCTGGCCTACATGTCCTGCTCATGGCAGTGTGTGTGCTATGTGCAATCCCAATGGTCTACATATATCAATGTACTTTCGGTGCATCGCCCATCGATGCACAGAATACCATCCTCGATAAGGTACTTGTGCCTGCCCACTCGCACGCTAGCAAACAAGCGGGTCAAGGAAAGCTCAAACCCTTCCAGTTCTCTAAAATTTGGGGGTACCTGCCAGTATTCTACATCAAGAGTGGGTATATCAGGTGCTAGGCCTTCTCGAAACAGTTATGACACGAAAGTGCGGCCGAAAATAGAAAATATTGAACTTAAATTCTCAACTCCCATCCATCTTTTTGTCAAGTTCAAGACAGAATAGAAAATCTTTATAAATGAGGCCCTAGTCTATTTGACCCAGCACAAAGAGGGCTAGCAATATATGTTATTTTTGACCACAATTGTGCAATAATGGTAAGTTCACAGACAAACACAAAGTGATCTACAGCAGAAAAAAAAATCTTTAGCTAAATTTTATTAATGTTTTTCAAAAACAATATACATAGGTAGTCAAATAGTTTGTTAGAAAAAAACTGCATAGAAATGAAACAGGCAGAGTACAAATAAATTAATGAAAATGTCCAAGGCGCTGGTAAATGTACCTGCATGTTCAAAATGGTTCAATACAGGAGTTATGACTCAGTAATCTTGATATACAAGCCATAATCTTTGTAGCCTTTTAGTTGTATTTTATTTTTAAAAAAACCCCATATGGATATATGGGGATTTCCAAACTGCTTGAGAACAGGATGCTCTTAATGTGCTTTTCTTCCATCAACCTTTATTAAACATATTTTAAATGCTACAAGCACACGTCAGCATACCTACATTCACATGATAGCAAGTGCAAGGAACAAGCAGAATGTTTCATTTGACTGTTGTGAATGACAGTTTGTGAATGACTGCCCCGATACATTCAGTCAATGTGTTTGTTACTTGAATTTTGCACTGTTATGAAGTGCATTATGTTTCAAACTACTTCAAGGACGCACTTTCAAAAGGAGTTCTGATAGCACAAAAGCAAGGAGAGCAAAAAAAAAAAAAAAAAACAATGTAAGAAAAAGCCATTAAAATAAAACACTTTGAAAGCCTGTTTCATGTCTGATTTCTGATGTTATTTTTTTTTTTTATCAATTGATCACATCTTTCCATGTATAAAACACATACATACAACAATTGGGTGCTGATGGCCACTAACCAGTTTGACACATAACAAACAATTCTATCGTGATTTGTTTTCATTATGGTGACAGTTTTTCAAGTACAAAACACAACCAAAGGGAAAGACATACAGGTTTTGATTTACATTATGAACAAGAATGAACTGTAATACACAATGCCCTACAAATCGAACAACATGACTGACATACAAAATGGCTGAGCAAACACACGGACATACATAAAATACTGATAAAGGAAAAGCAATTCTTTGCCCACCCAAACCACACACACATACACACACACACACACACACACACACACGCACACAATACACTTCCTTTCTTCTGCTTTACCAGTTTTGTATATATTGAATAAAAATCTGCACTTTGCCTACTGGGGGTCATGATGATCCTGAACCCCATCACGAATGACTCTTTTGATTGGTCAGTGACTCGGTTACAAAACAAAACAAAATCTGTTTGCTTGGTTCACCTCAAAACCTGAAATACAGCTTCCCGTTAAACTGACAAGATGCTCAGTGCGGCATTCCAGAAACATACCCCCACCAAGATCAAATTTTAAAGAAAGAAGACACACTGCAACACTTTTCGCAACTAAAATACAAAAAAAAAAAAAAAAAACAAATAACTTAATCAAGATTATTCAGCTTTTAAGACATCCAAGAGACGAAATCAAAACAAACCTATTGCTGAAGGCATTCTCTCTGTCAGGGGTCATATTAGGTATTAATACTACGAGATCGATGCGAATGTGAAGACCGAGGCAGGCTTTCACATGCACGTCGTTTAAAGAGCAAACGCTATCCCTGCGCCAATAGTACATCACCCATGAGTGTGCAACTGCAAGGCACTTCTTTTTCCTTTTCCAACAGTCTGATCATCGATTTCGGCACCACTGTGCCTTAAGCAGCTATCACACTAAATATATTTACAATATAATTACAAGTAAAATATATTATTCTTGTTTGAGCAGTGCAGTCTCAAACTAATACATTTATGTAGTTTGCAAGCAAATAGTCAAAAGATATAGGGTGGCTATGGTTAATTTAAAGACCGCTCCTGAGTTATGAAAAGGTATGCACATATAAAATAGCTACTAAACAGCCACCCATCATATTTGTGAATAAATAACATTATAAATTGACAAGATTTTAGAATTAGCAATCGTAGTGCAGAAAGGCCATGTTCAAGGAATAATCGGCATTTTTACAACACACTTATCCTAAGACAGCACTCTTTCAGAAGCAAAATATCAGACAAAAATTGTACTGGAATAATGAAACTATATTCCCCTGCATTGTCACAAGTTGTCTGTAAAAATATTTTGTCTGATATGATGGAGTGTCTCTATGTTACCAAATTTGAGCTATGGCTTTTAAATCCTCAAGGTCACTAGGCATTCCTTTTGATGAACACAGATTATGCTTCTGCTTGCCTATTTTCTTGTTATGTGTGAGTATGTATGAGTGAGGGTTAGTAGTTCTTTTAAAATTCCCTGCATGTGAAACATTAAGTAAAAAGAAAAGTGTGGCCTTCACATCTCACAAAATACAGATGTGTAGACTTCTTTTGGGGGCAGACGCTGGTTTCTTTTGCTCCTGGAGGTCGTCTGTTGCTCTTCCCATTTTAATAAAACTCAAATTCCCATTTGGACAAAAAATATATATTTGTTGGAGCGCACAATTCCTCAAAATTACTAATACACAATGGTGATTCAGTTTGAGCCTCTGCAAGTGATGGCCCCAGCCTCACAATTTTGTCTCCGGCCCCCGAGCCGTCAGGACTGGGAAGGAATCTCGTATCCTAGCAACCTCCACAGCGCAGAGATGTCCAAAGATTTTGTTGTACCACTCTGGGGAACGGCCCCTGTAAATAACATCAGAAAATCACATCTCTCATCACCTAAGGTCATAAAGGATCCTGAATTGTTTTCACATTTAATCTCAGAAGTGTACGGTATCATTGTACACAAGTAACGCTTGTGTGTGTGTGTGTGTTTTGACCACATACATGATCAAAAATGTAAAGAGCTAAAAGGAGATAAATGATGTAACCTGATGAGCCTGAAGAGACAAATATTGTGCAACTGATGAATAATTTTAAGATTCCAGAAGAAAAACAAAAAAACAAGATGAGTTTTCAAGATGAGAATTTTAAACTTCTTTTCCACTGTGACAATGCTGATTTTGAAATTAAACAAAAAATACGAAAAAATATAATACTTCCACCAAATGGTTACGTAAAGGGTTCACTGTAGTAGATGAGAATTCCTTGAACTTTTCAGTGTCCTTATATTTTTTGTTCCCATTATATTGTCTTTCCCACGTTTTGTTTACACCTTGTAAGTATTTCTGATAATCCAGCTCCCCAAAAGGTAGAGATTCAAACAATTCAAATATCAGCGGCCATTTTGAGACATTGGGAGACAGTAACTCCAGTTACAGTGAGCCTAGATTGATTACAGTGGGCCAAGGCCTATCCTACCAGTGTGTTGATCACATTTTCGTATGTTTGAGTTCTGAATCTCTAGGGTTACTCTTTTTTTTTCCCGGCTGTGCAGATCACTTGTGTTGGTAGCCTACATTGTTACTGTCTGTCTATAGAGAGTAGAGTGATCTCAATGCATTCCCAAGAAATCCCCTTTCTGGTCAAAAAAGGGACGGGGCTAAAATGTTAATAGCCCTGGGCCACAAAATGAGGTGATCTGAGTCTGCCTAATTTGGCTGTATATTGAAGAAAAAGGACAAAACACAAAAACAAATTAACCTGAAACGAGAGAGTAAGGACCCGTGGGGGGAAATGATTCCAAAAAGAGGGTTCAATTTTCGTAATCTGAAGTGGTTCGGTTTCAAATTACCTGATGTAAGGCAAAATACTGTACTGTGCAAACGACACAGAGTCAAAATATTACATCAACAGGAAGTGACATCTGTACTGTATTGCTAAATACATATTGTGTTTAAATGCACTGGACGCCCTATCCTCTTAATTAAAATGTCAGATGTTTGTATGTATTTGCTATTCGGTCCATCAGTGCTCAAGTTAAATTATAAATGCTGCTGTTCATTCTAAATTGAATCAGAGAGCGAGACAAAGAGACTAACAGAGAGAGAGAAAGAGAGGGAGAGAGAGAGAGAGAGAGAGTCACTGACCTGAGATCAGCTCTGCAGTAGTGAGTTAGGCGAGACCGCCCCGCGCCGCACGGCTCAATCAGATAGCGGGAGGTGAGGAGCACTGCCCTCAGCCCTGTCTGCAGGAGCACCTTGTCGTGGTCCACTGAGGAGGATACCAGGAGACAGCCTCCTCTGGGCAGGTCACTGCTCCATCTCCTGTGGAGACAGACGGATGCAGGCCTGGTCACACCTCCCTCCCAGGTCCGACCTTACAACAACCGCAATCCCATACCCTTCCTCTCCACATTGTGAATTTACCTGGGTTAGCCCCTATCCTTTCCCAAGCAAGGCCGGGACAATTGTTGCCCTGAGCCACCTGCAGGCCCAGATAAGATTACCATGCAAATGCATGGCTGTAATGTATTTCAGTTGCTTGTGACTGTATTAATATTTTGTTCAAGCTGTTGTTCAGAGTACAATTAAATGACCACATTTTTCCCAGGGGGAACTTCAGGTTAAGAGGCCAGGATAAAATACATTAAATATACAATATGCATGAATTACATTAAGAAATAAAATTGCAGACATAATTATGACATGCACTGCAAGAAAGTGTCCCCATGGTATTCAACTGCCCCCTTACGGACATACCATACATTTGAGTTACACAACATACTGGACATTACATACATAAAGGAATCAGTACTTGTATTTATTCAGGCTGGTATCATTTTTATTACGTTTATAGTCAGATGCACCACTGTTGACAGCCATATGGTGAAAACGGTGACTGAGTTTTAAATGGTAAATACATGGTGGCATAAATACACTTTAGGATTCCACACTGGGTGTAACATTTCTAAAAATTGATGCGAAAAAAGAATTCTAAATAAAACGCAAACCTTCAGTACCTCAACACAACGAAGTCCCTGCGCGGGTGCGGGGCCATGCTGTCTGTCACATACTGATACACCTCGGTGTTGCTCTCCAGAGACTCCACCACCCGGCTGTGGAGCAGGTCGTCGTCCCATAGGTGGCGCTCTCGCAGAACCCTGTGCAGCACAACAGCAGGGGGGGCCTCGATCTCTGTCAGGACCTTCCACAGGCGAATAGGGTGCCCATCTCCAACCTTTAAATTGTAATAGCACATAATGGTTCATAGTGGTACATTTTATCTAAAAAAAAAAAAGAAGTATTGTGAAAGATTGATTGTGTCTTGCAATAAACAATACTCCTACGTCATGATGTTAATCTGTTTGGAGTGGTGGGGCTTCTAAGTTTGTCCAAGTTTTCTTACCTCAACAGCACTCCCATTTCCTGTATTATTGCAACAGTTCTGTTGTAATTTCTGTTTTCTTATGCGCAAATAGATATGTCGAAAAATCTAACCAGTTGCTAAATGTGTAGCACAATAGCTTAACTAATATAAAAGTGAAGGCTGAATATGTCATTTTAAATATGTGCAAGAATAAATTAAACTGCTTGGATTTGGAATTGAAGATAACACATATCTAAATTTTCATTGATACTCATGGAAAAAAAAAAACACAGAAAATCTGCATTAAACTTCCACTTTTCAAATTTTCAACAAAGGCATTGGAAAAAAAATCCTGTCCTGGTTTAACTTGTGTTTGAGACCTAGTGAACACAAGCTTCTTCCATGATTTCTGTGGACTCAATATGTTTGCGCCTGGTTCCCATACCTTTTTGTACGACAGCTCTGTGTTCTCGGGGCCCAGGGCACTGTGCCATCCCCTGCTTCGCTCTGTCGCATCTCGCAGCAGGCACTGGACGCTGTCCTCCAGGTAGGCCTGATAGTCCGCGGGCTCGCCTTTCAGGTCGCACCCCAGCCCGTGGAGAGGAAGGGGCTGAGCGTCCGCGGCAACATAAGAGTTCCGGGACTGCAACATCATATCGTGGGGGATCTGCTCCGCCCGGAAAAGTATGGGAAAAATTATTTTCAAATGACGATTTTCGACAAACCGAAACTGTATGAGAACCGCATCAAGCAAATGAATAATCACATAGGCTTTGTTGAATGTTGTACATTTTGTTTAACGATTAAATAAGAAATGATCATCTATAAAAAAAACAATATCAAGGCCAATGTAGAACAAAAAGCTGTCAGTAATCTACTCTTCAACCACAATTATTCAATAAAATTTTACAGTGGAAAATGATCATGTAAGTGATAGCAGGGTAGTTTAATCTATAAACCCGAAACATTCTTCCTCATCAGCTGTTTAGTATAATTGTAGTCTAAAGCAATGTAGTGATTATGAATTTCTTCAGCAAAATAATCAAGAGCATCAATATTCATCTAATTAGCCACACTTCATAGGAAACTAAATTAGAAGCTAAATTAGCACATTCAAGATAAGGAGTTCTGGCTAATGCCTCAGTGTGCTATAAAAATGAATGCATCTGCTTACATCCAATCAAAAACACAGACAAGGTCATACCTGGAAAAGTTTCTTGCATTCCACAATCATGTGACTGAGACCCTGTGTGGCAGCCATGTTCTCATTCAGATCCTTCTGATCTGGTTTACCTGCTACTCCCCTTCTGTGAATTAATCTGCCAAAAAAAAAAAAAAAACAAATTGGACGTTTTATTGCGCGCAACTGTGGTGTTTCAGTGTTCGTACTACAGTCTTGTTAAACCGCCTCTGCAACCCACAAATGCCTCCAACTGTTTCAAATCGTGTGAAAATGCTTGTCCTAGAATAGCAGAAAAAAGTCATCATCGCTTGCCCTTAACAATGACTCACATTTAACTTCACAAAAGTGAAATTTGGTAAGTGAGCCAATCACCAGACTTAACACGGCAAACTGTGCTTGTGAGCAAAAAGTGACACTTTAGTTCGTTTCTCAAAGTTAAGCTGAGTCCAGGATTGAATCCAGGCCACGGCATGCATCTGTATTCATGAGACACAATCCGGGGATTTTGTTTATCTGAATCTGTGTATGTGACAGTCGAGAGAGGTGTGAAAGAACCTTGCACTTAACCTCAAACCGTTCATCTGATTATCAGTCAAAACGAAAATGTGCCTCTGAACAAAGAGGAGAAGTGGCCCACAGAATACAGATACACACAGCATCGCATCAAGGTGGATGTGCGATATCACAACAACTTCATCTCAGCTGCTGCAGCCTTCAAATGAACATTTAGAGCAGCCAGCTTTCAGAACCAACAGTGGCTCCAATTAATAGTTTCAGTTATTGCTGAAAATTTGCAGTTCTACACCACTATACCTTTTCTACTCACAGTTTATTGTCTGAAAAAACTGAAGGACAGATGTTTTCCGATCATTTCATATGACATTGTGTGTACCGAGGAAAGTGTGGAATGATAAAATCCAAGTAAGTGTGATGTTATAAATGACATTCAAATGCCTTCTGGCTTCTCAGGGTAATTAACGAAACGATGGCAAGAGTCTTTTTGTAGATCTATTGCAGATAGCTTGCCGCCCACACACGCACGCACGCACGCACGCACAAGCACACGCACACGCACAAACACACACACACACACACACACACGCACATGCGCACACACAAACAAACACACACACGCGTGCACGCGCACACATACACACACACACACACACACACACACACACACACACACACACACACAATCCGAGTCCGGAAAATCAGTAACTGTGCTGGAGCTGCAACCTGGGAGAGTTTCCTTCCTTCTTGGAGATGTTGAGATGGAAGATGGATGGGGCCAGGCAAACGGCCAGGTTCCCAGCGGTCATCTGGTTGTCCTGTGCAGAGGCGATGTCGCTCAGGAAGTAGAGCAGGGTCTGCAGCACCTCCCGGTTCTCATCTGGCAGGAGAATGATAGTGGCTTGGGCTGCCTGAAGGCACTGGTCCTTGGGGACACCTGGGGGTGGGGGTGGAGGTGGGGGAGGCATGGAGGGATAAGTGAGGGAGAAGCCTAGGGCAACGCTTCTCAGTCCGAAGCCCAGAAACACCTGAGGCCCGTTCCACAAGAGAGCAGCCTACTGGAATGGATTCACAGCTTGTCAAAACACAGAGGCCTGCATGGAATTTTGATTGCTTTTTCTAAAGAGGAACATGTTCTCAATACAAAATGAAAATGAACAGAAACTGAAACATAAATTCTCTAGAAAAAGCACTAAGGCCTGCCCATTGCATTTAGCACTTGTCAATGTGTTGGTTTGGGTCGCTCTATTTAATAGAACCGTGCCACAATCGGAGACAAAAGAAATTGCTCAAAAAAGGAAGAAATACGGGAGCAGAGAATCAAGGGGAGTGATTGGTGTACAAGCAGAATGTAAATTTTGGCAACGGTTATGACAGCTTCAACAACTTTGTGCACTCACACTGGTAGATCTGCAGGAAGGTCTCGGTCAGCTTGGTGGTGAAGACGGGCTCCGGAAGGTCCCTGAAGTATTGCTTCACCATGTCAGCCACATCATACGCCGACTGGCCCTCGTAGCTTACATGGTCCGGGGAATTCTCATTCAGCTGTCTCAGAGCCTGGATCCGGGACTTCACACCAGACTTTCGGAAAATGCCAACCTATCCAAAAAAAAAATCCCAGCTGAATAGAGTCCTTTTTCATTATGAATTGATGAGTGACTGATGTTTTACTTTGAAAAGGTTTTCCTCGGTCATTCGTGCTGATCAAAGAGTAAAACCTTTGAGACACACAAATGTCTCAGCTGGCACTTCCATGTCCGACACATACTATTTCACATTATTGCTGGAGGACAAAGACTTCCACGGTAACTCTTGGCTCAGACTCATTGCGGAAAATATGGGTTAAATAATAAATGATAACACTGTTTAATTTTTTTTGGATTACCCTCATCATATCCATCATAACGATATGAGATTGACAATACTACAATGTTATTAATATTAGCATGTTTTGCAGGGCTATTTTCTGTAACACTGCGTTGTTTACTTCTTGTAGCTCCTTGTGAATTGTTGTGACTGACAGGAGGTAGAATGATACTACAGAATACACCAGCAATAGTTTGAAGGTTTTTATAATCTATAAAAAAAAAAAAAACTACCCCCTCCTCATTCAATGAGATATTTGTGAATACACGCATGGATTCTGAGGAGACTGTGCATAGCTACCTCCAGTTCAATAAAGACTGTATATGATTCTGGTGTTATAAAGTATCATTTGATCCATTTATCATAGTGAACCTCAGAACAAGTAAATTAAAGACAAATAAATTGGGACTGTCCTTTAAACCGGTCAAAAAGCTCACATCTTATTTCTCTCTAGCGGCCTCTCCTGGCCTCCAGGTGCCTGCAGGTTTGAAAACTGATCATGCTAATCGTGTTGATTTAGTGTCCCTCAATCTGCTTAAGACATGTGCTTGATATGGAAGGGGTTGGTGTGGAAGTGAGGCCTTGTTGCCATGTGAGTCATAATCATATTTGCGGCTGCTTCCTCATGATTCTCTGGGAGAGGGACATTCAGCGGGACCATCTTGAATTCCCGACAGTTGTTTCTAAAGCAAAATAATTTGCCCCACGATACACGTGCCACATATATCAATATCCTAAAGAAAAAATCTAAGTGGCACAGTACAGCGCTGGGGAGCTCTGACAGGACGGACGCACACGGACGCTGTACCTGGTCGACGCACTGGCTGCGGATGTAACGCATGGCCTGCTGGATGCTCTGGGGCAGCGGCTGGCCGCTCCTCTGCACGTTGATGATCGGTGGGACGCCAAAGACGTTCTTGTCCCTGTAGTCCGGGACCTTGCTCCTCTTCATGAACTTGGGCACCGTCCTGCGTAGGCAAAGGAGGCGAGAATCGGATCCGGTTTCGAGATTTATACCTCATTCATTTACACCGTATTGACACTGCAAAAGAAAATGCTGTCAAATGCAGCGTGAACTGTGAGGGTGTGTTAAATAGTACAGCCTTAGAAAGGGAACTCTATACATCTGAGATTAATTTACACTAATTTTTATGCCACATCAGTTACTTATTTATATTTGTCAAGGGAAACGGTATTGAAAGATGGGTTGATCTTGCACTATATTAACCTTTCACACTATGTGGGAGCATTTCACTATCGGCACCTTCCCTTGAGCACAATGCATCTGAAAATTCAGTCCACCACATCATGTTTAAAATGATGTATGGCCCAAAAGGCTGGGTTATGAATTAAATAAAAACACAAGCTCAACTGAAATGGCAAGTTTAGATAAGAAAAAAAAAGGGGGAATCGAGAAATGACATTTCAGTGGACTCGGAAGCATGCATGGTTCCAAAATCTCAATATTTTTGTCAGAGAAATCATATAATTTTGTCTGACAGTTAATGACTGGCGGTGTCTCAAGATATGAGACATGAAGCCTTTTTAGTTTGACAACTGAGTGATGTCCTGAAAGCTGAGTAATGCTAACTTCCCAGCAGGTATAATATCTATCTGAAAACTGACATTATTCCTCCTACAATGGGGTCTCCATGTGTAACATACAGTGTTATATAGCCATTCGCTCTGTGTTAAATATAGAATTCACACCTATATTATATAAAGAGATTCCCAGAAACTAAAAACATACATTTGGAGATATAGATGTTAAAGATGGATGTATCATTGTATCATGGATGTATATCATCAACGTATATATGAAGTAACTTTGTTTTCAGCTAATTACATGTATAACGCTGCTGTCGAATCCTTTCAAATCACCATTACCTTTGTAAGTTATCAACTGTATACAATACCTGGCATAGGTATAGATATGGCAGATGTGTTTTAATGTTTTTCTTTTATTTCATTCGGGAGAAAGAAGCAAAACTATTCCTCCTGACTACTTTGGCAACCTTCAAAAAGGGTGTGAGTACCTGGTTGAATTAATGACTTCAATTAAATACATATTTTGACAAATAATAGCTGAAGGCTGATTTATTCAAGAAATGAAGTGAACCTCCATCTACTTTGGTCTGATTTTAAGAAAAGGCAGGGAAAGACCGTGTGATGAGATGAAGAAGATGAGAAATACTAACATGACATCTATCTGTGTATGAAATATTCACAGTCATAATGGAACCGAGGAAAAAAAAAGAGGTGAAATTCGGGATTATGATTTACGATGATCTGAAGTGAGAAGAATATGTACTCCCTCAATTTGGATGATCTACAGCAAATTGCATATAGCTCATGTAACATGTTCAGTCATATCATCTTCAATTATATCTGTGTCCTGGAGGGATTTTTCTGACTGATGGATTAGATCTGTTGATTAGAGGACCTATTGAGAAATGAACACTGACGCAGATTATTACTTTAGGGTGGAGATATACGTTTCAATTTTTTCTCAGTTCTTCTTGGGCACTGCTGTCTGTTCCAGTTATTTTCCTATTTTACCGAGGTGAGATTTCTCTTAATGATATCTTGTTATTGTAAGTGGAATTTGACCAAAATCAACTTCACTAAATATTAAATCCCCTAAAATTGCACATAATTTTGAAACACACTGTTTATACATTCACAATTATGTGTTGCAAAGTTGTTTTTTTTTTCTAATCGCATGCAGTTTAATTGAACAAATACGATTCTCTAAATTTTTAGCAAGGGTACCAATAATTCTGGAGTCTAACCTTGTTGTTCTACTGCATATTTCTTGACAAGCCGGTGGCAGTGAATGTTATTTTTCAGCAACGTAACTAAATATTTGCAATGTATGCCGGTGCATCTCAGAGGCACATTAATCACATCTGTGATGTGTTGTTGTGTAGCACAAAAGCTGGCAAACACAGGCCCGGAGGCTGGATCATATTTGATGAACAATGGGATCTCAACAGCAGTGCAGAGCACAGGAGCCCTGAAGCAAGCAACCATGAGGCAAAAACAAACAGCCTGTGTAAAATATTTCAGAACCCAAAATAGTATGATAGCTATGAGGCATGTAGTGAAAAGCATAACTAAACATTCTGACAGACTCGTATTTATTGCCTGAACAAGATTTTTAACATACATCTTGCTGATAGAAAAAATTGGATTGACTGTATATGTTATCATAAACATCGTAAGCTGCTGAACCTAATAATATATAATGAATAGCACGGCTTGGAAGTTACAGATACTCAGCTTCACGGTACATATTTATATATGAGAAATAATATAAAACGTTTCAACAGGTGCTAAATGAAACCTTTGATAAAGCACATAATAATTCTTTGCGCGCCGGCATCTGCTTTGTTTTCCTCTCAGGAACGGGCACTTACCAGCTCCATCCGTGCTTGTTTGACACACAGTATTTCTCCATGATGGCCGTTAGTCTCAGCAGGGAGAACTTCTGCAGCAGGTTGAGCTGCGCCGCCGACTGCCGGTTGATCTCCAGGGATGCCGAAGTCAAGCTGGGCCTGTGGGAATTCTGGAAGCTATGCCACCTCAGTTTCCTGGAACGTTGAGAACGGCTATGAGCGGATCTTAACAGACATTCGCTGAGACCAAATATTCAACGTGTTAATCATATTACTTCAGTACCGTTGCTATAACTGACATGTTTGAATGCTTATTTTTATAATCTGGCTCTTTTATGATCTGACCTGCTGGGTCTTGTTAGGGAGGCGCCCACGCCGGAGTCTCGTCGGTCTCTCATTTCCATCTCCTCCGCTTCGTTCAGAGAGTTCCCTATGCTGTCATAGTCACTAGCCGCAGTGCCAACATCCGACATCGACCGCTCTTCGAAGTGGAGGAGGGTGGGATAGCTCGGTTTGCCCGTCTCCTCAGAGTCTCCATCCACACCGTTGTCCCCCAGCTCCAGGCAGATTTTCTTGGACCACAGGTCAATGTTCTGCTGAAGGCCGTGGACGTGCAGCAGGATGTCATCGAGGTGTTGGAAGACCTTGTCCCCCTCCGGGTCAAGGAGTTCCTCCGAGCTGCCGTACATCGCGGGCACGTTGTCGTAAATGCTCCCCACAGAGCTGCACGAGTCCCTCCTTTGGTGAAGCCCTCCAAAGTCCTGGGATCCGCCACTGCTGGCCACAGAGAGGTCCATCTTGCCCAACCGCCACCGCATCAAGTCATCTTGGCTGTCGGGACACATGCTTTCGAAGGAGAGAGATTTTGGGAATGTGCCAGGTTTGTGATCCGGCGGGAGCTGAACTAGGCAGGTCTCCTGCCTGCTCCGGAGATCACCTGCCTGCAATTTCCAGTCAGGCACCTTCATTTGCATGTCATAATCCTCTAAGTAAAGCGCACTGCATTTTGTTCTCCTCCTCAATCCTTTATTGGATCGGCTTACTGTGGTCCTGCAAATGGTGTGGGCTTTCCTGTTAAAAGGCAAGGCGCTCCTGTCCCTGACACTCAGTCCGGGGAGGCTCTCATTCGGGGTGCACTGCAAGGTGTCAGGAGGGTGCGGGATCCCTTGCAGAATGTCTGTGCCCCAAACGGACCCATCTTCTTTCTCGTTGTCCATTTCCCTCTCTTTATCCTTCCTCTTGAAGGACTCAATCCTCTTGAGGAAGGTCCTGGAGGCCCTCTTCGCTTTCTCCCGGACACAGGGACGGTCCCTGGAGGAGTCCGCCTCGTCCCTGTTCGGGACGGGGCTGTCGCGGGACCCCAGGTCGACAGGGGTGACGGGCTCGGCCACGGTGGCCTCGCTGGACGAGGCGGCCCTCGTGCTGCCGGCACTCAGGCTGCTGCTGCTGCGGACAGATGAAATCTCGAGGTCGCTGAAGTCGCTGAGGATGCTCTCGCTGCTGGCTGAGGTCCTCGTGGAAGACGAGAGGGCGTCCACGTAGGAGGAAGTGAGGGTGCGCAGCCTTGACCATCTTTTACTGTCTCGCTGGAAAGCCCACCTGTCGCTGATGGCGCACAGGTCATCTTCCTCAGAGTCTTCACTCTGTGTTGGCGAGAGACAAAGAGACACTTATGTTCACATGCACATTAGCGGGTTAGTTTTACTGATTGGTTCTCCGGAAAAGGATTGTACACACTACTGCATACAATATTTAAGGGAAGAAAACATGTCCTTCATAAAACATTGGTTATTTTCAAACCCTTCGTCAAAATGGATTGAATAATAAATAAATGCAAAAAAAACAGTTAGCGGTGAAAAAGATGTAGTTATAAAAATGGTGGTCAAAAATTCATGGACACCCTGTTTTAGCTGCAGGAGCTGTCATGCATGCACAAAAAAGATAATTTGCACATTAGCGGGCATAAAAGGATTGCCTGCGTACAAAATCTCCCAGGGATGAATGTACTTGTTGAAACAGCTTCAAATTTGCACCTACCTGCTTGCGCTGAAAATGGACTTCCAGCTTCATTGAGGTACACTTGTTAAGGGTTGTCAGCCTCCTTTGCAGAGATACCCAAACAGAGAGAAACACAGATAAGAGCTCGGAGCAGGTGAGTGTGGCCAGGACACGCTCTATAGAAACAGCACTGAAAACTGGAACTGCAAAGCCTCCAGGAAAAAAGCCGCAGTTGATGTCCAAATTGATATTTTTGAACTGACAGGATATCTGCTTGTAAGAAATCAATTATTCTGTTCAACAGACCTTCATCATCCTTAGCACAGAAAGTTACAGTCAGGGTGGAATTTCCCTCATATTCATCATGTACACGGTTTTATTTTCAACCAAGCTATTTTGGGAGTTTATGACAAAGACATGATAAAAAAAGGGAATCACTTGACCACATTCTCAGGACTAAATATAAGCAAGGGGCTTCCCACACTTGTGAAGTGATAGATTGCTATTATCTTAGCTACAAGGGTCACAGTAACAGAGTGCTGACAGCTTCTCATGAAAAACATAGCATCTAAACTTCAAGTTCATTAGCAGGACACTTAAAAACTAGTACACTTCTCTCAGTACTCTAATTCGAATGGAATTTTTATTCCTTATAGCATGAAGTGAACAGAGTTCCAATCATGCTGTTGTAATTGATGTGACAGAACCCAAATTATGTGTTTAGAGACTTTCAGATTCTCATTCTCATTTATACATTAAAATGGTGCAATTACAATATGCTCCAGAGAAGACTGAAGAAATAAAGACTTTGTCTGTGTCCCAGAGTGTTGGATGTTATCATTGGCTGGATTCATAGGGTACAGTGGCATTAGTACGTCTTTACCTTAATTCCAAAACCATATGGGTTGAAGAAGGTAATGATCAGAATAAAGCGAAAGCTGGAGAGCAAAATTATTTTTCATAGACTAATAACATGTAAATTAAACCTTCAGCAATTATGTGGATGGTACAGACATTTAGCATTTTCCTCAAGCCTAGGGATTGTCGGTCTCTCGTAAATTCAAATTTTCTTCTGCAAATACATGAAAGGAACAGTCTGCAGTCCAATATAGATTAGCATTTTTAACTTTAAACCCAAAAAGCCACTGATTGGCGGCTTAGTCGGGGCACCATTGAAATGCAATCACATGGTGACATCGTACAAAAACTAGGACCGCAAGTCACTCAGATTACTGCTCTGTTGAAGGAAGGAAGAAAGGCATGCCTGCGTTACCTGCAAAGTGACTTCAGTGAGTCCCTATCCAAAAAGTCATGGTCTTTTTTTACAGAGGGTATATCAATAGGAAACAAGGCATCTGCAAACAGAAAAGAAATGGTTACATGGAGGGAAATGGAAAACTGCTTTAAATTTCCAAAATCGTGACAAAATATTTTTCCTTCAAAAAGCTAATCTTCTGGATTATAGGAGTGGAAATTATTGAAAAACCAATGTGGTTGTGGCATGGAAGTCACAACACAACAGAAATCAGACAGAGTAACTGGGATTAAAATATAAAGTCGCAAAACTTATAAATAAGGTACTATCTTATATTTGTCTGACACCAAACTTGCTTGGCTTGAATCTGCACTTTAACCAGCCTATTTTTGTATTCTGGTTGCGGATACTTTTGTATTCATTAATACTTATACAACTGGCAAGATTTAAACAGAATATTTTTTTCATACTGATTCAAATTCATTTATTCTTTATGTGGTGGATATATTCGTACCTAGCTCCCACCAGCATAACTTTCGAAATTTAGATTTACAGCTAAAAAAGTTGGAAACCAAAACTTTAAAAAATAATTAATAGCTCAATAGAAGTACAAAATAAATGAGAACGTGAGACTCACATGAGCGATCTGCTAGTGCTCTTGTGTAATTAAACTTTAAAATGAATACACTTTAAAAAACGAATACTAGCCTTCTGAAAAGACTGAAATAATCTGCCTTTTGGCAATGCAAATCATTTGACTGATCACACATCCCAGAGGCTTCTCTATGTATATTTTATGCGTTAATCCTAAAATTGCTTTCATCGTAAAGGCCTTTGTCATTACCAATATGTTTACAATTATATATGCCCCCCGCTATTTACCCCACCAATGGGGATATGATTTGTATAAGACAGATGAAACATTCACTCAAATCCATTATACGTCTCTGCTGATTAACTGCATGAACAAAATGTGAAACTAGTCACGCTCGCACAGTAAGAACAGAAAAAAATAAGGACATTCATGACATTCATTAGAATTATAGAATTATAGGTGAACTAAGATGTATGACAAACACAGACTGTTAAATTCCCGAGTAACCGACATCTCCTTCCAGCTCTGCAAACCGATAAACATCATCATTAGCCCGAAAGCACACCTCACAAACTGTGCCGTTTCTTTCATACTTCCCCAGGTGTGACTGTACACTATTCAAAGGATGACAAAATCTACGACTTATTTACCTTCGTACAGCTGCGCATATTGTGGAAATCCAGCTGCCCGTAACCAGTTGCAGGCCTCTTTTGCTTCAAGTTCTGAAAGAAAACACAATGCAAGAGAGTAACACTTAATAGCTACGACTGAATCCATTACACGTGAATATAATTTGTACATTTATAGGTATGGTCCATTCTATTGGCTGTGAATGCTGTGGGTGCCATTCAACACAAAAAGGCAAAGGAAACGGTATTGCTTTAACCACAAGTGGCTCTTATTTTAATGACATGAATCAAATGGCTCCTTTCAACTCATTAACATCTCATACTGGTTTCTGTGAACGTGTGCAGCCTCATATCCTTTAAAACGTTGGTAAAATGTATCCACTAAATGCGTCAACAGTATTGGCAGTATTACATCAATTTTTCAATATCTCATAAAATGCCTGAAGGGTTTTTTTTTATTTATTACTTTTTTTCTCTGTCAGTTCATCTACAAATATGATTATCAAATAAATCCTAAATGAGGCCATTTTCCTGGACATGGAATATGCCTAGTCCATTAGGTTTTTTTTTTTTTTTTGCCACTGATCTTCATGGAATTTTTCTTTTAGTCTACGAAGAGGCCTTGTCCATTAATGATATTTCAGATAGGAAAAATGTATGGTTGCCCACGGTAACAAACATCTTGCTCTGTCAGGTATCACCTAAACCAATTTAGCACTGCACCCATGAGGCCAATCCAATTTTGAAGCCTTTTGAGCAGAATGTGTTGGTCAGCAGTATCAAAAGTGGCTCTCACATCCAGCAGGTTCAAGGCAGAAAGCTTTTTTGAATCGGTAAGTAATTTAAACTCCTAGCAAAGGCAGTGCAATGGTGAGAACAAAACCCAGATTGAAGTTTCTCAAAAATAAGGCGTTTGTTCAAAAATCATTTAATTGCTTGAAAATCTCATTTTCAAGTATTTAGCTGAGAAAAGAAAGGTTGGAAAAATGGGCCTATAACTGGTAACCAGTTTGCAAGGAACAATTCAGTATGATGGGAACATTCTCTGAGAGCCGATTTAAAACATTTGTAAAAGGGTAGTCAATGTAAGACCAACTGGAGAGACTGAACACCGTTCGGTTGTGCCGTACAGAAAATGGCACCGCCGTGGCAGGAGAAAATCAAATCACGTGAGTACAGGAAGTCCATGAAACACTGCAGCTGATGAGATTTTCTCCCTTTTTATCTGACTTCTGACGTTGTGCTATTTTTCCCTGCATGATTCTCTCATTTTTGTTAAACAGGATAATTTCCACTGGCTTAAAAGATTAAAAAAAAAAAAACCGTAAGGGGGTGACCAAGACTTGTGTGAGAACAGTATCCTCTTCCAGACAACAAACCAACCAAAAAACTGAAGACTGCGAGGCCTGCAAAGAATAGGCATACACATAAATACTTCTCCCCATTCAACCGCGGGAAAGGTGAACAGGATAGGAACATGATTGATGTAATTTTCTGTGATAGTATACTCAAAAGCAATCAGAATATCCTTTCATTGTACTGAAGAGAATAGCAGTCTTTTATCAGTACATCAAATATTATGTAATATTGTGTGAAAATACCAGCATTTTCACACAAGAAATCGTTAAAATTGACATCAGTCATTTCAAAATTGCCGTGTTTACAGTTCAAGTAACTATTACCAGTTCATTTTTTTTCCTCCAATGGCTATATATCTTGATTTTCCATTTTCTCTCCCTCCAAGTCAGTATTTTCCCCCAATTTATGAGCATTCAATCCTCAGTTCTACAAGAGGATGAATAATGAGGATTCCCAAGATTCTCCTGTGTCTCTCTAACCCAATGGAACTGCTACTCAAACCGACTACTTATAAAAGCTGTCTAAAGAGGTGACCTGAAGCAGAAGAAAAGCATAAAAATGGACCTAAGCTATTTGAAAGGAAGGGTTAAGTCATTAGGACTAATGAGTTAAAATGTGTATACACGGAATCAAATGTGAAATTCTGTGGTAAACCCAGAAAACAACTAACAGTGGAGGAAAATGAAAACAAGGTAAGGAACAAACACACAGCGCTAACCTCTTGCAATCACCATCTAGGGTTCAGAATGAATAAATGCAAGGAACTACCAGGAACAAAAGCAGCATTCAAACCTACATTTCAAACCATACGCAAGAAGGGGAGAGCAACAATGCAAGCTGCTGTTTTCAAAAGCAACAAAATACCTGACCTGTGGTCAAAGCTGTAGTCAAACACACATGCTTACATTTTTACCTTTAATTAGGAATGGAGAAGGAACCCTCTTTAAAATGCACGAGGACAGACTAGCTATAATGACCTACAGTATCACCTTTGAGTAAGCGGAACAAAATCTGCAAATAAGCAAGTAAAAGCAAGCCGAGCAGTGACAACTCTGTTATCTGGCCTAGCACTACCGAAACACGACCGAGCATCCAAGTCAGAAACACAGAGCACGTGCTTGCCTTCAAAGCAGTCACAGGTTTGAGTTGTCCAAGGGTGCTATACATGTAGTCTTCCTAGGGACTTGGTGACCCTTTATTTTTGTCCTGTGAGAACGCCGCACATTTAAACATGGTGATGTCATGAGCGCTTCTATTTCCAGTGGGGGAAGCGAGGCTTCCGTCTCGCCCCACGCGTATTCCTTTACCTCTAACAGCTCACTGGCTCCAAGGGGTTTCCTTTTATACACAAACCATGGTGTTCTTCTTCTGGCTGCCCATGTGCAAGACTGTTACTGGAGACACATTCCATGGCGGCCTTCGCATTACAGCTATTAAAAGCCATTAACGTGTAAATGGAGGCAGGGGAAGGGGTGGTTCCAATGAATGATCAGCATAACAGTATAAGAAAATGAGTCACCATTTTGCTTTGAGTCACTATGTGGTCACTTCAGTTTCCATGGTTAATTTGTGGGTACCTACAAAATGAATATGTACATTTTTTTAAAATTATATATATTATATATTTTTAATTATAAGTACGTTTCCAATTATATTCTTAATCGTTTTCCAGCAGCTATCGTTCCCCATCAGCTACACCAGTTTGAGTGGGTGTCACACATTTAAGCGTTTATATTAAGGAACCTAAGCTCTGCTTAGCAAACACTACTGGCAGAGCAGCAACTCAACCATCTATGCAAGCTGACAATGTCACGTACACAAACAGTAGTTCAAATATGACTGCTCTATTACTAACATTAAGCCCAGTTATGATATCACAACTGGAACAAAATCTGAAACTGGTTGTAAAACAGGCTAAAAATTTCCAAATGTTCAACCTTGCAAAACACCAGTGATGTTAGGATTCAAAACGTAACAGTATTCGTTTAATACCTTCATGTCCAAATGCCACACAAAATAAAGGGTAATTTACGCTTTCCATAAAAGACCTATACTGTCATAATGGATTGTGTGGTATGGGGTCACATTGGTCCAGAAAGAAATGGGGAGAGAAGATAAATGTTTTGTTTTTTTTTTTTTTTTAGGCTGACATTCAGACTGATAACTGTTTTGCAGTCGGAGGGATTATCAGACGGTCATCCATGTGAAAATATTTTATGGACGTTGCTCGTGTGGTAAGCACAATGTGCCTACACATATCACATGTAGAAATTCTTTTTTTTTTTATTCTGTGAAAAAGCTTTTTTTTCAAGTCCTTTGCAAAAAAAAATGAACTAACAGTCTGAGTAACATTAAATAGTTCGAGAAAGAAGTTGAAAATAGGAAAAAAAATAAACTGAAAGAAAGAAGATAAAATGATTATAGCTTTGGAAAAAACTAAATTACAAGGGCTGCTACTTGAGTCATATTAATTTGAATACCAATTAGCAGTATGTGTCAGGTATAAAAGTGGGCTGGCAATCAATGTGGAAATTGAGTTGAGACGTGAGTTTACAAAGCCAAATGGAGCAACTAATAAAGTTCCACAGAGGTGCAATAGTGGGTGCCTTAACTGAAGGTGCATCATTCAGAAAATGATTTGACCTGACAAGGGGTACGGTGTCGATAATGAACTGGTGTTTCCATGTTTCTATTTTTTTCATCTAGGGAACATGAATCCATATATGTCCCTTTTGTATGTATAAAGGTTATGCGCTTTCAGCCACAATAGTATAGGTCAAAGATGCAAATGAGAAAAAATGGGGGAGAGGGTAACAGATGATGAAGGGGAAATGGAGAGTGTGTGTGGGGGGGGGGGGGGGGGGGAGGGTTGATGGTCAGTGTGGTCAGTTCAGCTTAGCACATTACAATGTGTGACATTTCTGCCTTTTGTGTGGAGGTGGGATGGGTGGGGGGGGGGGTGTTGGGAGGGGTGTCAAATTCAAAGCAAATGGCACCTGTGCATCATTCACATTAAACTTAAATACTTAACCGTGTCTCACGGTTTTACCGATAGCTTTTCACACGGAGCTCAAGACTGTTTCCTGAAAAAAAAAATGTTAAATAGCTTCCAGTACAGTCAGAATTAAACCAGCCGCAGTTGTTCAAATGCAAACTAATTACTCAGCTGGTGTCCGAACACGAGGAGCACGACAATAGTTAGAGCATAACCCTATACTGTGGCTTTTATAAGGATGATTTTTATCATGTTTTGAACATCTTTGTGTGTCACGCTCTCCTCGACTCATTCGTCTACACAGTTACCACTGTAGGCCTACCAACATGGTATCGTTGCATAACCACTTCCTCGTACGTAAAGGACAGTACTGAAAATTCAATGAAACTCATCTGAATTTCATTGCCAAATGCATTCTGCCTTTGTTTTGCTTAAATTATTAAATGTATTTCAGAATACTTCATTCAAATTTTTTTTCATTCTAAATACAAATTCTTCCATGAGGCAAATATGTCCCCTTTTCACAAAACCTAAAAAGCTGAGCTCCTTCTCCAACCTCACTTAATGGCTACCATGATCACTGCAAACCAAACAAGATATACACACCCATTGCCCATTACCGAGTATTCATTGAAGATATGCCCGATTCAAAAACACTCCACTGATAAGCTTACCAATAACCTCACTAAGCCATACATCGACAACCTTACATGAACTCAACATATAGTTGAAATACAGGATATGTATCACTCACAGAAGCACAGTATAAAGGGATAATCTAAGCTCATAGCATTTAGCATTATCTAAATGTATATATATGCTTAGTAAAAAAAAAAAAAAAAAAAACTTCAAAAACCACAATGCGTTTTTTTACAGGATTGAGAAGGTAACCAGAAATCCAAAATGAAAAAAATAAATAAATAAGGAGTCTGGATTAGTTAAAACTTTAGAGATAAAAACATAGAACAACAAAAATATGTAAAAACAGTCCTCAAAAAGTCTGGATCCTACAGTCTAGTCTGGGATTTGTCATCAGTCAAATATGACAAGAAACCCTCAAATGATATGTGCACAATTTGACTCAGCCCAAAGCAGGGCTACACAGGGCCCAGGTACACAGGGGAATAGGAGAGAATTGGTTACAAGTCTGGATTACATTTCACAAAAATACAACTTACAATGAAAGAATGTACTTCTGGAGATTTAAGTCAAATAAGGTGCAATATAATATGCCTTGAGGAATTCTAATGCACTCAGCCCCACCCCAGTAACGCTGATCAAAGTCATATCTAGGGTTTTATTTGCTCACAAGACTGGCTGCTGTTGGAGACTTGCATTAAAAACCTATTTGTACTGAAACTACAAATTGGCACACTCTAAGCGGATTTTCAGTCAAGCAAGACAGCATTTTAAACAGAGTTACCACAGAGATAAAGACTAAGATAGCTGAAAATGTATTTTCAATTAAAAAGACCCCCATGCTACAGATGTACATACACTTGTAGGGTCGTTGTGTGGTCACAATCATCAGAAATCATATATCCTATTTGTCTGAGTGGCAGACTTCTTTTTAATCAGTGTTTGCTCTCTTGTAGTGGTGAACTACAATAAGCAAAGGGGTCAAGCTCATCAGAGAGTCAGGTACTGTGGTCCCATTGTGGGCAATAGATTTTCCAGTGCTACCAGCTGGATCACCCTGGAGATATTGTTCCAGTAGAAGGATGGGCCGCATGGCGTTGCATAAAATCTGGACTGAGCCGGTACCAGTTGTTGACTGTGACTTGACAGCCAGTTGAACCTGAGTTATGTTATAGTTTTAGTTTTAGCCTAAACATGTATCAATCAGTTTCTTTCACTAGTGATGACTGAGAAAAGTCAACATCCCATCAACATACAGGAATATGAGAGTTATGTATTTTGGGTCACAATACATGAAGGAATTTGCGTAGTTTACCATGGGAAGGGTGGTCAATTCTATAAGCAATGCAATAAATATCCAGCAGAAAGTCATCACCACTGTTTTAGTTCACCAGACTGTCCTTCCCACCATGTATGGGCTTTTTTTTAACATTAGCAAACATTTTCGCACACAATGAGAAAAAGACCACCTCAGTTTGTGACTAAAACTTGGAGCTATAAAATAGTGCCATGACTCTTTACAGTGACAATTTGTTGTTGGTGCCCATTTGTTTTGGTGTGAAAAATCTATTGTGAATCACAGTTACTGTGGCAATAGTAATATGTTAATTAGACTGACAATAAGCAAGGTAAACACATAATACCATATAAATTCCATGTAATGACTGCTTAGTGAATAAAAATTGGGTTTTCATCACTATTTAATGTTCTCTGTTGAATTTCTTGTTGTGTTTTTCCACTTAGTCTAAGGTGGCTCAGACACTTCCATGAGAGGAAGCAAGAAACAATGTGTTTCTGTAAAGGGAAGTTCCTACTGTGATCCTCAAGAGAGAATGTATGGCAAGGCCTATTTACTTTATAACTGTTGTGTCTGTATGCAAATGTAGCCATCTTTTTTGAGGGTGTGGTCTAAAGGAGGGGGGTGTTGTCTGAACCCCCCGGCTGACAAACAGATGGTCAGCGTATGCAAGGCTGAGGGGGAGGGGGGGCGGGGGGTTAGCATGTAAATGTCATACGGGAAAGACCAAACACCGGGTGGAATCGTTCACGCGATAAGAGACGTTTATATGACTTCCTGTTGGGTTCCAACATGTTTTAGATCCGTCCGTTCTGTGTGTTTCCATTGCCGTTCACCCATCACAGACAGCAGGGTGATGCACTCTAAATCTACCCTTTCGCTCTGCTTCTTCTGGCACCTCTCTCCAGCAGGGAGACCTCCAACAGCATCACACTAAAGCCTGTAATTTCAGCAGGCAAAGTACAGCCCACAAAGTCTGCCTGTGGTGAATGGAAAAAGATGGGTACAGCTTGAACGCTACAAGGTTCTAGAGCCTCTTTCCAACGCCAGTGGAACAGCTGCGGAGTGCTTTTTTTTTGCTCCCTCTAACAAATGAGGCAAGGTTTTAAAATCCTCTGATTCCACTGCAAGCTATTTTCCTATCTAGCTTTCCATTTATACCAATCCAGACACTCATAAAAAATAATAAATAAATAAAAAAACACTTTGAATCCTAGGAAAACAAAACATAGAAAAATCCTCCCCTGCTGCATACTAAACTTCAGGTTTACGGTCTTCCTCTGCACAAATAGTAGGCTGTATTCAGTGGAGCAGAGAACAATATGTAATTCATGCACTCAGTGGCTCACAACCTCGCATTTTGGAGACAATATATCCATGCACCCCTACCCCCAACAGCTAAGCCCTAGCCACCCTTGCTCTTCTTACCATAGGGAGAATAAAGTGATTTGTTCGTGCTAGCTGTATGGGTGCCATTGTTTCACACCGCCTATCCAATGGGAACCGGTCACTATTACAATATGGAGCATTGACAACCGTAAGTACCCTCCCCTGCTTTTTCTACTGTACATTATTATTCAATCTGAATTCCTGCAAGACTGAGCATGTGCCGTGACACTGGGGAGCTATGCAGGGGTCAAAGGCCGCCTGCGTTCGGCGGAGCCCATGGCTTAAAAATGAGATTGAGCTCTGTGACGCAAAGGTACCAGCACTACTGGGTACAAAGCTGGGCAATGTGCTAAAGACCCAATAAATGACCACAGATTCCTTACACCAAGCCATTTACCATGCGGACAACCCAAGCAACATGGAGCCACTAATCTTCTGCGTGTCTGCTTGTACAATATAGATGAGTTTACTTGGGCTTTAACTTTGCAACAAGACCTGAATGAACGTACGGTTATAATATTTATCCACACACAAGTTCAAAAAATATTTCAAAAGCCATTCAACTTTTAAAGTATAAATAAAAACATAGGCAAGGTGGTAATCATCACAAAATAGAAATCTTTCAACTAGGTCACTTATCATGGTAAAATAAACTTTTACATTACCAGAACATGATTACTTTAAAGGAGGAAAAACATTTTGATTCTCAACTAGAAGTACTGTTCACAGTTCAGATTTGGATGATATATTGGACATTTATATTCTGCTTTTTAAATATGCATAAACATTTTGATTTTTTCATTCAAAGAAATATGAGAGGTGCTCATCCAAAACAATGACCAGAAAAAAGTTGACTTTCTCATACAAACACTAGTAAATACTGAAAACTAAACTTCTGCATGTACATCTGCATGGATTTACAGAAATGACACTTCAAATCTCACAGGGTTTATAAAAATACAGGACAATTCTTATTTAGCATAGCAATGTCCATTTACCCATATCCATAAGGACCAATGAAACATGCTCACTCAAAACTGAAGTTAACAAGAACAACTTACCATTTCTGCCAAGCAGCGAATCAGATTTATTCCAACTGTTCATTGAAAACAAAGCATTGAACCCAGGCTCTACACAAACAGTAACCTTGGAGACTTTGGAACTTCAGAGATCCCAAGGAATACAGAAATGTCCATGGAAGAAGTTCTCAAATCCAGCAAGAATTTTTCCAAGCCAGTCAGGGCTAACCAGTGTCCTGAACTGAAGGGTTGTGGTTAGCTCCTTATGCAAGAGGTACTGTACAAGCGTAATAAAAATTGCCCTCCTTGACCCCATTCATACAGAAAACCATCTGGCTCCTCATGAACAAATGTCCTACCCACAAACATTGCCCCTCCCACAAGGCTGTACCACTTCACCTAGAGGATGGGGTGGGCTGGACCACTTTCAAAACGTAAAATGAGACCACGGCTTCATAGCTTTCTAGGCACTCAGGATTCATTTATGTTTGGCTGCTTAAAACATGGCACATTGATCCCTCATTGATTTCATAAGGGAATTCCCATTAAATGATTACATGGTATTTATGTCATAAACATTACTCATGTTAAAAATATATCCAATAAAAGACAAAGAAATATTTAACCAATAGACATGATTTAACAAGATAAAATGCATTAAAAAATAGTGCAAGCAGTGATTCAGGGGATGAATGTGATGAAGCCAGTTAACATACAGATAAGCGTAGAGTTCCTCAATGTTGCACTTTCAATGATAAGTTGGGAAAAATGTTTCAATCATCTTGGAGTTATGGGGTCAATTGATGTGACCACTTGCAGGTATATTCAGTGAGTCGATACGTTGATACATATTTTAATTTAATAACAATTGAGCCCTGTATTATACATTTTAATTACAGAATAATCATATAGCAATGACATGAAGGTATGTATCAGGACCAAGTTAAGGATCTCTACAAAAGAACAGCTAGGTTCAGTGCATATACATTTTTATGTTTTTTTCAGCTCTGTCTATACATACGTGATGTGATAGGTCAGGGCTAAGATGCCTTGTGGTTTTAAATGTACTAAATGTTAGCTTGAAGTTTCATTACTTCATTCTAACCTATAAGCATAATTTAATGTAACAGCATTTATGTGAAAATCCAGACCCACTGAAAGTAAATTCGCAACAACAGCAGTGCTTCACCATTCTGCTGAAAGACAGTAGAATTGAGTCCGCTGTGTCATTAAGCCTGTGTTACTCTCCGCCTGCCCCCTCTTATACTTTCAACTAGTACATTATGAGAGAAATCAATAATCACGACCACTCAGTGTTGCTCAGCTGGCTGTGTCTAGTGAAGCCGCTAACAGACAACACGCCAGCGGTGCCATGGTAATTGCTGTCTGGGCTGTGGATAGTGAAAATATGCCACGGCCGGTCCAATTCCTAATCGTGCGTCTAGCAATGTGATAAGAATCCAGCCCAGCCACACCCATCCATCCCACAGAAAGAGACTCTCAGGCCGTTCGCCAGCACTTGCTATTTTCGTCTCACCGGGTTTGCTTTTGGAGTGAGCTCTGAAACAACCACTTAGGCGTGTTTATAAAAAGGAAATGGGGGAAAAAAAAACCAACACCACGCAAGCAAGCTGCGATGAGAAGCCCTGCGGAGACTTCTCTTGCTGGAGAACCTCTCCGCAGACTGACGCTGTTCTCACTCTGTTGGATTCTGGCGTAGCTGCGCAAAATGGTAAATGAGATTGAAGTTCAGACAGAACTAGGCATTTCCCCTCATTGCAATCTAATTACCTATGACAGACACTTCCTTCCGTTCTGGAAGGTAGATTCAGACAGGGACCAAGTCAGTATAGGAACCCATCTCTCACCTGTGCTGGAGTACAGTAGGGAGCAGGACATAGCCTAATTTTAACTCACGTCTGTAATTCTTTATCAAAAAACACTTCCAAAGAGTTTTGAAGGCCAATTATAAGAGAAAGATAAGACAAGAGGTTAGAAGCCATTACTGCAAAATATTGTTAAAAGTTTGTTTTGTGGGAGAACTGTCATGTGAAATTTGTCAATGATTCTGACAAATGCTCTTCTGTGAGCCGTTCCACTTGAAATTTTTAGTCTGTATTAATTAGTATATATTGAGAACAGTGGATTAGGATGACCATATGGTGGGTGAATTAGCTGAATTCCCTGTATGGCCTTTGAAATATGTCACCATATGACTCAGAGGAGAAAACGCTCATGCCAAATGAAAAGACAAAGCTGACAGGATAAATGCCCTCTACCATTACAGTACCACAGAAACTATGCTTTCAAAGAACAGACTAAAAATTCTGGAGACTATGCAAACGTCATGCAAGTCACCATCACACTGAAAGGCCAATTACAAACGAACACATGAAGAAGGAAAATGACAAGGTAAATGGAAGAAGCATTCGAGTGTTTTTTTTTTTTTTTTTGTTCAGCTATTTTGTTAAGCTGCTGTGGCAATTACATTTGTAGAATCAATCAAGACACTCCAACACTTCAAAAGCTGTTTCACCCCATGTCGACATGGGCAGAATTAAATCATTTATGTTGTTTTTGAAGTTTTTATTTGGGTTGCTTCAGGCTATCAAGAAAAAATTATGCAAAACAATGACTTCCTTTTATTCCGGGGGCACTTGTTTCCGATTAAATTTCTTATTATCATAACTTACATCAAGAAGCTCTGTGTTTAATTTTCCACATTTTGGTCTGAGCACACTTTTTGCATGCAGAAAAACTACTATCAAATATTTTGACTTAATCACAAGATTACAGGGCTATTATGTCAAATGACGCAATGATTTTGTCATGGTGGTGATTTAAATCGAACCATAAATTCATGTAACCATTGGGATGGTGCAGAATTTTTTGATTCTATCAAATCATGGCAATTCCTGAAGATAACTGCAATTATTTATTGGTTTATGATCCACAACAGCAAAAACTGTAAATCAACGTAGGCCAAAACTTAGACCAAAAATCACGTTTTATTAATAGGACCCCAAAGATTGCACATTTACTTTGACAGCTCGTTTACTGTTTGCTCAACTAAATCCCCCCGTTAAAGCAGAAATGCAGAAAACAGCTCCTGGGGAAGAACATCTGATAATTACTTTTCCACACATAATAAACCAAAGTTACACCCTTGAAAATAAAGTTTTGGTAGAACATTTCGAATATGCAGAATGTGGTACAATACACTGAGAATCCACAACAACTCGAGTCCTTAGGACATGTAAAAATAATGAAATCCACGTTATCTGTTCAAAAGGAATAAAAATGATTGTGGCAGAAGACCGGTAAAACATTCTTGACTTCATCTAAGCGGATTGGCCCTCTAGAAATATCGAGTAGGATACCGACAACATGCTGTGAAGAATCTGAGTGTCTTTCTTGAGAAGGAAAACATTTGTCTGTGAAGACGACTCCCCGACTGCTGCCGACAGGTGGGCCGCTCAAGTGTGCCAAACAGGGCCCTCAGCTGGCGCATTCCTCCGGTAACACCATACCAGTGGGGACAAAAAAATATCCTGCAGCACTGTAGAAATGGTACAGTACTGTCCTCAGGCAAACCCCAGCCTTGAACCTGACATCCATGAGCAGCTGGTACATTTGTATATTAGGGCTGGCTACCAATAATGTCTTATTTGCCTTGATTGCTCTGCACTCCAGTAGAAAAGACACACCAAACGTCTGAGGACGTACAGGTTCGACTCTTTATTTTATAAATAAAGAGGTTTAGTATCTTAAATATCAAGCCAATAGCAACACAACTGCCGTTTCTTCAAAGAAGAGGAATCGTAAACATATTTGAAACAGACAAATTTAAACACACCTGATGATCTAGGCGTGTAGTACAGCCTTCCAGCTGGGTGCAAATAATTGCCTCTATCAAATGTGGAACAAGAAGAATGCTAACTCAAAACCTGGCTCAAGGTTGCTGACAGGAGTTGTATAGGCCTGACTAAGCACTTAAAACATACAAAATGCCTTGGAGGAATCAATTTCAGTCAGCTCGGTCAGCAGTGTAGGTACTTGCTTATCAGTGGTGATTTACATATCACGTAGTATGACTTCGAGCTATGCAGATCACCACATGCCCTTGACAGAACTGTGACAGAAGTAGTCCCAACGTGGTTTCAGGAACTATCAGTGAAGATTTTGAGATTTGCATCAAATGAACTGGATATTGTAAACATGTCAAAAAAGGAATTTTCATAACCATATAATGATATATAATAAAAGACACTGCTTTTGAAAGTCACCAAGAAATGTCAGAAACTTTCATTCATGCTCACATAAGGCCTCCTCTCACCGCAAATAACGTTTTGTTGGACATATGGAGGTTTGGCAACGTTTGATTGCTGTTTCTTTGAGTGCATCAATGCTTCATCTAATCAAAGCACAAATCACATTGGAAAAACATTACAGAGTAGAAAAAGGAAACGTGCTGTCATTAATCTGAAAAACCATTCGCAACCCATTTGTCGATGAAAATATTCCACGTCTATCTTTTGCTGAACAAACAAGAGACGAAAAAAATCACAATGATGAATTTCACTTATGAAATGTATTGATTTTGGATTCCACTGTCAAAGCTGGAATCCGAACCTGTTTGAGGTGTAGCCAAACTAAACAACTTGCGGCCTTTCTGTTAAACACTTTCATGGATTCCATTATTATTGCAAAATAAACTGAAAATCTGCTGTGACAGATTTATTTCATTTTAACCTCCTGTCAACAGACAACCGGGACCTTCCAGTTTCTCGAAGTATTTGGAGAAACTTTCCCTTAGGGACATGAAGGCCTCTGAATAAACAGCCCAGTCGCTTCTTGATATCCTGATAAATATTTCAGAAAGGGAATCGACATCATAAATTTTTCAACTCTGTGCTGATGAAATCCCAAAAGAATCAAAGTGTTTAACTCTTGTTTATTTCAAACGTTCTTTGTCTCACTGGGATTATTGACTGAGCACTTTAAATATTTCCTTTATTTGCACTGACTACTGAAATAAATAATCTGCCATGCTTGAATATGGCTAGCAATCCTTTTATAATGAACCCACAATGTCTAAATAAGCTATAACCCAGCACTAATAACACATTTATGTATCGAAACCACTCGAATAACCTTTGTTGTCATGCACTGTAAAAACTGTGTCTTAATCTCTGGACAAATGTTCATTGTTGGTTAGTCTTGAAAGGTTGCATAGAGACAGGGAAGGCTCCCAAAAGCAAACATATTTTGGAAGCATGCAAGTCATTCAAGAACCACACACAAGACCAGCAAAAGCCTAAGGAGATGGAAAATGCCTGAGATTTCCTCAGCTTTATATTAACCTTTGCGCTGACAATGCTTTTCAGACAACTGTGCTAATGACTTTGATGGCTTAGCAATGCTGGTCTCCTTCACATAGAATGTGATTATGTGCTAACCTAAGACTGCTGAAGATTCAAACTTTGACTCAAAAAGCCAAATAGATATTACTCAGAGGAATGAGGGGCATACCATGTGTTATCTAAATGTTCTTATGCACCAATTGATGACAGTTCATACTAAATTATCCTATTTTGTATCATTTATTTTTAATGATGAATTATCGTTCATTTTGTATCAATTATCAAAATGTTTGGAACAGTTTGAGCTACAGTTTACAACTACACAAGAACATATCTGCCTGAATATATCAGAGTTACGCGTATGTTCATGAAAAGGCAACTTCTTCCAAACATTGACATTGATCTAAGTTCATAAATATATTAAGACACATAAAACTACACACACACACATATATAGGAAACCTGACAATCAGCACTGTGAGATTCCAAAGCAAAAGGGGGCAACTAGCAGTGTTCCAAAGAGGTCTAATTGTCAGTGCCTTAATCAGTCATAAAACACCAAAACTGTTTAATGTGGCAAGGGCAATAATGGCACTGACCATATAACCAAACACTGAGCAATACCGTCTGCAATGCAGATCATTATCAACAAAAACTACCACATGACATCAGCTCAAACACAGTGAGGCAATGGCAGAACTCTCACTGAGATTCCTTGGCATCAAAGACAAAAGAAGGCCAAACAGAGAAACTATCGTAATAAAATACTCAAAATCAGACACAATAAAAGTGTGCCAGTTTCATGCATTCAAGCCTCATTAGAAACTAAATATCTTATCTTACCTTCAGTTAAGCTTCGGCTTTATAAAATTCCTCAGCAATGTTCCCAAAAATACCATGGCTTTGGCTACCACTGACATTGTTTACTCAACAGATTTCTTATAACGTTCACAAAGATGGACTCTGTGTGCTCAAACTGGCGGCAGGCTGCGCAATGAATGGCAAATACAGCGCTAGCTACCAAAACCAAAACGATTAATATCAATTGCTTATCAGGACGGTTGGACAACTACTATAAAAGTTCATCAGCACAAGACAGACAGAGCTACAATTTAAAAATAAAAGCTAACTCTTAGCAACTTAAGTTGTCAGACATGTTCTCCCTGCATCCTGTCAGTGGATCGATGACTTTACTAAAATGCTTAGACTTCAGCAACTGGACATCTATATAAATTCATATTTATCTGTAGTAATATGTTTCTGTTATTTTGAGTCCTCCCCACCATATGTATATACTATTTATTAGGTGTACGGCAGGTGAGGACGACACTCACGTCATAAATGGTGCATTGACAAACATGTTTTGTCTTTCCCATGTTGCACCGATTTCCAGCTCCCTCCCCTTCTAAAAATACACATTCACGAAAATAGTTTGTTTGACATTTCTTCCTGTTTATGTCCATAAAGCAACACATGACAGGTCACTGACTTCCTTATCAGCACATAAGGCATCCAGCAGTGACCGTTTCTCAGTGTGGGAAATACGTGCTCATGGGAAGAATTCAAGTCAAAATCCTGCAGCTTCCTGAAGACGAAAGCAAATGAGGGTTTCTTGCCAGATAGTGAAAGATGACATTGCAAGTTCCTTTTAAATAGATATAACCGCAGAACTGACCTGTCCCATTGTGGCCAAAGTTAGATTTTAGCCTCTGTAAATTATCCCAGGTGGGCAGTTATGGGAAGTAATATGTTTGCGTCTTCCGATCAATCTGATGTGAAAGTGGCTTTATTCTCTGTTGCAGTACTTGGTGCTCTGTCTAAGACACTTGGTTCTGATTTGATTATGAATTTAATTATATCTTTACCTAAACATCTGTGAAATACCCTATGGCAGAAGCTATCCACTCTCATACATTTTAAATAATAACATTTTTTTAAAGTGTCACAATAGTAACCAGCCATTGTTTAGTATATAACGCTAACCAGCAAGTTCAGTTAAATCCAACAGAAACATTTCCTGTCAGCCACCACACTTCTGGGGAAAAAAGAAATAACCTTGTTTAGACCTGCCTCAAATGGAGTTCTCCTTTATCTCCCTTCTACACTATGTGGGAAACGTGTCAATCTAATATACAAATGAACAGCTGTAAGACGTTTGCACACTGAGGGCTAGCTTTGGGTGTTGTGCGAGTTCGGAGTTTAGGGGACCACAACACCGACTGCCCGCCTACCCTTAATCTCACTCAAATATCTGGATATCAGACACCGGGCAAGCAATGTGATCACATGCACCTGCCTTTTTATCGTCAAACACATACGAAAGGATCTTTGTGTCAGGCACAAGGTGAAGCTGACGATGGCGCTGGAAGATGAGGATAGAGAAGCTGATGGAACAGAAATCGTGAGGTGGAAAGTCTAAAGGACACATCATGGGTGAAGGTAGTACGCCATTTCCAGGCTCTTTGTGCAGAAGGTCACCCACAGACAGCAGGGAGGGGATGCCCACGCTCTCGGACCCTCTTTCTGAATTAAAATTACATGTCTTTCAGCTTAGTTTCCCTCCAATGAGCATTAAACGCAATACCCAGTTACTGTTTCAGCTCAATTCCTTTGCACTGAAATGGTTCATGTGTAGGGTATAAACATAAAAATAATTATTATGCACAAGTACAATGCAACTCCTTTGCTGGGCTACCATTTATGTGCCTAACCAACTGCTGCATCCATTTATATTTAGTGGTATGTGTGGATTTTTAGACAAAAAAATGACACAGTGAAGGTCTTCACTTGCCTGGGAAATTCAATCTCAACCACAGATGGTTTGAAACAGCTCCCGTTTCATATTGATTGCTGGAAAAGCTCCAGACTGACTGCGTACGAGGCCCATGAATAAATTTGAGTGGTCCTGAAAAAAAAAAGCTTGCCCAAGACAAATCTGTCATTGCAATGCTGAAATGAATCCAGAGACAAAGCTCTTCCTTTGAAATGAGTAGCATACAAAATGCCCTTTCACTTTTAGGAAGACAATTCACTCAATTCACTCAAAGTTTTTGGGGGCTGATCCAAGTCCTCTATGATGAAATTATCCAGCCTCAATGCAAGCTATTATTTAGGCAGTCAACTGTTCCCATTTGCTCTACTGGCCGTGCCAACGCCTGTCCCATGTGCGAGAACAAGTTCACCAGTTTACCTCCAGCTACAAGCAAATACAAAGCAAATTGCGATGGCAATTTAGAAATAGTGCTGACTGCTTCTCCGGAGAGATCTGAACCCAACAAGCATTTTTGGGTGAATCAGCCATAAATCAACCATTGCTCTTTTGTGCTGTTTCCAACTCATGTCACATGCTCATACAATTCTACAACTGTTGGCCAAGGCGGTATGAGTACAAAAAGCTAAATCCAACCAGTAACACATTTTTATCTTACATGGCATCAAATACAATGTCCTATGTCACAGACTAAAAACTAGGCATAGTTAAGCTACGGTGCATTTCGTTAAAGAAACGTCAAACAAGCGATCACAAACCCTTACTACAATGGTCTTTATCCTTAGTGGAAAATTGCGCTCAATCTCAATTCAAATGCCCTCTGATGTGGACAGGCAGAAGCAAGAGCAATAAAATACCCTCAAAGCAACTAAACTAAAACATATATCACTCTATATAGTTGGACATACAACAATTCAATATTTATATCCTCATGCACAAACTGTAAGATCGGCACTGGTCCTCAACAACACAATTTTTTAACATTTTTTTTCACATACACTATAAATTAATATCCATAATAAAAATGATTATTGTCCTGAGCACAACTAAGGACTAAGAAATGTCCAAATTTTGCCTTTGATAAACTGTATGGACTGTAGCCTGTTGTTAGACACAATTATTTAGTTAATTAATGATAATTGATATTTAAGTCAATTATGAATTGATTGATAATTGACTTAAGTCTATATATTAACAATATAAACATAACTTATTTGCTTAACAAAGTTCCCTGTGACTTGATTGACCACTTCCGATGTAATGTTTAGAACTTATTATTTGACATGGATGGATTTCCAAGCAGTAATTCAGGTAAAATACTTTCCTAAAGAACATAACTAAAGTGCCAAGACCAAATGCTCAACTTTACACCACAAATCCAAAAGATCCATTAAATAATATATAGATATATTCTATTCTGAAAATGGTGTTCTTACCGGCCTATCCAAAAATAACATTAAACTACTTCAGCTTATACAAAAATGACACTGCTAGGCTCTTAGCAAGGGCAAAGAAATATGAACACAGCTCTTAAATCCTTAAAATGGCTTCCAGTGAGCCACAGAATTGATTTTAAAGTGTTGATCCTCACCTTTAAATCACTTAATGGACAGGGACCAAAGTATATGAAATGCCTGAGGAATATATACCTTGCAGGCATCTCAAATCAGACACAGGTCAGCTAGTACTGCCAAGAGTTAAATCAAAACATGGTGAGACAGCTTTGTATAAAGTTGCTCGCTTGCTAGCTACACTTTGCTAACTCTGCATTTAATTTGAACTGGTCGTCAACCTATCTTGGCATTGCACTTGCACCAGTGATGTTCTACTTCTATTTCTGTACTTCTAACCACGTTATTAGATCACATGAAATGAAATACATCTCGACTGCATTATTACCAAGTAATTCTTTCAAACTGACAGTAAACAAAGTTTGTTCTCAAAATATTCGCCACTTATTTTCTCAGGGAATTTTTTTCTGATATTGTATGGTTACAAAAATTCCATGCTCTTAATTTGCTGTGCAATCTTAACAACGGTAACATTTCTATAAGCGTTCAAAATGTACGCACCGTTAAAAAAATATAAATAAATAAAAAAAACTTGCTGAACACTTATTCATCAAACTTGACAATGAGCATAAATACAAGGTACATTTCTCGTCTGAAACAGCAGAACAGCACCTGTCACAGAGTGTGGGTAGGAAAGTTAATTAATGATTGGTAATGCCTGTGGGATTTTCCACAAATGTTTTGTTCAGGGACATCTAACAACTACCAGGCAACCTACTGCAGTTCATGAACTCAAAGAAGCAGCACAGGAAGCAAAAGTTAACAAAACGAAATGAAATGTATGACTAATGTGTGTGATGTGGAAATACAAAATCCTTGAAGATCTCTTGGCTATTTCTCCTGCTTATTACTTTGACATGAGTGCACTTTTCTTCTGTTGGAAAAAATACTTGCATTTAAATATAACTATGGTTGCATTCAACTTTAAGGTCAAGTTAGAAAAAGAAACATCAAAAATTCTGAAAACATTAGGAATATAGACCAAAGATTTCAGGCAATTATTCCTTGACTGTGAATTCACAGATATTGCTTCACCAAAGCACAGCCTTGACATGTCTACAACAGGTGAATTAAGTTTCACCTGGTTACAACGCCTAACCACTTAAGTGAAAACTGTGACCTTACATTATGAAAAAAGAAAACCTTCACAAAAATAAATAAATAATTTGTATTTATAAGACTTCCCCGAATTTAATTTTTTCTTACATCGCTTCTATGCACTTGTCATTTTTATTTGACTGGGGGTGTACGTCTCCTCTGTATGCATCTACTTTTCCCATTTCTACCTCTTCTTTTTGGGCCATTGTGTTGAGAATGCAAAAAAAAAAAAAAAATACCCAAGCACATTTCCAGCGCCCCTTATTCAGCCCCTTTTCAATTCGACAAGGAGCGCTTATGAAAATATATCAAAATTTTCTGAAAGGCAAAAACAGAACATTTACTTGGTGTGCACTTCACCACTGTGTGCGAGCAGCGGGACCGGTCACAAGAACAGCAGGTAACAGGGTATGCTTCCTCACTTATTATTTTTAACTCCACCCCTTTATTTGAGATTCAACCTATCTCTACCCCCCCCCCCCCCCCCCCCCACACACACACACACACACACACACACACACGCGAGCTATGCAGATCAGGAAGAGTTCCACTGAACTCCACTTCCTCTGTGTATTGTTTCTTGCAGTAAGTCAATAAGACCTGGCAGCTCAAGCTGATTCTTCGCCAAGAGGGAGGAATTCTCCACACAGTGTTGCTTCCCCATCGGCCCACTTCACAACGGATTGCAATTAAGTTATCAAAAAACTGCATTTAGCATATTATATTTTCAACAACCTAATCCTGGTACCATGTTTCCATGGTGACTATTTAAGTACCTCAGTACGAACATCCTTTGGCTGCATGCAGAGCAATCAAATGGCACACATTTTCAAAATTTCTACAGGGGCCATTTAAGCCATGCAGGGAATAAATTGTTGAATGAACTGAGGAAAATTTGTATACACCATATTTTGATTGGGTTTTAATTTTTTTATTTCTCTCCTTTCTTTTTCTCAGAGGTCGTGTCTAGAATGATTTAATTTTCACTCCTTCGCTAGATACAAAATCAATACCATAATTACATTTTCATTTTCTTTCATTCCCTCACCGTATATTCATGCACAACAACATTGCATGTTAAAATTCCAAATTCACATATGATTGCTATAACTTTGCTGATTAAAAATCCAGTGGAATTAAGTGTTTTTCACTTCAGTTTGAGGAATCCGTAGATGCTATGGACACAGAACAGCTGATTGCTTCCACGTGCATGCCATTTCCTGACTCTGTCGTCAAAGAGGACATTCTCGCTCTCGTACCGTTCGAGGAGAAGACACGAGATGAGGACACATACGACAAAGTCAAACGGTATGTGTGGAAAAAGAAACATTCCCATTCAAACAGGTGTCACATAAACTGGAACTGCAGGTCGCACAATTGCTACATCTTCAATGCCTTATCTGATTCCCATCTTCAGGACCCTGATTTTCCTTTGTTTTTGACCTATACTTGTGTGATACATCAGAAGGCTTTGGCAAGTAAAGCTGTAATGACTCAATTCAGGCCAAAGGTCCTCAGAGCTTTCTCAAATCATTATGAGGTGAGCTTGGTTCTGCATTTTGTGGCTTGCTACTCCATGTAGATTTTCAGCAGCTGAGTTGTGGAAATGTTCTACCGTGTTGGCTTGTCTTGCCCCTGAAATCATATTGTTTCTTAAGGTGAGACATGACCTGTCAGGTGATGTGTAGTTACTTAATTTGGGAGTGCTTCTGGATCTGACAGCCGAACACTCAATTGTGAGCTTCATGGAGAAGACAGAGACTTGTGACACAATTGATTCAGTGAATGAATGAATGGCCAAGTTTAGTTTTTGGACCTTTCAGCCATGGAACAGAAGATAAATCAATTTCCCAAACACACAGAGGATGGCACAGAACATCAGAGGCATGTTTCACCCAGAGAATTTCTGTCGACCAGGACAAGCCTGCATCGCAAATTGAATGGTGTTTCCAAGAGTTAAATTGAATGGCGGAGATCACTACCTTCATTGCAAACCCTTCCCTCTCTGTTTACTTGGATGAACTATCTGATAAATTCCAGCAGGGCTTTTTTTCCCTCAAACAAATGTTTTCAGTAGGCCTATCATAACAAAATCCACTATTTTCCAAAACACCTCTAAACAGTGGTCAATGACTATAATGAATGCCTAACATAAATATACGAATGAGGAAATACTTTGATATTATTTATATCAATTAATATATTCGTACGCTTGCATTTAAAGAGGAAAATGGTTGCGTCCTAATTAAATAATTTTAAAAATAATCAAATTTAAAATCATTATTCGACAAATGGACAATATATGGACAGAATGTTATCAAATATTAACAACGTGGTAATAATAAACGATAGCTAGACAACTGTATGCTCAAGACTAGTTCATTTAGAAATGTATGGATGCACCCTCTGTTTGTGTATTGCTACCACTTAAAAAGAGCTGGAATTATAAGTTAAGTTCATTAAAACCTAATCCGGACAACTGTTGCGGTGCCACACAAAATCTAATAAGAGGGGAGAGTTCTCGCTTTATAGGAGTGCACAAGGGCTCCTTCTGTGCCTTTCTGCTCGGCCTCAGAAAGGGCTGCTTTCACGCCCGCGCCTGCAGCGAGTGGCAGGGGGGACTTCCTGGAACTCACAGGGCTGCAGCTGTCCTCCGCTGATTGGAGATCACCACAGTAACCATCGATATCGCCGCATGAAAAGCAGCGACTGTGAGTCAGCATGCAACCCCCCGCCTGATGCACTCAGCAAATCAGTTCCCTTTGGGGGGCGAAGCCATTCTGAGGACAGACGGCGATGCGCTATTCTTCCTTCGTCCAGCAGGGAGCCGGTGATGAAAGTGGCAAATAAGCCCAGATGAAAACTCTGCACTTTAGTTCATTCCAGCTCCAGCAGAAATGCGGCTGGTTAACTTAAACGAAACAAAAATTGGTAGCGGTGGAAACGTTTTGTAGTCCACGGAATTAAGTCATGAATCAAGCCATAGGCATGTTCTGGACCTAGACTGCTGGTGAACCCAGACAGTACAGACAGAAAAGTTACGTAAAGTTGCTATTTCTGCATTACTGTTCTGCCGTAGAGGAGCTTCCACCTTACAAACACAAAAGTGTCACTTTAACATTACAGACCCACAATGCTACAGGAGTAATGTGCTTTTCACCGACTGGTATTGTCCTCCCTCTGCCTGTTTCTACTCTCATGGACCTGCACTGGGTATGCAATTTGGGCAGTGCGCGGTCAGTTTACACACAGGGGATTCACAGCTATGAAATCACAGCGGTAATATGAGCAACAGCGTGAAGAGTGACAGCTGAAGCATGGCTTGCTTCACCTTCTCAGAGGACAGGCATCGTGGTCATCCCTCCCCTCGTGGCAGTGTTGGTGTACAGTATGTGTGCGTGAGCACTCTCAAAGAGGCCGTAGGGCCAAGAGAGATATCATAAAGGCATGTTTACTCTTGACTTCTACCACAGCTGGAAAAAAAAACAACAAAAATGAGGAGCTCCAGTCTCATAGGCATTGATGGTGAAATGAAAGATTAAATGAAAACACTGCTCCACATCGACACTGGCTTTAAGTGTGCTACATTGGTGTATACAGCAGACCAGCGGAAGCTCCTCTCCCGGACAGTGTCGTTCAGGGACCAAAGCAGGTAATTAGTTGATACTTCCGAGACCAAGAATCCAAAAAACATCACACTCCCAATTACAATTTTCACACAAATGCGACAAATCTTAAATTAAAAAAAAAGTGTTACATAAAATGCACTGTGTTAACCATTAATATATATATATATATATATATATATATAAAAACAGGCTGGAAATTTTTCCAGAGTTTTAACTCCCTTCCCCCATGACTGATAATAAGGGAAAAAGAGAGTCACAAAACCCTAAAAAAGAGGCTTGTGATTTTTATTGCTCAGGGCGGAAAATTCTGTTGTGTAATTAAAAGGGTTTGGGCCAGCTTTGTCATGGAGGTACATTAATCACCCTGGTAGAGCTGTCCATCATCAATGGGTCTCATTGAGTCGGGCCACACATCAGTGAGTATTAATAGTTCATTACAAATTAGTGGGGAACGATAGCCAGTCCATGAATGTGAAACTGACACTGCCAAATAACAAGGAGTGCAATGTGCGGAGCAGGGGACAGGGCCCAGAGTAGCCACCAGCCTCTGCCAGCAGAACAGGGGTCCGCCTCTGCCAGCTTGGATGAGCTGTTTCAGCGACTGCAGAAACAACCGATTCCAGCAACTACATTTTGTCCGTTTCACTATATATCTTTCCTCTCTTAAAATATATAACATATGTTATGTATGCCTATTGTCATACCACATCGGTGTGAGAAACACCACGTTACTTTGGTGAAACACAAGGTTCTTTGCAGAACTTGGGGGAAAAACGTAAAACTGAGAGCAGAAAAGGTATCATTTTCACAAGGATGAAATGTTATTTGAATATATGCTGTACATAACAATCAACTGAATTTATTCATAAGCTTGACTTTTCATAATGAAGTCTGATTTAAAGCAGATGAGCGGTGAAATACGGGCGATTTAATACGTTCGCCATATATGACAAAAATGCAAAGCCTGCGATTTGAATGAATGTATTGCTCACAAAAGCACTCATTTTATCCTGTTAAAATTATTCATTTAAACAAAACTTGCCGGACACGTTGCTTTAACTACAAAACATCAATTTCTTTTATAGTCAGACGAAAATATTAATAATAATAAAAAAACGATCTACATCTGTAACTGCTTTCACATTAAACATAGAAACTCGATACAGCACAGCAGAACAAGCAATAAGTAATACGTCGATCAGGCGGTGGAACCTTCCCGACCACCGCATGTACCTATTGTAACGGGAATGACAGAAAAGGTTCATAAACTGCTATTATTTACCTTCAAGTTGTCGCTGATTGGTTTTCCTCCGTAGTAAGGTAAAGGCTTTGTAAGTTGAATCTCTGAAGTTCAGAGTTAGTGATCTTGGTCGGATAGTTGCCCATGTTTTACGCTCCATTCTCCGGATATTTTGTCTTTAAAACTTTCTCGTGCGCCTAGTCAAGTAGCTGTAACTTCCTTAAGCGCCTGGGAGCTGGAGGCATAGTTTCAAAATGAAGAGATCTTTCTATTTGCTGTTGATAATCCATTGTGATTCCATTAGCTGCCAGACGGCAATATACTTTCCTTTTTACCGAAAACTTGTGCGAGGTCTGTGTTGCAGTTTGCAGTTTGAATGCTCTCGTGCGTCAGACCAGCAATGTATTCTGGGAATTGAAGTATTGTATTCCTCCTTGAATCATTCAATCGGTACTTGAACGTATCTCTTTTTTGCTTGGTAATGATTAGAGGTATTGAGAGTGACTTTTTCGTTTTGTATTCTGTTTCAATAACCAGCAAAACCAGTAAAAAAAAAACGTACAATAGAGAAAATTAGTAATTTGTAACACTGAAAAAGTCATACTTCAAGTAAAAAATCTGGTACACAGCTTTCTTGTATTTACCGGTTATCAAATACTACATTTACATTTGAGTTTCAGTCACAACAGCCAAATTGCGAATGCAATGGTGGCAATTTAGAGTTAAGAAAAATCAATTACTACTGCCTGTCTTCTTGTCTCTCTAATTTTAACATGTCAGTCGGCTGCATTTATTCAAATCTCCGAGCCCTCACCCATTCCACCCACTCTGTCTGCTCCTCTACCGCCACATATCCCTCTGTTCTCAGCCTTGGAAACCCCCAACTCATTTCCCAGTGCAATGAGCTATACATCAATGTCAAAAATATTACACTGTATCACAGGTGCCTTCCAAACACCTCACCCCCTCTGGATACGCTAAAATATCTACAAACTAGGATCTGCGTGGTAACTGTACAATTAAACTCAGACTGGGAACAGTTGTGAAATGTGTTACTTTTGCTACTACAGTATTTTGTTCTACTTTTGATTATTCCCCTTCATGCCATGCAAAATACAACTGCTATCATGCCCTTGCTGTGATGCTAGGGCACATGATTGCTTTTGTAACCTGTGTACATTGGGCAATTCGGAATCACATGCCATTCTGCTGATAGAGAAGTCGTGGTGAATATAGCGCTGTCTGCAATACAGTACATTAACTAACATTAATACTCTCCCATGATATGATTAGATGGGATATTTCAATGTCAAACAATGTCATATATTAAGGATAAAATAAAGTGATTCGTATGAAGTATACAGTAAAATGCTGATCGGGTAAGTGAATGAGTTAACTTTAAGATGATTAATGGGGATTTCCATATGTAATGTATAAAATTCACTGTAATTGGTTCAAATAGCATCCTTTCCATACAATGAATGTTGTCCTTGTCGGTCTAATTACAGATTCCAGCACAGAATTATAATTGTAAAGCTTTGCTTTTTTTATTACCCTTGTCAGCTCTGCTTTAGCCTTCCAATTTGAGCACATACACCAATGGTAAAAGAATGCTATCAGAGAATCTCTCTCATTTGCTAGTCATATTAAATCCCTATCTTAATTTCCCAGGAATTTCCTTCTGACTGCTCTGTATTTTATGTTCATGACTCAGGAGCTCCACACACTCCACTGTCCTCATAAACATGCATAAAACAGCACAGCTATACAAGGAAATATGCTCTGCTCAGCAGTGACTCATTAGATTGACATAAAGGATGGTGAAGTCTATACATTTACACCAAAGGATTGCAATAAACCTTTCCATTTACATTCCCCTATCAAGCACATAGCTGAATAGTGATTTACAAAATGCTTTGCTTTCATTTTTAAATTTTTATGATAGCTTTATCTCAATATTGTATTGAACAGTCTACATATTACTTCATCTCATTAAAATGAATCTATGAATGGTATTTGAGGAAAATACTTGAGGAAAAGTTTGTGAATATTGAAATTAAAATATATGTATTAATACTATCTATGCAGGGTTGAAAGCTCATGAAACAGCATTAGCATTTTTACTGAACTGATTTTGTTTTCCAGGCTTTATTGCACACAAAACTAAAAGTCAGAAAGTGATACAGTTAATAGAGGGATAAAAAGTAAAAAAGTGAAGCTGACTTTGTCTGATTCATTGTATCACTTAGCTTGATGGTGATGAGGAAAATGTTACAATGTAAGATAAGTTAAATCCATCAAGTCAATTAAGCTTAATAAGGAAAGAGGTTGAAACTAGTTATCAGTTAAAAGGTAAGACATAAGTCTCCTTTCTTTCCATCTTACAAGCTGCTGCAGGATGCACTGGTAATTATGGAACTGACTTCCTTTTTGGAAGTTTGTCCTCTTGTAATTAAACATAACATTTTATAATGTCTGTGCCTAAATAAAACAATGTGTCATTGTTTCTCAGGAACTGTTGACTGGTACAGTGGTACAGTACAGTCATTTAGCTGACACTTTCATTCAAAGTGACTTACAGTTCCAAGTACCAAGGGCCAACCCCCCTGGAGCAATGCGGGGTTCAAGGCCTTGCTGAAGGGCCCAACAGCGATGATGTTCTTGCTGTGGCCAGACTGGGACTTAAACTACCAACCTCAGGGGTTCCAGTCCTGTATCTAAGCCACTAGACTACAGGCTGCACTAGTATTTTTATTGTATTGCCCTGGTATTATAAACTCTTAATTTGTAATGACTTGATATGAATTTATGTTCAAAGCATACATGTTTTAATTGTATTATTTTGATCTTCTACTCATTGTTAGAAAAAAGTTAACGAAAATGTTTTTTGCTTAAATCCAACACTGATAACATATTACTGTTGTTTTTGTTTGAAGAAAGGTATTGAACATATATTGTGACAGTTTATTAACTATGACAAACTATTAAAAACAAAATAAATACCCAAAGTCCACCAGTGCAATGTACTACATCTTCTCTGCTTATGAGAACAGGAACATCATGTGCTAATATACTGTGTGTATGAGTCAGAGGTCTTTTTCTCTTCCTCTTTGATGAACACTCACAAAAGAAATGCATTTCCTGTCATCAGATTTTCCTTATCCTTCCCAAACAAAATTTTCCAATACCATATTTTATCAAAGTACAGCCAAGTTCCTGGTGCATGTTATTGCATGCACCCTGTGATACAGCGTCATATTTGCTTGCTGTATCAACTTCTTCCCAAAAGCAAGCTGATGGGTTGCCCTTCAGCCTAGACGTTTATACTTCTGCTTCGTTCAAAGGCCACATTTAGAGTTTCACAGGCACAAAAGACCACAGAGTTTGCAATGTTGTCATTCAGTAACACTAATAATAACACCATATGTGAAACCAGTGATGTAATGCACCCAGAAAAGTTACATTTGGATGTAGACTGAATCGCTGCATTGTGTTAGCTGAGAATGTTTGTATCAGACAGACAACTGGCTCATAATCTATTCATATGCATATATAAATGTAAACGCAAACGTATGCATTATACATACAGTGCATGTATGATTTTTACACTTCCATACCAAACTGTTACCTGGTAGTTTGGAAAATATGTTGATTACAACACCAAGTGTGAGAATGGCGCACACATTCCTCAGGGATCCTTCATAGAGATTCCAAATTGCACCTCTTAAACGTGTTATTTCCCTTCACTGACGAGACCTTAAATTATAAGCGCTGTGGTTCGTTCTCGGGGAACAAAAAAACACAACATTATAGCCCATCAAAATCCCCCCACTTGACTGATAGTACAATTGCATATCATTTTGTCCAGAACGCGACCGACAACCAGCACTCATTACGTCTGTGCACTACCTCTCAGTTTCAACTCATTTCAGTGCAAACATTTCAGTATAATAGAGGAACCATTAAAAGGTCAAATAAATGCTACAAACAAATTTCAGCACTTGTAACTGACATACTACACTTCCCTCTGAACAGACAATATTGAATTAAGTACCACAGTTACTTGTATTCATTTGCATCTGTCTGTTTGAAAAAGTGAAACAACACACCACTTGGAATATATTGTATTTTTCTACTGGGTCATCAGTATATAATACACACTAAATAACATGGGCAGAATGCCACCATACCATTTCACAGGCAGCAAAGGGCATTCATCAATATTGTACAAATTCATAATCAGTATATAGACCTTCATTTCAAAAAATGGAAGCAGCAAGAGTTGTTATGGTAGCTATATGTGTCCTCTCTCATGGCAACCAATTGAAAAAGATGAACGTACCACTTACATACAAACACATATAATGCCAATATGAAGCAGTAAACAACGGGATATGTGTGCTTTAAATTCAGGACGTCATTATTCTGTATTATTTATTTTAAACACCATTCCAGTTATTACAATTACTATACAAGCGATGGCCTGAGCTATATCTTACTCTTCAATGCAAACCTTTACCAGAAGTTCATTTTGTGATACGCAGTCTAAACAAATGTGTTTAAATATATGCTTGTATGACAGCAACCTCGCATATATAAAGAATTATAGCACAGTAAGTTATACACGAATGTAAGCTGATTTATGACTCTTTAAACTCTGTCATAATGATACTCTATTTGTACCTTTGTCAACACATGCTCAGATAAATTACATTCATTTGCAGCTAATCTTAGTTACTGCTAGAAAGTGGCACCAGCGTTAGCTCCCTGAGTCATGACTACATGTAGGATGAATTACTATGCCATCATATGAGAATATTAGGCATGACATTAGTTCAATATTGGAAATTTTGAGTAAAAAATGACACGCAGCTAAACCAAAGCAAAGAAATGACTCCCTGAATATCAGCAGTTAAATACATCATATGGGCCCATTTACAGAATACATTGTTTTCAATTTCTCAAGCCGTCTAACCCTGATTTAACAAATTGGAATCATAACCCAGATATATAATAATCGATATTAATAGGTTATAGCATAGAGTATGCAAACACTGCCATATGATAGATAGAGTGAATATGATTGGTTCCAAAAGGTAACCCACTGAGTGCTGATGTTCCTGTACATGTATAATATGAGCATATTTTAGTAAAACAGACACAATGAAGCAGGGCCTGTGGTTTCACATTTCATAAACATTCACCACAGGTGGCGTTAGTCCCCAATCATCTACTGGGAGAGTGGTTGAAATTGAAATATGACTGTCTGTTTTTAAGATAATATCCCTATTTTTTATAATGCACATTTTAGGCTCCTCTCCACAAATGTATTTTTTATATGGTATTGCATTGTAATTTCAGTGTTTTCTTTCATGGCCAAAGAACCATAAAAAATGTGGTTTGTGCTCACTCTTACTTCCAACTGTGCATTCCTCCATATGCTCTGAAACTGGAGGAAATTTTTGAATAAACAAGAAAATCTCTGCTTTTGTGGAGTCTCATCTCTGCGAGCGACAAAAACAGCTTGCAAGAACCATTCTTAAACCTGATGTGCTCTGAGAATAGATCTATAAATGACCACCTTTGTAGATACCTATTGTTACCTTCATCTAGTTACATGGTTAAAAATGTACCAGAGGGTGGTCTGTTTGTGTCTGCACTTCTATTTTTGATGGAATATTGAAACAACTGAAAGCAAAAGTTCTTGCCTACCTGCATCTTTGTGGTCCCATGGCAACGGCAGCTCCTGACAAGAGAGGAAAAATTCACATTATTTATACTTGAAAAAAAGTTATCTGTCACATTATATTGAAGTTCAGATCTTGGAACTCGGGAGTCTGTAGCAAATATTCAACAACAAAAATAACTTAGCAGAAGAAAGCTGCCATTGATTATGATTTATTCTTTTGTAGGATACCAGCATCGTGGGAGTCATTATGAAAATTATGTAAATGGTTACAAAAAGAGATACTCCATAGGGTTACGGGTAATTAATTTCAAATTCATCCACCCTACTATGTGGAATATTTTCTTGATTTTATTGTATTAATCACTCGCTTTCGGTACACTTTCCTTTTCCTTAAAGCTTGTTTTATGTTAGTTGTGGAATTTTAGGTTGTGCATCGTAAGTTATATTGGAAATCACAGATTTCCATGATATTTCAGTGTGATATAGGATTTCATGTTGTGAAAATTCTTGTTTTCTGTAATGTTATTTGTTTGGGTCTAAAATGGATAGATGATGATGCAATTTATGATACCATTTACACTATGTCAAACTAGAAACATGTTTTTAAAATTAAATAAGAAATGTGTAAGTCACTGGAGTCCAACAGGAGGAATACTGCTCTCTCCATTTCAATCACCTATGGGCCAGAAGGAAAGCCATTTCATTATCCACTAACATTAGAATGTAATGCCTTTTGAATGACATGAACTATGTAGGCAGAGTTAAAGCTTAACTACAGTTGCTTTTCAATCTTGTTGCTGCACCAGTCGCAGGCTAACTAACACCCTCTTGTGAGCGTGCTTGCTGGAAACAAGCTGGCATTCATTCCATTCCTACGCCCTCTTCACACAGCCTGGAATGTCTGTTACTTTTGGAAGTCACATGTTCAACAGACCTCTAGTTTGAAAATAGCACCCATTTTAAAAAAGACCCCTTTTTATTCTCTCACTCCCCCCCTCTCTCTCTCTCTCACTCTCTCCCTCTCTCTCTCTCACACCAGTCTCCCAAAAAATTAGCAAAGAAATAAAGAATATAAAAATGAAAAAAAAAACAGAACCTTTGCAATATACCCCATAATAACACATGCCATGAGTTTTATTTTCTTTTCTAACATGAAATGAAGTAATTGTAAGTCATAAGCATCACCAGCCATTGGTTAACAAATGCTTCACATTGGTTTACAAAAAGAGTTTCACAACTTAAAGTCATTGTAATTTTTCATGTATTAAACTTTTTGCACAAATATGGGGAAACAATGCACATGTCAGTATTTGAGGGGAAAAAAACTATCCTAAGCAAAACGTTCTCAATCATATTGCATAGTATCTGGGTATATTGGGTATAAAACCATGCCGCTACTTACTTTCACCCTCCTAAAAAACGTGCACAGACAACTGAAGAAGGCCATGACTGGACTGGCCTGAGGTGTTCTCCTAGGTCCTTAGGTCACGGAGGTAGGGGAGGGGAGGGGCGAGGGGGCAAAAGGTGGAAGATCCTGTCCACCCTGGGGGATCCTGCGCTTCCATACGGCGTCCACAGCCCAATGCTGGAGCCGCGAGGCAGGACACCAGGCAACAGGACAGAGTGACGCTGGAGGGGGAGTGGCCCGGGGCCTGTAAATCACAGCACGAGGGCAGCACCCGAGGATGCTCGCCGCATACCAATGCTGTTCTCATCTTACAAAGGCTCTGGAGAGCGGGCTGCTGGGAGCTGGACCAGAATCAGCCAATGAACGAGCAGCCCTCCATCAACGGAACTGTCCCAAGCCAAAGTGCAAGATAGGAATTCACTTGAATCTTTTGCTTCTTTTTACCATGCATTTCCTCCCTGGCTGAGAGGAACGATGGGTGAAATTGTGTGATTGTGAAAAGATGTTTTGTTGGTCTATTTAAACAGGCTGTCTCAGTACTACCCAAAGTAAGTTCAGTACACTGAAAGGAGATTTATATGCACTTTTCCACCACTATATATAATAGAATATTGCATAATAACGCAAGACATTGATACTTATTGAATACCTGCCACCGTATTCATTCAAAATTCACTTGCGAAGTGTACTTCTGGATTATGTTAGAGTTCACTGGACCACTTTAAAATTAAAACCAATGCATTTATAACTGTCCCACGTTACTGAAGCAAGTGATGGGTGATGTTTCTGTATAATATGTCAGCTTTTCTGGGACAAAATTCATAGATTCTGACCCGGCAGTTTGAGAGTTCATGTTTATGTATGCAAAGGCTTGCCCTTTTGAGGGAAAGGATCAACACAAGGATGAGATTATTAAAACAGAATAACAAAATGTTCTGCGAGCACTGGAAACTCTCACTGAAAGAATGCCCACTCTCAATGGAATGCTCAGTATTAGAACAAAGACTGAAATTGTTTCAACTTCAGACTTTAGGCTAGAGTGGTGATTGAAATCGGTAGTTTTTATGCAATCAAGATGAAATATTTAATGTGATGCGAGAGATGTGCCTAAATGGAATAAAAAAAACAAAATCAGAAAGTGGTCGATGTTTCAGATAACTCATAACATCAAAATTTTATAGGCATTATACACATGGCCATGAAGTGACCTGAATAGCTAAAATTTTCTGCACATTATTATTCTATTACTGCTGCATAGATGAAGAGGCAATTCAGGTAAGGTCCTACAGGTGTGCCCTATCTGAGAACAGAACCTATGAGTTCTGAGTTATGAAGAGTCCTGTCTTCTCATGGATGTATATACAATCAGTTCATTAACCAGATGTTTTCACTTACTAAAACCTCACAGTCAGACAAAAGTGATAACCATTGTGCTTGTCAAACCGACACAAAAAAAACGTACATAAGTAGTTTCTTTAGACGATATAATGGAACGTAACAAAATAAATGTGATTGATTTGGTCATAGGTACGGATGCCCTGTTCTGCATCCTGGACAGCTCCCATTGCAGAAGATAAAATGTCTCCCTGTAGACCTCTGTTCACAAGACAAGTGACACCATTCTTCCTCCAGCATATATTTAGGTGATACTGAAACAGAGTTTCAGTTCGATTCAATATAAATGAAACCCATCAATTTGGTTTGGGTTTGAACAATGTGAGTTCTGAAACCACCACTATTTCAGTGTGTAACATAGAAAACCCTTTCATCTTTGTGGGATGTCTCAGTTACTAAGTTTCATCTACTTTATGTGCTGTTTGTGTTAGTTAACCCATGCAAACTTAAAGCTTTGTCTTGGCCTGTTAGCTTAATATAACACCTTTGTGTTATTTTTCAGGGGCTGACTAGTGTGGTTTACATCCAAAATGTATTGTTCTCTCTGTATTAAAAAAACGACATTATGGATTACTTAAATGTGAACAATAATGATCTGCTCTGATGAGACTGCAGTGGATTAGTATAAATAATATATCTATTTGAAAGAAGCCTACTTTGAAAACAAAAATCAAATATATTCACCAAATAGTGGCGATGTCATGATTTGTCTACTTGTGGTATCCATGTATGTTTCATCCTAATTTATCCCAGGGATTTCTGCAGACAAATAACAAGTGTCATAATAAGTTTCCTGAAAGTTGAGAGTCGATTTTAAAAATTAAATCAAGCATTAAGTATATTTTCTGATTACAAAATAAACTGTAGAGGGAGTGAAGCCGTACCTAGAAACTATCACACATTCCCAAAAGATCTAGAATTTGCGCTTTTCATGTAGCTATCAGAGGGGATAACGGTCAGGTCACCATCAGGCAATCTATTTGACCTGAATGGTTCAGCTCTGCTGCGAAGAAAATATTAAAAGATGGACACTGCTGAGGGGGAGGGCCGAGGGATTGAAACTTCCGACAAGAGCCCTCATTGTCTCATCCAATTGCAAATTCCACAATATTGTTTCAAATAAACACCTCACTGGACTCTGGTGAAAACCTAGTATAAACAACATTGAATTAGCAATGCTAAAATGGCCTGGGTATACCTGATGTACATCTTTGCTACTTCTCTTACAACATTGAATATCTCTCTCTGGGCTATAATAGGTTACAAAATGTAGGCGGGATTAGATGGAGAGAGAAAGTATTGCTGAAGAGAACAAATCAATTTCTTTCTGATCCATATGAAACTATCCCAACCCATGTTTATGTGAAAAACAATTTAAAAAATCAACAGCGAAAGGTAGTCTTTTATAAAAAGTCATCTATTGTGGTCACAATGTGATGTTATGGACCTTTGGATGAGAAATTACAAGAATCTTGCTCTTGCTTTTTCCTCCCCTATTCCAACATTCAAATACAGATATGCTGGGGAAACAGTTTGAATATATACCAGCTGAACGGATGGAATATCAAGCTGCCATTAGAGAGAGCCATCACAAATAATGTTGCATATGGCGAACATCACCATATCAAGAGATTGATGAGGATTCTCCCAGAACTTTGTTTTTTTTTTGTACTTTTCAATTATTTGTCATTTTTCCAATTTTTTCACACCCTTTACTCAGCCCAACTGTTTAGCCTCCTGCAGCAGCCCTCTGTAGTCGACACCATGAACATGTAGCTCCTTCAGGAGAAATGTGACGATGAGTCCACTCTTCATTCCTCATCAGATGCACCGGTAATTATATGCTACTGGAGGATGACATTTACACAACACCTATCTGATTTGAACATCTCCCCTGCTGACCAGGAGTGACTGCCAGAGTACGAGGCAGCTAACCCACTTAGCCAGCCTATTTCCTATTCATCCCTGCCGAGAGAATTGTTTAATCACAAATGCAAACATTCATCCGGAGCGAGTATTGGCGAAACGAACGTCTAGTCATAGGCTCACACCTGCTTCCTGAACCTGCGTCTTACTGTGCGACACACCCAGGGGCCCCTTAATTTGCCTTTTCAATAAACATGAAAAAACGTCTTTTTTTGCATCTGTACTGCACAAACTACATGCTAAAAATAGGTGTAAAAATAGTTTACTGTTCTCACTGTCTTTGCATTGACCACTTGCAAAAACTATTTCTCTTATTGATGGCCAATGCATTAATCGCTCTTATACAAAATGAAGATCCGTGGTATGAAAGGTATAATGAAGTATGCCTATCGGTGCAAATTTCAGCAGAGGGTTTTCAGAAAGTTGAGAGCATAAACTCTTTAAGGGGATCATGAATGAGGAGTTAATGAAACATTGCAGTCATTTTCAAGCGTGGTGAGGCACACATACCACAGACCCTGTTTGCGCAATGCCAAGGGAAAGCCACAATGATTACATTCATTTCTGAATTCCACCAAGAGGCGAGGCATTGTTTTCAAAACTGAGTGGGTATAAATTAAATACATATGAAATTAATCAAATAATACAGAGCCATGTGGGCGCTTCCTCGTACAAATATCACTTTCTCAATGTAACACCCCATGCACACCATGGATTCAAAAATGGTTTCAGGAACACCAGGGATATGCCATATACTTTCCATAGCTTTCCACCCCAAACAGCAGATCTCAACATCGTTGAACATTTACAAAGTTCTGTACCACCGAGAGCAGAGTATATTTTTACCTCCGTCTCTCAAGTTGGAGGCTTTCCTTATTTATGAATGCTCCCATATTCTCCCGGAAATTATTCAAAACATTCATAACTGCTTTTCAAAAAGCAGTGAGGCTGTTCACAAATGCTAGCACAAATCCATATTACTAAATACATATCTATACCTTGCATGGTGTTTCAATAATTATGTCTACAACCTATATATACAAGTAAATTCAAAGAGTCTGTTGGCGTTGGCTCAGTACTGTTTGGTGGAAATGTTCTTACTTTTTATTTAGTTCTCTGATTACAACTCACAAACTTTTTATATTGTACTGTTTTAATCTAAATCTTATTCTGAAATCTAGACTTTGACTTATGACACCAAATATTACAAAGGCTTGACAGAAAAAAATCTTAATGGGTCTGAACTGGAACTGAAGGTTCCTCAATAATCAGACAGAATAAACTGACACTTTGAAAAGGAGACTAATGTGTTCGGTGCAAGTGCAGTTGGGATATTACGTTTTCTCATTACACAACTGTCCATAGCTCAAACTGTGTGAATATCTGCCAAAAATCTGCTACATGAGATTAATGTGGACCTTCTTTGTAACACGTATGTTTACACTGGCTCCTGATGATATGGCTTACGCAATAAAAAAGATCGATACTATGAGTCCGGGTGATGTATATCTAAGGACAGAAATTCTATTTCAAACCTTATGTTCTAACCAGATCTAATATCAAAATGTTCAAGAGACAAACAGAAAGATTATTCAGTTAAATAATGAATCACACCTTTGCCCATGCTGGCATTCACTAAAAATAATTCATTTTTAAAATGATGCGATATAGTTGGTAAATACATATGAAAAATTCATATCTAATTCTGCCGTATCTAAAACCACACTTACAAAACTTTATGCAAAGAAGCGGTTCTTCGGCACATCTAATTTTGTTAGTAGTCAAATTAATTTATATAAAATTGTCCTAAGAGTAATTTTAACATAATTTATAATATAATTTGCACATCTGCAAATATAACTATATGAACACAATTAAATATTAAGTGTATAGTACTGTGCAATATGTGCTAGACTTCTAGGCAGGCAAAAAATAGCAATGTTTTAGTGAAACTCTGTAAAATGCAAACAAAAAATGATGAATATAAACTCTGCACAGGTTTCACCATGCACTTATCACCCCATCCATAAACCTATCTGGGGGAAAATGGTCCTTATTACAGAAATACACATCATGGATTCATGAGCTGTCAACGGGAAGTACACAGATTTTTTTGCTGGACAAGCAATGTCTGTTGCGCCAAGTGAATTCATTTCACAAGGATGTGGTTTTAAGATAAGAAAAGTCATCTCTTTTAATCCGGAGGGTGCAATCATGATATAGCATGAGCAGACGTATAACAGGCTGATTGTGAGGGCTGATATGGGCATAACTGATCATGTGCAGTGAGTTTCATGTCAATCTGCTGTTGCAAAATAACAGTTAAACAAATCTGACCAAAAAAAGAACCTACATAAAGTACCCAAAAGGGTGAAGCAATAGGAAGCAATTCCGTCACAAAATTTTTCTTTCGATACCAACACCAGGTTTAGTATGGCAATGGCGGTACTAAAACTATACTCGATGGTATAGTGAAATGGTACTGAAATGGTACTGATTTCATATCTGGTAAAAAAAAAAACACTTTTGGAACTACAGCATATTAAACAGAAGAAAAATATGTGAAACAAAAACAACAAACCTTTCGCGTGCAAATGTCAACGGCCCCTTACACTTTCAAATACGTTATGGTGCCTGTGCATGCAATTTATGGTACAGTAACATTAACGTTATTCAACATATCTCATGTCATTGGACAGCTCATCATCATCATCAGTAAACAGACAATCAGTCCACTTTACTAGCTATTTCAGATATTCATTTCTATTTTTGAGGGCTGAGTTTCTTCCTCTGCGCGTTGGCGAATGGAAATTCAATTTTTCATGGACTGCACAGGCATAGTTCAGTCTTCGCTTAAAAAAAAAAAATTCCAGACAATATATTGCAAATATTTTCTTCACAGTACACAGAAAAATAAATCAGTATTATTTCCCAAAAAATACTCACGTCACATCTATGTACCAAATAACATACAACAAAGATTCTGAGATCAGATTGTTTTGCTGGACAGGATCATAGTATGGGTGCCTGTCCAGTGGAAGGTAAACATATATTTACCACTGAAATCATATGATTGATAAAAATTCAGTGAAATTAAAACATTGAAGTAATTTTCATAAAACAGTAACAATTAGGTACGGCTTAAATGCATAGCTGCACATTTTTTGACAGCATAATTCGTACATTTAAAACAATAATGATGATTTTGAAGATGGTGGAATATTTGGTGACACCGTCATTCCACCGCTTTATATTTCAAAAGTTAATGCTTCATTACAATTTTAGTGTGCAAACATTGGCATAATTGAACATTTTTATGTTTATGTTTTCTGTCATAATTACAGCAATCAGTTTCACAAGTGTTGATAATAGTGTCCTTAACACTGATAGGACTAGGATACCTATGAGCTCATCACTAATCTCAGTCAGAGCCACCACAATATGTACTATGCACATATTAATTAAAAATTTGGAACTTCTAACTGTGACATTTTGTCATTTATTTGAAATGCTTTAGTGCATCATATCAGACATCTTGTCGATTTGCTGATGTACAAACTTTATTAAGTCCACTTATAATAAGTGCGGAAAAGATTGTCTCATTGCAGTGTGGAAATGATTTTGTTCCATATGGATTAAATGCTCAAGGATTTTTACTGGAAAAAAAAAAAACATAAGGACCTATTGTTGGAGAAGAAGTAGGTTGAATGCTTTTAGACATTTTATATGATTGATTAATTTGTGGAGAGATCGTTCGTTATATAAAGGCTACTGTTTTTTTAAGTCAGTGCCCGCAGGGGATACTGGGGACTCAAACATTACCCATTACATCTGGTTTCAGAGCGTGACGGCATTACCAGATGGAAGCAATCAGAACCTCAATATTCCTCTAGTAAAGAAAGAGTTAATGTGGAGGCATCTGAACAGACTAGGGATCCTGTCACTCACTCCCTGTGCCTCTTCTGTCTTGCTGAAACAGCTAGATGTCCGCACATTAAAGCTGGAAGAAGCTACAGGTTTGATCACTCATGATTAAAAAATGAATGACACTACTTTTATTCTGACTTTCATCATATTTTCTACTCTTTTTGCAAGTTCTTTGTTTTTTTGTTTTCGTTTTGTCGTTATCATTGGCAAGGGATTTGTGTTTGTTTTACTAAAGGTTTACTTGTCTTACTTATCAGGTCTTTAACATTAAATTCCTGCTATGCATGAGAAAGAACCTAAAACTGCGAAAATTTGTTGACAGCTACAAATTAATGTCAATATAAATGAATGTGCATCAGGTAGTTTTCTAGATGGTGAATGATGCAACAAGCAGGAGAGGAAATATCTACTGTGGGAGGATGCAATGGCAGACGATACAAAATCTGTGAGACCAACCAGGAGATAATAAATGGCCAGTAACTGCAAGATGAAAAATGAAAACATTTTCCACAAGACTGTGAGTGAGCCCACAGTAAACGAACGTGGAAAACACTGTCCTAATGTCATTCAGCATCCAATGAACGCACAACTGGGGTCAAATCTGGCGTCTGAGAAGAAGGTGTCATAGGTATAACATTACACAACATTACAGTCATGGGCCTCAAAGCATTTTGTGAAAGGGGGTGGGGCACTGTCATTTGGAAGGACACACTTCTCTGCAGGAAATAAACCTGTTAAAACATAGAGGATGGTCTCTCAGTTCCGTGAACATAGACTTCGCCTTGTAAAAGTGCACTGCAGACCATAACAGTAAAACACATCCTTTGCCAAAACCACCATCGGATAACATCGGTGCTTACTGACCTATACTGCAAGGTTTATGGCGAGCTTTGACTGTAGCATCATTATCACCTAGCTTGCAGAAATATCTGAATTGTAGAAACCTGATTAAAGCGTTTGAAAAGGCATTTCTCTGTCACCGTTATAGCTGTGCAAAATGAACTCATGTGAAGGGCACTGAAGCTGGTAGAGATATGCGGCAGCCTTTTCATCACATTTTTTCCATGGCTTCAGTGGTGTAGAGAGTGAGAGCTGTACGCTGTATCAGTACTCAGTGGGAGACACTAATGCAACTGGCAGTCTGTGACACCTTTTGATTAACTGAAAAAAATGAATGCAATGCCACCTAAAGACCCTCAAACCACCAGCACAATAAAGCCATATGTGTTCTATGAATATGACTTCAGATCATTGCCTTCTACCTAGGCTATAGGCTCCAGCCTGGAGTGAGATCACATTCTCATCTACCACGAAAGATTGGGGGTCAGGGGGGGGGTGGTCTGCGCCCCTGGCTCAGCATCCCCAGGGTGTGGAAAAACTACATAAAATATGTGTATATTTATGGTATTAAACAATAAAATACATGAATATTATACATATATTTTATGCATTTCTGACTTCCTAAACTTTTTTTTACGTTTCTTTACTTTAAGTCTACTGCACACGTCCTGCTGCGCGGTTCCTGCACAAGGCCGCAAAGCCAAAACATTTCCATTTAATTGTTTTCGACCCACGAAAAATGGAATCCATGATGTGGGTTAGTCACCTGTACCTTATATTCATCTCATTTTCTGTTTCACCTAGTGAAGGTGACATCACTAGCCATAAAGTCCATCAGTCCTTCATTTTCACCTTTTATTTCTTCATTTCCACTCTAATAAAATGAACTTACCACACACTGTGGGCCTGATTGGCAGGCACCGATGTCGGCTCGTTGTTTTTCCGAGAGTTCTTCTACACACTCCTGACTGCATGACACCAAATGGTTTCCCATATGAAAAGGGCACTTGCGGGCAGTCACAGCTTCCTGTGCTGTCAGTCCCGTGGGTCCCAGAGGCAAGTCAGACCTAAAACTGGGCTCTCGGGAGACAATGAGCTTCCTGCCTGCTATTTCAGCGATCACTACCCACTCGCACTCCTTGGAAAATGCGATAACGCTAGGTTTGTGCTTTACAACTCTGCATTTGGCAGGGAAAGTCTTTTCTCCTCCCAGGACGAGCTTCTCCCGCGGGGAATGAGTATGCTGCCATCCCAAATGGGTAGGCTGACCCTCCACCTCCTGGATCAACTCAGCCTTGTAAAGAATGTTGTAATTGTCGTCTTCCACGTTCGACACAACCGGGGCCATCTGTTCTGCAGCCATCTCAGCCTGGAAGATAAAGCCGGGCTTTGGCCTTGACTTCACACTGGAGTGTAATTACCATTCCAAAATGCAAAAGGAGACTTGGCCAAGTTCCCTATAATTTTGCATGGGTGTAGTATGGTCTTCTTTGGATTTTGGCACATATCTGAAAAAAGATGAAGCAAAATTAACATGGATACAGATTGTATCGATTAAATACAGCTATTAAAATCTGAAACAGCTCTCTGACGGGAAATAAAATCATATTTGAATTGTTCCTTTTTTGAAAAGATATTAAACATTACCTAATGTGGTGAACAAATTCAGCCTACTACAAAATGTATGAAATAAATAATAATAATAAAAAAATATTTGATTGAAATATTATTCAAAATTTTGTTTCTCACATAAATCTAGTTTCTGTTCCCAAGGTTTAGAGTAGCATAAAAATCCAATTTCTTAGTGGGATCAAATAGTTATTGTTGTAAGTCTTTACAAAGGGTTATGCATGTAAAACCAAAAGGTCTTGGAAAGTATTCAAGCATTAAACTTTTGACTTAGTTTGCATGAGTGATGACAGAATGAAATTTCATGACACCCCACATGGGTGGAGATATCATATGCCATTACCAGTAGTAAACCAGTACCAGTCCTGTGTTTTGCTGAGTAAAGACAAACCTTGCAAGGAATCATTTCTACACCCATTACAGAGTTAAAGAAACCTTATTCCAGCATCACTCCTATGTACCAAGGGTACCAAAAGTTTGAATGACTGCAGCTGGTCATGTACAAATATGGTTTATCTCTATTCAAGGAGAGTATAAAGAAAACTGTCCCTACATCCAGGCTCAAAGCTCCTCTATCTTGTTTTCATTATCCTGCTGTGTAAAGAGATAAATATGATCTGTGTCACCAGTCATCTCCTTTTACAGGTTTGTGATTTCAGATCTTTTCATCCTTGTGATTTTTCTGTCACTTGGGCACCGGAACCCTCACCAGTGAGTCTCTAACTAAATTAAGAGTTTGTGGCATCCTACTTGTGTCCTTCGTGTGTCCTGGTCTCACTGGTGTTTATTATATATGTTTGTGTTTAACAGACAAAAGACAAGCTTGGGACAATATGAGGGGATTTCCTAGGAATGCAGATAATATACTGATGTGCTGAGGAATCATAATGATTCAATAGTGCATTTCACAGATCGTAAAGCATTTAAGAGAGAGCAGGAGTAAAGTAGCCACCACTTTAACCTAAGCTACAAACAAAAGAGAAACACACACACACATGCACACACACACACACACACACACACACACACACACACACACACACACACACACACACAAACACACACACAAGCACACACACACACAACGATCATTTATACACGGACAGCATACACAGAGCAGTTGAGTTCAGAGTGTCAGTATTTGGCTTAAGTCGCTTAACCAAAAGATGACATCAACTGCATCATCTAGTTCTCTGGATAGATCATCAGCTGAACACTGACAAAATTCACAACAGGAAATGTAATTCTGCTTGCCTGTCATTTCATCTTCTCTTCAGCAGGCCTCAGTGTTTCCTGGAAGGAAACACTGGCACTTCAGATGGATCTACAGATTTGTCAAATGCAATTTCAATACAGTAACCATACAATAGTTACAGTAGTTACAATAGTATTACAATAGTTACTATTACAATAGTTACAATAGTGAATATCTGGACAATATTTGGAAAATGTCTCACTGGAACACACTCATTATATGTATGGCCCCAGTTACTTCAGAAACAATGAATTTAGATTGTTCAACAGGTTTTAATTGGAATGTGTTTCACTGAAATTCCAAAGAATTCAGTCCATATAACAATATTCTTACCATGTTGAATTATAATTTGATGTATTGGGATAAAGTTCTGTGTTTACTTCAACAAATCTCCCCTCTTTCCCTTTGAATCAAGATCACCCAGTAGACCATTTGTGTGTAAGAGTCACACTGGCGGAAGTGAAACTGTGACTATGTACACACAGCACAAAACAATAAACATGGCAGCAGCAGTGTGTTAACCTTTAACTCAAGATTACAAATCATTAATTTCAATTATCCTGATCTCTAGACAAACAAATTCCCATTCTGGCTTGCAAAAACTTGTAAAGGACTCTTATTTTGTAACATGTCTTCTTATTTTAAACATCATGAAATTGCACTGGAGAACTACATCAACTCATTGCTGTACCCTATTCCAAGAACCAATGCAGATTGAATAACCATATCTTGGAGAGTGCAGAAGATTAAAAAAAGCCACCAGAAGGGGACATTTGCTTAAATTAAATTTGTATTTCTATTGAATTGTTTAGGCAAAATGAATTAATCACAATTCTACAATCATTTCACACACAGTGTAAGCATATAGTTAAACGCACACTCGTTCAGCAGTTGCTGTGAAAACTGACACGTTCAGACGCATCTGCAAGCTCAGTTCATTCCGGACATGCAAAAAGAGCACACAAAAAAATTACCATTATGACTACCACAAAACCTTCAGTGTAAATATCTATATGCTAATGACTGTGGCGAAACTAAATTGCCTGAAAATATTCCGGGTGATCACCAATGGTTAATTTAAAGTTGATCCTGCAGCTTAACAGTTGAGGTCAGAGCACTTCTAGACAGAGTTGGAACATGCAGGTACGTACATTCTTTCTGGAACACCCCTGCAGAAAGTTTCTAGTGAGTAATAAGGGGGAGCGTAACTGTACCTTTTTTCAAAGGAGGTTTCCTGCACCGAGCGTCTTCTTTAACTTCAAGCGAGCGACTGCACCTGGCTTTGAAGAACATTCTGACTGCATTCACCCAAGGGAACGCCCAAGACAGGACACATGTTCAAAGACCAGGTTCCCTCCTGGCGCAGATCCAGGTTGCTCCTTCCTGCAGTCAAAGAGCAGAAGGAACATCTGGCACACAACCGTTACGAGGCATATAGTAACTATGACATCACACAGCTTAGACACACACATGCACACACACACACATGCACATGCACATGCACACACACACACACACACACACACACACACACACACACATGCACATGCACATGCACACACACTTTTCAAAGCCATGATACAACACTAGGAAGAAGCCAAGAGGCTCTGCTATCTTCATTCATTTTTCAGTTTCTTCCAGCAAAGAATATTTAATGCCATAGGGTCTGTTTTTTATTTTTGCCTTCTGCCCCACAGATAGATCCATTCGGTACATTCACTTGCCTGGAGGGCAATTCTTGCTAAAAACCATATATCTCCTTCTTGCGTTCTCACCTTCATTTTACTCATGGCTCACAGGTGTAGTCTCTCATTCAGAGTAATTTACAGCTTAGTAATTGAAGTGCACCTAAATAGTGTTTGTTACCTGGAATCTTAAACACATTGTTCATTCTTCAGTTGTCTCTTGATTGGCACAAAAATTTAGTTTTTCAAAAAACAGCTGTTACATAACACATAAAAGAATCATAGTATTGCTCTTGGCTACTACTAAGAGTTAAAATTGATTGCATTGGGGACTTCACTTTCAAAATTTGTTCATAGATACAAATGGAAATCACCTCAATAAATGTATTTCTTATTGCATGAACTATGAGGTACACTATGTCTGTTCTGTGATGTAGAAATAACCAATATCACTTCAGCCATGATGTTAAATCATCTAAATACTCCTATGGGTCCAGTTTTGATATGTTTCATCAATTTTTATTCAGTTCTTGGTTACCAGTAATAATTAAGATATCAAGACGGTAACTATTGTGATTTGTAGACATGCATCTTTTGTACAAATTGTCAAATTGCATTCCATGCAAGCTGATACAACCAATATTCATTCAATAAAGCAATCAATCATTTTAATTGTCCATGTTTAGTCAGCATCATCAGGTTTACCGTTTGTCTTTTTTTACATTCAACTAGTTTGACTGTATGTCAGGTTTTGGACATTTTGGATAATGATGGCCCTGCAGCAACCCACTGCAATGATACACGGATCCAAGAAGGAGAAATGCTGTGTGTCTGTGACAGAGATCAATCCAATATGGATCATGAGGGGAAAAAAAAGCTCATTTACCAGCACAGATTTGAAATGCAGCTGTGGAGATTATTGGCATCTGTCATAGGGAAATAGGCCCAGAGATTGGGATAGAAAATAACAGTTGTATGCCATGCCATGCCCTGCCTGGACCCCTAAGCTACCTGCTAGTGCCATATCAAAGACAGAGAAGCCCAGCAGGATATCTCAAAGGAACCCAGAGATGTCTCCTTCTGCTTACTGCAGAGTCCACCACAGCTTTTATTGGCACCCCTGAGCCACCTCAAAGCACAAACCCTAGGACATGTGTATACGTTTCCCACATATTCTACTAGGTGACCATGAATTCCCATACCCAAGCAAATCAAACCTTTACTGAGTACTGCCCTCTAGTGTTGTGATGATGGGAGAGATGAAGATTTGATAATTGTGTTGTAGAAAAAGGCTGAATATCAACATTTCATACGAAAAGACAGATTTGAAACACAATGGCTGGGATTCAGTCAACATGTGTTCTTACTTTGGCTCACAACTGAATGCAAGTGCTCATGTTTAACTTCACCTACACAGCACAGTGAGTTCAGCAAGAATGAAAATTAAGTCAATGAACTATTCTTTTATGACAAAATTTGTACCCCTCTTATACAATCGTAAGTAAAATGACAAATGTTAACTGTAGCCTTCAATTCCAGCCCATAGGCAATTCCCCGGCCAGGATTGAACCTTACATATGGAAAGTCTGCATGGTATTTGTATTATATAACAGCTGCAAGTTGAAGTTTACAGAACAAAGGAGCTGTTGAGGCACAGGTCTTGAAATAAGCTTCCATTCCAGCAAATCATTTTTGCAAGACTCCCTTACTGTATTGAATGGATGTAATCTTAGCCTTGTCATGTTCTCCTGTATTCTCTTGGATCACACTACTCTCTTTTAGAACATAACAGATTCAAGTTAAAAGTTCAGGTTTTTTTTTTTTTTTTTTTTGGTTTTCCAGGGCTGGTGTGGGTCTCCTCTTTCATAATGGCCAGCTTTCACTCACATGAATCAAGAGCTTTCATTAGCATCACATTTTTTTTTTTACAGAGTCAAAAATGCACTAGAGGTCAGATGACATCACTGAGTTTCCATCTGTTGCTGAAATGTACATATCTCCAACTTGTTTGCACAGTTTTCTGAAGTTTTCTCTCTGTGTTACATAACTGTCTTATGCAGTTTCTGGTTGCATAACAATTAACCAGCTCCTATTCTCATTATACCATGAATCCTGATATGCTATTTTGAGCTTTTAAAACTTCAGCAAGCAATATAAAACACAATGGAATACAGAGGCTGAAAATGAACAAGATTATGAATAAAGACTGATTATAACTGGAAATGGCACAGTTTATTCCCAGTTTTTTCCCCTCGGTCTTAAGTATAAGAGTAAAAGCCAAGCCATACTAATAATGAAGGGGATCTTGGTTATATTGGTACAGGAGGCTTAAAGTATACTGAAGTACAGGCATATTCTAATTCATGCAAACTGGACAGACAATCCTGAATCACATCATTCATCATTATACATAGATGTAATGCAGGTTAAGATTTTTCTGTATAAAAATTAACATCAATAAAATGGACTATTATCAATTAAGTTTGCCAGATGCACAGTCATTCAGCAGAGCTTGTAATTAGGGGGTGTTTTTTTAGCATCCATCCATTCATCCATTATCTGTACCTGCTTCATCCTTATCCTTAACTCATAATCACACATATATTCACACCCACACCAATGTGCAATTTGGTAAGTACAGTCTTTGCATGCATGTCTTTGGGCTGTGCAAGGATACCAGTGGAAATTTGGGGAGAACAGGCACACTCCACTCGAGGGGACCTGGTCCTGTTCCCTGTACTGGGGTCCTTGTTGCGGTGAGGTCACAGCTGTCAGTGTACTAAAAGGACCCCATCGCTGACAGATGTGACCAGGGAAACAAAGGAAATGAATATTCACGAACACAGTCGAACAAAACCAGAAAAATAAAAACATGACAAACACAGCAAATAATTTCAACAGCGCTAACCACTGAGTAACCATGCCACCCTTTTTCTGTTGTAATTTATTTTGAGTGGTAATTATTTTAATTATTTGTTTGTAGCAAGCTTAGCTTAGCTGCTCAATAGTTTTTCTTGTAGCTAAGTTTAAATTGTTTTGTACCAGCTTCCTATGATTCAGGATCTGACAAGGGGAAGAAATCTGCTGTGAGCAGAAAAATCAAAGTCGTGCATTTTTGCACACACAATCCACTAAATCATAACATTCAGCAGGAGGGAGATAGTGTTGCACCCACCAAAATAAACCCTGTATGCCAGGGACATCAGCTACCAAATCATCACCAAGCGCTCAATCAATTATACAGCTGACAAAATAGGCTCCATTCACAGAGACCAGGACATATCATTGATATCAGTTCTACTAAAAAATGATAAAAATCGTCATAAATGCTCTTGCTACAGACCATTATCCTTCATTTTCTCACGCTCAAGGGTTTTGCCAAAGATCTCATTATCAGAATGGAGTCAATGAAAGGGAACCTGATCAAACTGATTCTTTGAAGGGGAGATTGGCTTCAGATAGTATTACAATGTTCATTTCACATTAGCCATGTTTGAGAGTATTCTTGGATGTTTTAAGGGTCCTTAAAGGAGCTCAAGTAGGCTAATCTATGGTCTGTATAAAATCATTTTGCTTTCAGGCACAATTTTATTACAATGATAAAGACATTTATAATCATCCCAGCAAAACTGGAAACAACCAAGGAAACAGTTCTCTCAACCTTTTATTCTACCATTATTGTAAATGCAAGTCAGTCCAGACCCGTTAGCACAGTGCCACCTAAAGAAAATTCTGTTTGCCCTTGCAGATTGCAAGACATTTTATTTTCTGGTATACAATTAATATTCGCAAGGATTTGACACCTGGTAAGGCACCTACAAAGAGTGAATAATTCTGACCCATATCATTAATGCATTAAGATGCAAAAATTATAGCAAAGATTATTCTTGCAAGAAGGCAAGAACTCCCTCTCAGTTCTGGAACAAAAAGTATTTTTTGTCTTCACACAGCACTGCAGAAGAAAACATAAAAAAGTTTAGTACGTCATAAATACATAAAACATATGTAATAATGTTAATGTTCATTTTATTATTTAATACATAAATACATACAAATGTTTTTCTGCTGTTTTTCCACACCATCGGGGGACAGAGCCCCTAACCCCCGTGATGTGGGAGGGTCAACTGTATGACTTTTAGCATAACATTTTGATGAGCTACTTCCAATATATAGCCTTTGGTGCTTTTCAATTGGGATGCCAGTTCAGATCGTAATGCACAAATATGCATACACTCCCATCATAAGCATGTTCTGCCTGCAGCTGCTTCTTCTTACTCTATAAACAAACAGCAGCTGAGCAGCTTATCATTGTGTCAAATAAGTACATCTGGTGCTGACAACCTGCACATTGGCAATGAGCCAGTGCGAACCTGCCTTCTAAGCTGTATCAGCAGAACAAAGGGAAAAGGAGGAAAAGAAGTTCAAGATACATTCTGCATATCATCCTGTTTTATATATATATATATATATATATATATTTTTTTTTTTTTCCCCACAAATTGCTTGTCAGGTCATGTACAGAAGCAGAGACCCTTAGGTTTTCAAGTCCAGGCTTGATGCGGTTTTCGATGCTCCCGTAGACTGTAGGTGAATGATGAGCCTTCGATTTGAGCCTAAACAGGCAGAATGGCATGTTCTCATTTGCAGACATTCTTATGCTCTTACATAACTCTCTCTCCCAAGGTGACACAGTTCATTGTGTCATTGTGACATTGGATGACACACACTTGTGCATAACAGGTTACACAACGAAAGTATGTTTGGGGCATCTTTAATCAGGTATGGATTTTTTGTGAGCTCACAAAGTCTGAGCTCTTTAGCTCCACCAGGTGGTGTAAATGCAGCAGTAGTTGATTAAGTGATAACCCGATGAGCATATGGACATTTGTACCAATTTTTGTGATATTTCATACAACTGTTTTGGATTTATATACATAAATGTGAAATATCTAACTGGCCCAGCACAAACATGTGTATACTACACAGTCTGCAAAGGCAGCTTTCATTTTATTACTTTTATTTTTTTATTTATAATTTTTATTACTCTGATGATTTAACAAACTGAACTGTTCAGCTGGTTGACAAATATGAACCAGTTGCTTCCGCGCATGGATGGAACAAAAGCATGGTAGTTCTTTTACTCTCTGAAGCTGGGATTTTCCACCTCTGAAAACCCAATAGCTACTGATTTGTTGATTTAAACACAGATGTTATGGTTATACATTCATTTTCAAATTCATTAAACCATATTGTCCGCCCTGGCCAAAATGAACTGTAACTCACTAAAGAGCTAGCCTGATTGACACTGTAGACAATGTAAAACAATGGAGATATTTGTATAACCATGGTGACGGACACAACGACAAGTTAACATTTCATGTGTTAGTGACAAGACAAAAACATTCATTCTGAGTATAAGGACACAGACTGGGATTCAATTGCAGTCAGAATTTATCACTTTAATAAGGCAAATGAAATGGTAGACAGGAATGTAAACTGGTCAAAAAAACAGAGGAAGCAGCAGTCCCAAACAGATCCAAAAGAAAGCACAAGGTCAAGCAAACAAGTTCAAAATAGCAGTAGGCAAGCACGATAACAACAGCACAAGCTTAGTAAGGTCACACGAACAATACCTCACAATGAGACAAGACAGAGTCCTTAAGTAGCCAGGAGCTGAGTGAATGATCAGATGCAGGTGTGTTCAAAGAGCCAGTGAGGTTGAGTGGGGCTGAAGTGGGCGTGGCTGAGCTGGCTGACTGGGAGCAGGTGTGATACTGAGTATGAATTACATGTTTATAAAGACATCTGTCACATTGTGTCCACAGACATACCCAGACATTCCACTAGGAAGTTCTAGCAAATAGCAGAAAGGCCAGCCCCTCTGGGCTTGTGCTGACGTTAGTTGAAAACGTTGTACAAAAATGTGTTTAATTAAGAAAAAAAAATCCATTCTATGAGTCTGTTTTGATGGTAGTATACTCTTAGTTTTGAAATAAGATTTTTTTCCCCGTAAGACATGTCCAAGGTCACCAAATCATAGGTCTTATGTTTGTGGTGGAAAGTGGCTCAAACCACAATAAGCTGACCCAAGGGGAAGAATGAAGAATAGCTAACATCCAGTCTCAACTTAATTTTCTATCGCCTCCACAATTTCATCATTTTTTCGGATAGTACTGCTCTTCAATGAATGGAGGGACAAATTCACGGCATGAATTGTATAAAACCAGAGAAATTTAGTAAAGGTAGCAGAGGCACAGGGAGCAATGTCAGACATAATAAAACAAAAAGTACAGACTGTGATGTCTGTTTGGTTGACAAGAACCCGATCACAGTTTGTTTTCAGTAGTGTTTGAACACTGTTCAGTTCTGCTTCATACAGGGCATTCACCACCTTGCACTGCTTGCCCCTGTTATTCGGCACCACTGTCATTGACAACCGTTTCCAGGTTCCCCGCGCAACTCTAGGCACTGCTGAGGTTGGTGGGGTGTGCAATGCGCATCAGCAGCCATAGCACTGCTCGTGTTAAACCCTGGAGGAAGGCATCAAGACCTTATCTGTCTATAACTGTGGCTGGAAGTTAGGGGTAGTCAAAGCACCTCGGCCTCTGCACATCCGCAGTGAGCTGGGCGAGCATGTCACCCAGCAGCCTCTCTCTGCTGTGAATCTGTTCCCTGAGGGTGACGACTGACATGACTTCCCCAAGACAACTGTTGAGTGCTGTGCTGAGGAAGCTGAAGGCTGGCGATTCATCTGTGTTGAGATCAAGGAGTGCCTGCAGAGAACCTCCTGCCATGGACCCATGGATACTGTTAAGCTGATGCCTTTCTTCTGCCTGTCTGTGGCTGCTTCCACCAATAGTTGAATTGCATCAGGTATGCCTGCCAGTTTCCTCTGCCCTTAGAGCACCACAGCTTAGGGGGCTGCCCGTGGGTTCCCACAGTGCACCTCACTGGTGCAGCCACCCCAGAGGTTTCAAGTAAACATGGACAATTGAAGTTTTAACTGTGAAATCAGTGTTGTTGTACAAGGGATAGCATTTTAAGATTCTGGACACTTTTAAAAACGATTTGATATTGGCTCCAGTTGTGTCAAAACAATTGAGCTTTATCTGCATGGTCAGCCCCAGAGCTGTGCTGTACAGAAAGGTGACCCATGGAAGGGCTGAATTCTTAGGCAGTCAGGTGGTTTAGGGAGGCTCTTAGTCTCTCTCAGGGAGTTATTCTGATAACAGGTTTCCATTGAGAACTGTTGTGTATATTTAGAGAAATATGTATGTATTATCATAATGTAGGTAGCCATACTATATATGTTATGTTTTGTACTGATCACGGGATCACCGTAATGGTAGTCTATAATGAGAGTGACTGCCAATAGTCCTTAGCAAAAGTTACCTAACAGTGTTACTGTAGCGCCGTTGAATCATTAGCTTGCAGTGAATCTGGAAAGACACCACAATGTGGGAAAACAGATATTTGGAAGTCCGTAGTGTCTGGCTGTGTTTTGACTGAGCAAACACTTGGGCTCTTGATGTGGCTGACAACGTAAATACCTAATTTCATCACTTCAAGTTGAACGGTTTTAGATCTATGCACACATTTGTCAAAAGCTACGCCCACAATTCCATGGGCTCCTCAGGCATCTTTCAACATAACTACGAGAAAAGTACGACCTTTGTATATGTGACGGTCCTGGAGAGGCTGTATCCAAAATGTAATGTAAATTGTTAGACTTGCATGAAATTATCATTTTAAGAGCTTTTTCGAAAGATTTCAAAATGGTGGGAGATCCACGATGGCAGGGTTTATAGGTTCCAGAGGCAACTTGGTTCCTCATTAGGACCTGTGTGTGTACATAATTTCCCTGTGAACATAATCTAAGCCTAGAGATGGGGAATGTGACTGCAAATGATCAAATATTGTTATGTGCAGTATAGCAACACCTATTGCCCAAAACCAAATTTTGGACCTTGGACCCATCAGCTAAACATTATTTCAGTTAGAAAATAAAAGGGTCCACCACCTCAAGTGATATAAGTCCCAGTAAGGGATTGCATTCATATATAACCGTTCCCAATACTCACTGCCACATGTTCAGGACCAATCTTGGTTATGCACTCTCTCTGTGTAACCACACATCAGCTGAGCAGGAGAGGGGGTAACAACTGAGTAACATAAACTAAGATATGATTAGGAATGTGTTCAGGACAACAGAATCCCCTTTTCTTTGTGGTAACTGCCATGTACACAGGACTACAGTTTCACTTTCCATCTACGAGGTAGCATCTCCACAGTGCAACACAGACTCTGGGACACAGCATCCATGGAGAAGACTGCCCTCTCCTGGCTGACCAGCAACACTTGCAGCAGCATATCAGTTCTAAAAGCCCTCCCGCTGAAGTGCTTCTGAGGCCATGCTTTCCTTCAATTCTGCCACCTACACCTTTAACTAGGATGTAAGAAGTCTCTGAATTTTGGAGCCTGTTTGTATTTTACTGTATAGTTTGAAATGTCAGTTAGGTGCTGATAAATTGATCAAGATAAGGTTGATCAGTTCCTTTGGAGCAATATGAGTTAATAAACAATGGATTGTCATTCATCTGTATTTATTTGTTTTTTATTCATTCATTCATTACAAAATGTACAATATCTTACATAGGTGGTTTCCAAACACAGTCATTATCAAACCTCATCAAGTGTATTCTGGGTTTTGTATGCTAATCCTAACCTCACAAACCCAAACCCTAAAAACTCTAAGTCATATTAACTTCGAACTGGACTACATCCTATTAGCCACTAAAGCTATATGGTTAGGCTTGGCTAGCAGGCAAGGCTAACAACGACAAATTGACTGACTAGCACATGAAATAACATATTTCCTAGCACATTTTACGATGTTCCAATTGCTATAATTCCAATTACTGTGGAAATACGGATTACTGGTATTACTGGTGACATGGTATATCAAATGTATGCATATGTATACATGGAATAACATAGATAAACTCTGACCTACTGGAACGGATATCTGATCGTGCTCTACTACAGACCGAACTATAAAACAAGCAGTAAACAAACTTACATGTAGCTGCTATGTCCACTCCATGTCCTTTAGATTGCAATGTTGTACACAAAATGAAAGGTAAAACTGGTTTTAAACCACGGTTTTGCTCATGGCTCGTTAAAAGTCAGAGGGTAGTCATGTAGCTGCACAGCAAGCATAGTGTGTCACAAGGAACTGAGCCTGTGAGTTAATACCAGTGGAAACAAGCGTCTTTAGCAGCATCCCCCCTGCAATGAAGCTTTAAGGAAACGCCCTGCTAAATATGAAATCATTAAATGGGCTATACTTAAGTACAATTGTTGTACAGTTTAAGATTGAAACGAAGCGAAAGCGAAGTAAGGTGTAAAGAAACGCAGCAATTTCTTCATAAAAGTCCTTAAGTCTCTGTGGCGCAATCGGTTAGCGCGTTCGGCTGTTAACCGAAAGGTTGGTGGTTCGAGCCCACCCAGGGACGGTGCTCTTTTCCTTTCTTCAGATCAAAAATTTGGGTAAATGATGAGTATAAACATCAATATAATGTAACGGGCACCTTCTCTCACCACCTTCATTTGGGAAAGGTATGAACAACTTGACCACAACAAACTGTTCAATATGGTTGTTCAAATGCTTTGTGTGAAGTACCCAGAAGCCAATTTACCTTCAGAAAAACCTTACCGACTGAGCCACAAAGACATACAAATTACAGGAAGGGTTGTACACAAACTGACATATCAATAGAAAAAAGAGCTACATTTACTGTGGCAAGTGACTCCATTCACTTCAGGGGTGTGGATTTCATTTCGGATTTACCAAATCTGACATGGGAAGAAAACTCTGGGCCACCTAAGAAGCCCTAATGCGCTTCTATGGTGAACAGACGAGGTAGCGTGGCCGAGCGGTCTAAGGCGCTGGATTAAGGCTCCAGTCTCTTCGGGGGCGTGGGTTCGAATCCCACCGCTGCCAAGTATTTTAATAAACCACATAATTACATTCATTAATCCCAGCTGTGAAAAAAACCCAAGGCACAAATTATCATCCTGTTAGCTAACAGTGAAATACTTGACCAGCTATGATCTTGAACTGTCCTTTTTTTCCCTCTAATGGAGAAAGACATGCAAAAGATAAGGACATTGTACAGATCTATGTAAATAAACCAAAACACAAGCTTCCTGGTCATCAGTTGTGAATTGGCAATAAAAATCAAGTTTAATAAATCAAAATCATATTTAAAAACACGGTGAAACATGTCTCTGTGGCGCAATCGGTTAGCGCGTTCGGCTGTTAACCGAAAGGTTGGTGGTTCGAGCCCACCCAGGGACGGATACCTTTTCTAAAGATTGATTGATTTCCAGCAGCACAGCCACTATAGTGTAAAGATTTCCGCTTGCCTACGACTAATTGCTTAGTTACAGTGTTTCATATGGTCATGTTTGACTGTTTGTTTTGGCCAAGTTGTGCATAAGTGTTTGAACTGAACTGAACCAAAGTAATTGAACTGGAGGGTGTCACAGAGAAGGATGGGAGTGGTCAGTGCTAATACTTAGGAGTCAGATGGTAGTCATGTAGCATGTGGCTGTTATGAGGTGCAGTAGTGCTGCTGCAGGCTGTTATGATGTACAGAAGTGCAGCTAAAGTGGTTTTGTCATGATGTGCAGTCGTGCAGCTGCAGGCTGTTATTATGACAGCTTCTTCCCTTCTCTGTTATTCAAAGGAATTTGAATACACACACACAGGCCATATCTGTGTTTTGTGTAGGAGAAATGCATGGACAAGCCTGGCCCAAAGTTGAAGTTGAAAACAGAAGCTTGCTGTGTGAACTGCACTATACCCTTCATTAACCAAGTCAACTCATCCTGAACAGAGTAAAGCAGACCCAGAGAAGTAGGAGATCTTTCTCTGAGACCATGTTTAACAAGCTCCTGTCTGGCTATAGACCAGCCTGAAAGGCTGGCAGATGAAGACATCTTTTACTTGTTTAACTGTGAGAAGATGTTTTCTTCTCAACTTCCTTAGTACAAAATGGACGATGTGAAAATGAAAAAAGGAACTATCCAGCTACTTTATACTTCTTCAAATGGGGGTTTGATCCTTGCCTTCGAGCAGACATTGTTGGTTGTGTTTTAGTTTCATAGTTTTGTGGAAAAAAAACCCTCAACTGCCTCCAACACCACTGTCATGGAACACTGAATGAGGTCATGCAAATGACAGGAACTCACATTACCTACAGAGGTATTTTAAAAAGGATTCTTTGGGAAAAGGATTCCTGCCTGTGGTAATGAGAACTCCTGAGAGTTCATGGAAACATGCTTTCCTACACATCTGATAGCTACAGGGGATCAAAATAACCCAAGTCACCTTAACTATAAAGCCCAAAGTATTCAATTTGTTCAAGCATGAATTTTCATTGTTGGATGAACATTCCATTAATTCCGTTAATGTACACATTTTTTGCTTATACCCCTTCTAAAGACTGATGTTTTCATGCATATGGCTATTTAAATTTTTTTTTCAAACTGGCATTTTAATTGCTATTCAAGACAATTGTTACATTATATTTTGTGGAGTGTAAATATTTCTTAATTGCAGGCTATGTGCGTACAGGTCTTATGTCTTCAGCAACGTAATTGCAACAATAAAGCTACAAAATCAAGCATAACATCAGCTGGTCACGAGAATATATTTTATTTCAAAATTGTACCAGAATATTTAACCTTTCATTGAAATTTAAGTGAATGAGAAATTGCCCACTGCTATTTCTTAGCAAGCGAAGGTACAGGTGAATTCTTTACTCAAACATTACTTGTTTAAATAAGCAATGCAATGGATTATGCTGGTAATGCTTTCTGACAGTAGTTGCTAAATGTGTGCATGTGTATAAAACACGTATGTCCATTTTTGGTAAAATCTCAATCAGTGAGATTCATGCAATTACCATAAAATGAAATTAAACACAAGGATAGATATGACTACTGAGAAATATGTGACTTTATTTTCTTGGAAATGAGCTAGAGACCTTTAGTAAGGCATCAAAACAGGGTTACAAGGCTGGCTTCGGATCAGAAACATAAGAACTGCACTGCTGTAAACTGCAAAAAGGTAATGTGAACTGATGCATTAAAGTTTGACATATTCAGTTCAGTTTATACATGTTGTCGAGCTGGTATAGTTTTGGGCAGTTTTGCAGGCTTGCAAAGCTGGTGATCTGCTCAAATTGACAAAGTGACTGGAATTCAGACCTAAAGGAGTTGTTTTTTTTTCCTCTCAACAGCACACCATGTAAGAATTACTGGGCAGTCCTTGGTGATGCAGCAAGATAATGACCCTGCACCCATCCAAGCTCTGTAATAACTGCTTGAAGATGTTGAAGGAAAGTTGAAAGTAATGGCATGGTCAGCGCAAACACCTGGTTTTACCCTTTTGAGATGAATCGGGATGAATTGCATAGAAAGGTCAAGGCTTCACAGCAAAACAGTGCTTCTTCAGCAGGGCTGGAGTGAACTTTCAGATTTGCTCATCAGTAACTTCTGGCTGGCAGTACACAGAAACACACACACATATGCGCACACACGCACACGCATACACGCACACGCACACACACACACGTGTATGCACACGTGCAAAGGCACGACTACCGAAGACGGTGTTAAGAACATTATATAAAAATAAAAAATATATTGTTGTTGGAAACAATTCCACAACAAATGAAATGGGTAACATGGACAAAGTTGTACTGCATCACAATATTCTTTCTCACAGCTTGCAATGAAAAATCTGAAGAAAATTAAATTGTGAAATGTAAAAATGTAAACATGTTTTATCTATCACTGAGACTGAGAAAAAGCAAGGCACACGATGGCTTTGCAGACGAGGGAAGATTTGGTGACTAAAATACAGCGTTAAATACATCCTAGGAGCCACCTCTTTCATAATGCAATATTACGCAAAGTTAAAATGACTGTATTAAGTAGGAATTCTCTTTTAAGTACTACTGACACTATTCCTTTCTGGCAAGTGCTCTTTTGTCGCGCCGCCCCTTAAAGACTTGGCATCCTCCTCTGTGGGCATTTCCTGATTGAGCAGAGCCACATACGGCTGACCCCAAGGAAATTCCCGATGGTCCTGGCGCAGGAAGAGTGGGAGTGTGTCCCAGCTATAGGTGATGTCCTTAAAGGCATGGAGGAGGAAGATGCCCAGGATGATGGTGAGGAAGCCACTGACTGTGCCAATGACATTGTCTGTCGTCATCCTAAACCACTCCTTGAAGAGGATTGCAGAGCAGGCCATAACTGAAGTGGTGAAGAAGACATAGTAAATAGGTGTGACGATAGAGGTGTTGAAGATGTCCAGGGCCTTGTTCAAATAATTGATCTGAAGGCTCACACAGGCCACCAAGAGCACCAGCAGGACCCAAAACAAGGGCTCCTTCAGCACAGCCTCCCCTGAGAAAAGCTCCTTGATGCCAATGCCTAGGCCTTTCACACAGGCGACGGACAGCGATCCAATCACAGAGCAGATGAGGATGTATACCAGTACATTCGTCTGACCATAACGTGGTGCAGCCACAAAGATCAGGACAGCACTGCTCACCACCACGCACACAGCAAACACAATGAAACCTGTAAAAGGCCAAATAACTAAATCAGTGAGAGCCTTGGGACAGTCACAAGAGCATTGAAATGCACCTGCAAGTAACATAAAAGACCTGTGGAAAATTTTTAAATGAAAGACAGGTATTGTAAACTGCTACACATTGTCTTCTAAAAATTCCACATGGCATCACAGATCTGCAATTAAAATGATTTGACATTGCTTTGTTAATTTGTCTTGTCTTACCCAATAAATATATTTGGCTATAATCTGTGATGACACAACATAGGCCTCACCTGGATCTTTGAGCTTCTCTGCCATTACAGTCAGGGAGGCCACCTCTTCTTCTTGAGGAGCATGGAGGACCATCACTGTGGAACCCAGGATGCATAGCAAGCAGCCAGTCTTTCCATGAACATTCAAATGCTCATTCAGGAAATATGACGACAACACTGCACTGAAGAACCAAATGAACATAAAAACATGCAAGCCCATGCATTTTCTGCATGCCCTGAGACAGAAAAGGTACATTATCTGCTGTAGACGTAAACTGTCAGTACAGAAAAATGTATAATTATTTTGAGTGAAAATAAACACTCGGTATCTGGAAAACATTTTCAGGGAGTGCTATATTGGACAGTAGGGGGAAAGTGCACCACAACAAGCCATGCCTTACCTCACCAAAACGCTGAGGGCTCCCAAAGGTGTCACTAGTGTGGCAGGAGCAAAGGCATAAGCTGCAAAGTTGGCTGCCTCACCAGCCCCCACTGAAAAATGATGAAAATCATACATTTCTACAGAACAGTACCAGAACAGTAATGCATGCTTTTGTGTGACTTCAAGAATTTGCCACCAACTGCATTACCAGTAAACTGAAATCTACAAACAAAATCGCTCTTGGAAACAGGGAGAGCAATACAGATTATCTAGCTGACTAGGTGGAATAGATGAAAATTGTGCTATTGCAACCACTTAGGTATTTATGATGGTTTCCCTCTTCTTCAAAGCCCCATTTCTCATGTAGTTTTCAGTTAAATATTAACGACAAAGATTAACCCCTAGGTTATCAATAACCTTAATAATGATGATTTGTCTATGTGTATTGCTGGAATGAATAACAATATTAGATCAGATGTAAAAAAAAAACCTTACTTGATATAAGGCCTGCCCACCATAACCATTCCTTTAGGTATGCATGTCCACCCTGCCCTGAATGTAATCAACACAAAACAATTAATAAACTAGCTTAGTTCATACCACACAAGACAAACATATGTAGCTAATTTAGACAGGAAACATGATCTAGCCAGGGAGACACGAGCTTGTACCACATATTATTGGTCCGAACAGGAGAAATATATGGTACTGAATTATTAGCAAGCTAGCAGCATTTTTACAATTGAGTGTTCCATCTATGGGTCAACAAGGAGCAAAAATCAAGTTTCACTATTTGTAAAATGATTGTAATATTCATGATTTAAAAAAAAATCTCCAAGGAGGTTGGATGAAGTAGGTGTGCTTGACTTCAATGTATTTTATGAAACAATGACCAAGTTGAATTTCAAACACAATACTGCTTTCAGAACTGCTTGAATACTGGCTGAATTAAAAACTCTGCAAGTGGTATATAGAAAATCCGTAACAATGACAGCTTTTAAAAAAGCTGTTGCGGAACCTGAATAACACAATAACACTTCTTCAAAACTGAAGCCAAACCAAAAGGTATACGTAAAATCAAATTCAGGAGTAGAGAAAATGCACTTTCAAAACAACGAAATTTCTAAGGCATTTGAGTTTTAGTCATTTTCAACAACGAACGACACCTCGTAACACTTGAATCACGCACTTTGTTTACATAAATCTTCAATATCTCTGCCAAATATGAAGCAGTTTTCTTAATTTTTGCATTGTTTTGTTCACCAGAACAGCCTTTTTCATAGAAAATTTCCCTTGAAATTCATTCTTTTAACACTTTGCCATTGGAAGTCTGTAACAAAGGTATAAAAAAGTTGGATACTCAATTGTAAAACTGCCATAAGTTTATTATACCCGCTCGAATGTACTCCACAATACAGGAGATCGTATGAGGTTAGGTTATACAAAAACTGCCACTGACTTCTCAAGAGAAGTGTTGTTATCTATCAAATAAAGACAGCATATTTACCTGCTCTCGTAGATCCCCTTTTTGCTAATCGCAAGAGACCTTTCTTCTTCAAAATAAAGCTCCCACCGATGAAGATACTGGAGCTGACTGCCAGGGAGAGGCCAATATAGAAGTCGATTCGATTTACTGCATCCATAGGAAATCCTTTGAATAGCGATGTAAAAAAATTGCGTAAATATATAGAACTAACCAGCTATAATCCAGCTATAATTTGCGTAATAAAGACAACGAATAACAATATTTGGAAAGCGCTCTCAGCTTTTTCCGACCCGTCTGAGGGTCGATTGGCTTTCTGCACTACCACTTCACCACTTCCTAGTTAACGTACAGGCAGACAGTGCACAATTTGCATTGGTAATTCAGTACCGGGGAGCAATTTTTGGTGTTTCAGTTCTTTGTTTTGTCATTTAACGTCCAGATTCCTGTGTAAGTCAGGGACGTTTATTGTTCTGTCCACATTCAATATTTTCCATGAACAAGAATGACTTTGAAATGTGTTGAGCTGATGATGCCAATCGAAAGAATCGTTAGGAACCTTTCTAGATAAGTACACAAGGAGTAGTAAAAAGGGATTTATTTTTCTGCAGATTCCGACTCTTAAAAGTACATCCGCTACCGTTTGGTCAGAGAGCTCCGCCATGCCAGCGAGACTTGAAATCCGTCAAAATAAAAGACTTCGATGAAATTAATTATTATTATGGAAATCCTTCCTTGTAAAACGCGATTATTTTCGTTATTGGACGTTCCAAAATGTTATTAAAAGTATTTTCGGGAAAACAATTATGGTTTACAATTTGATAATGAAATGTACAAACAGGAGTTACATTCAATGTTTCTTACTTTAATTCACATAAGAATTCAAGGAGAGTCAGTGAGTTTACATGACTGATGCAATGTAACATATATTTTACATTAAATAATAACAGCAGTGATAAAAATGTTTGCTTGGTATATTAATGCACTGTATGAATTCAATTTATTCATTGTTTTGATTGTATTAAATGTACATTTTTTAAAGATAGGACTGCATGCTAATATTCGTCAAAATATTTTAGTATCGAAAAGGTCTAAGTAAAAGAAAGGAAAAAATGGCAGTTCAACCTTACAAAACTCAATTTAACACATTTATACAACTTAATTATACTATGAGTTTGCCACAAAAAAAAAAAAATTGAATACAAGCTAGGTTGCTTAAGCCAAATTAAATGGAATTAGGTCACAATGTAATGTTTAATGCTACATGTGTATTCATAGAGCTTTCACACTATACTTCATCTTTGAAATGTAGCCTTGTATCCTTGTAAAATCTACAATTATTGCCTCAAAATGGAGGTACAATGAGAGAAACCCTATTTTAGAAGTGTAAATGCAATTCTTTATGAAACTATATAGCATGGTTCTTTTGCAACAAAAAAAGGAGTGAAAAACATTTGGTGTAAATGATTAAAAGCCAAAGACCTCAATCAGGAAATCAGGAAAACCTACAAGAATATAGCCTAACCTCAAAAATAAATACAATTGGATTGCCACACAAATTTCTCAGGTTTCCACTGAATATAATAGAAAACCATGTACATTCACTGCCCAGCATACCAGGAGTCATCAGAAATGTATCTGAGGAGAGTAAATGGGAAAAGTGTAGTTCTCCAGAAATACGGAAAAAGCATAAGAATGGAGCCTTACATCCAAAAGTGAAAAAAATGGATTGAAAGAAAAATATTAAATTTTTTTTTTTACTTTAATTCGTAGTAAATCAACTATATTAGCGGCCCTTGGGAGACAAAGTTATCACAAATGATTCGAAAGGGAGAAAATGAAATGTATATGTTCTCCTGAAAATCATGAAAAGACATAAGACTTAAAACATAAGTGAGAAAAATGGGTTGACAGAAAAATATTTGATTTTTTTACTTTAAATCCTAGTAAATTCACTGTACCTTCTGCCCATGGGTGACAAAGTTGTCAGAAATGATAAGAAAGGGAGTAAATGAGATGTAGATGTTCTCCTGGAAATCGTGAATGAACATAAGAGTATAGCCTTACCTCCAAAACTGAGAAAAATGGGTTGACAGAAAATATTTGATTTTTCTACGACAAAATGTTGTAACTGAACTGTACTATATGCCCATGGGTGACAAACCTGTCAGAAATGATTAGAAAGGGACTAAATGAGATGTATATGTTCTACTGAAAATCGTGAAAAGACATAAGACAATAGCATTACCTCCAAAAGTGAGAAAAATGGGTTGACAGAAAAATTTTGGATTTTTTTACTTTATATCGGAGTAAATTAACTGTACTATCTGCCCATGCGTGACAAACCTGTCAGAAATGATTAGAAAGGGACTAAAAGAGATGTATATGTTCTCCTGAAAATCGTGAATGGATATAAGACTATAGCCTTACCTCCAAAATGAGAAAAATGGGTTGACAGTAAAATATTTGATTTTTTTACTTTGAATCGTAGTAAATTTACTGTCCTATCTGCCCATGGGTGACAAAGTTGTCAGAAATGATTAGAAAGGGACTAAATGAGATGTATATGTTCTCCTGAAAATCTTGAAAAGACATAAGACAATACCCTTACCTCCAAAATGAGAAAAATGGGTTGACAGTAAAATATTTGATTTTTTTTACTTTGAATCGTAGTAAATTTACTGTTCTATCTGCCCATGGGTGACAAAGTTGTCAGAAATGATTAGAAAGGGACTAAATGAGATGCATATGTTCTCCTGAAAATCGTGAATGGACATAGGACTATAGCCTTACCTCCAAAACTGACAAAAATGGGTTGACAGAAAAATATTTGATTTTTTTACTTAAAATTTTTGTAAATGAACTGTACTACCTGCCCACGGGTGAAAAAGTTGTCAGAAATGATTAGAAAGGGAGTAAATGATATGTATTTGTTCCCCTGGAAATCCTGAAAAGAAATAAGACTATAGCCTTACCTCCAAAACTGAGAAAAATGGGTTGACAGAAAAATATTTGATTTTTTTTACTTTAAATCGTAGGAAATTTACTGTCCTATCTGCCCATGGGTGACAAAATTGTCAGAAATGATTAGAAAGGGACAAAATGAGATGTATATGTTCTCCTGAAAATCGTGAATGGACATAAGAGTATAGCCTTACCTCCAAAACTGAGAAAAATGGGTTGACAGAAAAATATTTGATTTTTTTACTTTAAAATGTTGTAAAAGAACTGTACTATCTGCCCATGGGTGAAAAAGTTGTCAGAAATGATTAGAAAGGGAGAAAATGAGATGTATATGTTCTCCTGAAAATCATGAAAAGACATAAGACTATAGCCTTACCTCCAAAACTGAGAAAAATGGGTTGACAGAAAAATTTTGGCTTTTTTTACTTCAACTCGGAGTAAATTAACTGTACCTTCTGCCCATGGGTGACAAACCTGTCAGAAATGATTAGAAAGGGAGTAAATGAGATGTATATGTTCTCCTGAAAATCGTGAATGGACATAAGACTATAGCCTTACCTCCAAAATGAGAAAAATGGGTTGACAGTAAAATATTTGATTTTTTTACTTTGAATCATAGTAAATGAACTGTACTATCTGCCCTTGGGTGACAAAGTTGTAAGGAATGATTAGAAAGGGAGTAAATGAGATGTATATGTTCTTCTGAAAATCGTGAATGGACATAAAACTATAGCCTTACCTCCAAAACTGAGAAAAATGGGTTGACAGAAAAATATTTGATTTTTCTACTTTAAAATGTTGTTAATGAACTGTACTATCTGCCCATGGGTGACAAAATTGTCAGAAATGATTAGAAAAGGAGAAAATGACATGTATCTGTTCTTCTGAAAATCATGAAAAGACATAAGACTATAGCCTTACCTCCAAAACTGAGAAAAATGGGTTGACAGAAAAATATTAGATTTTTTTACTTTGAATCATAGTAAATTTACTGTACTATCTGCCCATGGGTGACAAAGTTGTCAGAAATGACTAGAAAGGGACTAAATGAGATGTATATGTTCTCCTGAAAAACGTGAATGGACATAAGAGTATAGCCTTACCTCCAAAACTGAGAAAAATGGGTTGACAGAAAAATTTTGGATTTTTTTAATTAAAATTTTTGTAAATGAACTTTACTATCTACCCATGGGCGAAAAAGTTGTCAGAAATGCTTAGAAAGGGAGTCAATGAGATGTATATGTTCTCCTGGAAATCCTGAAAAGAAATAAGACTATAGCCTTACCTCCAAAAGTGAGAAAAATGGGTTGACAGAAAAATATTCGATTTTTTTACTTTAAATCCTAGTAAATTCACTGTACCTTCTGCCCATGGGTGAAAAAGCTGTCAGAAATGATTAGAAAGGCACTAAATGAGATGTATATGTTCTCCTGAAAATCGTGAATAGACATAAGACTATAGCCTTACCTCCAGAACTGAGAAAAATGGGTTGACAGAAAAATATTTGATTTTTTTACTTTAAATGAAAGTAAATTAACTGTACTATCTTCCCATGGGTGACACAGTTGTAAGAAATGATTAGAAAGGGAGAAAATGAGATGTATATGTTCTCCTGAAAATCATGAAAAGACATAAGACTATAGCCTTACCTCCAAAACTGAGAAAAATGGGTTGAAAGAAAAATATTTGATTGTTCGACTTGAAATTGTTGTAAATTAACTGTACTACCTGCCCATGGGTGATAAACTTGTCAGAAATGATTAGAAAGGCAGAAAATGAGACATATATGTTCTCCTGAAAATCGTGAAAAGACATGACTGTAGCCTTACCTCCAAAACTGAGAAAAATGGGTTGACAGAAAAATATTTGATTTTTCTACTTTAAAATGTTGTAAATGAACTGTACTATCTGCCCATGGGTGACAAAGTTGTCAGAAATGATTAGAAAGGGAGAAAATGAAATGTATATGTACTCCTGAAAATCATGAAAAGACATAAGACTATAGCCTTACCTCCAAAAGTCAGAAAAATGGGTTGACAGAAAAATATTAGATTTTTTTACTTTAAATGAAAGTAAATTAACTGTGCCTTCTGCCCATGGGTGACAAAGTTGTCAGAAATGATTAGAAAGGGACTAAATGAGATGTATATGTTCTCCTAAACATCGTGAAAAGACATAAGACTATAGCCTTACCTCCAAAATGAGAAAAATGGGTTGCCAGTAAAATATTTGATTTTTTTACTTTGAATCATAGTAAATGAACTGTACTATCTGCCCATGGGTGATAAACTTGTCAGAAATGATTAGAAAGGGAGAAAATTAGACATATATGTTCTCCTGAAAATCGTGAAAAGACATAAGACTATAGCCTTACCTCCAAAATGAGAAAAATGGGTTGACAGTAAAATATTTGATTTTTTTACTTTGAATCAAGGTGAATGAACTGTACTATCTGCCCATGGGTGACAAACTTGTCAGAAATGATTAGAAAGGGAGTAAATGAGATGTATATGTTCTCCTGAAAATCGTGAAAAGACATAAGACTATAGCCTTACCTCAAAAACTGAGAAAAATGGGTTGACAGAAAAATATTTGATTGTTCGACTTTAAATTGTTGTAAATTAACTGTACTACCTGCCCATGGGTGACAAAGCTGTCAGAAATGATTAGAAAGGGACTAAATGAGATGTATATGTTCTCCTGAAAATCGTGAAAAGACATAAGACTATAGCCTTACCTCCAAAAGTCAGAAAAATGGGTTGACAGAAAAATATTTCTTTTTTTTACTTTAAATCAAAGTAAATTAACTGTACCTTCTGCCCATGGGTGACAAAGTTTTCAGAAATGATTAGAAAGGGAGTAAATGAGATGTAGATGTTCTCCTGGAAATCGTGAATGAACATAAGACTATAGCCTTACCTCCAAAAGTGAGAAAAATGGGTTGACAGAAAAATATTTGATTTTTCGACTTGAAATTGCTGTAAATGAACTGTACTATCTGCCCATGGGTGAGAAAGTTGTAAGGAATGATTAGAAAGGGACTAAATGAGATGTATATGTTCTCCTGAAAATCGTGAATGGACATAAGAGTATAGCCTTACCTCCAAAACTGAGAAAAATGGGTTGACAGAAAAATATTTGATTTTTCTACTTTAAAATGTTGTAAATGAACTGTACTATCTGCCCATGGGTGACAAAGTTGTAAGGAATGATTAGAAAGGGAGAAAATGAGATGTATATGTTCTCCTGAAAATCATGAAAAGACATAAGACTATACCCTTACCTCCAAAAGTGAGAAAAATGGGTTGACAGAAAAATTTTGGATTTTTTTACTTTAAATCGGAGTAAATTAACTGTACTATCTGCCCATGGGTGACAAACCTGTCAGAAATGATTAGAAAGGGAGTAAATGAGATGTATATGTTCTCCTGAAAATCGTGAAAAGATATAAGACTATAGCCTTACCTCCAAAACTGAGAAAAATGGGTTGACAGAAAAATATTTGATTTTTTTACTTTAATTCAAAGTAAATTAACTGTACCTTCTGCCCATGGGTGACAAAGTTGTCAGAAATGATTAGAAAGGCAGAAAATGAAATGTATATGTTCTCCTGGAAATCGTGAATGAACATAAGACTATAGCCTTACCTCCAAAACTGAGAAAAATGGGTTGACAGTAAAATATTTGATTTTTTTTACTTTGAATCATAATAAATGAACTGTACTATCTGCCCATGGGTGACAAAGTTGTAAGGAATGATTAGAAAGGGAGTAAATGAGATGTATATGTTCTCCTGAAAATCATGAAAAGACATAAGACTATAGCCTTACCTCCAAAACTGAGAAAAATGGGTTGACAGAAAAATTTTGGATTTTTTTACTTTAAATCGTAGTAAATTAACTGTACTATCTGCCCATGGGTGACAAACCGGTCAAAAATGATTAGAAAGGGACTAAATGAGATGTATATGTTCTCCTGAAAATCGTGAAAAGACATAAGACTATAGCCTTACCTCCAAAAGTGAGAAAAATGGGTTGACAGAAAAATTTTGGAGTTTTTTACTTTATATCGGAGTAAATTAACTGTACTATCTGCCCATGGGTGACAAACCTGTCAGAAATGATTAGAAAGGGAGTAAATGAGATGTATATGTTCTCCTGAAAATCATGAAAAGACGTAAGACTATAGCCTTACCTCCAAAACTGAGAAAAATGGGTTGACAGAAAAATTTTGGATTTTTTTACTTTATATCAGAGTAAATTAACTGTACTATCTGCCCATGGGTGACAAACCTGTCAGAAATGATTAGACAGGGTGTAAATGAGATGTATATGTTCTCCTGAAAATTGTGAATGGACATAAGACTATAGCCTTACCTCCAAAACTGAGAAAAATGGGTTGACAGAAAAATATTTGATTTTTTTATTTTAAATCAAAGTAAATTAACTGTACCTTCTGCCCATGGGTGACAAACCTGTCAGAAATGATTAGACAGGGTGTAAATGAGATGTATATGTTCTCCTGAAAATTGTGAATGGACATAAGACTATAGCCTTACCTCCAAAACTGAGAAAAATGGGTTGACAGAAAAATATTTGATTTTTTTATTTTAAATCAAAGTAAATTAACTGTACCTTCTGCCCATGGGTGACAAAATTGTCAGAAATGATTAGAAAGGGACTAAATGAGATGTATATGTTCTCCTGAAAATCGTGAAAAGACATAAGACTATAGCCTTACCTCCAAAAGTGAGAAAAATGGGTTGAAAGAAAAATATTTGATTGTTCGACTTGAAATTGTTGTAAATTAACTGTACTACCTGCCCATGGGTGATAAACTTGTCAGAAATGATTAGAAAGGCAGAAAATGAGACATATATGTTCTCCTGAAAATCGTGAAAAGACATGACTGTAGCCTTACCTCCAAAACTGAGAAAAATGGGTTGACAGAAAAATATTTGATTTTTCTACTTTAAAATGTTGTAAATGAACTGTACCTTCTGCCCATGGGTGACAAAGTTGTCAGAAATGATTAGAAAGGCAGAAAATGAAATGTATATGTTCTCCTGGAAATCGTGAATGAACATAAGACTATAGCCTTACCTCCAAAACTGAGAAAAATGGGTTGACAGTAAAATATTTGATTTTTTTTACTTTGAATCATAATAAATGAACTGTACTATCTGCCCATGGGTGACAAAGTTGTAAGGAATGATTAGAAAGGGAGTAAATGAGATGTATATGTTCTCCTGAAAATCATGAAAAGACATAAGACTATAGCCTTACCTCCAAAACTGAGAAAAATGGGTTGACAGAAAAATTTTGGATTTTTTTACTTTAAATCGGAGTAAATTAACTGTACTATCTGCCCATGGGTGACAAACCGGTCAAAAATGATTAGAAAGGGACTAAATGAGATGTATATGTTCTCCTGAAAATCGTGAAAAGACATAAGACTATAGCCTTACCTCCAAAAGTGAGAAAAATGGGTTGACAGAAAAATTTTGGAGTTTTTTACTTTATATCGGAGTAAATTAACTGTACTATCTGCCCATGGGTGACAAACCTGTCAGAAATGATTAGAAAGGGAGTAAATGAGATGTATATGTTCTCCTGAAAATCATGAAAAGACGTAAGACTATAGCCTTACCTCCAAAACTGAGAAAAATGGGTTGACAGAAAAATTTTGGATTTTTTTACTTTATATCAGAGTAAATTAACTGTACTATCTGCCCATGGGTGACAAACCTGTCAGAAATGATTAGACAGGGTGTAAATGAGATGTATATGTTCTCCTGAAAATTGTGAATGGACATAAGACTATAGCCTTACCTCCAAAACTGAGAAAAATGGGTTGACAGAAAAATATTTGATTTTTTTACTTTAAATCAAAGTAAATTAACTGTACCTTCTGCCCATGGGTGACAAACCTGTCAGAAATGATTAGACAGGGTGTAAATGAGATGTATATGTTCTCCTGAAAATTGTGAATGGACATAAGACTATAGCCTTACCTCCAAAACTGAGAAAAATGGGTTGACAGAAAAATATTTGATTTTTTTATTTTAAATCAAAGTAAATTAACTGTACCTTCTGCCCATGGGTGACAAAATTGTCAGAAATGATTAGAAAGGGACTAAATGAGATGTATATGTTCTCCTGAAAATCGTGAAAAGACATAAGACTATAGCCTTACCTCCAAAAGTGAGAAAAATGGGTTGAAAGAAAAATATTTGATTGTTCGACTTGAAATTGTTGTAAATTAACTGTACTACCTGCCCATGGGTGATAAACTTGTCAGAAATGATTAGAAAGGCAGAAAATGAGACATATATGTTCTCCTGAAAATCGTGAAAAGACATGACTGTAGCCTTACCTCCAAAACTGAGAAAAATGGGTTGACAGAAAAATATTTGATTTTTCTACTTTAAAATGTTGTAAATGAACTGTACTATCTGCCCATGGGTGACAAAGTTGTCAGAAATGATTAGAAAGGGAGAAAATGAAATGTATATGTACTCCTGAAAATCGTGAAAAGACATAAGACTATAGCCTTACCTCCAAAAGTCAGAAAAATGGGTTGACAGAAAAATATTAGATTTTTTTACTTTAAATCAAAGTAAATTAACTGTACCTTCTGCCCATGGGTGACAAAGTTGTCAGAAATGATTAGAAAGGGAGAAAATGAGATGTATATGTTCTCCTGAAAATCATTAAAAGACATAAGACTATAGCCTTACCTCCAAAACTGAGAAAAATGGTTTGACAGAAAAATTTTGGATTTTTTTACTTTAAATCAGAGTAAATTAACTGTACTATCTGCCCATGGGTGACAAACCGGTCAAAAATGATTAGAAAGGGACTAAATGAGATGTATATGTTCTCCTGAAAATCGTGAAAAGACATAAGACTATAGCCTTACCTCCAAAAGTGAGAAAAATGGGTTGACAGAAAAATTTTGGAGTTTTTTACTTTATATCGGAGTAAATTAACTGTACTATCTGCCCATGGGTGACAAACCTGTCAGAAATGATTAGAAAGGGAGTAAATGAGATGTATATGTTCTCCTGAAAATCATGAAAAGACGTAAGACTATAGCCTTACCTCCAAAACTGAGAAAAATGGGTTGACAGAAAAAATTTGGATTTTTTTACTTTATATCAGAGTAAATTAACTGTACTATCTGCCCATGGGTGACAAACCTGTCAGAAATGATTAGACAGGGTGTAAATGAGATGTATATGTTCTCCTGAAAATTGTGAATGGACAAAAGACTATAGCCTTACCTCCAAAAGTCAGAAAAATGGGTTGACAGAAAAATATTAGATTTTTTTACTTTAAATCAAAGTAAATTAACTGTGCCTTCTGCCCATGGGTGACAAAGTTGTCAGAAATGATTAGAAAGGGACTAAATGAGATGTATATGTTCTCCTAAACATCGTGAAAAGACATAAGACTATAGCCTTACCTCCAAAATGAGAAAAATGGGTTGCCAGTAAAATATTTGATTTTTTTACTTTGAATCATAGTAAATGAACTGTACTATCTGCCCATGGGTGATAAACTTGTCAGAAATGATTAGAAAGGGAGAAAATGAGACATATATGTTCTCCTGAAAATCGTGAAAAGACATAAGACTATAGCCTTACCTCCAAAATGAGAAAAATGGGTTGACAGTAACATATTTGATTTTTTTACTTTGAATCATAGTGAATGAACTGTACTATCTGCCCATGGGTGACAAAGTTGTAAGGAATGATTAGAAAGGGAGTAAATGAGATGTATATGTTCTCCTGAAAATTGTGAATGGACATAAGACTATAGCCTTACCTCCAAAACTGAGAAAAATGGGTTGACAGAAAAACATTTGATTTTTCGACTTGAAATTGTTGTAAATTAACTGTACTACCTGCCCATGGGTGACAAAGTTGTCAGAAATGATTAGAAAGGGAGAAAATGAGATGTATATGCTGTCCGGAAAATCGTGAAAAGACATAAGACTATAGCCTTACCTCCAAAACTGAGAAAAATGGGTTGACAGAAAAATATTTGATTTTTTTACTTTAAATCAAAGTAAATTAATTGTACCTTCTGCCCATAGGTGACAAAGTTGTCAGAAATGATTAGAAAGGGAGAAAATGAAATGTATATGTTCTCCTGAAAATCATGAAAAGACATAAGACTATAGCCTTACCTCCAAAAGTGAGAAAAATGGGCTGACAGCAAAATATTTGATTTTTTTACTTTAAATCATAGTAAATTAACTGTACCTTCTGCCCATGGGTGACAAAGTTTTCAGAAATGATTAGAAAGGGAGTAAATGAGATGTAGATGTTCTCCTGGAAATCGTGAATGAACATAAGACTATAGCCTTACCTCCAAAAGTGAGAAAAATGGGTTGACAGAAAAATATTTGATTTTTTGACTTGAAATTGCTGTAAATGAACTGTACTATCTGCCCATGGGTGAGAAAGTTGTAAGGAATGACTACAAAGGGACTAAATGAGATGTATATGTTCTCCTGAAAATCGTGAATGGACATAAGAGTATAGCCTTACCTCCAAAACTAAGAAAAATGGTTTGACAGAAAAATATTTGACTTTTCTACTTTAAAAATGTTGTAAATGAACTGTACTATCTGCCCATGGGTGACAAAGTTGTAAGGAATGATTAGAAAGGGAGAAAATGAGATGTATATGTTCTCCTGAAAATCATGAAAAGACATAAGACTATACCCTTACCTCCAAAAGTGAGAAAAATGGGTTGACAGAAAAATTTTGGATTTTTTTACTTTAAATTGCAGTAAATTACCTGTACTATCTGCCCATGGGTGACAAACCTGTCAGAAATGATTAGAAAGGGAGTACATGAGATGTATATGTTCTCCTGAAAATCGTGAAAAGATATAAGACTATAGCCTTACCTCCAAAACTGAGAAAAATGGGTTGACAGAAAAATATTTGATTTTTTACTTTAAATCAAAGTAAATTAACTGTACCTTCTGCCCATGGGTGACAAAGTTGTCAGAAATGATTAGAAAGGGAGAAAATGAGATGTATATGTTCTCCTGAAAATCATGAAAAGACATAAGACTATAGCCTTACCTCCAAAAGTGAGAAAAATGGGTTGAAAGAAAAATATTTGATTGTTCGACTTGAAATTGTTGTAAATTAACTGTACTACCTGCCCATGGGTGATAAACTTGTCAGAAATGATTAGAAAGGCAGAAAATGAGACATATATGTTCTCCTGAAAATCGTGAAAAGACATGACTGTAGCCTTACCTCCAAAACTGAGAAAAATGGGTTGACAGAAAAATATTTGATTTTTCTACTTTAAAATGTTGTAAATGAACTGTACTATCTGCCCATGGGTGACAAAGTTGTCAGAAATGATTAGAAAGGGAGAAAATGAAATGTATATGTACTCCTGAAAATCGTGAAAAGACATAAGACTATAGCCTTACCTCCAAAAGTCAGAAAAATGGGTTGACAGAAAAATATTAGATTTTTTTACTTTAAATCAAAGTAAATTAACTGTGCCTTCTGCCCATGGGTGACAAAGTTTTCAGAAATGATTAGAAAGGGACTAAATGAGATGTATATGTTCTCCTAAACATCGTGAAAAGACATAAGACTATAGCCTTACCTCCAAAATGAGAAAAATGGGTTGCCAGTAAAATATTTGATTTTTTTACTTTGAATCATAGTGAATGAACTGTACTATCTGCCCATGGGTGACAAAGTTGTAAGGAATGATTAGAAAGGGACTAAATGAGATGTATATGTTCTCCTAAACATCGTGAAAAGACATAAGACTATAGCCTTACCTCCAAAACTGAGAAAAATGGGTTGACAGAAAAATATTTGATTGTTCGACTTGAAATTGTTGTAAATTAACTGTACTATCTGCCCATGGGTGACAAAGCTGTCAGAAATGATTAGAAAGGGACTAAATGAGATGTATATGTTGTCCGGAAAATCGTGAAAAGACGTAAGACTATAGCCTTACCTCCAAAAGTCAGAAAAATGGGTTGACAGAAAAATATTTCTTTTTTTTACTTTAAATCAAAGTAAATTAACTGTACCTTCTGCCCATGGGTGACAAAGTTGTCAGAAATGATTAGAAAGGGAGAAAATGAGATGTATATGTTCTCCTGAAAATCATTAAAAGACATAAGACTATAGCCTTACCTCCAAAAGTGAGAAAAATGGGTTGAAAGAAAAATATTTGATTTTTTTACTTTAATTCAAAGTAAATTAACTGTACCTTCTGCCCATGGGTGACAAAGTTGTCAGAAATGATTAGAAAGGGAGAAAATGAAATGTATATGTTCTCCTGGAAATCGTGAATGAACATAAGACTATAGCCTTACCTCCAAAACTGAGAAAAATGGGTTGACAGAAAAATATTTGATTTTTCTACTTTAAAATGTTCTAAATGAACTATACTATCTGCTCATGGGTGACAAAGTTGTCAGAAATGATTAGAAAGGGAGTAAATGAGATGTATATGTTCTCCTGAAAATCGTGAATGGACAAAAGACTATAGCCTTACCTCCAAAATGAGAAAAATGGGTTGACAGTAAAATATTTGATTTTTTTTACTTTGAATCATAATAAATGAACTGTACTATCTGCCCATGGGTGACAAAGTTGTAAGGAATGATTAGAAAGGGAGTAAATGAGATGTATATGTTCTCCTGAAAATCATGAAAAGACATAAGACTATAGCCTTACCTCCAAAACTGAGAAAAATGGGTTGACAGAAAAATTTTGGATTTTTTTACTTTAAATCAGAGTAAATTAACTGTACTATCTGCCCATGGGTGACAAACCGGTCAAAAATGATTAGAAAGGGACTAAATGAGATGTATATGTTCTCCTGAAAATCGTGAAAAGACATAAGACTATAGCCTTACCTCCAAAAGTGAGAAAAATGGGTTGACAGAAAAATTTTGGAGTTTTTTACTTTATATCGGAGTAAATTAACTGTACTATCTGCCCATGGGTGACAAACCTGTCAGAAATGATTAGAAAGGGAGTAAATGAGATGTATATGTTCTCCTGAAAATCATGAAAAGACGTAAGACTATAGCCTTACCTCCAAAACTGAGAAAAATGGGTTGACAGAAAAATTTTGGATTTTTTTACTTTATATCAGAGTAAATTAACTGTACTATCTGCCCATGGGTGACAAACCTGTCAGAAATGATTAGACAGGGTGTAAATGAGATGTATATGTTCTCCTGAAAATTGTGAATGGACATAAGACTATAGCCTTACCTCCAAAAGTCAGAAAAATGGGTTGACAGAAAAATATTAGATTTTTTTACTTTAAATCAAAGTAAATTAACTGTGCCTTCTGCCCATGGGTGACAAAGTTGTCAGAAATGATTAGAAAGGGACTAAATGAGATGTATATGTTCTCCTAAACATCGTGAAAAGACATAAGACTATAGCCTTACCTCCAAAACTGAGAAAAATGGGTTGACAGAAAAATATTTGATTTTTCTACTTTAAAATGTTCTAAATGAACTGTACTATCTGCTCATGGGTGACAAAGTTGTCAGAAATGATTAGAAAGGGAGTAAATGAGATGTATATGTTCTCCTGAAAATCGTGAATGGACAAAAGACTATAGCCTTACCTCCAAAATGAGAAAAATGGGTTGACAGTAAAATATTTGATTTTTTTTACTTTGAATCATAATAAATGAACTGTACTATCTGCCCATGGGTGACAAAGTTGTAAGGAATGATTAGAAAGGGAGTAAATGAGATGTATATGTTCTCCTGAAAATCATGAAAAGACATAAGACTATAGCCTTACCTCCAAAACTGAGAAAAATGGGTTGACAGAAAAATTTTGGATTTTTTTACTTTAAATCAGAGTAAATTAACTGTACTATCTGCCCATGGGTGACAAACCGGTCAAAAATGATTAGAAAGGGACTAAATGAGATGTATATGTTCTCCTGAAAATCGTGAAAAGACATAAGACTATAGCCTTACCTCCAAAAGTGAGAAAAATGGGTTGACAGAAAAATTTTGGAGTTTTTTACTTTATATCGGAGTAAATTAACTGTACTATCTGCCCATGGGTGACAAACCTGTCAGAAATGATTAGAAAGGGAGTAAATGAGATGTATATGTTCTCCTGAAAATCATGAAAAGACGTAAGACTATAGCCTTACCTCCAAAACTGAGAAAAATGGGTTGACAGAAAAATTTTGGATTTTTTTACTTTATATCAGAGTAAATTAACTGTACTATCTGCCCATGGGTGACAAACCTGTCAGAAATGATTAGACAGGGTGTAAATGAGATGTATATGTTCTCCTGAAAATTGTGAATGGACATAAGACTATAGCCTTACCTCCAAAAGTCAGAAAAATGGGTTGACAGAAAAACATTTGATTTTTTTACTTTAAATCAAAGTAAATTAACTGTGCCTTCTGCCCATGGGTGACAAAGTTGTCAGAAATGATTAGAAAGGGACTAAATGAGATGTATATGTTCTCCTAAACATCGTGAAAAGACATAAGACTATAGCCTTACCTCCAAAATGAGAAAAATGGGTTGCCAGTAAAATATTTGATTTTTTTACTTTGAATCATAGTAAATGAACTGTACTATCTGCCCATGGGTGATAAACTTGTCAGAAATGATTAGAAAGGGAGAAAATGAGACATATATGTTCTCCTGAAAATCATGAAAAGACATAAGACTATACCCTTACCTCCAAAACTGAGAAAAATGGGTTGACAGTAACATATTTGATTTTTTTACTTTGAATCATAGTGAATGAACTGTACTATCTGCCCATGGGTGACAAAGTTGTAAGGAATGATTAGAAAGGGAGTAAATGAGATGTATATGTTCTCCTGAAAATTGTGAATGGACATAAGACTATAGCCTTACCTCCAAAACTGAGAAAAATGGGTTGACAGAAAAACATTTGATTTTTCGACTTGAAATTGTTGTAAATTAACTGTACTACCTGCCCATGGGTGACAAAGTTGTCAGAAATGATTAGAAAGGGAGAAAATGAAATGTATATGTTCTCCTGAAAATCATGAAAAGACATAAGACTATAGCCTTACCTCCAAAAGTGAGAAAAATGGGTTGACAGAAAAATATTTCATTTTTTACTTTAAATCATAGTAAATTAACTATACCTTCTGCCCATGGGTGACAAAGTTGTCAGAAATCATTAGAAAGGGAGAAAATGAGATATATATGTTCTCCTGAAAATCGTGAAAAGACATAAGACTATAGCCTTACCTCCAAAACTGAGAAAAATGGGTTGACAGAAAAATATTTGATTTTTCTACTTTAAAATGTTGTAAATGAACTGTACTATCTTCCCATGGGTGACACAGTTGTAAGAAATGATTAGAAAGGGAGAAAATGAGATGTATATGTTCTCCTGAAAATCATGAAAAGACATAAGACTATAGCCTTACCTCCAAAAGTGAGAAAAATGGGTTGAAAGAAAAATATTTGATTGTTCGACTTGAAATTGTTGTAAATTAACTGTACTACCTGCCCATGGGTGATAAACTTGTCAGAAATGATTAGAAAGGCAGAAAATGAGACATATATGTTCTCCTGAAAATCGTGAAAAGACATGACTGTAGCCTTACCTCCAAAACTGAGAAAAATGGGTTGACAGTAACATATTTGATTTTTTTACTTTGAATCATAGTGAATGAACTGTACTATCTGCCCATGGGTGACAAAGTTGTAAGGAATGATTAGAAAGGGAGTAAATGAGATGTATATGTTGTCCGGAAAATCGTGAAAAGACATAAGAGTATAGCCTTACCTCCAAAACTGAGAAAAATGGGTTGACAGAAAAATATTTCATTTTTTTACTTTAAATCAAAGTAAATTAATTGTACCTTCTGCCCATAGGTGACAAAGTTGTCAGAAATGATTAGAAAGGGAGAAAATGAAATGTATATGTTCTCCTGAAAATCATGAAAAGACATAAGACTATAGCCTTACCTCCAAAAGTGAGAAAAATGGGCTGACAGCAAAATATTTGATTTTTTTACTTTAAATCATAGTAAATTAACTGTACCTTCTGCCCATGGGTGACAAAGTTTTCAGAAATGATTAGAAAGGGAGTAAATGAGATGTAGATGTTCTCCTGGAAATCGTGAATGAACATAAGACTATAGCCTTACCTCCAAAAGTGAGAAAAATGGGTTGACAGAAAAATATTTGATTTTTTGACTTGAAATTGCTGTAAATGAACTATACTATCTGCCCATGGGTGAGAAAGTTGTAAGGAATGACTACAAAGGGACTAAATGAGATGTATATGTTCTCCTGAAAATCGTGAATGGACATAAGAGTATAGCCTTACCTCCAAAACTAAGAAAAATGGGTTGACAGAAAAATATTTGACTTTTCTACTTTAAAAATGTTGTAAATGAACTGTACTATCTGCCCATGGGTGACAAAGTTGTAAGGAATGATTAGAAAGGGAGAAAATGAGATGTATATGTTCTCCTGAAAATCATGAAAAGACATAAGACTATACCCTTACCTCCAAAAGTGAGAAAAATGGGTTGACAGAAAAATTTTGGATTTTTTTACTTTAAATTGGAGTAAATTACCTGTACTATCTGCCCATGGGTGACAAAGTTGTAAGGCATGATTAGAAAGGGAGAAAATGAGATGTATATGTTCTCCTGAAAATTGTGAAAAGACATAAGACTTACCTCCAAAAGTGAGAAGAATAGGTTGACAGAAAATTTTTTGATTTTTTTACTTAAAATTGTAGTAAATGAACTGTACTATCTGCCCATGGGTGACAAAGTTGTCAGAAATGATTAGAAAGGGAGAATGAGATGTATATGTTCTCCTGAAAATCGTGAAAAGACATAAGACTATAGCCTTACCTCGAAAAGTGAGAAAAATGGGTTGACAGAAAAATTTTGGTTTTTCTACTTGAAATTGCTGTAAATGAACTGTACTATCTGCCCATGGGTGAGAAAGTTGTAGGGAATGATTAGAAAGGGAGGAAATGAGATGTATATGTTCTCCTGAAAATCGTGAATAGACAGAAGACTATAGCCTTACGTCCAAAAGTGAGAAAAATGGGTTGACAGAAAAATATTTAATTTTTCTACTTTAAATTGTTGTAAATTAACTGTACTATCTGCCCATGGTTGACAAAGTTGTCAGAAATGATTAGAAAGGGACTACATGAGATGTAGATGTTCTCCTGAAAATCATGAATGGACATAAGACTATAGCCTTACCTCCAAAAGTGAGAAAAATTGGGAGAAAGAATAATATTTGATTTTTTTACTTTAAATTGTAGTAAATGAACTGTACTATCTGCCCATGGGTGACAAAGTTGTCAGAAATGATTAGAAAGGGAGTAAATGAGATGTATATGTTCTCCTAAAAATCCAGAAAAGTCATAAGACAACAGCCTTACCTCCAAAAGTGAGAGAAATGGGTTGACAGAAAAATATTTGATTTTTTTAACTTTGAATTGTACTTCATCAGCTATATTATCTAACCACAAGAGTCAAAGTTGTCAGGAGTAATTATATGCTGTCTCATGTACGTGTAGTATTTTGACATCTGGGTAAACAACTTACTTTTTCCATGACTCTGAAGAGACAGTTGAATCTAGTCCATGGGGTTAATGGCTAAGCAAGGGTGAAACTGGAAATGAGCACAAGAGGGTACAGTCACTTAAGCTGCATAGCTCTGACAAAAGGCTGTTACATGCCTGGCTATTACAGGAATCATATATTTATGCCCATCAACTACATATCTTCACAAATAACACAGAACATAAACAGTTAAAAATGAAATGGAGAAATACATACGGACGATGTTGCCATATGCCTGAAATACACATAGATGATTGATGATTTTACTGCAGGCACAGGTACACAAACAATGCTCCATTAAACTGAATACACTTCCTATTTCCTGCTGGACATCACATGACAGGAACATGGCACGGCTAGGGGAAAATACAATCAAGAACCACTAGATGGTGCAAAAACTACACAACAATTTAACTACCATTTAACACAGTGATTCCCAACGTCGGTCCTCCAACATTGCGTATGCTGATTTTTATTCCAACCACAACTTCAATCCCAAAATCTTTACAAGCTGTTGATTGTTCATAATTGTTCACGCTTTTTCATGACTAGAGAGATAATTGGCCATTATAGCTATGCATTTCATGAAGAAAAAGCTCCTATGTTCACATTGTGTTCATGTGATTTTGCAGACAAATACACAAAAAGAGTAAGTTTTTATACCTGATCAAATCAAAGACTGGGGTGAATCTGTACACTCCTTAAATCATTGAACATATGATTAAGCTCTAGATTTTTTTCCTTATGCTTCATAACACAATGCAGGTTTGGCTCATTATAATTAGCTTTGTCTTTGAATTTTTCATTATCTACCAATTGGATAGTTTTTGTGGTTGTGTGTCCAGAATCACCATGGTCTTTTAGATGAGTTAAACATTTTACTTGTCTTTATGCAATTGCCTGCAATATGGCAAAATGTATGTGAAATATTATATGTGAAACATGCGATAATATTTTTTGCAAAATACTTATATTAATTCTTGATTTCATATTTTGTTGACATGTAAGAACAAAATTGTAATACAAAACAGCAATTAATATTCAGATATTGGAAGAGCCTACCACTCGTGTAAGTGGGACATGATGGCACCAAGAATTGCTACTGATCTCCCCCAAAGCCTGACCCTCCTTCTTCCTGCCACAAATATCTGTATGTCTGGGAAACAGCACAGAAATATGAAAGTTGTCATCAGCAATTTATGTTCTTGATTCATTTAGATTGCTTGACAAATATAGCCAGGCTGTTTCATTTTGATTGACCAGTCTTACAAAAACAAAAATAGTTTGACAACCGTGGTGCCTGTGGGTGTGTGTCGGCATGGTGGGGCAGCACAGAGACACAAAGGCATGAGAGTTGAAGTGAAAAGGGCGCACAGCCTGCTTTAATAAACAGAAATCAAACCACAAACACAGAACAGCAGTCAGGGAATAGCTCATGGTTAGAATTGTTCAATAACTAAAATGTCCAAAAAACTAAAGCAAGAAGGCGTTCAGCCAGAGGCAACTGTGGGCTGAGTACAGGGTTCAGCCCAGGGTACGGCACTCGTCAGCTCAGCTGGAGTCTGAAAATAGACAGCACAGCGTTCGATGCACCTCCTAGACTGGAGAAGGAGTTTCTCCCCGAGGTTTGGGAAGTGACGGCTTTTGACAGCTGGCAATCAACTCGGAGTAGCAGCAGCTGGTCTTGATAGGGATTCCGTGCAGGTGAGTATCCTTAGCACCAGCTTCTGGCTGTTGACTTAGTTTGATGTTAAGCTGTACCAAATCAAATAAGTGCCAGCCTCCAATCACCTCCAATCTCCATTAAGGAGCTGGTGCATTTTGTTGTGGGGATTTTATGGTATTTTATTGGAATGAAACATTATATGAAATGAAACATGTATACATGAAAATCCATTTGTACTCGAAATGAATTCAAATTTCAATGACCACAGCTGCTCAACCACTGTTAGAAGAACTTTTGTGAAAAGATTGTGCTGTTTTACACATTGTAAAATACAACCAGCAGTGCTGTTTAGGGCTATGCAACTAAATATTGGATTTAATTTATTTACTTTTGAGTTATTTCGTTAACTTACTATTGCAGAGCTGAAATTGGGTGACTCGACCCAAAAATACCTCTGTAAGAATTATAACACATATGCACATAAATGTCAAGATAGCTTAAGTATACGGCAAAAAAAATGTACTCTCATTTTTAAAATGAAATTAGTATTTTTTATGTGGGGGAAACACAATTATAGTAAATTGATCCTAAAAGGTGAAGTGTTCAATGAGGTTAACCTGTCACATATATGTTTTTTTAGAAAAAAAAAACCATAGAGAGGAAAAGCAACTGAAATACTTGAGTCAAGCAAAAATTAAGTAATTTAACACTCAGTGGTTAGTCTGATGGATTTCAGTAGTTTAAGGTATATTACTTATTCTACGAAGGTTGCCTCTTCATCCTAGCACTGTACTCTACACTATGACTATGTTAGAAAGAAAGCCAGAAGCTTGTGGTGAACATAAGCTTGGGGTTCGGCCGTGTACAGAAGGGTCATTTGTAAGTCAGGGGTATATTCTGTGAATCCACATGATGGTACAAACACCAACTCTTACTGTTATGGCTGGGCTATGTAGGTGAAAACCACCTTATGATAAGCTTCACAACTGCCTAGTGATCAGCTCTTCTGCCGAGGAGCACAGCTGTCTAAGATATGCACACCCTGGGCCTGAACGGAGTCTGCAGAGGGTACATGACTAAGACAGGGGCCCTAATGGTCAATGCTAACAAATCACCAAGGAAAATAACCAAGGAGGATGGGTTGCACATACTGGGATCTATTTTAACAGTACAAACTTATGATATTAAGTCAAAACAGTGTACATTACCTTGAGTAATTATTGCCATTTTTATTTCAAAAGTATGAGGTTCTTTTGACTGATGTGCAGTAGCGTCAAATGAATGACATAAATCCTGGGTTTCAAATAAATAGTGCATCAATTATTTCATAGAATATGATCATTTTATTGTGCCACTAGTTTGGACGGTCAGAATAGAGTCCACATTGTTCTATAAGTTTTTGTATCTCACATACAAACCCTTCTTGCGAGCACTGTTAAAGCACTAGTTATCACAGCTCTTGGGTACTCCATCCGGGAGATCAATGCAAAAGAAGATCCGTGATGCTCTGTCGCTCGTCAGTTGTATCTTTGTGTGGTCTGCTGTTGATGTCGCTGGTGCACTGGAGGGTTAGGATGGCCCACAGGACTCCCGTCTGCAGCATTGCAGACTCAAGGTGATGCCCATGTTTAAATGGGATATGCCGTGTCTGAAGACCAAAGAAAGAGACACACATTTCATCAAATCAAATTATGACCAATAATCAGTTCCCACTCCTGTAATGTTCGCTTTTTCTTTTTTACCCTCTGAAAGACGCTTTGTTTGAAAGAGACTGAGGGAAAGTTTTTTAAAATTTTTGCCAATTTAGAGACAAGAGACACATCAGGGATGGCAAAGTAACTGAAAATGCAAAGCATGTTTGCAGACAATTGTGTAAGTTGACACTTGATTTTTTTGATTCATGGAAATAAAAAAGGCTGGTTATAGCCAGCTAGCTAGCTAAGATTAGCTACACTATGTTTTTACCCTTCTTATTTCCAAACAACTAGTTCAACTTGCAAGATTGCTAAGTATAGCAACATATGTGAAGTTTTACTATTTTCGTGAGCTGAGGAGCTTGCTCCTCCCTTCACCTCTCCTGGCGCCACACTATATAAAGTAAATCATTCTTGATACTTTGTTTAACTTAGTGTTATTTACCATAATGTTTATTTATCATAAAGGGAGATCAGAGTTTTCTAAATTGGCAAAAATCTGAAAAACTTTCCTTGAGTCTCTTTCATAATATGAATATTATGAAACTCATATAATAATATGAGTCCCATAATACCAGTTTCATCAAGTCTGAAGAACTGATCACTGGACTCACCCGCCTCAGGTGGGAGAACGTTCCTAAGCTGCTCAATGACCTGCTGAAGCTGCAGAACTGTGTCCTCCTCACACTGCTCGTCGTCTTCCCCTGAGGATATGCAGCACAAACATCAAGGCCACAACCCTGTCACTGCATCTTGGTGGGTGTGTACTGGTGTATGGAGTGTGCGCAGGTCATGGGAAGAGGTCATATTTTGGCCTGTCATATGCTTGAGTCTCAACCAACAGCACCCTCACACATCTAATTTGATGGCAAAAATTAATGTGAAAATGCAAATCATTACATTTGGAAAATTGTCTTCACCTACATTCAAACTTGAATTTTTCAAGTTTTCATAACCAAGAGAACATAATGCTGTCACAATTTTATTTATAAATAAATAAATGCTCACATGATTCCCACCCTGAACACAGCAGAAACCTGTTACTTCCGACTTCGGAGGAGGAAGCTGTGGCAAGGGGTTCGTTCCAGCTCATGTGACAATTGGCTGCAATCACACACTGTCTATGCTGCAAGCACACCAACAATCACACACTGTCTATGCTGCAAGCACACCACCAATCACACACTGTCTATGCTGCAAGCACACCACCAGTCACACACTGCCTATGCTGCAAGCACACAACCAATCACACACTGCCTTTGCTGCAAGCACACCACCAATCACATACTGCCTATGCTGCAAGCACACCACCAATTACACACTGTCTATGCTGCAAGCACACCACCAATCACACACTGTCTATGCTGCAAGCACACCACCAATCACACACTGTCTATGCTGCAAGCACACCACCAATCACACACTGCCAATGCTGCAAGCACACAACCAATCACACACTGCCTATGCTGCAAGCACACCACCAATCACGCACTGTCTATGCTGCAAGTACACAACCAATGACACACTGCCTATGCTGCAAGCACACAACCAATCACGCACTGCCTATGCTGCAAGCACACCACCAATCACACACTGTCTATGCTGCCAGCACACCACCAATCACACACTGCCTATGCTGCAAGCACACCACCAATCACACACTGTCTATGCTGCAAGCACACCACCAATCACACTCTGTCTATGCTGCAAGTACACCACCAATCACACACTGTCTATGCTGCCAGCACACCACCAATCACACACTGCCTATGCTGCAAACACATCACAAATCACACACTGTCTATGCTGCAAGCACACCACCAATCACACACTGTCTATGCTGCAAGCACACCACCAATCGCACACTGCTTCCTCTCAATATAACTTTGTAAAAGTCTACCTGTGGCCTCTGTATCTGGGGTTGCTCGGCTGAGATGCTCCCCCCGATGGTCCCTCCCAGAAACCGGTGAGGACACCGATGACGGTGCAGAGTTTGTCTCTGATTCTCCTTTAGCCTGTAGATCAAGAACACTTTACTCCAAAAACATTTCCACTGGTGACCCAGGAATTTTTTTTTGTGACATTGTATCAAAAGTAGTGTCAACATACCATCTTCAGCAAAAATAGAATTTTAAGTATCACTTAAACTTTAGTCTTTATTAGCTAGGAATTCAAACTTTGGAGAATGCTCGCTAGGAGATTTCACATGAGAAAATCCGGGCATAAATTAATTCAGCAGTCCATAAGTGTTTGGATAGTGATTTTTTTGGCTCTGTAATAAGAGACATTCTTATACATAGTGGCTAAATTCTGAACAAATAAACATATTTGAATGCATCATATGAAATATTTGGTTGCAAATCTTAGTTTTGAGGCAACAATAACAACCTCCAGATGCAAGTGTCCACCTCGCCTGCATTCCAGTCTGACAAAATGCTCGCTTCTTCATGCTCCACCCCTTTGACTGGAGGGGAAAAATCCCCCCATAAAAAACAAGAGTGTAAGATGGCCACCACCAGAATGGTGATTCCATTCCAATTTAAGCTTGACTTTCCTCTTGATACATAGTAAAATTTGTTCATGCGTCTGTATACTGGGGTAAAGACACTAAGACAGGGTGCAGATTTTGCAAATGAGGCCAAATATATATTGTTGTAGTTGTTCCCCTAAAATCTGTGGTAACAATGTATAATAGGGATACAATTCCTACGCTGTACTGGAGTGCAGAGCCAAAACAACAAAAATGTGTCTCTGGCACAATACTTATGTACAGCACTGTGTATCTCTCCTTTCCTCTAACCAATTACCCCTCTTATCTTATTACCCCCTCTTATCTTAAGGATCTCTCCACCAGTGCGTTCACTTCCTGTCCCTCCTCCCATTTGCCCTTGTGTATTTACCTCTGCCTTACCTGCAGGAGCTCTCTGAGTCGAATCAGCTGGGACTCCAGCTGTTTATTGTGGTCCTCCACGATTTTCATGCGGGTCTCAATTCGAGTCTTGTGCTGTCTCAGCATTCGAGCCTCTGCCAGCAGTTCCTCATCCTGGGCACCTACGGACGCACCCTCTGCCAGCTGCGGACAGGCCGTTGCCTCCAAATGCTGCCACTTTAGCCTCCGGTACTCCCCCTGCAGGACCCTGATGGAACAACACCCGCTCAACTGACACGTGCTTCTAGCAACTCTTTCAACTGTGTTTCCCCTTTAGTTTCTGACTGAGTAAACGCATGCCCTTTAGTGAAAGACCTGCTTACACAAAGCTGCCAATCCCTGCAAGGAGTTTATCTGCAGCTGCCTGTTTTCAACAGATTTTAACTTTTGCAGCTGGCAGTCCACATCAAAAAATCAGAAGTACAAAAGATAGTGTGTGGAGATAACAAATTTTTCCCTGACAGAAATCCTTTTAACAGTGCAAATTATTTTAATGTTGCCAGAATTTGCAAAGCTTGGAAAAAAGATCAGGGGCCTTATTTATAAAACTTTGCATACTTTTGTGACTAAATAGTAACGTATGGCAAACCTGATCAACCTACCTACAAGTTTACATACACAAAAAAAAAATTTCTGATTCATAAAACTTGCTTATATTACACCACTCAATGTGCAACAGTTAACATAGCTTTTCAGGTGCTACACTTACGCCACACATACACATGTTTTGTATGATAAATCACAAATAATACTGCTACACTTACGCCACACATATGCATGTTTTGTATGATAAATCACAACTAATCCTACAATCGTTTCATTCTCCAATCTGGATTGATTCTGTGCCTGTGAGTAAAAGGCAGGTGTCTCCTTACCTATTCTCATTCTCCAGACGGACCAGCATCCTCTGCAACTCTTCTTTATCCTCACAGTTGATGTTGCCGAAGATATGCTGGCCAGTTTGGGGGTCCAGCTCCAGACCAGGGCTGGAGTGACGCAGGAGATACTGCTCTTCATCCCTAGGCCCCAGCAAAGGAGACAGTGGACTAAGAAGCACAATACTGTCTTGTTCAACCATCTGCCCCCATCATATGGTTCGTGTTATAGTTTCAGGTACAATTTCAAACATCATTCCAACAAGCTCAAGCAAAAACATTTGTGCATACACACTCTCACACATACAAGCAAACACACACACACACATATACAGTATATACATACATACATAAAGTCACGATACATTGTAATTTGTGTGTGGAACAGTGGAAAAACTCACAGGCTTTCATCAGGTGAGAGGCTGTCCGTGAAGAAGGAGCAATTCTGGTTCTCAATTTCAGCCAGTCTAGAAGAAGGATCACAGTAGGATTCAGCACCAAGGACAGTGACCTACTGCCTCTGTACAGCAGGGAAGTGACCCAAATCTTGATTTTGTATCAAGCCACATAATTTCTGTTAGAGCATTTAAAGAAGCCGATAGGAAATTGATACACAGGAAATCGATCAGCTGGCACTGACGACACTATTACACTGAAAGACACAACATCTACAAGATCTGTTGCTTGTATAAAAAACCTGAAAGGGGAGAGAGGCCTGCATAATGCAAAAGAAATCCCTCCTTCCCAGTGACCAAAACTCTGTTCTGTGGGGCCGCCATCTAGAGTGAAATCTGTTCATTTCCTCACCCGCCTGTACTCGACCTGGGATCCTACCCTATAGCTGTTCATATATCTCCTGAACAAAGTGCAATGTCAAAGCATGACATTTGCTTTCGTGTTCTGAGGTAGCAAGCTAGACAAAACAACCCAATGTTAACATCAGAACCATAGGCTACTGATAGCAGTCTTGGCCTTGGTGCTGCACAATAGAAATGTACAGTTGGGAAATGCACGATTGGACTGAATATTTCGGACAGGTCTGAAAATTATTAGAACATTGTTGAGCAAAAAGGGGCCATGGGGGACCTTGAGAATTATAATTGGATTGGAAATGTGTTCACACTTCCTGGGCTTCCAATTAGTAAAAACAAATAAATCTGAATTGAATTGGGCTGCATTCATTCTGATTACACCCAGTTATCCCGGGGGGCCATAACCACGGCTGAAACCTCACCATGTCTGCCAAGCTTTACTGTGGCAATAAATTTACAGCTGTGATGAATGAAACCAATGCCTGAAGCAAAAAAATATTTCTAGCCAGGAAAGACAGGCTTGGAATGGTACCCTAAAGGCGCACCGTCAGTATGTGGACACCCAAGTCTTTCAGAATCCACTGACCCTCACTGGTGCCACATCAGGGGACATCCATTTAAGGCCACATGCCGTCTCGGGGCATGGATTGTGATTGAATTGATCAGAATGCCTGCCACAGCGCTTTATTTAAGCCTTTGATTTGCTGGTCCACACACCTGGTTCCGAGGTCTAAAACCCTCTGAAACTGTGGCCCTGTTTGAGCTTGATAACCTTGGCATATTGAGGAAAAAGGCTCAAAGAAAGCACCTGAATCTTACCTGCTTGCAAAGTCCTCAATCCTGGAGTGAGTGTCGGCATGGGGCAGCTTGGGGGAGGAGCTGGGGCTGGCAGGGACACAAACAGAAACATCAATCAGACTTGACACGGCATTTAGCAACAGGCTGCTGTTCTCTGGTGGGACCTCCTTCCCCTGCACTTGTCAAATAGCCATTGTCATCCTGTCCTACCCGTGGTCCCACTGAGCTCTTTTCTGTCTCAGTGTGCTGCTGCAGGGGAAGACAACTGCCTTTAACTGCTTTAGAATATGTGTCAGAACTTTTTCCGCATTCTAAGTCTGAATTGGTTCTCACAGAGATGAAAATTGATTTCCTAACTGAATACCACATGTCTGTTCAGGTTGCAGACATATGGTAGTACTGCTTGACATAGAATTTTATTATACTGACATTCTATATAATGTGCCATGGCTGGCAGGTAACTGCTGTGTGTTAACAAGCCAGCAAAAAAAAAGTCACAGCAAGATAATAATTTCATTAAAAAATAAAATGTATGTATTGCTGTTCGTTCTGCATTATCAATGTAAGTTATTCATATGTACAAAGCATTCAGTAATCTTCTGTAATGGACCGTATAATCAAACTCAGTTTCATTTGAAAATGTATATCTGATTAACCTTACTCTGCATGAAACACAACTCACGTGTCTGTGCTCTCTGCCCCCAGGGCAGTCTGCACGGGGAGGTAGCCTCTCTGAGGGTGCTTGCTGAAGTACTGCTTAGACCGGAACTTGTTCTTCAGGGTCTTGGCAAAATCTCGCATCTTCTCCCCGGAAGTCGTCTACAAGGCAGTGAGGGAAAACAGGATTAAGAATGATGACACTGTAGCTTTCACTTTCACATAATGACAGTTCAAGATAAGAGGATATCAGGTATCGATACATTTCAGCTTGCATGGGTGAACGTCATGCACAGCTGTGTACAGCAACATTAGTTAACACTCAGTATCTGTACTTGAACTTTCTAATTCACTCATACAATCTAAATCGGTAAGCTATTCAACAGCTTTATGATACCTCATACTTTTTGAGATATTTTTGATTTCTGCAAAGCTTTATAAATGAGGCCCCAGGTCTCTGTGTGACTGTTTGACCTCCCCCACCCACATTCCTCGTTCCCCCAAAGACCCCGCAGTAAACAAAGCTCCATACCGGAGTGTGGTACTCCATTATGGGATAGTGCAGCTTCTTGCCCTTAGAGGTGCGTCCAGTCAAGAAGCAGGTCTGGCAGATATCTACATTGAACTGTTTAAGACTGCGATACCTGGACAGGGAAAGAACACAAAACATTTGCTAGTGATTAACATGGTTAAACGTGTCACAGAAACACTTTCATTTAAAATCAGAGAGATATGGAAGCACCAGCCGTACCACTGGGGCTGTTTTCTCATCCCTCCCCAAGGCTGTTTCCCACCATTCATCCAATCGAATAGTGCTCTCAACTTAAAAAAAATTGGACTCAGTTCTGCCACCATTTTAAGCTCTGTTCTGCATCCACACAGGCTCCAATTAGCAACAACCACTTAAATGGGAGGACAGGAGAAGGGTGGGAGGCAATCTGAGATAGCATCCATTCATCATCTACATGTTTGTGGTTCATCTTGAGGTAAAGGTGGTCCAAATGATCAATCTCAGTAAATCCAAACTGGACAAAATATGCCCTGGATCTGACCCAAAATGTCACCGCTGTGGTTATCCAAAAAGCCAGCATCACGCACACATTTTGGTGCTGCCCAATGCTCCAAGGATTTTGGTCCTCAGTCTTTGCCATATTATGGAGGGTTTATCATTGTTAGCTATATTTTGGGTACCATCTGAGTCTCTGCCTTGCACAGATAGTCAGACCAACATTATTGCCTTCACAACACTTTCGGCCAGAAGGAGGATATTATTAACTTGGAAGTCGCCAAACTCATCCTTATTTTATAAACAGCTAAAAGAAGCAATGTTTTTTTTTCAGCCTGGAAAACAATGATGATTTCTACAGGGTATGGCAACCACTTATTTACTATTTTAGCAGACTAAGAAAACAGACTGAGCTGGAGTGGAAGACTGAAAAAGAATATACTAAGACAAATACCTACGCAATACACTGAGCCAGAAACCTACACAAAAGACTGAGAAATGTAGATAGATTGATGAATAGATGAAGCTGAGCCATGAAGCCTGTTCCGTGTCAAACTTAGGAAGAGACTTTCTCCTTCTCCTTGGTTCCTGCATAATTAATTATATGATGAGAAAGTGCCGGAAGGTTTATTCAGGGGTTACTGAAAAAAATCAGATAAAAAAATCTGACAAAGGTTGTTGTTGTCATTTTCTATCAACATTTTAGTAATGCAATTAAGGATTAATCCTTAATAATAATCATTCAATTACACCAATTCAAAGTTATTTTTTATGTTATATGAGGGGTTTTAGAAATTCAAAGTTAATTGTATTTGGTATTCAGAGTGCTGGATGTTAAGAAAGGAAATTAATTCCTAGAACCCATTGATTCAGTGAATTGTTACTTTAATTGAATTCTCACTTTAATAACACATTATATTCTTCACAGTAACCCCAGCCTCACCTGAAGCCCCTGATAGGACACTGTTTACAGATTGAGCACTTGGCCTGGTGCTTGGCAGATTCTGCCGCAGCCACACGGTGCAGGACGGGCAGCCACACCAAGGACTGTGGCTCGAGGCTCATCCACTCCAGAAAGTGGGACACCTCAATGGCATGCTTCCCCGGAGCCTAAAGCCAGGGAGGTAGGCACAGAAGGACGGGGGAGAGAATAGGAGTGTATCCAAGACGCTGGGGAAATTGCACTTCTTGACTTCTTGAAGCAAGTATTGAAATGGATGTGAATTAATTATCCATGAGTGTAATGTAGAGGGGAAGACAAGAACAGGGAGGGTTTTAATCAAAAACAGCTTGAAGGGCCCTTATAGGCTGGTATGGAGAATCAAAAACAAATCTTGATTTAGTTAAAAATTTAAGATTAGCAAAGTATATGGGTAGTGCTGTTTAGTGTCAGTAAAACTTGGAAATTAATATCAAATATAAGTCACCCCTTACCTCTTAAACACAACAGAAACTCTATGACAATCCTATTGTATACAAAACTTATAATAAATTAGCCTCAATGAACCAGTCTCTTTGGACATTGAGTGATGAGTACAAACCTTGACTCTCATTTTTGACTCTACACATACTTCCATAGAGATGTATTGAGCCTGACCTTTAACTTGAGTAATGTTCATTCGACCTGAATACGTTAAATAACAAAAATCTACCAAAGAATTCTGTAGAGTTCGACATTTTCGTGGGAAGTAAGAGTAAGAAATGAGCACCGCATGACAGCATGGGTGAGAGTGCTGCAGGACGGCTCACCAGGCGGAAGCAGCTGTGTACACTGGGCTCCACATTGCTCCCCCCGAATGCCGCCACCTCACCCAGCTGGCGCGGGATCTGCAGGGCCTCCTGCAGTAGGAGGCTCAGGTGATGCTGATCTGTCAGCCCACTGGGCCCTGCCACTTGGCGGAACAGATCTGACACACACACACACACACACACACACAGGCATGCACGCATACATAGCACACATACACACATACAGGCATGCATGCATACACAACACACAAAAACATGCACACACACAGAACAAACAGTGTAAAAGGCAGTAACTTATAAGATGGAGGAAAGTTTAAATGACAATTATCCAAATACAGAATAAAGGTTGCCAAAAGATGAGGTTATTCAGACCATGTGAAAACATATTTTAAACACAGTGGCCCATTTTTTGGTGTTTGGAGAATTTTGTTGTGACAGCAGCTCAGCTTTCATATACTCACATTTGTATTTCTCTTGAACATCCACATTGCAAAGGCACACGAGCCCCATCTTTAAGGACAGGATCCGTATCTTCCCATTCCGACCACTACAAAAAAAAACTTGACGGGCTCTATCTTGACCATTCGAATTGTTAAAATTGTGTTGCTTTGTCACTGTGGACCTCTGGCCATCACACACTCTGGCACAGCTGGGACTTGAATGCCCAGTTGCAGGGGTCATGCAGAAAGCTGCATGTGTGGGAAGCAGGTATGAGACAGTGATGAAGCAACGATTTGCCCAGCTTCCCCGGGGAATGAGAGGGGTTAATTCAGTTCATTGGTCTACAGCTCATAGTTCATTGGTCTACTTGCTCCCTAGAGGCCACTTTTGGTTGGCCAGGCACCTGCAAGTGCACAAGACAAATACATGCTGACTTTGTCATCCTCCAATGGACAGCTGAGATCAAGGACAGGGGCTGGGGGTGGGAACAGGGAGAGAGCAGGGGCAGGCCTACCTGTCGTACACATTGAGCAGCCAGTTCAGACACATGTCGACGCAGAGCGGGATGTTGATGAGGACTCCTCGATCCTCCTCCAGGCGCTCGTACAGTCCGGTCAGCGCCCGGATGATGTCCAGCACGTCCATCATGTGCTCCCCATGCTGCAGGTCCTGCTCACGGAACACGTCCATCATACTGCCCAGGGTGAGCATGTCCACTGCTCCCACACACACACACACACACAGATGCAGGCACATCAGAACAAACAACACCTCATTCTGTTCTCACTAAATTTTAATAAAAGTGTGAGATTGAAAGGAGAACCTGTATTTTTTTGTGCTGAGTCAAGTTCAATAAGAAACACAAGTCTGGATACAGTCTTCATTCATGACACAAGACACATAGATCATTAGACCCAGAACCGGCCCCTCCAGGCATGAAAGGGGAGGAAGGACTTTATTTGCTTAGTTGAACCAATTATTGGACTTGTTTAGTCCAAACAACAATGCCCTCAGGCACTCTGTATATGTGTGCTGCAGCTTTGATCTAAGTCCTATTCAGATCAATTGCTTAAAATGCCAGCAGATTGACCCCATAAGGAGGAATTTGGTTTGTTGGGGGGGGGGGGGGATAAGGAGAAGAGGGTCTCCATACATACATCGCAAAGCCTTCTGCACCCGTCTCAGCTTCATTGCGGTCCGGTATGCTGAAAACTTGATGCTGTTCAGATCGGCTACGGAATGGAGGTGGAACAAGGACAGACAGACCAAACAGAGGAGATAAAGCAAATGAATGATTCTTCTTGTGTCAAGACACCCTTTACCTTTCCTCGCTAAGAGTGCATTGATAAAATTCTGATGTGTCATTGTTCTATGAATGTATTTGCTTCACCACCAGTCAGGGTAGATTTATTACACTTCAGAATATGATTCAATTATAGTCAATTAGATTCATGCTAATTTATGTCTGCAGTAAAGCAACCAGTGAAAGAATCAGAACAGAACTGCAGCCAACAGCTAGCAAAGCAGAGGTGAGAATCGTCTTACCCAGTGTTTGGTACAGTTCTGTCATTCTGGGGTGATCCCAGGAGGTTGTTTGAGTCTGATGGCTGGAGGTAGAAAGATTTTTCAATTTTATTTTTATTTTTTTATGCTTTGCGGTCAAGGTACGAATTATTAGCCCCAGCCAAGTGGTCCTCCATGCCTAGCTATGTATGGGACTTTTGGATCGTCATTAATGCTAATTCATAATTCTCATGATGGTGCACTCGTTTACAAACCATTAGTATTCATCATGTGAACATTTACAACAGCTTTCTGAAATTGCGAGTGTTTGTTGAAACTGATATAGCACACTAGTGTGAGCCCATCATACAAAAAAAAGGAAAAGAAAGTTACGATAAAAAATTAAAACATTCTTTAAAAGGCCTAACGTTAACAAGGCTTACTTTTCCCAATCACCCCAGGTAAACTGGATAACTTATGCCCCTGATAGCTTAATATCAGATTTTTAACACCTGGACTTACTTGATGTAGTATGGCACTTTGCTGGGGGAGGTGGAGCGCTGCCATGGAGTCTGTACAGAACCTGAAAGAGACAGCGGAGAGCAGAGTAAACAAACAACAATCCACCTATTTTGTCTGCTGTGAATACAATATCAGAGGTCTGACAGTCTTACGTCTACTGTAGATACGGAAGCATGTGATTGGCGGTGGTTTGATTAATAATTATGATATCGCTCTGTCCATATTGTAATAGTCCAGAACTGGTCGTCTCCTTGAACTCTTCATCCATTCCCAGCACTTCATCCTCCTAGATAAATGTTCAGTCTGTTTTTGAATTGGATCTGAAAATCCACCTTGATGAGCCCTTGATAGGAACCGCTGCAGATCAACTTATATACAACTGCTTAGAAAAAGATCTAAAATCCATAAGTTTATCTTCAGATACAGCTAAAGTGGAAGTAAAATTGGTGACAGTCCTGTGCAAACTCACCTCGAATGGAATACCATAGTCTAAGCTGTGACTCATGGCAAAACATATGCAATCCTCCGTAAAAGCAACATAAGCTGCTCTGGGTTGTCCTCTCACCCAAAAATAACGTAAATTATGATAGTGATAGAAATGATTCAGGCAGTAGAGAAATCTCACTGGATAGAAAATGCTGTGATCCAGGTCCAAAGTCCCTATAGGCATCCTGCAGTTGCTTCAGTCTCTCTTCAATGGAGCCCTGAAGAAAACAAACAAGTATGATCATTTGTGATATAAAGAAACAGCCAAAGACTAATACTCCGCACTGCACAAAGTAACACATTACTAAACACATGAATGGCTGTGTCATAGGGTGACCTGTGAAAAGGGAATGGAGAAGGGTAACAACTGTCTCACTGCCTAGCATAGCCTATTGTATTGCATTAATCATGAGCTCAGTTGATGAGAAATCTCCTTGAAGGCAGATACATGTTCTTTGTCTTTGAAACACTTCAGTGATTGCATCTAGGCTGCCAAATGCTGGGGAATTTTCTGTCATGTGCTCTGTTTTATTTTCCTACAAACCTTCTAATACATCATCACCCATGCCATTAACAGACCCCTAAACTGCCGCGTCAAACCAGCACCATCCAGCCTCACGACATGGGTATGTGCATGTGGCCTACTTTGAGAGAAAGTGAGCCCAGAACAGAGGCAGCCATTTTGTGTTTGCATGTCTGTTTTGGGTCTAGCTTACCTGCAACAGTTTCCACCTGTTGTTGAGGTGCTCCAAGGATCGGGCATTCTCCATTGACAGGTGAACGTTGGTGATGGCCAACTGGTGCGCCAGGTCATTGAGGTGCTTCATGCCCCCTTCCACCTGGGTTAGTTCCTCCTTGAACAGCTGGGTAGCGGAAGGGAAACAGTGACTAATTACATCCTAATGTCCACAGGGAAACCAGGGCCAGCACCTAGCCACAATGCCAACTGTACAAGCGTGGCCAGAGAAAGCAGCTCACTCAGAACTCAGTACCCAATCCTCACAGGGGCAATGCTTACATCATCCCACAGGATAAGGTCATGGTATAAACGTGGGGTCACAATTTAGCCCAGCTACTGATGATGTCATTCTAGGAGTTTGTGAGAAATAGGTGGCAGCTCAGTTCTTATGTGCATTGGTGTGAACAGAACAGCTGTCCTTTGTGTTTACATCAGCCAGATCGAACATGGAGGATGGATTCTCTTTTGTTTATATCCATTGCATATCCAAGTGATAAGTTAAAGTATGGCTTCTTTAAGCACTAAAAGATTTCATCTAATTGTGACATCAGTAATTTCTACATCTGAACTGACAAAAGCAATTTTATTAGCCTGAAATGGTAAATGATTTAAGAAGCATGATTTTTCCTGCTTTGCTGTTGTAAAGTGAAGAAGACAGAAAATCAGCCCTGCTGCTGGAAGTGTATTTGAAGTTGGGATATGGAGCTGTAATGTTGTTTATCAGGTACCTTTGTGGCATCGATGTGGTCCTGCAGTGAGTCAATGAAGAGATCTCCAACAGGCTCCCAGGTGTCTCTCACGCCCTCGGCCTGGTCCAGTGCCAGGCCCAGCTCGCCCATGACTCCCTGTACCTCCATGAGCCTCTCCAGTGTGCATTCCATGTGCCGATGCCAGTCTACGCAGCGTGAGGTTAGCTTCTCCCACCGGTCACTGGCCACATTTGCCTGCTTCCACACCGAGCGGCTGATGTAATGGATCCGTTTCCGTGGTGACACATCTGAGGGAGGTGTAGGATGGGTCAGAGATGGTACTGATTCCACTAGGTAGTCACTGATTGTGCTGGACACTCTGGACATCTCAAAAAGGACTAGCAATCTTGTCAATTAATATGGCAACATGTTCACCATTTAAGGGACAGAACCAGAGTTTTTAATTTGGAACTTTTCATCTCAAGCACACAAGGTGCAGATATTTTCATTGGCTGAAAATTTTAGGATTTTCTTGCTCTGTGTGCTTGACTGTGAATTTCAAATGTAAATTGATGCAACCAGGGTGTTTGTATTCAGAGTGTGTTTGAAAGCTGACCTTTGCCATCACTTAGCGTCTCCTCTGTTTCAGGGAAAGGGTGCTGTGACAGAAAGTCCTGGGCAGACTCCAGCACAGAATAGATGAAGGGACCCCTGGACCTCACATCCTCCACAAAAGCCTGTCCACATAAAATTCAGTCTTAGTGTTACATTTCATGCATAACATGCCAATTTCCCCCATGTTCTGAACACCAATGGAGGAAAAAAAAGAAATTTGAGGACCTTCTCACTAACATAAGACAAATCAGGCAACCATTAAATCCTCAATAGATGTCTACTCCAAAAAAGGTTTTTTTGAAATGTAATTAAAATTCTCAGCTGAATTTGCTTGAGGTTTGGTACGTTCTTGAGCGACTGGTGAGCTGAAAATAGTTAAATTGTATTTGCTTACACCATAATTTTTCTTTAGTTACAACATAAGTGGCAACAGTTTCTAAAGTTGTAGGCTCAGAGAAGAAGTTTGCGTGTTTAGGTTGTATGCTAGGTTAGTCCAAGTGGTGACCATTTCCCGGGGTCGGCAGTGATTGCAAGCTGGCTTCAATCGGTTCCTTGAGTGAATTCATTGAGGAGAGTGGTGTTTGGGTGGAATATGTTGAGGGGTTGGAACACTTCATCTTGGGGAATGACATAGCGGAAATGAAAAAGAAACTTCCAGCCCTGTGTGGAACTAAAACCTTCAAACAGATACAGAATTTAGCTACACTGCTGAAACCAGGGGACATTGCTATCAATGAACTGGTAATGTTGGTTAAAAAAAAATCATCACAATCCTAAACATTCCGTTAATGTGAAGCATTGCAAAACTTGTGTTTCTGTGGCTGCATCTATGCCAGGGCTACGTCAGGTCTCTGAGCACTGTTAATTTGTTGGGGTTTTGAAGGACATGCTGTGCGATAGATTAGTCTGTGGCATAAATGATGTTGGCATCCAGCGCAGGTTGTTTTTCAGAAGGGCATTAGAGATTGTGCTAGCTAAAGAAACAGCAGCTAATATAAACAAAATTACATTATTGCCTATTTTTTCTGCATGAATTTCTGCAGAGATGCAGAGACACTTCAGAGAAACTAACAATCTGCCTGGGTGTAACAGGTGGCTTCTCAGGGCAATGGGAGATGATACTCAGATTTGCTTATCCACGGTTACATATGCATAGGTAATTAAATCATGGAATCCTTTTGATATGTGTGTCTGCAGTTTTACTCCATATAGCCAGCAAAAAATGCATTTCAACATGCACCATTCACAACAAACCATGCCTTCAAAAAGCCATAAAGCATAAAAAACATGTTTGGGTTAAAAGGGTAATAAACAAAATATATGCAATATAAACATCAAAGATTTATATTTTGAATTTTTGCTTCATTCATTCATGCTTGTGTTAACCATCAAACCCGTTTCACTGTAGGCCTACCTGATGTAATTGACTCTGCTGCTGGACTGTTACAACATCGCCCCCTATGGGCAGTTGCTCTGACAGCTCCTCATCCTTCAGTGTTAGCCAGTCGACAATCTCCTGCAGGGAGAGCTGCAGCTTCCCACTGCTGTCTGAGAAGGCCTCCAGCCTCGCCCTACAGACAGACACCAAAGCTTGAGTCACTCTCGGTCAGGCCAATCCACCCTGATCTGGACATATGCACACTAATCAAACAATCAAAACAGTTGGGTGATTCACATACTCAAACGGCACAGTTTGAGTATGTGACATGAAAGCTTATGACTGGCAGCTGAATCTTAATTCCAGTTACAATTTGATTCAGCTGCAAAAAGAAAGATAACGTCAAAGTACTCACGTCACTTTTTCCCACTAAATCTTTAAGTTATAATGAACGGCCCCCACAGGCTAAGGAGGAAGTGATGCATAAATCTTCTAATTCATGTGGAAATGTGGACAAATTTTTTACGCCACCAGCATCAAGAAAACATATGACTATTGATGGACAAAATGTTGGTGATAACCAAAACTTTGGTAGTGGGAAATATCTGTTGGCACACCAGCTAATTTATTACAAACCGGTACAAGATGTGTGTACGCTATTGGAGGTTTGGACTTTGCCCTGGTGTAGTGGACTCTTCTTTACATGTATTTTCGGGAGTGTCCAAAGACCTCTACATTCTGTCAACATTTTTTATACAGCCCGCACACTATCTTGAAGATTTACAGTGCCCCTTTCTCCCCAAATCTTATTGCTACATGATGAAAAAAGATTGACCATGAATTGATTTTCTAAGGATTCTCCCAGCTGTGGCCAACTTCTCTGTTTTCAGCCAGCAACAACACAGCAAAGGCAGCTTCTCATATTCCACTTCCCCTTCGTCTTCATGGGTCCAAATGCAGCAAACAATGCCAGTGGTGACGAGCCAGTAAAAAGGGAACGTGATTCATTCGTGAATTTTAAGGTAAACCAGTTTCTGCTGTATTTGTTAATTGCTGTATTTGTTTTATTTTCTATGCATTCGGAAGAGTGTAGTGTGCAATAAAGGCTTAAAGAATATTATGTATTTGTAGCTATGACTAAGGTCCCCCGAACCTTTTTCCCACAGTTAACTTCACCAACTACTGTGTTTTTTAGGAACATAACCCCCCTAACTGGTGGGTGTATTACTGTACTGTCAGCGGCAAATTCTTTTCATATCAAGCCCCTCTCCTGAAGTGCAGTGGGAAACATTTACCCACTGCACTTCAGGGAGCAGACTCTCTCTCTTTGTGAACTTAAATTTAGACATACCCTTTTTTTTACTCCAATACCCAATACTGCCATAAATGGAATCAAAATAAAATGCCAAAAGCATGCTGTTATATCAAGGCCTGCCTACGTAGTCAAACATCCTCATCTATTGTATTTTTTGAGAATTTTAGCAGAGCTCCTTGGAATAGATAAGGCCAGTCCATAAACCCATAGATGTGTCTCAACCGTTTCTCCCAGTGAAAACACACTGTCTGCCCGCCCAAGTGCGTGGGCGTGCTGTGGGTGCATGTGCAGGGCTTTGGCTCTGGAATCACACCATTGTGACCTTTGCCCCCTGAGTCATAAATAAGAATGAAGCTCTGTGAGACAACAGAGGGGGCTCTGAAGTTGAGGCCCCCACATAGCTGCGCAGTACAGGGGGAAATCTTTAGGAATCTCAGCAATTCCTCCTTCACATGCCCAGAATGCTGGCCCTTCTGCATTCTGAGAATTCTGTCCTCCCAGCAGCCGCCCTGCAGGCATTCTCCCTGGCATGGAGTCTCAGTCATGGGGATCACTGGCTATTTTGAGAACTTAGGAAATAATGAAGTGATAACTGTAGAGGGGAACCTGGTTGAGAGTGAGGTTGTCACTCAGCAGGGGCAGAGAAAACAACACACTTCCATCTATTGATTTGGGAAATAGTTTTTTGTTGGTAGGGGAGAGTGGGGTAGGTGGAGCCAAAATGGTAAACTGATCCACACCCTGCATCATGATTGTGTTTTTGACCAAATAAACAGTGACAATGCACATTTTTTTTTTTTTTTTTTGTGGTGTTTGTTGTAAGGAGTCACACTTGCAAAACTCTGAAATGGATGTTTGTTGCTGGACTAGGTTTGTTTGTTCAAACGTTTTTATTCAAAAATGTGTTTTTCTAAATGTGAATTTTTCTTTTTTTTAAGGTTTCTAATTGTCTTGGTGTGTTATTAATCCAAAGTAACACAAAATAATAATTTGCATGAGGTTAGTTATTATTATTAAAAATTGCTTATGGGTAAAGTGAACCAAAAGGCCCATGGTTCAGCTTAACTCAATCAATCAATAAATGATTGTCATAGTCGAACATTAGTTCAAGGGGGGGATGTCCTTATGCATAAAACTCAAATGCAACGTCTAAAGAGAATGGACGAATGAGCTTAGTTAAACATGGTGTGATTCAGGTGTAACAGGCTATAAACCAATCAGTGTCATTTTCATTGCCTTTACAAATGGATAAGGTTTGTGCCTTGGCTTATTGCTATTTTACTGGTGCTGTGCCTTAAGTGGACGAAACAGTACATTGTGTATGTAACAGGTGAGGTGTATGTATGCTGTGTTCCTGCCTAGGCACTCACCACTATCTATAAGACGTTGCACCCTGAAGATAACATGCCCATGTGGGTGCAACAACTTATGATATTTAGAGGGTGGAGGTGCAATGTGCTAAAATATGGCATAACGCCTGTTGCGCAAAGTGCAAAATAGGGCCCTTTAGGTTTTTCACATAACAAAGTTTAAGTCATCATGCTATGCAGTTCCCTGGGCATACTTCTGTGAACTGGCAGTAGAACTGGAAAAAACAATAATACTCCGGCTCCTGAAAACTTGGAGAAATTGAAAAATGGGCTAGCAGATCGGGTGCGCATTACAGTTAGGAAAGATTTAGACTTTCAGGACTGTATGATCGATAATCATTAAGGGGAGAAGTACGGTGCGAGTGTAGATGGTATTGAGCAACTGAAAGAGTACAGTAGCCTGTAACCATCACCCTGGTTCCATAGTACGTCACTACAGAAATGGGGGTACATTAAAGTAGGGTCCTTTCTGGCTACTTTCCTATAAAACTCAATGGGACAGAGCAAGGCAGGGGCCCACCTCTGGGTTATATTTATGGTGATGCATAGTGGCACCTGGTCTACTGTGTTCTGGACTTGCTCCAGGGATAAATGACATGACCGCATTCTCTGTTCTAAAAGGAAAGGAGGGCATTCAGAAGTGGTCCAAAATGATATCGCTAAACAAAATAGTGTTGGTTTAATTTAAGTAATCACCGTCAAATTACAAAAAAAGCACCAACATTCCCTTCCTTAAAGTAACAACTGTAATTGTCAAGCTAAGCAGTTACTGGCTCCTTAGCTGTCAATATCCAGGTTTCAATATCAGACTTCCTCATGAATAGAGTAGTTTTTATTAGATTAAGTGAGTACCATACTTGATGCTTTTACTGTAACCCTGTTCCCACCCCTCTCACTCAGTCCATGGGTCCTTCTTCTTACCTGATGTTGTGGGACTTTCGTTTGATTTCGCTCCAGCAGAAGTTCATCTCTCCCTCCACGTGCTCTCTACCCTGTCTGATGCCTTTTCTTTCCAATTCCTGCACTTCAGGGTCCGCCGTCTGCTGCCTGAGTACACAGTGACATCTTGGCCATGAGGGATGGCTGGGAACTGCTGAGCACATGCAGAAATGCATGCAAGCATACAAAGTCAACAGCCGGTCAAATTCCAATCACACAATTTATCACAGAGAAATGACAGTCTTTGCTCCCTCAAAAGGGGAACAAGGGTGGACATCCTTGAAAAAGGTGTCTTTTTCGTGGTCTGAACTTTAAATTATGAGAGCACATACAGTAGACACAATCATCCCGATAACTGAGCACTTTTGCTCAATTCATCTGTCTGGTCGGTAAGTAGGTTGAGATAAGCTATCTCCTTCCAACACACCATATTACCAGGAATGGTTTAAAATGGGAAGCATTTGTACAGCAATCAACATATATCACAATAGTATGTTTGCTCTTAATGGGTAGTTTGTGAATTCCCAGTGCAGTTACTGTTTAAAACCTTATAACTTCTTCTTCACTCTACACACTGATCCAAGTGTTACAGTCTGAACTCTGAAAAATCAATACTCTTCAACTTACTTTCTCTCGCAGATGTGACAAAATCCACTTTCTTTGTAGCAATCAATCCTGGGAATGGAAAAGGAGATAGACTGACATCAGCATGCCATACAGAAAAACTACACCATAATATATATTTTCTACACTAAAAAAAAAGTATAGAAAGCTACATTGAAGCAAATGGCTCAAAAGCCAAACACATACATGTCCATTAATTCTTAGTTTTTGTCAACTGCAGAATAATAAAAACAGAAATTCTTCACTGGGTGAAATGAGGAACAGATGGATTCCCACAGCACAAGATTAGACAGGACCTGGTAAGCCAAGCTAAAGCTGTTGCATTGCTTCTTCACTCAAGAACAAAACAAAACAGACATAGCTACTACCCCAAAGGGCGACAGTCCTCCACAGCTTTGCTCAGATCTTAAACCAAGTTACAGCTCCCCCTGCTCTCAAAAACCTCCAATCACGCAAATGTCACAAATTAAATTGAGAATTACATAGTACTTCACCTGAGATGTTGTATATCTATCACAGAGACACAGCTGACATGAGTCAAGAACCATAAGTGTTGAATCCCCTTGTGCTTCATCTAATTTTTCATGGGACCAACATCTATGGCCAGCTGGTATAGCCCATGTGGGAGAAGAATCCAAGCATTTTCACAATCGCAGCACAGCCACCATTTCCCGACAACAGACATAAATATTTATTCCAGATCCAAATCTCTTAAGCCTAACTAGATTACTCCATGGTGTGATATCTCCATTCACACGTGGCTCTCAAACACTGAATTCGATCATTGACTCCCACAAAGGATTAATCAAAATGAAGCATATCCCAATAAAGTGTTCTCTAGAAATAGTCTCTTGCATGGAAGATGGACCAGCAACAGGCACTTACCTTTGTCTCAAGGCCACCACTGTTTGCTGTGTAGATATAATAATTTCTGTGTTATTATAAACTGGGCTACTCTGACAACTCTTACCATCTGCTAAGCATGTTGGCAAAGGCTGTGCTTGTTTACTCTCTTTGGTGGGAGGGAATCCAGGAGGGGGGACAGACATGGATGACTCCCCTTCAATGACCACATTGTCCTCAGCATTCCACAGCACACCAACCTGCCTGACAAGCAGGGCAGCCCAACTCCTACGGTCTCTGGGAAAGGTCATTACCCAATCAGTAAAGTAACATGAAAAGCAAAACCACAAAAAAAAAATGAAAAGTCAAACATAGTCAATCAGAAAGCATGCATTAAGATCTGAGCTAAGGGTATGCTTGCACTGACCAGTCAATGGCTTGCTAGCTAGAGGCCTGTTGGTGGGTAGCCATACTGCAGCCTCTGGGAGCATTCTCGAGTTTCTCCAGAGATATGACTGTGAGCAGCTGCCAAGATTTGGCCAAAAGTATCTTATTTTTACATCTAAAGGAAATGCTCAGGGGTCAACTATAAGGTGAATGTTCACAATCTCAACATGTTCTCTAATTGGCTCCAACATGAACCATGACCACTGGATCCTCCCCCTGCTCTGGCCGGGAGCTTGTCCACATGTTCCAGGAGGTCTCCCACCTGTGCACCAGCCAGGCAACAGACCATGTGAGACTTTTCTCATTTTTTTTCACTCTCTTTCCGTTGTTGTCAAATCTTTAGATCATATTCTAGGAGTTCTATGGAGCTTGCTGTTGAAATGTCGGCTCATAAAATCCTTCATAGAACATCTTGTCCTCTCATTAAATCTGAGTAGTAGCCTGAACTTAAATTATCAAAATGACAAACCCCTGCAAGCACTCAACTTGAAGAGCACTTTGCCGTTTTAAAACTCTTCAGTTTTTTTCTTATATGTATTTTTCTTATATATTTCACCATCCATGGAGGCGACTGTGTTTCAATCATCGCATGAAAGTGTCACTCTAATTAATGTAAATACAAAATTATGTATTTATGCATAATTAAGATATCAATTCCATGTAATTCATTAGAGCAGTCATGATGCTTGCAGAATAGCCATGAGACATACGCCTCTTAATTTAGCCAAATCACAGTTGATCGGACTTGAAACTGGCCAATCATGCTGATGATCTATCGGTGATCGGACTGATCACAAAAAAAATCCACATTGTGCATCCCTAACAGTTATAGGTAAGGAAAAGTAGACAAGAATCAGGATATCCTGAAAGCTAATGCTGATGAACGGTAAAAACATAGTAAAGAAGCAAACTGGCTGGCTACCTAAACTACCCCACCAATGTGTGTCAACAGCTACGCTTGTTTGACAAAGATAAAAGTGGAAAATTTCTTCTTTGTTCCCTAATGGCAACAAAAGTTTCAACCTCAGGAGCAGATCAAATGTACTTCATGTAACAGCTGGGTTAAGACTCACCCCAATTTTTATTTTTATCCGAATAAATGTATGAGCGCAAAGATAGCACACAAGACAGAACACAGCAGAAACTCCTCAGGCAACTGAGCAGAGAGCAGCAGAGACATATATATACTGTGCCAGGTGATACACTGTGAAAAGAAATCTCCTCTCCTACAGAAAGGGTCTGTAATATAACAAATAGTGAATTCTGTCATGTCTAAACTCTTTGGTTGACCTGACAAATAACCACTAGGCCTACATAAATAATGTATTTGGCACAATTAAGAAACGCACTTTGCAAATCCAAACAAACATGAACAAGGACATTGTAATAAACACAAACTTAGAATGATCTAGAATGATCTTCCTTGCCCTGTATGATTCAGGATTGGTCTTCCAAACTGTAAATTGCAGGGTACAGCTTCTATATGGCTAACTGTGAAAGGGATGTGGGTGCCCTGCACTCCCAGTGCCAGTCAATGATTTTCTCAAGAGATGGTTTGGGATTTTCTTCTCCCAACAGAAATATGCAGGGTGGCTAAGCTGTCTGTAGTCACATTCAACGAACACCCTAGTTCTTTGGAAGATTAATGAGGTGAGTTTTAGTCAGAATATATTATGTCCAAAACCATCTGCAGCCCAGCAGCAGATTGGTGTGGTTTGGTATGAAGAGCTTTTGTATGATTCTTCTTTATTGGCTTAATTTCTTCTCCTGTATTAATTACTTTAGCTTTTTCTTTTGTCTTTGATTCAACCCATTGTAAGGCCCTCATTCATCTTTCATGGACTGTTGGTGGAACCAACATACAGTTGGTCAGTTCGGCAAATAATAACCCCAATAATGTAATAGCAACATTCAAAGTAACATTATAATCAAACAAACTGACATATACATTCACAGGAAACCAGAGGCTGAAGTAATGATCTCAGCATCTGGCACTGAAGGGCTGAGTGACTGACTATCACACAAAGGAATAGATAAATAATAAGCATCAGTATAACACTACGGATTTTAAACTGACTTAAGTCTTGCTACTTTTCCCTCAGTGTCGATTACAACTTTATTTTTTTTGGAATTTTTTCAAAGGGGAGGCAGACAGACAGAACCTGCAAAGAAAATGGCTCTAAACAAAGGCAATTCCATTTACAGAACAATGTTTAAACAATGTTTAAAGAACAATCAGCTGCACAAATCCAAATGAACACATGTATCTATGACCAGACCCTGGCTTAAACAATGAGATGAAAACACCTTGACCCATAATCCCTTTCCAACTTACTATCAGTGGCACAATGCAAGCTCGCAGAATTGCTGTCACATAGTGGTGGCTCCATTCTGAAGGAGAAGCAAAATCCTTGGCACGCAGACAATTTTTTTCCCTCATGTGGACATCTGAGATAAAAAAGATTGGAATATCAATCCAACTTTGTCTACAAATTACCGTTCTTCATACAGAGCCCGATTTTCTCTGCATCCTGGATTAAAGCCATTCCCTGATAGTTAAAAATACAGTACAGATGTAGATCATGTGGCAGAATCCATGGAAAATGGTAAAAATGTCTAAATAAAACTGTCTCCAATGTAAAAATGCCAGTCCTGCTGAGGCGATCTGAATGCTTGCTCACCAACTTGGATTTAATTTTCTGCAATTTCATGGATACAAATCGGTGTGTGCATGAGCAAACATACACACAAAGGCACACAAGCATGCACGCAGCAAAATCTTACCATAGGCGCAATACACACTGAGACCGATGCGCACATGCATAAATCCAAAAAAAAATTATAAATAAAGACCAAGCAGTCATCCAGAGGCAAAGCAGGGCAGAGACACTGTTGCAAATGAAAGAGCAGCCAGGGGCAAGAGTGCACTGCTGACGAGACTGCCAGTTTAGCTTATCCTCAGCCCTGCTCCGCTCCACTACACTTACAGAATATACACATGCATAACGACCTCCAACACTTCCAGGAGGAGGATAAGAGGTATGGCAAAGAACGGAGGAGACTCATCCTTAACCCTTCTCCACTCCACTACACACTAATAATACATATATACATGTGTAATATAGAATACACACATGCATAAGGACCTCATTGGGGAGGGGGGGGGGGAGGTGAAAGGTTTTTTTTCCCACTCTCTAGAAGGCAAATTCAGTTGCTGTCTGTGTGATGCTGATCTTCTTGAGCACAAGCTTCAAAGACTGACTGACAGCGTGGGTAATCCTGGGAGAAGGGGGGCATTCATGCCTGGCTAGTCAATATTTTCCTTGATGGGTCGACTGAGACTTCCCATGGCTCATGTCATGTAACTGACAACCCCTATGTAATCATTTCTGCACTGGGGATGGACTACAGTATGAAGATCTTCCAACCAGTCTAATGTCCCTTGTTAGAAAAATATCAGATTTGAGTTTTCAGGCTCTCCTTACAATGTCTATCCAGATATATAATGCTTGGATGAGTACTTTTTTTTCTTTCTTCCTTGGCATTCTGAAAATGGGAAGAAGTAAACACTACTACAGTTCTTGTAGCCATTTACTCAAGCACTGGGTGAGTTATAACCACATTAGAGCATACATAGCGAATTTGAATATGATTTAGGCTGCGAGTGTGTGAGGCATGGCTCTTTGTGCAAACTCCTTAGAGCTCAGAAAAACCTAACCTTTTCAATTATTGCATTAGCAGGCTCTAATGGTGGGATGAGTACTCAGACAAAAACAGTATCTATTACAGATATTTGGTTCTATACAGATGCAACTATTATAGGATCCTTGGGAATTGCTTTATTGTGTGCATAAAGTGACTCGTAAACTGCCAACTGAATTGACAAGCTGTCTAAGACACTGAGTCCACCAAAGCATTGCTTTTCTTCAGCCAGCCAATGTTTCTCATTGTTTGCAAAGCAGGCAGCAAACAATGATCTGGTGACTAACAACTATGGAGTGCAGGGAGTGACAAACAATGTCTGTTATGTTTTTTTAGCATTCTATTGATTATGACAGCAGGCCTAATATGCACTTGGTCTTCTGCACGTCGCGAAAAACAGCTCCGATCCGCTAAGGCACAGACTCTACAAGACTTCTGAAGGTGTCCTGTGCTTAAGTCCTGTAAGCTGTGAGGTGGAGCTGCGGTGGATTTTACTTGTTGTTCCGGCACAGCCCACTGATGCTTGATCGGATTGAGACCTGGGGAATTTGGGGGCTAGGGCAACACCTTAAACTCTTTGTCATGTCCCTCAAACCAAACTATGGCAGGGCGGATAATCCTGCTGTTACGGTGTTTGAGTGCTGCTCACAGCTTGGGGAACACGCCCTCTGAGCTGCTAACAATTTTTAAGGTTTATCAGGTCCTCTCTTTATTCAAAGATTACCAAGATTGACTGATTTATTTTCTCCAGCAGCAAACAGGTGGGTGAAATGACTTCTTTAGAAAATGCCATGTCAAATTGATGTGTGTGTTTGTATCTGTGTGTTACACTCACCCTCAATAAGCTGGATCACTTTTTTCTATCACTTTTTTCACCAAAGACCAGTAACAGCACCATCTAGTGGCCACAATACTGTACCATCACATGAATTACTGGGATATAAGATATTATGAGAAACAATATTCCAGTCGAAAGCTTCATACATCTTCTCCCATGTACTAACTGACATTGTATATTGCCCAAAAGGGTGGGATTGGTGTGGAGTTTCTGCAGTCAATGGTTTTATTTTTGACCATTTATCTTGATTTACTATGTCTGAAACATCAACAAGCTGAAGTTTGGTCCAAATCAAATGTTGGAAATTACATTTACTGAATGTTATATGAATCATATGAAAAAAAAATAGTTCAGTTTGGGTACTGTCAATTATCTTAATTTCTTGGCCACTAAATCATTTTTCTAGGAAATTATGTTGCAGGAGTGCTTACTATATTCATTTCTAAATACAGAATCAATTTCAGAACAATCTGAGATGGTGGGTGTTGAAATCCACTTTTCTGTGTTCATTTGACATAGAATGTATGGAATGCCATTTTAGTCAAAATTAAGCAAATAAAGATTTCAATGAATTGTGAAAAATTCAATAAATAAATAATCAGTTCTTTGTTATAAAATAGTATTTTATAAAACAAAAAAACACCAAATATAATTTTGTTTATTTAATAACTGGGATATTCCCGAACAGTTGCCAATCTCCCGTTGGCAGGTGCCAGTCGCCAAGGTACCGAGGATGGAAAGCACTTGAACATGTGCTGGTATTGACCTTGACTGGTTTGTGGCTCTTCTGAGTGTTTGGCTCTAATCTGTTGCAGAGACTCAGAAGGAGAGGTCTGGGAAGTCGGAATCTATTCATGAGCCAATCATCACTCTCCACAAACAGATCGGCCCGGTCTTTGAGGATGTGTTCTCTTCGAAGCGCACCATGCACCAAATCTTCTGATAAAGCGAGGTCAGCCATCGCAACGGTTTCTGCTCCTTATTTATAGCAAGCGTCGTTTGTGTTTTATGGAATTCATGTAAAGTACCAATGAAGAATTAATTTAATTAATCAGGATTACACAAATGAGGCATAATCCAACAGTGATTTTATAGGCTATAACAATTTGAACCATTATAATATTATTTATAATTTATTTATAATATATTACTACCAAATAATTTGCTACTCATTTTTAATCCAAATGAGTGAATGGAATAATAACAGGAAAACAGGCTTGCCAGCCGTGTTTTTCCATTTACGCACACAATACGAAGAGTTTAGAGCACTTGTGAAATCTTTTTGGATCCTATGAACAAAACTGATATATGAAAACGCTGATAAATCCCACAAATGCATTGTAAATGCATTTACGAAAGATTTATAATCAAATTAATTCGACTCACATTTGATAAATGAGGCCCAATGTGTTTAGTGAATTAATGATACGAAGATGAATTTAGTGTTAAATATAAAGCTAGTAAATGGCTGTTAGGGACAGCTATTGGATTCATCATATCCCTGAATAAACAGAGCATGATTCCTTTTATGTAATCCTAACAAGATCTTGTGTGGATACTTCAAAATCATAGGATCCTTAAGGATAATTTACCAGAATCATCTATCAAGCATGATTCTACAAGAACCAAAACTAGATCTTAAAAGATGACAGCAATCCTAATAACTATCCCACCCAATCCAAATTTCAAACTTCAGATCTCATGCAGGATCCTGTGCCTTCATAAGATTTCATTTGGATTCTGAATCCCAGGATATTGGAGAGAGAATCCTACCTATAGCCAGGACTTTGCTGAACGTCCTGTTCCTATTTACGATCCTTGGAGAATCTTTTAGGATCCTTTGGGATCCTCTGATTTTTTTTTCCTGGGAAAGTTCTGAAACATAGATTTACAACTCCTTTGTTCCTCAAAGAATGTAAGGCTTTCCTTCCTGAAGAATGGTTAAATATTTCTATAAAAGTTGTAGAAAAGCATTCCAAGGGGGACTGAAATTTTCCTTGTCATTAATGAATATATTTATCAATATACATTATTGGTTACTTCCATGATATTGCTTATCCCCTGTACAGAACCTTTGTATAATGTGGTGGTATTTCGCACGTTAATGGTAATGTTTATTCCAGGTATTACTATCACAAGGTGTTGTAGTACTGTTATGTAATTACTCACTCTATTACTGTAATTACTCTTCTTATTAAACTATTATAATCATGAATTTCAGTAATAAATCAATTTCATTCCATTAGTAGGTAAAAAACAAAATCCCCAAAAATTGTCTTTATTTCTCTCATTTCATTTTCAAAGACCCAACAAGCATACATTGGGCTCAGCAATAAGTTTTATCAGTGCTTGTACATTAATTTTATGCAAAAGGGAGTGTTGTGTAGTAAATAGTTTCAGTTTTATGGTCCATAAGACTATCTTTGTACATTATTTTACCTGAGGTACCTCATCATCTTTCAATGACATATTGCAAAATGTACTTTTACACATGCCTTTCATGTAATGCTATATCAGTAAAAACATTTACACATTTTGCTCTGGTAAAAAAATTTAGTTCAATGATTTCCCATAATCAGCATTTAATCTGAGCCCTTTCATCCACTTTTGGCTACATTCTGTACCATCCATACCAAGTGAAAGAGGGATAGGGTTAGTTGACAAAACCATATTTGGTTATTCATTAGGACATAGAATCAAGACTACACTGCAAATCTTTGAAAATCCATCACTCAAATTCATAACAAGGACAATCATGGTGTTTCCACAGTGAGAAAGTTAGCAATTTCATGTGCTGGAATAATTATTTTGCATGCACAGATGTTGGAAGGATATAAGAGGAAAGACTAATAATCAAAAAACAAGGAAAGGAATTTAAATATAAATGTTTCAGACCATGTTGTTGTGTTGTAAATATTGTCCATTTGCACTGCGTGAATTGCATAATCAAATCTGTATATGCATTTGAATCCTTGTTATTTTCCCACGTTGATATAAAGTTGCTTCCAAATGGTATAAATGAGATACGCATCTTGTTTAAAACTGTTATACATCTCTTTGTTGTCAAACGACTAAATAAGTATTGCATCCTGTTGACAAGATCATATGTTGACTCTCCCAGAACTAACCACTTAAATGATTAGAAGGCATTATGATGCAATCTTTATGGTTAGTTTTAAACGGTGGTGTTAGTTTGCTGTTTAATGTTAAACTGTAAATATTAGGAACAAAAACATTAAATTGGTGTGCTTTTTTAGGGGGGAGGTGGATGATGTTGCAGAGTCTGTCGGAGGAAGAGGGCAAGTATAAACATCAGGCAATTGGTTTTGGGTCAGCCAGTCAGGAGTGCCGATGGGTGTTTTTTCTTTAGCGTTTCTATAATTGGAAGAGACATCCATACATCCTCTTGGCTTTGTCGGCCCAGTATGGAGAGTTTCGGGGAGGGGAGAGTGGGGTGGAACTGGAGTGGGGTGTCAGGTGAAAGGGGCAGTGGGGGTTGGTGGGTTGGCGTGGACACTGGAGATCAGACTACGACATTTTTACTTTGTTCTTTTCCTGAGCTTTAACCGGCTGTTGCCTGCTCTCCTCCCTTTCGGGCCGCTCTTCGCTCTGCCGGGCAATCAGCAGTCGACAGGTCAGCAGGATCCCGAAGACGAGGGCGTGGGCGTAGCGCTTCAGCGGGTCGCCCACCAGCTGGTGGAAGAAGAGAACCGCCACCATGACCAGCAGCAGCAGGAAGTTGGCCACATCTTTGGGCCGCCCGGGTACCAAAGTCATCACGATGCCACAGCCCACCTCCAGTGTGCCAATGATCTTGCGTAATAGCACAGAGGTGATGCCCATCTTCTTCAGGCCAGGCAGAGCCTTGGCATAGCTCTTGTACGCTTGTTTCTGAAAGGCAGGTTTTTTTTTTACAAGGGAAGAGCAGATTAACAGTGGGTTCAGGAAATACCAAGACAGTCCTTCAATTTTGTGGCTCCTTCCAAGTCATAACATGTATCTTACCATCCAAGTATTTGGCATGCCCTTCACTAATCTTCAAATAAATTCCTAAAACAAGAGCCTAGTGCATGCCATTCTCCAACCTTTGGACAGATACCATTGTCACATTAGTATAATGAAGACCCATAACTCTGAATTATGAGGGTAACATTAAGAGGTTGATTTACTAAAGGTTTGCGTGAATAGAATCACTTACAAAACTGTTACCATGCCCAATAAAATGTCTCAGCTAATCAGCTTAGTGAATTCATGTCTTAAAATGGACAGATACCCATGTTGTCACCAGAATCTTGCAAATGTGCATACAATTAGCATGCCAGAGACGATACCGAGTTGTTGGTGCAAAAAGAGATGAAAAGGGTTAAATGGTTATTAACCCCCAACGCATCTGTCACAGGCTCAAGTAGGTGCCAGGGGAAGTATACGCAGAGGCGGTAAGTAAGTAAATTTACATTGTTACAGTATTTAAGTACTTTTTTGCAATTTTGAGCAATTTTTACTTTCTACCTGACTACATCTATGATAAATATGCACTTTTTACTGTGTTACATGTCAATTCACATAACTGTAGTTACTTGTTTCTTGTTTCAATTTGCTTGGTCAGGAATTTATTCATTTGTTTTGCCTATTTTAAACATTTGCCAGATTGTGCTTGTGATCATCCGCCATGCTACTTTCTTGTGAAAGCAGGTCCTACTTTTAATTGACACTGTGAGTGCATCAGCCGATAAACTTCAAAATGGCAGGGGAGATGGATGGTAAAACAAGCTTTGCAGAGAGAACCATCCTTAATTAAAAGAGATGTTTGGTTTAATTAATGCACAAAACGACTCATTCAGGAAGCAGTCCCTAGTTTGTTCATCACAGAACAGGGAAATAAAAATTCAACGTCAAACAGCACATTCAGTTAGATACACAAGATAACGTTTTATCTCGTTTATCCTTTAGTGGACTGTAACACTAACATTAGCTAACATTACATTCATTGCTCATGGCTAAAACTGTTCATTTATTTTCAGTTTTTTTACTTGTACATTTGAGTACTTGAGCACCTTTGACTCAAGTTGTTATTTTGACTTGGACTTTTACTAGAGTCATTCTGTTATCATTGTATCTTTACTCCAACTCAAGTATAATACCTAAATACTTTCACCACCTCTGAGTACAGGTACATATGTTAAAATAGATGAAATGACAAAGTGTACTGGTGAAATATACAGACTTTGGTTTAGATGGGTCAAGACCTGGATTAAACAGTTGTTTTCAGTTGCCGTCTTTTACACTAACTTAGCTACTTCCCTTCTCATCCACCGTCATGCAAAATAACACCCCTTATGTGGGATCTGAGAAAATCAATCCCTAAATGTGTTCATTTTCATATTTTTCCTCTGTACCTTGTTATAACCCACTTTAAACAAAACAGGCATCTGGTATACATGATTCAATAAAAGCGGTGTTGTGTATTGCCAAGAGGGGAGCACTTCATTTTGTTTCAGACCACTTCACAAAAGTACACCGGGCCCTTTAAATTAGACTTGAGACTACACTTGTAGTTTTGAAGATGATTCATTTTTATAACGAGCCCATTTTTCAGGCCAAGCTTCAAAGAACCTGTGTTGACATTACCCTCAAGATTGAAAATACATCCATCAACTGAACTATCTGTCCATCAATGCAAACACCATTTCATGATAGAAAATTAAGCCGCACAGAAAGATTTACAGCCTAGACGGATCTATACAGCTGATTGGACTGCACTCTAAGCAGAGGCGCTCTTACTTGATGGAAGGAACAACATCAGCACCGGCAGGTGCACAATGGAATTTGCTGGAAAAAGCCGCCATTGCCACGAATATTACTATTTTTCAGACTTAACGCATCAAGCAATATCCGAATTTACTCATTAATATTAACGTAAAATATTAATATAAAATTAATATGCACTGGAATCTTTTCTACAACAATTAAGCCTGTTCTCCCATGTATGACTCGATTAAGTCGTTGCATAAATTCGAACAGGTTGTACATTGCTTATTTTCAAATATTTAGTTCATTTCAAATGTCAGTACCCTCAACATCTTGAATAATATTGCATCTGTTATCCAACCGTGCCGCTGTTGTGGGATAAACTCGTGGTTGATAAATGATAATTCTACATAAAATGCACCCTCATAATTAGCTCTAATATTAATTCCGGATTAGAACATTTTACTACATTTCGAAAACTGTTTTTTTTTTTTCGGCAGCACACGACCCCGTCCGGAACTACGAGCATCTTTCAAAAGGGCTTTCGCATGTTATATATATATATACGCTGCTCTCTTACCATTTCGCTATAGGCATCTTTGCTTAGTCGTGGTGTTAGCTTAATTGTACCCATAAACACAAAAAAAAGGCCAAGAGCGAAGGAAAGGGCGACGATTGTTACTGTCCTTGGTGAGGCCATCTTCTCCCTTTACTCAGACGCTGCGGTGCTTAGCAACTGCTGCCCGGCCAGAAGACACAAGGAGGACTGGAAAACGGAACTGGATTCGTAGAGATTCAACCATGCTGACGTGATATCCGCCACTGGGTCCAAATGCAAGCCACTGTAAACTTAGCGTTTAAAGAATGAGCACTGCGATCTTCCTCAGTAATTATTTATTAGTTTCTCATGTAACAGGACATAAACACAAGCATCGACACTGATACAATAGTGCGCTTTATTTTATCAATATATATTTTTATTGCATGTAGACCTACTCTGTATTTATTTATGTGTGATGTGCTGGCATTTCAACAAATATGAAGAACCACAAGTTTTATGTACAGTGAAACTCCATACTTTGATGCATGGCAAAGCTAAATAAACTACTCAGGGTCACAACCATGTCCTTGGAGTTCTTGTGTTTAAATCAATGGATTCAGAAAACAGACTAAAAAGTAAACAGCATGAATGTAAAATAAAACACTGAACGTAAATAATACCAGTGCCCTCAACGGATATGAAGACATGATGAGCAATTTATTCAGTTCCTGTTTGTGCGAGTTGGTCTGTGGGATTTCAACACATTTTACCAGTGAAATTTGTCAACACAGTGGCTACGAGGACACTCCAAAACTGGAAGAGGCCTCTCTGCAAATCAGACAGAGGCGTTGTAGCATGAAGTCTTGACTCAGCGTGACTTTATATTCTCATGGACTGGATCTGATCTGAGAAATATGAGATAAAGCATCACCAAAAGGTAGCAGGAAATAGGAGAACACCAAACTTAAACACCAAGGATTGAAATATTTTGAGTTTAACAGAGTGTGCAAATTTAACAAGTAACAAAAATGTTTTAATGTCCACTGTGAAAAGAGGAAAAGAAGTAGAGTGTTTCCCATTTAAGTGGAGCTGGAATGTAAAGGCAGTCGTCTAATTCTGAGCAGACTTACAGGTACCAAAACCTGAATTATAAAGGTACGTCTAACATACAATTCATGTTGTTGTGTCATGCCTGACTTTAAATGGTAAAACCTGGTAAAGATCAGGGCTGCTGGGTGACATTAACAACAGACCTCTGTGTTGTCGTGGACTCAGTGTTGTAGTGCACTGGGTTCAGAATGTACTCCTGAAATACTAATGTGACTCTAGCCAGCAGCCCAGCACCCCTAGCCGGCTAAAGGATCACCTAGAGGAGCTGGCTGGCAAAGTATTCGATGTCTCACACAAAAGCTACTTCTCTACTCAGATACCAACTGCATTAGGTAATGCAGTCTACTGGAGAAATGACCCATCAGCAACACTCATCAGATAGACCATGGAATAAAAAGACACAGTGGCTGTCTACATGAGTTTAAGATGATTTAGGTGCTAGTTGCCCTTCCACAAACTCACAGAGGATTTTGCAGCAATGGGACATGCTTCCAAAATACTGGATGGTTTAAATTTAGAGAGGAGAAAAAAAATGATAAACATAAATCAAACTGGAAAATAAGGACCCATTTGTATTCTTCTTTAGTCTTGGCACATGACAGGCCTCTGCAGGGTCTTAGTATTCCAAAACACAGGAACCAGGGGGAAGGGGCTTTGGGTCAGAGTATAAATCACCAACACAATTTATACAGGGACAACTAAGTCTACGTTTCTGTGACACTAATGAATTCTTTTTTCATTTACTCACTGTGTGATCTGGTCTGTAAAAGATAAAAAGACAAACACAACTTAAAATAAAAAGAAAAATACAAAGTGAAGTGTGCTGTTCAGTTTCCCTAGGGTATGAAAGTATCATGAAGGAGCATTCCTTTTCTCATCTACATTCAGCAAATGGCCTGTCAATCAGAAAACAATACATACATAGGCACATTTTTAATATAAATCGCTCATATATTGATAAAAAAAACACTAAGAAAGGCTTTGTGTCTCCCTGAAAATAAAAACATAATCAGCGCTTTCATATTTAAAGAAGCTATCAGCATAACCTGACAGTTATAGTGAAATTCATGTTCAGCTTAGGTGTTGTATGAAAACATGAAAAAAATGAATGAAGCTGAACAGAAAAGGCTGTTTAAAATACATGAAACAGACAATGGACTATATTTTATACAAAAATTGATGTGAAATTTCAATTCTCTAAAACAGAAAGGCTTCCACATTATGAAGGATGAGGAAAATTGTAGTCTTCGAAACAATTTATTGCATGGCCTTCAGACATAACATTTCAGATAACAAGCCTTCCTCAGTTACTGTACTGTTTTGGAGAATATATTTTTATTAAATTGATAGTTTGCTTGGACATTTGTACTTTCTTGCAAGCAAGCGGCAGTCAAGGGGAGGTTTGTGTCCATCCTGGGTGTTTATAGCCTGTTCACATCAACTTGTTCTTTTTTTTTTTGCAACTTTCTCATCATTGTAAAATGTAGCTTCACTGTAGTTTCCACTTTAAATCAGTGCTTACGTATTGGACAGTTTGATGAACGAGAATTAGGTTTACTTGTCAAGGTTCCACAGAGCATTTCCACAGGCACTCACTTGTAGACGATATAGTTTAGACAAGCAGCTGCATTTTCAAAACTGTTGTTTGATATCCTCTGATGTTGGTTCCTTCTCAAGCATAAGCATACCAAAAATCTTTTGAATAGCAACACAGCAACTGGCCAAGTAACTGACCAAGTTACAGCAGCTGGTAAGGTCTAGCATGAAAGCTGTAGGAGAGGATAGGTTTACAAATTTTAAAGGATTAAAAAGAAGAAGAAGCAAACAACCATATAGCAGGTTGGCTTTTTAAGCCAAGCTCGTAAAAGAGCACAGTTTTCCCATTTGCTTGAGCATAGTATATAGCTCATTATCTGCTGTTTATTCTACTCAGCATGTTTTGAACATTATTTAGAAAATAATAATTTCAGTGTTGACCGAATAACTCAACCGCTACCACCGATAATCAGTACAAACACGGGGTTAAACTGTCATCTTGTTTGTTGTGTACAGGACAACAGGAACAGCTCCTGAGATTACCAAAATTACTCTCAAAATTAATTCTCACCACATGATCAACACTTCAACCCGCACTGGCTATTCAACAAGAAAAGAGTGTCGATTTCAGACCAAATGCAGATCACGTTGTGCTGAGACTGCATAAGAGCATGTGCATGTACTTTCATTTCAAATAATCGAATAGACCACGGGCGCTACATATCAGTGCTGAAATCAGGTTAAAGCAGTGCCAACATCAGAATGAGACAGCCGTCACTTAACATACCCTGAAGCCAATCAACACCTTCCTTCAGCCCTTCTCCTGTCAGAGCATTACTAGCACTGCAGAGACACATAAAAGAGAAACAGAACGTTAGACATGCAAAATACGGTGATAAGGGTTTTCAAGTCATTTTGAAAGGGATAGTTTACCATATATGCCACGGCTTGCTCTTGATATTTTCCAAACCCATCATCTGAGAGACCTTGACAGATGAGAGGGAGTCTGGGAGATCCATCTTATTAGCAAAGAAGAGTATTGGTATTCTTTTACTCTTCACATCTGCAAATGTTAGAGTTACATCTTAGTTACATCTTTATCTCACTCTCATCTGCATAGTGAGAAAGGATTCTGTAGTTATCATCATGACCACAGAACATATACAGGATACACATACATGTACACACACTGCAAAATAAAGAAGCGTTCTTAGAGAACTCCGGTAAAGTCTGAGAAATGAAAACATCTATCCTGCATTAACTACCTGGGTGAATGATAAGGGCATCCAGTTCCTCCTTCGCCACCACAATACGCATCTTATCCACACTGTCTATGACAAATATAATGGCCTGAGCATCCCTAACAGCAACCATCCACAGGCAGCGGTGATAAAACAAACAGATCAAAGTTACTATGTAAGAATAAAAATATCTTTCTTTTCACAGTTGGGAGTGATGGACTCATCAATGCACCGATTGTGAACACTGCTGTACCTGTAATAGTGTTCCCACAAACTGCGATAGCGTCCCTGGCCCGACATGTCAAATACAGTGAAGGATAGACTGAGAATAAAGCAAAAACCGTTACATTCCTAAGTCTACTTAGCCTACTTTTACTACGTTTTTAGAATGTGTTTGAAAACAGGCGGAGCATTTCAGGATTTACCTGGTGGTGCTAAATCTTTCAACACTGAATCCAATTGTTGGAGCTATATCTTGAGATTGAGCCTGAAAAAATTAACAAACGACCATCTTCCTGCAATGTCTATTATTCAGTGATAATGTACTTTCCGCTGCTAGATTTTAAATGACTGACACCAGTGTATGCATGGCTTTCAGTAACCAACGACTACTGTAACTTAGATGGAACATAAGTTTTGTCGGATCTTAGCCATAACACATCTATCCTATCAATCTAGTACAATACACTCTTTACAAATGTAATAGCTACTTCTACAGACATTTAATTTAATTTAAATCCCAGGAGGACAACGATCAAGCAGAATTCAACAATGAAGTCAGTGCGTTTAAGTTACTGAATTACAATAACATTTCGTCACGTAACGCACGGAAGCAAACAGCTTAAGTGGACAGATGACGTTTGCTGTCTACCCAACTTACGCTTGATGGCTTCAGTTGATTTATCATAGTACTCTTCCCGCTGTTATCCAAACCGATGCATAATACGTTCACTTCATTCCTTTTAATTCCTAACCAACTGGCCAATGTGTCAAAGAGTCCCATGCTATATTTAATGTTTCGGGACTAAAAGGAGCTATCCAGGCAATTTGCAAAGCAGCTAAACTTCGCTAGCTAGCTATTGACAGTAATATTAGGGTTACATAGACGGAGAGCAAGTTACATGACGTTGCTTTAGCCAACTCTTCGCGATCATGTCGTGGCAGGCCCTGCACGTCAGAATAAAACTTATAATTCAACACAGTCAGTTACACTACAGAAACGGACAGGTTTGAAGATACAGCTTGGTTAAACACATGTACAACCAAACAGCTTGGATGTGACGTCATGTGACCCACTTAGAAGAAGAGAATCTTATTGGTTAGAAAAACTGTAGCTGGACCCAGAAGCTTTGACTAGAACCCTCTCAGATGGCCGAATCGTCGCATCAGAGAGGAGTACTCTCATATGTTGCAAAGTACAGGTATGTATCTATGTAGCTGGGGAAATTCAGGACAAATTACTGGGTTTATGTAATCAGTTTATGAATTATTTTTGTCCAATGATGTAATTAATGGTACAAGTTAAATACCAACAGGCATAGTTCACAATTTCACAATAGTTTTGCACTCCCATTGATCAGACTTTAATATAATTTTATATTAATATATATTTGATATACTCCAATGAACTGTACTGCAACCACAACACAAAGTTAGAATTCAATTCATGAGCAGGCGAACTGCCAGAAATACAACCAACCAAACTAATGCTACAACTCAATCACACCAATATTATTTCAGATCATGGACAGGATTGCAGCTATGTATGAATCTGTTAATATAGCACAGAAATAGTATTATATCATTCGTTGATTTGCATATTAACAAACTCATTAGTGAGCTACTCTTCCATGGGTCATTAAAAAACAAGACAAATTTAACCTTTTCCAAAGAGACAACCAAGAGAATCAAGCACGTTTTAAATCAGTCTAAAGTGAGGGTTGAGCACATTTACAGATTGCTTGAGCAAACTAATTACCACATATTTGCTCTTTCCACTTCATGGCATTTCCTGAGAATTTCTAAGGACACTGAGCCCTCGTTAAACTGGACTAATTTGGCAGAAAAGGAGTACGATATAACAGATAGTACGATATAACCGGCTGATAATAAAAAAAAAATGTGCACAGTATTTCCACTTCAGCTGTGGTGCCAAGTCATGTTTTCTCAGAGTTCAGTGCACAACAATACTCGGGAGGTCCTCTATACTCTACCAGCTACATCAGACCACCTTACCTACTGACCAGTACTATTCCATCACACCCAGGCACACTCTTTGTTATTCAGGCAAGCCGTCTGTCGTCTGCACACAGAGATCCACCGTAAGTAAACACTGTGAGTTCACAGCACAATCCTTTTACTATATATTGATCACTTTTGGCACACACACGCTCTGAACATACAGTTCCCCTGTTCTCTGACACAAAAATAACTCAGGCAGAGGAGATCTGCACAGTCAACACAAATGATTATCAGCTGCTCGACTTCTTTGTTATTGTTGGCAGTGAGGAAGGTCGGCACAGGGTCACCTCTCAGCCCTGAAGAAGCTCTCTCCTCTCTTGTTTTTCTTGCCTTTTTCACACTGTACAGCCTTGATAGGCACCCTCTTGCTGATACGCAACTTCTTATTTTTAAATAAATGTTTATGAAAGTGAATGAAAAACCAGCAATGTATGCTTATTTATGGACATAATGTATGCAAAGGTAAAGTGAAAACATTAAAAAATGAGAAAATATGTACTTTTCCCAGTCTGTTGCACATGTTGTTATAGCAGAAATAGTCTGTTATAACCTAAATCCATTTTAACAAGGTCTGCTATAACGAGGGTTCAGTGTATGTCGAACATTCTAAGTATGTCTCGTCTTTACACATTGTAATAAACCATCATTCTCTCAACAGAAGTCATTAGTGTTTCCCTAATCATTCTGCATTTCACTCCACAGAAAAGCCGAAAATATCCTAATAGCATTTATCATTCATTATGTGTGACAAGCTGAATAATGATATATCTGACCCACATCTGACCGCGTTTTCGAATATCTTGAATTGTTCTCACTTGTAAAATTGTAATAGTCATGAATTCTAACTTGTCACAATGCAGTTATTACATAAATGATCGTCAAAATGCGTTCAAAGATATCTGAAACATAATTTGTGAATAGTCAAGCAAAACAATTTTATGTAGAAACAGCTTGCCATACAGAGGTGAGCTCCCAGAAAGTTGAGCCTGCAGCCACACCCTTCTCTCCACATGTCATGAGGAAATATAAGCAGAACTTAAAACCATTTTTACCCTGTCTGGTCTGCATGATTCTCAAGTATACACCCAAGTAACAGACAGGACCAAGAAAACAAACATGCCATTATTCACATTATCATTCTTCATTACCTTATTGAACAAAATATTTTTGGACTTTGCTGGATCTGACTTTGAAGTTTAAGGCCGAATTGATGGTCGTTCGTTTCACAAGGATACTTAAGTTTAATATGTATTTATTTGCAAGTAATATGAGGTTTAGGTCATGTAAGTAAATAATATATTTAAAAATAAATAATTGAAAAATAAATGCTGCTATATATTTACAGAAAATTATGCGACAGAAATGTCAATCAGTGGTGTTATACTGATTAGGATCATAAATAAAGGATGATAAATGAAGATGCGTATTTTCCTGCCAGAATTAGAGCTGGTTTATAATCCAGTTGCCCATTTTGTGAATTAGATCGCACACTTTCTTTACTTGCCACTGCAGGTGCGCTGTGGAAAGTCTCTCTCAAGGTGTGGTTATGATTACAGCTCAAGACACACCTTAAACCAAAACGCGTTGTGGTAAAGATATGGGAATGTTAGGTCAAGGCAGAGGTGTCAAGCCAGTTCAAGACAGATGATTTAGGTTACAGCACCTAGCAAACCTTCTCAGGGATATGAATAAGCATGCATCCTGTTGCCAATGGTAAGTCCCAAAGGATAAACACTGAGGATTGTGCCCTAAAAAGGTCACACAAAAATATCAAAGGTCTTAAAAGATACCAAATTTCATAGAAATATTATAGAGGAAGCAGACATCAGCTATTATCGGGAGTGAGTATAGTAGGTGATCCTTTCAACCCATGGTCCAGTGTTCTCTTATGGTCATTACTAACAAAGTATAGATGAAGAAATCTTTAACTTTTTTATCACTCAACTGCTGAAAACATACAGGCAAGATGGAACTGCAATTGGCATTTACTTGGAATACATTCATTTAACCATGAATCTCCATAATGTGTAATGCAATAGTGAGATTTAAATGCAGCATTCCTCATATGCCAGGATATCAAATACAGAGGGACAGTAAATGCTTCTACCACAAGCTTAAGGGATAAAACACACAAGCCACACTGACGTTCAGCATTTTATTTTAAGAGTTGCAGTCAACAACAGAGCAGCACACAGGCACTTGAGTGTTATAAGTGAAAACTGCTCTGCGATCATTTTTACACTCCATATAGGCCTTTTAATAACACATTTATGTTATACGAATGGGCAAGTGAAACATAAGTTCTGTTTACCCAGCATAATATTGTGCTTTCCTTTAAACAAGAGTAAACAGGACATTGAAATAGGTTACATGTAAAAAGGATTTAGCATTCGTGGTGCTTGATGCCTTCACTGGTTTCCTGACTTCAGTGACATACTTATTATTTTTTTTACTGATCAAAATCTGGTCGATATCATAAGATAGCAACACAGATACAGCACAAAGAGGGACAAAGACCCACCGTCATAAATACCCAGGATCAGTGACCATAGGTCGCGTACCTATTTAAAGTTAGTGCCGCTGTCTCAGAATCCCAGTCAAATACTAAAAACATCAAACTGATGACGGTCAGTGTGGATTTACATTTGGCGTTACCATAAAAGAGCTGAATAGGGGTATGATACGACACTCTTGTTCTCCTGGTAAGCAGTTATGTGTCCCTCAAAAGTAGAAACCTTTGCTAAACATTCACTGCATCCATGTTTGGTCTAATTTTAGAGATTCAGAAAATTTTGGTAACATAATTTCCAAGCACCTTGTTTTGTTTGGTCAATATAAAAATGACTTTAGTGAGAAGTTGACAACAAAGGAGGCCACCAAACACTGGCGCGCCACCACCTCTCTGAGCCCTGGATAAACTTTCCAACCATAATTTTAATTACCATATGCGTGGACCAGGGAGGAGGAGAGAGCCTCTTCTTCAAAAAGTTTATATATTTTTATAGAATTATTATTAAATAAATAAATTATGACTTCCCCAGTGTCAGGTTTTATTATTCCACTTTGGCCTTATCTAACAACTCGCTAAATGTGAAAGGAATCAAACTCATTTTAAAGTTCATGTGTGAGAGTATGCCTTACTTCTCAGATGCATGGAACTGATCTCAGCCACAGCTTTTGCTTGCGAAGCCCATGCTGTTCTGTGTCTATGTGACGCCTTAAGAAGCACAGTTTAACTCCACTCCTGTCACTGTATTTTTTCCAGAAACAACTGAGGAAATGAGATAAGTGCAGAGGACTGGGTCAACTCAGCAGATAGTGTCATTAGGAAAGGAGCTGCCTAAGCAAGCAGTTTGTAATAACTTTTAATTTGCTGGGGAGTTTGATCTGCTCTGAGGAACTGCTTCATTTTTATAAGGAGTACGTTGTTTGTTGCCTGCTCTGTTTCCCTGAGTCTTATCCTACTTCCAACCCCAATTTGCTACACGCATAAAGCAGTTATAAGCTATTTTAACACAGTAGAATGCGTTATTCACTCTCTTCACAGATGTTTCTTACAAATGAAGGTGCTGGTTTCACATTACAGTACCGTTCAACTGTAAAGCTCATTGGAAATAAAATGAAGGATGCACCGAATCCAGGACGTTTTTTTTTTATTATCTGCATGCCTCAATTTGAGTTTTTACTTGTTCAACAGCAACTAGCACAAGTTCATGCATGTGATGCTCTCAGTAGTTAATGTTTTGTAAACGTAAATGCAAGCAGCACTGAGGATAACATAGGTCATTCTGTGCCACAGTGAAATGTGCCATGGACAAAGAAGAGAATAGAATGTCCATAGGCCATGCCAAACGCACTCTGTTAAGGTACCGTTCCAGTGTATGGATTGGTTCAACAGCCTGGTACCAAGTACAGAACCTACCAGTATTGACTGTGGCCAGTAACCAGCAAGCCAGCTCACAATTGGTTGTAACAGGACATAGGAGGGATTCTATTAAGAGGGTGTATGTCTGTCCCCTTTCTCTCCAGTGGCTCCTATTGGTCAATTGGGCAGCCATAGCTTGCCTGTTCGAAGATGTGAATTAACAGTTTTTTTTTTAATACCATTGGTAGACTGCAGAGTGAAACTAAGCAGAAGCTAGGCATGATGTATTTGTAAGACAGAACATGCTTATGTGATACGGGCGGTTTCAACAACAAGTGCAATTTGTGAATACGATTTTAAGCATTAGAAAAAGCATTCAAAAAAATAAAATACCTAGCATGACAATATTTTTCAGTGAATTGGGTTGACATGAGAAGGACTGATTGCAGAAAAAAGTAATGTCTATATTAGTAGTTATGCATGCATAAACTTGCTCTGTTGCAGAGGAAATTAAATTTTACTGCTATAGCTGCTCGAAGGTACAAGATTTATTAGATCTAGCAGTATCTGATATGTAAAAGGCCATAATTAAGTGTATAACAGCATATTTTTACTAATCAACAACATAAGCAATTACTTGCGCCGTATGGACAAGCAACAGCCATACTGGACTGATCAGGATAAGTATAGATAAATATAGTTTGAAGTTTTTGATGGTAGACAATAAAGTAATAAAATGAAGGATGTACCACACTCCAGCAAGTCATATATGGCTGTTTTCACTCAAAATATTTTCCCTATAAAATCGTAGGCAGCTCCAATCACTGGTGAATGCTTGGTGTGTGTGTTTGCACTCAGTCTCTTGTACAACCAAATATTGGATTGCATCCCACCACAACCAAAAAATGGATTTGGTGCATCCCCTTTGAAAACAAAAAACACAGAACCTGCATGAAGGTCATACGTGCAAGATAAAATACATGGTATAAATAAATGGTACAAATCAAGGTACAGTACAGAACTCATATAAAACCCACTACCTTTCAAAGTCAAACATTACAGGGACGATTCATAAAAATACCCGTAAACATCCGATGTTTCATATTGAAACATTTTGTAATCTATAAACATTGGACTCTTAAATCTAAAAACGTTAGGGTTCTTCTGTGTTCCTGTGGCCGCTTGTTAGTAGTTGGAGCTGCCTCCCTTCTAGATTTTCTGCATTAGCATGGTGTCTTCTAGAATGAAATCATGATAGTAAACATACCACCTTCTTCTCTGTGGTCAAAGACAAATATGAGATTCCCTATGTGTCATTATGCAATATGAACAACAGAAGGTATGAACACACACAGTGTATGACAAAGTATATCACGTTTTAAGTCTTTAGACCATGTGTGTGTTCCTTCAGCTTCAGCTGTTTATATTGGTTCTGCTCTTTGGACCAGCACCAGGCACGTACACATCACATTGCTGTTATATCATGAATAAATATTAAAATCTAAATGTTTCTGCAGCTGGACCATGCTTAACAGATTCACTGTGCACACTGTTTAGAAATACCAATGGAGGGGAGGGGTTTTCTTTCTGGTGAGCTATTATAACACACTAAAACTACAGTTTGCTATTTCGTTGCTATGGAGCATATGCGTACACACAGAAACTCTGCTGTAGGCTATATATGTTTTATGTGATTTGATATAACTAGGCGTTTCCTACCACCTCCTCTCTTAAAACGTCAAATTATGTGACTTTGTTGGCTTTCAGTCAGGCTCCTTTATCACAATATAATGGCATCAGCTGAGCCAATTACAGCCAGTGTATCATTTGAATTGTGTAGATAGTGAAGATGTCTGAGAGAGGTTGGACAAAGTCCCTCACTGTCCATTGCTACAGCAGAAAAAGCCCGGTCTTTGAGGTCGGGGTCGCTGTCTCTTTCACTCACTGCATGGCAGATAGACCACAGCACTGCGTAGCCACTGAGAGCATGAGAAAGACCACCTGCTCAGTCAACAACCTCGACGTCATCAAAAAGGGCCGTCTCACAGTCGCCCAGTTGGCTTGTGAGGTCGGGGGGGAGCGTGAACTGCTGGTCGGCGGCGGTGGGGGTTCGGGGCTGGGCGGACCTCCTGCAGCAGGTGCAGCGCAGGCAGTCGGCCACGTTATGCCTGAAAAGGCGCCGGCAGGGGTGGCAGTACTGGTAGAACAGCATCATGAATAGGACAGCCAGGCTGTAGCACACCACCAGCTGCACCGCCACCAGCGGGGCGCACACGTACTCGTAGTAGTCCGTCTTGAAGAAGTACCACATGACCACCAGGAACGTGTTCTCGATGAAGCGCACGCCGTAGTACAGCGCCAGCCGTCCCCAGCTCATCTGCTTCTCGATGAGGTCGCGGTCAGCCAGGTCTAGCTGAACCGCCGACCAGCAGAAGATGTTGATGGCGGAGTAGAGGAAGGTAAACAGGCACAGCACCACCACGGTGCCCAGCTTGCTCATGTTCTTCTCTACGTTCTCGGGCAGCGAGCCCTTCTTCCTCCAGAATTTCACCCAGGGGAGGAAGAAGAAGAAGAGAAGATTGACCAACCCCAAGGGCACCACCCAGTACGTGAGTGCCGTGCTGAAGAGCACCAGGGCTGTGGTGCGTGTGGCTATCTCCAGCCCGCGCCACAGCACTAAGCACAGGTAGGCCACAGGCCGCAGCCGCACCTTGTAGTCATCGTACTTAATCTGGATGGCAAGCACGCTGCACACCAAGGCTCCGTAGGTGATGGAGAGGAGGGTGATAGCAATCAGCGCCACTGCAAAATGGAGGGAAGACAGAGTCACTTGTCATGAGAGATGGTACCAGACACTGAAGAAAGACTTGCGCTTTCAGTGAATGCAGCACGGGAGGCCCACCTCTTTCAGCTGGCCTGTATTTCTCCTGAATGGTGGCGTAGAGCTGGAGAGTGAGCTGAGGTGTGGAGCCCAGGAAGGCCTGTATGACAGCCGTCCGCTTGAAGGCGTTGCGGTGGGCTGCCAGCTTGCGCTCTGAGTGGCCGATCTCTGACTCTGTGGGCGTGCCCTGGCCTTTCTTCAGCCTGATCTTCCTTGAGATGGTGACGTACGGTTCCTCCCTCCGGCCTGCCTGGAAGTATATCACCAAGGCCTCAATGCACCTGCGAAAGAGAACGAATAAGAGAGAGAAAAAGGGCAGCTGGGTAACTTAAAGAGCAAACAGAAAGGGGGAGTTTTGCAAAGTGTTACAAGAGCTGAACGGTCATTTCACTGGACTGAGACTTTAATCAGTAATAAATGTTATCAGTTGTTTTACAGTCCATCCATAATTTCATGGTTGTGTGATTATAGGGTTTCATTATAAATGAACAAGATAACACAAAACTGCATATTTTTCCATTTTACCAAACATTTTTACAGCTCCCTGCAAAAACTTGCAACAACTTTGCAAGAAAATTTATAAATTATAATAATATAATTTTATAGTAATTATACGATTACATGGTTATTTATTTTGCAAAACCTCGATTACATTCCATTTCCTTTCTGTGGAAATGTTAACAAGTGACTGAATGAACAACGTTTCTCTCACTGACAGCAGCAAAAATGAAAAATCTCATCTGCCATTTTATATGAGGGTCAAAGACCGAAGTGATAGACCCATGTATTACGTGGGAGGGGAGATCAATTGTTTGGTATTCCTTGCAATAAAACACTAAACCACGAGGACATCTCCAAAGAAGGAAGCAAGCACTCATTACAGGTTGATCTCTGGAATACAAGACAAGGCAGACAGACTGCAGCTACTGAGAGAACTTAAGCGATGGCAGCGACAGCAGTTGAGAGAAATAAAGTGGCCTAAGTAAATTGTGGTTTAAAAAAATCTCATTTCTTCACTCCAGGCATGGAAGTAAAAGTCATTTCGACATTTGTGAACTGTTCAACCATTGTGCGCTACTGTGGAGCCAAGTTGTAGATCCACACATGCTGAATGGAATGAACAGTCTGCCTTTTTTCTCCACCCCATCAGCTGTGCCAATGGCATACTTACACTAACCTGATTTTCCATGGCCTTACAGAGAAAGGAATGCAAAGTATCTCTTCTAAGACTGCCAGAGTATCTAGTGAACAACAGAGACTACTGTAAGGCACTAGGCAGTCCATAAAAAGCAGATTAAAAAAGTGCTGAGCTAGGTCAAACACTTAATGCAAGGGCATCGAGTTGCTGTGCGGCAACAGGTTTGTTTGGTTCGTTGAGAGAGCAGGGCAGCGTGTAACTTGCAGCATCGATGGCCGGAATTAGCCTCCTTGCTCATTGGCTCATGCTCTCCACGAGACACGGTTCAGATTATGAGCGAGTCAGGGAGAATTTGCTTCCAAAACAAGCAGCTGATGCATAGCTGAATCAGTTGTGGCTCGCTCGTGACTGCTTTTCTCATTTCTTTTGGTTCTGCCCCTTACTTCAGAGCAATGGATATCTGTTAGTCGTTGATATCGGAGTCAGTTGCTGATATCTGGCGGTTGTCGCTGTGCAACTCAACGGCGGTAGACAAGAATAAGGCTGCACTGGTCTGTGCCCCACACAGTGCAGCTGTAGGTGGTCACACCCTATCCAAATACATACATGTCATTTGGAATCAAACCAAGACAGTAATTATGACTACTCTTCCACCTTGTCCATCTCATTTAGTCCCCTGTGCCTTTCAAGATTATGTCACCCTCCAAAGATCCAAAGACAGCTGGTGCTTATTCTGTTTTTACCTCAATTGTCAGTCACAGTGTTAATACCAGCACGGCCTAATCCCCTTTTGGGGAGGGTGCCTGAAAACCACATGTTGAAGCAGGAGCTCCGCTACAAAATCTGTTTCCACAATGCTGCCGAACCCAATACAAGTGAACGGATTGTTGCTTTCGTACAGCGACGGCAGCCTTCGGTTTCTCTATGGCTTCCTGGTTCAATCAGACGACACGAAAGCAAAAGCTAAGAGGAGAAGAAAGACATGAGCAGTCAGACAGAGCAGACGGTGAGAAGAAGTAGAGCGGAACACCTGGCCAGACAATAAAGGTAACCTGGTACGAGCAGTGAAATGCAGATATAATCCTGGAGTTACGCAATGCCCTTGATAAGCCTGGGAGCAACTCACAATGTACATATTTGTGTGGCAGTGCTAATACAAAGCTGCCCCACTGTTTCCTATGAATGGTTTCAGCTAACTGAAGCCTTGGCATGTAGCACTAGCCTAAGCGATGATTGGCACCGTAAAAGCACAGTAAAAGTCAGGATTTACTCAAATGCAAAAGCTACAGGTGTTATGTTAAGTGAGTGCTTCTCTTATATAACATATCGTACCATATTCAGTTCCTTTGTTTTTCAGTTGGAGAATCACATGCTTGTTTGTCATTTCAAATTAGTCGCAAAGTGAACGGAACAAGCCGATTTTTCAGTGACGGCGGAGTTAAAATAGTTCTCTGAACTGGACCTTCATCCTTTGTGTTACGACACTTATGAAAGAAGGCTAGTCAATTTAAACTGATTTTACCAGAAGTGGAATGCATGGTTAACTTCATTCTCGAGTCTGCACATGAATAAAACTGGGGCATTCTATTATAACAGTGAAAATGTGGACGCATTGTATGAGCCTAAATCAGGGATTTTGCTAGTTTGTGGTATATTGTAAGTGTTAATCATTTAATTTTTTTTTTGCTATTCAAGTGTTTCAACTCAACATCTGCTTCAAAATAATCATTACAAAATCATTGCAAAACAAGGAAATTGTTTCTGTTTAATATATAATCTGGTTGTCAAGCAAAGCATACATCTTAAAGACTTCATTAAAGTCCATACAATTTTCGGTAAGATTTTCAATGTCTTTACATCATGCAAATGACATGATCCACAACATATGTCAAAGCTAGATGAAAATTATGGGTTTCAAGAAAATGTTTTTTAAACAGACCTTGATCTCTATCAACAGAGTTGACCCCCTAGAAAATTATCAAAACGTAAATTCTCGTGTTTCCTTTGATTGTACATGGTCAAACAAGATGACCATTAGATTCTGTGCCTAAAAAATAATTGGAATTAATTCTTTGATTGTTTCTTTGAGGCCAAAACATGTCTAAAAATTTGCCCAAAGGGTTTTTAGACAGTATCATTTAGAGGGGAAGTACTCAAATTGAATTGGAGCAAATTCCTATTCCAGTGTGAAAGCTGTCTTAGCCTGGGGCTAACAGCGAAGAATGCTTTTAGCCCTAGGCTCAGTGCAGTGTGAAAAGCCTAACCGGCACAATCCTGGCACATTCCAAAGTAGACTAACCCCGACTTTAGCCTAGGGCTTGCTGGCCCTGCTCTGGAGCTGGGTTTGCTCCGAGTTTGTGGGGTTATACCCTGAAAATAAACTAAACACAGGGCTAAAAGGTGCCAGTGTGAAACAGGGCTAAGTAAACAATAGAATTGTAGAATGTAAACATTAGTCGCATGTTCCAACGGACATTTAACCCAGGGCTTGTTGAAGTGCAGTGTGAATCGTATAGCCCTGGGCTCAAGTTAACCCTGGGTTAACAATGTGTGTGTTAAAACACATGAAAGGTTGTCCCAGGATCAACTCTTTGGAATATGCAGTATGAAAAGCCTGTTCTTGTGATAGTTTATTATACTGACCCATGGAGGATCTAAGCAAAATTAAAACCTCACTCACAGGATTAACTTGGTCCTTCGGTCAAGAAACATTTATTTTCCAAAATCAGCACTGTGCATTTGCTGAGATTTACAGTTATCACCAACACAACTGAATCTAAGTGAAAGGTGTCTAAGTATGTACTGAGTCAGTCATTTAGCTCTTCTGTGCAAGCTCAGCATTATTTAATACAAAGTAAAAACAGAGCGGTATTCTTCATTGCCTGTTATGGAAACAAGATATTTCCTTAATGCTTTTTTGTCCTTTCAATGTACAGAATGCATTGTGTATGATGTTCACCATTGCGGGCAGTCTTGATTGTACAATTTTCAAAATCTTCAAGCTGAATGACCTCACTGTCACCAGTCAGAATAATCAGTCCAGATCCATCTTAAAACAAAAGGCGTCTACTGTGGTGTCATGAGGTCACTTGTCCAAAACAATACAAGAGACTATACCAGAATACTTCCACACAAGAAAAACTACACAAGCAATCCTGGGTCTGCACTTGCTTGAATAAAGGTGAACTGGCAAATGCCCACAGTTTTCAGTCATTGGTGGTCAATGTTTTAAGCTTGTTCACTCATTAACTCAGCTGGCAAAATGTTGTTTGTATAGCTCAATAATAGAACTTTTTTGATGAGAAGCTGTCTGAAGTCTTTCAGAGGTTCTGCCAAGCTTGGCGGTTCTCCCTGTGTTGGGTTTGTGTGATTTTTTTTCATTGCCTCCATTCATACTTTATTTAACTGCTGTGAAACTAGCCACATTGCCTTAAAACAGCGACAGTCAATTTGTGCGTCTGCCACAAAAAGCATGGGAACATGATACCTGTGAACTCAAGCTAATGGGGAAAAAAGTATTGGCTAAATGGGTGGAGTGGGCAAACGTTTGCTGAAAACAGCAAATAAAATGGAGAGAAGAAAAATGAGAATGACATACTGTATGTGGATGGCCTTCCGTGCACGCAAGGTGTCAGACGTACCATTACACCATTTTTTGGTAAGTTGTTTTGATATAAATGTAGAAATACGATGTCTACTACAGAGTGTGTATCATCCGATTCAGTTACTACTCCGTGAACCTTACGGGACTGTTGGGAATGACACTTGTGCTGCTGACTCAATGACTTTCTGTTCACTGATACATTTGTCAACTCATGATCTACTCAGTCACTGTTATTACCAGGATAAAGGCACGTTTGAGCTATGCCTTCTATTCTTACGAGTGAAACAGACTAGGGTAAGTGTTCCCATTAAGCCCACCAAAATCTGTTTTCAGGCATTTTTCATAGATATTGACCTGATTTATAAGGGAGATCTGTTGGGAAAATGCAAGATTAAGATTCATAATTCATGACTCACACCACAAGAGAGGTGTTTACAAAATGAAAAAAATGTTGTTAAGCTACCTAGCTGTAGCCTGTGAGATCATTTTACATGAAAATATAAACACTGTCGTTAGTATAAAATGTACTTATTGCGGATCATTCTTTCTGTGCCTAGGTAACAAACCATGACTGTAATTCATTCACCCATGACTTCATAACACCATCACAATACCTCACAATAACCCAGTGTAATGTCTAAAGGATAAGACTGATTTCGCCCAAGCCTAGTTAAGAATTTGGAAGAATAGAGGCTTAAGAGTTAAGTTTATTGCTATATGTTTGGTGCCACAAATAGCAGTAAATACCATATGTTCTCCCACCACAGATAAAAGTATCCCAAGATGTCCCCAATGACATTCTGAGGCTGGCAGCCACTCTGGACTGCTAATTATAGACCGAAGGTTGATGCCTGAAACCCTCTCTCACTACTTTACTAGAATGCTCAACGGTCACAGACACCACAGATAGACTACACTCATGGGGGGATCTGCTACATTCTCCCTCAGCTCTGAAGGAGGTCAGGAGGTAACTAAACCCCAATTCTGCCAATGTGAGACAGCGAGTGAACAGACCCAATTCTTCTAATACATAGAAAATGAACAGGTTAAATCAGTTATTTCTCTGAGTTTGCTGCGCCGTAGTTGCACACAGTGTTTACCTCAAGATCAAAGAGACTGCAAGTCACACCCTTGTTCACTGACGGGCTCAGCGCATTAAAGCTGTTTCCCAGAAGTGCACTAAAATCATACAGTGCATGCAGAGGTAAGACATATTGTTTGACTACCTCCATCCACCATCAGCAAGCATTACATACCAGGAGCTGCGCATTCGTGATAACCTATACTGAAATTATGTATTCAAAATTAAGAGCAACCTGCTTGCAATCTCCAGTTCATAATTCCCCTTTCAATGCTAATTGGATTATTATGTTGAGGAAATGCAATTTAAAACAGAATTTTAGTTAGCCTCTAATTTCACAGACAAATTACAGACTAAACATACATAAACTGCTGACTCATGAATCAGATTTCCGCTTTGAAAGGCCACTCCGGATAAAATATTCTCTGGAGATTACAGATATGGTCCAATCATATCTGTACGACAACATCAGACAGCTTCAAAACAAAATTACTCAGGCTTCTTAATCTTATATAATACTCTAATGTGTTGACTGACCTGATAATACTACCTATTTTTGTAAAAAGCCTGGTTCATTTAAGGACAAATCATGGCCCCACCCTCCCTGCTATAATTTTCCATGACTCAACTTAAGCCTGTGCCTTCTACTCTCATCCATTTCAGTAAATGTCACAAGGAGGTATTTGGGGGCAAGATGGAGAACTCAGAACGACAGAGCACAGACATCTGGTGGAAGGAAATGTGACACTCTTCACACTCCTACGTCATCCGATGCAATGACTGATTTGTGAAAGTTACACTGCATTACTGGACTTTTGGCAACATTATAGCTGTACAGGCTACAAAAAAAATGCTGAGTACATTCCTGTTCAATGTAACTGTTTTTTCTGTATTTTGGTGCATGTTTCTCTTGTGAAAAACAAAACGATAAAAAAGTTATGAAATTATGTCTGATTTTATCCATTTCATATGATTCACAAAATTTAATTTGTTAAATCGTAATTATTTTTCTTTTTTTATCCAAGTTATTAGGTTTTCAAAGCGATAAAACATGTATGAGTTACATGCTATTTGTTCTTTTTTTAAAAAAAAAATGAGTCTTTCCTCTGTTATTAGTTTTTTTCATTCTTTAAGTTGCATTAGTTTTACCAAATACCTGGTAAGTAAAGTATTAGGGCAATTATACCCCATCATGACTGTTTACATTGTCACTGCTGTAAGAGTCACCGCAGCAGAGGAGTTTGCGAGAGTTGCACGACACGTACAACAAGGCCTTTGATATGACTCGGATCAAAGTCGTCATCTATAAGCATTGTGTCAGGTGATGTAGGAATATATAGGGAATTCCGTCCCCTCCCACTGCATCTCTGTGCTTCCATCTGCAGCTCTTTTCTTTAGCACATGTGTCATTTGAAACATGGTAAGACAGAAGCAGTGCATGTTAATGACACATTGATGACACAGCTGTGCAAGAAACCAGTATTTAAAATATAAGCTGCATATATTTTTTATGGTATTCCATTACCATAGTGGACTATGATTAAAATCTCTTCTCCAATCCCCTCGTACTCTACCCATGGTCTTCTCGCCTTGCCTGAATTTGTTGATTGGCGAAATAGATGAGCAGAGGTAGACTACAGCAGGAAATACAGACATCAGGAATAACCAATGTAATGTCAAAGATCCACAACGTTCCATAAATATGCAGTCAACATATCTTAAATTGTGAACATGGTGGAAGTAATTCAGTGCCATTTTAAGCGGTGAGAAGAAATGATACAGCTAAAGCAGTATCTGTTTAAATGATAGTGTTGGATTTTTATTGGAATGTGTTACACAATGCCATGATGCAACTGTATGTTTGTGAATTGGTTCAGTTTACACAAAACTGTCATTGCTATTTGCAATAATTCAAATCTGTAGCAACATATGAGGTTGAACTTTATTATGCTTTTACATAATACCGGAAAGAAAACACAACAGCTTTTGATGTTTGACAGAGGTTGGTTGATATCCAGTCACACAGCTGTTGTCATTCTTCATAGGCACTGAGATTATTTTAAACTGAGGTGAGTTAACTTTCTAAATATAGCAATTCAGATTCAGTTGAACTGAGGTGACACAACAGTGTCAGAAAGGCCCTTCTTTCAGTAACATACAGGTACTCAAAAAGGATTCCCTTTATCCCCACTACTGTTTGCATTTTTCATTTAAGACTTGGTTACTTCCATTTTTCAAACAACTTAGTTGCATTTGAGTACAGCAGTGGTGCACCCATGCTTGTAGAGATGGAACATGCGCCTTTCAATTTAATGAAAGGTGATCGGAACTGAAATCGGCTGATCATGGTGATCGTCAATCAGTGATCGGATTGATCACTAAAATTCCAGATCATGCATTCCATACAAAGCAGTATCAATTCCAAAACAAAAAATGGATCACAGACCCGCCACCAGAGAAAAACTGACAAACCACCTGCGATAACACATTGTCCATTACATGTAACTGTAAGAAGCCAGTTAATACAGTACAAAGTCCTTCATCGAACCCACATTACAACCTATAAACTTCACTGCATGGGTCTCACTGAAAGTAATACATGTGCATGCTATCAACCCTCTGTAGATGATTACTTCCATACCCTCAAGCTCTGCCCGTTTTTCTAAAGCGTCTGGTTGGAGGCTATGAGCAGGCTATCTGAGATTCTCTGCCTCATCATTACAAACACTCAGATATCTCAAACACTTCATATTAATACCACATACCACTGCCAAAAACATAGCATTATTGAACTGGACAAACTGAACAAAGATATCTACAACTGACTGTCAATCTAATATCAGACCATTGAAACCTGGAGACACTCACAGCATCCCTGAAAGACGATAATTAATCTTTTGAAGACACCTGGTCACCCTTTCCACAATACCTGCAGCACTGATTTCTCTTTTCACAAAAAAATAATTTCTCTAAGATGACCACACAATATTTTTTGTAAATATTTGTTTTCTCTAACCAGCTACAAACAAGAAGTGGGCTGACTTTATTGAATGATCACATAACAGCAACAATTATCCAAGCGGAAGAAGGGGAAGTGATAACAATAAACATGTACTCGTAATCAGTGTTTCCACAACATTTCCTCTTTCTATCAGTAATACTGCTCCTCTAATTTTCAGTCCCAAACATTGAAAGGAATACAATGTCCTGTAAGGATCAGGTTGGGTTTATCATGTTGCTGCCAGAGTAACTACAATTTCCAAACATACATAGTCTAATAACCACACCACCGACCACTACAAAGTCACTAACTGTATTTGAATTTAATTTCTTATCTCGTTGTATTGAAAGACAGTACTGATAGAATAAAAATCCACAAACACATAGTAAAATATACGTTCTACTGTTCATCACAGGTAAGTTTCTGCAGGACAGACAAGTGCCACTATGCTCGGTACATACCTTATCACTGGTCCCAGGAGTAGGAGATGTAGAAAAAGAACCAGGGGTCGGTCTCTCCCCAGATCTCGGTGGATAAAAGTCAACGTCAACTGTGTCAGCACAGCGGGCACGAGCATGAAAGTGATGGTTAGACCCAGCCAGACATGGTCTTCCGACTCATCGTATGCACTACACATGACCGCGGCGCTGACGAACTCGGCACAATAAAGCAAGGTGGCAATCACAACGCTGAAAGGGGGCTGAATTTTACTTCGGTCACAAACATAGTCCACGCCGTTCTGAGATTGCGGGGGAAACGGATTGTGTTCGTTGTCCAAATTCTCGTTCACAGTTGCCTCGCACATTTTCTCCATACTTTTAGCCAGTCGGGCAACGTGAGACAAGTTCAGTGCAACAAAAGCACAAAATCTCTCCTGTAAAAAGCAAGTAATCAATCCGTGCAAGAATGAATTATTCCTTTTTACTCTTAATTGTATGTTTTCTTATTGTAAAACGTATTTTCGCAACGCTTGCCCACTTTATCATCCACGCAGAAACACAAACTGATCTACCTTGGACTAACTAGAAACTATGCAGATCACAATCAAAGGTTTCCATTGCCAGATACAGTATTATTGATAGTTATTACATTTAACGTGTCATTTCAAGCGCCACTCCCCTTTGTAGACATTACTTCGCTTTCTTGCCCATCCCGTTTTTCTTTCTTTTTTGTTCTTTTGTTTTCTTTGTGGCGCTTCACATTTGCATTGGCACTTACAGTCGACAGAAAAGTAGCTACGCTGGCTGAAAGCGTATGCTACGTGCTTTCCAACCGTGATATTAATATAGTTTCTGAATAGAACTCGTCATAATCGCATTTTGTTATTGTACAGCGCTGCCCTAGACTACAAAAGTTGATGTAATTTTAGTTTGATGACTATGCATTCAGTTAGTATCAAATAACCTACGCAGCTGGCTACAGGGTAAAGAGAACTAAACCGAGTGACTTGAATGCATTCGACTTCTGCAACGCGTGTCGGAACTAAGGTTAGTTAACTTATCTCATGTTATGACATTGCTGCAAACATCACCAACAATAGTACCCTGGTTTACAAGAACAACAATCATTGCAACATTCAAATCCGTGTCAGAAAAAAGCTAAATCATTGCATTACATTACAGACAATGAGCCGACGATCTTATACAGAGCGACTTACAATACGGACACAAGTGGACCGGGGTCGGAGTGCAAAAAATGTAAGCCTTATTCCGGTATGGGCAGAATGCCCTCATATAATCGTAAGAAACGAATAAGGAAGCGCCTCAGATTGGCTTGTGTACAGGTCTACAGCCATGTCTCATTCAGAAAACACCAGACTGACGTTCCTCTGAATCTGTCAAAGGTGTGTCCAAGCATGCTGCCGCTGTCATCTGATTCCCCGCAGCGCTCAGCTCCTTCAGGGTCCTAGTGCGCTTTTTTGTGCCGTATTTATTTGTCTCTCTCTCTCTCTCTCTCTCTCTCTCTCTCTCTCTCAAAATGACAGTTTCTCACAGTTTATTTTACAGAACTTTTAAAAGTGCATTGAAATAATATGTATGCAACATAGCTGCATTTAAATATAATTTTTGTGTTTAGTGTGTAGGCCTCGAATACAGCCAAGTCTCTTTACAACCTCATGTTAAGAGGAGGGCAGGCTATAACTTGCCCATTCCTCTGTGTGGTTTAACACCCTATTTTCATGGGAGCAAAATTATAGTTCAGCTTACAGAGTAAAACTTTGCATCAACCCTATCCTGGTTAATTTTTTCCATTTTCAAATATAATTACATACAATGAACTGGACAATACAATGCAACCAAGTTTTAATCTCACTTTTAATTCCGTCTTGAAGTTCTGTTGTCTCAAAAGAATTAAACAAACATTGCGAAGCTGCAATGTTGGAATGATATTACATCAGAACATTGGAAGGCAGAGAAAAACAGGCTGACGTTTATGCCAGGCTCATGTAAGGAGAAGCAGCATTAGAGGTCTCTGTGTGGAGGTAAGCAGAGCATCCCTATTAACCATGAATATCATACTCTCCTTAATGGCTTTTCTCCAGCGGACTGGTTGATATCTTCGGTAGTGTAATCCTTTCTAAAGTATACTGGCGAGCACTGCTTTTATGGCTGTTTGGAATTCAGAGTCCATTTTAGCCCTCTGATGCAGGTGAGTATTTTTGGAATTTTTATCTTACATTTCTTCTGTCACTGGATTTTCCTGGGAGTTTGACTTTGAGTATTTTCATAAATAGTGTCGGTGTACTTTTCCATGATATATCACAACACCTGGATTAACAAGACCAAAAATGAATACCTTAAATGATATCTGTTCTGTTTGTTCCTCCTGGTTGCTTTTTGTGATACATATGATCTCTTTCTGTGGTGATCAGTGAATTGTTTGAACGCTCAATCTCTGTTTTAAACCCTACTGTGAGTAGTGTAGTGCTTCGGTGGGATTTTCTTTTCAGGTGATCACACCTGTCTTCATATAGTGGATCTGAGTAGATTCTGTCTCTGTGCAGTGTTTTCAGTGTGGAGACACACATGCTGTATCACAGAATGGTAGTATCCAAGATAAAGGTGTCCCTTTGCACCTACCATGTGATTATTTATTTTCACTTTGCTTAAATTGCATTCCACACCAGAGGGAAATGCAATAATTGCTTTCTGAAGCATGACTCAGTTTCTTTTCAGTTGTGGTACTTGTAGAATGTGTGCTTATCATTAATCTGTATCAGAGTGGCATATTGGAAACTTTCAGACTTGCTGTTATGAATATTAGTGGTCATATTCAATTTATCATGGTTCGTATCTGCAAATGGGGCAGGTGCAAAGGCGGACTGGCCATCTGGAAGTTCTGGAAAAGTCTAGAACGGCTGTCAGTTCCAGGCTGTCCAGTGGCCGTGGATGGTGTCAGATAGAGTGACGCTGACAGTCAACAGCAGAGGGCGTTATTGCAACCATTTGTTCCAGGCTGCCCACTGGCCATCGGTCTGGCCCCATGGTTCATTTAGCCATACCAGACAGTTGTTAGGAGTCAGATAGAGTGATGCTGAAAGTCAGCAGCAGAGGGGGCTAATGCAACCATATATTTGCTCAGCGTCAAAACAGTGAAACAAACGACCAATGAGGACCAGTGCAGGCGCATTCCGTTAGAGCGTGGAGAAAACCAAAAAATGAAAAGAGAAAGGTGGGTAGGAAAAGATTAAAGAAAAGAAGAAGAAATCTCTAGAGCTGGGAAGAGGGGGCTGGAGGCACAAGTTACAGGTGATGCTAGCAATAATGATGTTAACTTTAATGAAAGGAAAGATTCTACTACTTCACACAAATGAAATCACACTTCTTCAAAAGTTATTGCTGCCTATGTAACTCAATCAATTTATAAAGGGCAAAAATTGGCCTTTTAAGCCACATTTTAAGCTGCCAGAAAACATGATCTATAGGTACATCATATCATAGTTAAATTACATTCTTAAAGACCTTTGTCATATATACATCTTTAAACCAGAGCCAGAGCTATATATTCCAAATGAAGGAAGTTTCGGCCAGAAGTGAATATTGTCGTGGAGTAATGCCAAAACGACTCTCAGAGCTAGGCATAAAATAGTCCAGGAGGTGAAAAAGCACACTAGAACAATATCTAGCAATCTGCAGGCCTCTCTCACCTTAGCGGAGGTAAGTGTTCAAAAATCTTAGCCAAGGGCTACTCTAATTAAAAATGGGATTCATGGCAGATCATCGAGGCAGAAACCACTTCTCACACAGAGGGCCGTGAACGCTTATGTCAAGTTTGCTAAGAAGTACCTGGATGATTCTCAATGGTATACTCAATGAGGAGATGAGTCGCATGAAAAGTGAACATGCAGCCCTGTAACGTCGGCCCAAGCCCAAACACTGAATTCCTCAATTGTAACTGTCACACAAAGTGGTGGCAGTGTTATGGTTTGGAGAACATTTCAAATTTAATTTACTTATGTTTTTTGATCCAGTACACTTGAGCATGTCCAACACAATAATGGCTGAATATCAAGAAATGTAAAGTTTTAGGATGGTCTAATCAAAGTCCACACCTAGACCCCACTGACATGTTGTCACAAGACCTGAAAGAGGAGGTCATGCCTAAAAAGCCCCACAGATGTCACGGAGTTGACAGCTCTGAATGGAGGAGCGGACCAAGATTCCTGTATGGCACTGTTAGAAACTTTTCGTTAGCTACAGAAAGCATTTGTTGTGCAGACAGTCTCTGGGTTACAAACATCAGATTTATGGACAATTCGTACTTGCAAACAGACTACCGTTAAGCCTGTTATATAAAAAAATCGAGTTAAATAATGTCTGTGGGTACTTAGCCAGTTTGTTTTTTGTTTTCGTTCCATGTGCTTTTGCTGTCATTTCCCTTGTGTGTCCGCCCAGCTCCACTCATCCAACTATTTTTTGGCTTTTTTTAAATGTATAAGCCGACTGGTCACGTAAAGCACCACCCCCACACACCTACCTGCTGACGCACAAACGCAAGACGTTGAGCAGACCGGATATGTTGTCATATATAGAATACTAGTCCGGCTTGTTACCGCCCACCCCTAGTTCCTGAAGTCCTGCTCGCTACACATGGAATACATTGGCACAGGGTTTGAAGACAGGGTCATGTTCTGTGTGTTCCCATGCCAAAAGAGTTAGAAGATAAAGCCAACAGTAGTGCTAACTAACATTAAAAAACATATCTATCTGAAGGAGATGTGGACATGCACAAAAGACAGTTTTACATAAAACATGGTTATATCTTCCGTTTCTTAACACTTGGGAAATCATCAGGAAAATGAAAGAAGGAAAGCACAAAAGATGTACCAGCAGATACACTTTTGTGAGAGTGGACATGACCATTGTATGTACGTATCCCAAGGACTCTTCTGTTTTGTATTTTCAAAGTAGGGCTACTGGACTGGCGCCATTTGTCATGAGGTATTGTACCCAGGAACTCGGGTGATGTAGATCAGCAGATCAGTTAAAATAGTCCCGATTGGACTGTCCTGTAATGACTTAATGAGATGATGGCCGGAGACAAAGGTCAGGTCAAAGTGTGGCTTAACTTCTCCCATGACCTGCATTACAGCACTGTGAACAAATCCAGACTACTGTCTGCAAATGAAGCTCCAATAAAACTTGAACAGATGTCTCTTTCCTCGTTTCCTTTTCACATACCATTGTCATTGAAATCTGTTGTGTACTTGATGACTTTACATAAAAAAATATTCATTTTTCTGTTTTGTAAATCAAGGACAATCAGGCATGTGATGTTCAATGACCACAAATTATGTTCTGATTGGAATAGGGTGTTTAATGGACCACTTCTAAACATTAATTTATTTTCAAAAAATTAATTTTCATATTTTTAATACAAAGCAACAATATCCAGAATCCCCTCACTTACACAGCACCAACTTAAAAACTAACCATAACTCATCCCACAACTACAGAAACAAGAGAAGCAACAAAACCAACAATAATAGTAATCATTAATTCATTACTTGATTAACTAAAAATAGAACAAAAATTAGCCAAGAGAGATTAACAACAAAAATAAATACAATAATTCCATTGTCCCAAGCCCCTGAAATGTATGGTGCTGCATTACTCAGAAATTGAATGCATGGTTTCCAAATTCTTAAGGGTATTCGTGTAAGGGGTTATTGAATTTTCTACAATTCAACACAATTTAAAACCACCACAAAGTCGTTCTTTAGATCAAAATGTAGGAATGTCGTGCAATCTAGACTCAGTGCTCCCCTTGATAAAGAACATGCCATACCACGCTACATATTAGTGTTGTCATGGCGCCAACATTTTCATTTTGCTCAAATGCTCATGAGAAAGAAAAAGCTTACTTGCCCATTAATAGCCATCAAACATGTTAATTAAACAATCTCACATTGTATCTTTCGCAATTTGCATAGAGAACAAAGAGTACAATTATCGACAGAATAAAACCATTGCTGACAATCTCTTCTACGCCGCCATTTGAATACAACTTAATGCACGACACTTTCAGCACTACGCAAATATGCATGTGTGTACTACCACTGCAAACAGACTTTTCGACACTCAATTTATTTCATGGACAGAACAGTGGAATTAACTTATTAGCTAGGCTATCACTTGTCAGTTTTTGAAATCCTGTTGTGTCTAGGTGCTCAGCGTTGTGCTTAAAGAGACAGATACCAATTAGCCAGATGAATGCATAATAAAAAAGTATCAAATTTTTCAAAATGTTCCTATGATACCATTTTAAAAAATCTAGTACCATGGTGCGTTTTCAGTACCAGTATAACGTCAAACACTACTACATACCATATTACAATATAACAGGCCGTCAGGTGAAGAAGTGAAGTAAAGTTGTAAATTCTAGGCTTGATGCTGAACTGGATACTCTGCAGATTATAGGTAAATGGCTGAATGGCCTGTTCTAATCACTAATTTTCTTATGTTGCTATGTTACAGAAAAGGGAAATGCAATCATAAGCCCAATTGGTGGTGGGATGTACACCTAAAACTTACTTTACCTCAGATACGGTACAGCACACATTTTACTGGATTTGTATATAATTAAACTTTAAGCCTGACTGTATTATAATGTATTATGATTCCATAACACTAATTTATATCGAAGTATGCCTCATGAATTATACAATACGCACTTTGTACCACTTAAGAACTTACTACAAACATTATCAAAACGTCAACAGATTGCCATTGAAATGAAAATGGTTGGAATAATCTCACAAGATTAGATATCGGTAAAGATGATAATGGATGTCATTTTAAATAGACCATTTCAGGGATGTGACGGTCACAGGAAAACAGCATGGGTCAATACAAAATATTGATTCACACACAGAATTTGAAGATGCCTTTACATACATGAAAATATTTCAGAGGTTTTATGAAGCCTGTTTTGCAGTATCAGAAATGGGTAAACTGGTGTGTGTGTGTTTCTGCCTTTGTATTTATATTTGTAAAATTATTTAATTTGAGATGCTGCTTCCAGCATATTGGCTTAAAGTGCTATATATTTATGGAGGATGTGGCCAAAACACTACCCTTTACACTGAACAGACAATTAGGAGTATTACGAGCCATGCGCTATAAGTGTAGCTTAAAGTGGCACAGACAACTGATTGTCACTCAAGCAAGAACTGTTTTTCCCATGATGCTCAGCAAGCATCTGGTGACTTTGGGATTAGCGGTATTACTAGCAACTGATCAGCTTTTAGCTGAGCAAGGTGCCTCAGATGAGGAAAACACCAACAGCAACATGGACACCAGCATCTTGCTGTGAGTAAATAACACCTTGTGTTGATAACTCAATGCTGCTTACTGTATGTGATGCTTACTGTCAATCTCTCATACTGTGTGTTCATTGTAATAATATAACTCAGGTTAGGTAGAGAAGTCTACATTCACGGGAAAATAACTGCTATTTGCAAAGAGATTAAATTAAATCTGACTGATTGACACACATGTGCATTCTGAATAAAACGGTATTTATTATGAAAATCATTCATAATCATTCAAAAAAACTGGAGGTCAGGGACATAGTGGAGCCTGTGAAGGGATCCCTTTGACTCTTTAGCAAAATTATTTTTCAATTCAACAAAATTTTGTTTTATCCCATGAATTATATATTTTAGACATAAAGAACAAATAAAATTGTGCATGCAGTACTTTGTATTATAATGATATGTAAAGATAATATTAATGATTGCATGTCATGTATATACTTTGTATTACGGCATCATGATTTAGACTTGGTTTAGGCATAGTGTGAATAATGAAGTGTAAAAGAATAACAACTGATATAAGTTGGGGTGGGACAGAGGGTGACAGATCATTATCCACACTTGGTTGTTTATTCAGACCTGTGCTCAGCACAGTGTAAACGTTTTTTTATTGCACCTTTTCAGTGTCTGTTCTTATTCAGACTTTGTACCTTTACATGTGTTTAAGAGACTTGCGTGCCTGAGGTGGAGATTCATATAGATTCTTATAGTTTCTCTTTAAAATACCTCTATGACTACACAAATTCCAGATTTTCAGGGTGCTTCTTCACAACCCTGTATTAAGCTGTGTACTCCTATTCATCAGACTTTGATATCTCAGTTTTTTTTAGCTTTGCTCTGCCCTCTCTCAGCCACCTTATGGTGCCACTTTTCTCGCCCCTCGTGACTCATCGGCTGGCTGCCGTCATGGGCTATGCGCACACACAGTTCGTGGTAATCCAGTCGCACAGCCCTCAGTAGCCAACGCAAGCCATGTAGTGTCCTCCTGTCTGACCGCCTGCGTGCATCCAGTAAAGCAGAGCAGGGCTCCTAGTACAGAAACAATAACCACAAAACACATTACAGGGCCGTCACTCATAAGCTGACCCTGAGCTACTCCATCATATACATTTGAAACAGGCTTCAGGCCATTTTTAATATCAATTATTAACCATGTACTTATTTACTTTAAGGCAGAGATGGATCCTTTGGTTTTTTTATATAATTTAAATTATTTCTGAATAACAGGTGCATGTAAAAGTATTGTCCTTACCATCGCTGCATACTCTGTTTGGTAATATATCTTTAATTATCAATAATTTATAAAGTAAACTCACTAGTATGGTTGCTGAAACCCAGCTCAAAGCAGATACGAAAAATAAGGACAACAGTCCAAAAGTGTAAATATTTTTATTATTTGAAATGCACGGCTGCACTTTGGTCCATTTTCCTCCGTCAGCACATATAACATAAATTGAGACTCTTTATTTTATGAAATTTATGTTTTGGAGTCATGTACTTTTTTAACTCTACTGATCCACAAACAATAACTCACAGACCTCAAGAGATTACCATTTGCCAATACAGATACAGTCATCAGGTCCAGTAAAACTAACCCGAGAGCAAATTCATAATTAATCTTAGATATTTCATAAATGACCAAATATGACATCAAGTAATGTTTATCATTCAATGATAAGTACGTTTTCAGGAAAATTGTGTAATTTGTAAAACAAATCCTCAACCCTTACAATTTTTCCATATGTGCTTAGTGCTTACAGTTTATAAAGACATGAAAACAGTTTTGCAAACTTTTATTTTCCAGATCGAAAAAGAAGATACTTTCAAAGGTTTTAAAACCCAGCAAAAACTCTTAGTCATGAGCTTCTATTTAACAAGGGTTCTGGAATAATGAAGGGCTACTATATAATATATCTGAATAATATCGTGCAATTTGAAATAAAAACGTGGGACAATGCAAAGCAATTATGCAAGAATAATTTTAGTTACTGCAGCCTCAATCTCTATATTGAGGTGCCTGTTGTGTCTGTCTGCTGAAATGTTAGTTACTGTTAGAAAAGTGAAATTATGTGTGAGTGAACGTTACCTTGAACGTTAGCTGATATGTATAAAATGTGTAGTGGGCTGACATGGTCACTGGCTTGGTGTGTAAGAGTTGAGCTTAACCACCTCTAGGTACGCACTCAGGAGAAGATGGTGGCCGCTGTGCAGCCCCCAGCTGAACATGCTCAACCTGATGACCAGCTGCTGTGGATGGATCTACAAATCCCAGGAACCCATAAGGTAAAGAAAGTATCTACTTCATCCACTGTTCAAATGAGTACAGTCATTTAGTGTAACTGCAATACATTTTGTCTGTTGTGTGTTATTATTCTGTAAGTATTTCATCTTCTCTCACCCTTACATTTTGGCAATCCTTTTAATATTTTGAGATTTCCCACGTAATAATGTTGAAAAAGAAATTGAAAGAGGAATTCATGAAAAATATTAGTAAATGTGGTAATCTCTTGAAACAGCTACAGAATGATGCGATTACTATTTTGGTTTTAAACTGGTTTATTAGTTTAGAGTGTAAGAAATGCTTCCACCAGAGCAGTCATTCTTCACTGTAAGGCTGCTAAAAGTGCTCCATATTCAGCAAGGCTAAGGATAGGGAGTTGTACTGTGCTTGTTCATGATGTATAACCATGCTGTGATACAAAATTAGCTTGTACAGACCGTTTTGCCTATTTCAGTACTTTCTGATGAATGATGGTTGTTAGTCTAATCTTTGTGGTTACTAGATGCTCGTTAGTATTGTCAATGAAATCATGCCCCTCGAGTACTCTGATTGACTGCAGCTTTGGTCAACTGCGCCAGGGCAAATAATGAGGTCTCAATTCCTTTCAGTCTACACTTGTATGTGTGCACTCACAAGTTGCTGCTGGCAGTCAGTCAAGGTTCATTTGGCTTGGCTCCTCTTCTTACAATGAAACTAGCTGCCAGACAGGTCTAACTAAAGTACTCCCAATCCTATAAGGAAACAGATCTGGCTGGTGACGGGTTTGTATGTGAGTCTGATGTCAGCGGTCATGAAAGGTGATGCCACTTAAACAATGACAGACATTATAGCCATACACAAAGCTAATCCCTTTCCAGCAAACAGCATTCTTCATATAGTTTGAACAAGAACACCATAATTCAAACTTTATTTTGCCAGTATCGTGTGCAGTATTAACTATGAGTAATACTGCACCTTACAATATGTAAGGCAACGGTTAGTGACTGACCTCTGGATATTTTGTAATTAACATTCATTTTATCATACAGACCAGTAACGGTGTTGATTGTTGGCCTGGAAAATGCCGGAAAAACATCTGCGGTCCGGGGAATCCTGAAAGGTAAGAGGCCATTAAGGATGACGACATACATAAGATGTGCTTCGCTTGTCTCCTGAAGTTCTCCATTTTTTCGCTATTGCTAATTTTATCTCTGCCTTCAGTGCCCCTGGAGGAAAAGGGTTCCCCTGAGAGGTGTGCGTGCACAGAGTTAAGAGTGGAGAACTTCCTGGTCTCTATCTTGGATATCAGTGGGAGCTCAACAGCTAGCGGAGCCTGGAGGGACTACTGCGGTATGGCCCACGGTATTATCTTTGTGGTAGATTCCAGCAACAGAACACAGACCAGGGAGGCCAAGGACTTTGTGGTGGACCTGTTAAAGCACCCGAGGGTGGCTGGGAAGCCCCTCTTAGTGTAAGAGTCATTTTTCTTCTTTCATTGATAGATATTTTAGAGAAAAAAGGGAAAAACACCTACCTTGCATTTACTTAATTGAAACACTATATTCTATGCAGACCTATGTAGGTTAGCCATTGCTATTGTTTGGGTTGTCTATGTTGTACTATATCGTCTATAGTTGGTGCTATATTAGGTAAAACTCATAGACCTGATTTCAAATTTAAATATTATGTGAAATGATAGGTGAGGGATGAAGGCGAATGTAACATACCATTGGGGTAACTGTGATGTTTTAATTCCTCCCTGTGAGAGTGACTAGGGGTTGTGTTCCTGTTTTTTTTTCTTCAGACTGGCAAACAAGCAGGACAAGGTGGACGCCATGCTGTGCAGTGAGCTGATTGACGCACTGTCACTGGAGAAACTGATCAGCCAGAGTCAGTCTCTCTGTCATGTTGTGAGTGTTGCACCAACAGACACAAAAAGCATCCTCTGTTTATCCAGCATAGAAAAGCAGGCCTTGACATTAATGTTGAGTGTTAATGGGTGGGTGGGGTGGGGGGGTGACTTCCACAGCTGGGAAAGTAGTTGGATAAATGGGGATTCTGTGTCCGTACTGGTTAAATTGTCGGAATCCATCTCTGTCTTAAGGTTAATAATGAAAAAAAAAGAACACGGTTTATTATTTGTGTGAAAATTGGCCTGAAGCCTGTTTCAAATGTATATGATGGAGTAGCTCAGGGTCAGCTTATGAGTGACGGCCCTGTAATGTGTTTTGTGGTTATTGTTTCTGTACTAGGAGCCCTGCTCTGCTTTACTGGATGCACGCAGGTGGTCAGACAGGAGGACACTGCATGGCTTGCGCTGGCTACTGAGGGCTGTGCGACTGGATTACCACGAACTGTGTGCGCGCATAGCCCATGACGGCAGCCAGCCGATGAGTCACGAGGAGCGAGAAAAGGGGCGCCATAAGGTGGCCGAGAGAGGGCAGAGCAAAGCTAACGAAGCAAAGTGAGTGTCCCTCTAGGCCTGACCCCGCCTCCCCAGGCAGCAGTCTATGGAGGCTTTACTTCCCATGCAGATGTTTTAAACGCTCTTTAGAAAAATGAGGAGAGCATCTGGAGTTTCATTTGTTAAATGTTTGTTCATTTTTGTTGTTAGTCTTACGTGAAGATTGAGCAGTCACTCAAATAATTTGGCATCTCTGTGCAGAGTCAGCAGAAAAACTCAACGTGAACGCATAAGGCCCCCAAAGCGGATGGAGAAAAAGACTCTGCGGAGCAAATCAGGGGAAAAAATGCAGCCCCTCAGAAATATTCTGAATAAGGTAACCCTAAATATCTCCATTCAGATATTTTACACACAGACGAAACTTAGTTTTACACATGTGAAGGTCTGCACAAAATATGCAGACTGAAGATTAATTGTGCTATAATGCCCTCCTAAAAACCAAATGGTGGCCCTTGTTTGGATACTTTCATTTTGGTCAATGTTGCTCCACGTAATTACCTTTTTTCTTACTGCAGGAGAGCACATTAAAAAGCAAACTGAAGAAGAAGAAACAACAAGGGAAGATTAAGGAGAAAGTGAAGAAAAGATCAGACAGGAAAGAGAAGGAGGGGGAGGAGGGGGAGGTAGAACCAGATCAAAATGTACAGAAAGAGGAGGGACATAGCACTGCCCTCTTGCCAGGAAACCATACGAGGCCAAAACACAAACCCAAAAAAAAGAAGGAGACGCTTCGGGAATCACCTGAAAATTCCAAAGCTAGCAAAGGTACTTCTGAGAACCTTTAGCCACCAATAAGAGGCCTGCAAATAAACTGCAATAAACTATCAAAGATGTGAGAAGAATAACAGTGCACTGTAACAGTATCAAATCCATAAATGTATTTAAAAAAAGCAAGTTGCTTCATCCAAATGAACATCTAACACCAAATACGGTAAATATAAAGGTAGTGGTCAAAACGTTGTATACCTGTTGGATTGAGGGAATAAAATATTTTTGAATGCAGATTATTGCACACAGGACTCCTGGGCAGAAGGTTTAATCAAGAATGATCTTTTGATAACTCTTTCACTGCAAAACCACTCATTACGCGACCCCATCGATGTTTATATATGCAGTCACATGACAGCACAAGCAATACATGCTATTCACATATTTTAGCCACTATTTTGTACATTTACATACATACAATATACCAGTACTGCTTAGACTTTCAGTGAAGTCAGGAATTTCTCACTTCTTTTTTGCATGGCTTTATTTTACCTCTTGAACTGTCAAATACCATGTACATTCGTTACATTATACTACAAATCTGAAGCAAAACGGTACACTTTTTACCTGCAGGGAAAGAAGAAAAGGAGAAAAAGAAGAGGATGGTGAAAATGAATAAGAAAAACAAGATAAAATCTGCAGAAGTGCCGGTTGAATATTCCCAGCCAGTTGACCTATCTGACACTTTTGGTAAGACTGTCAGCAGTATTTTTATCACAGTAAAAATACTTTTTGGCCGATGTTGCAGATGTTTCTTTTTTCAGTCCTGTGTGACATAAACCCACACAGAGAGGAAGGATGCTCATGCAATTGGTAAAAATGAATGAGCGGTATGTTTAGTAAATTAACGACTTTGTTTCGTTCTCTGGTAGACTTGTACAGAAAAACAGTCCTGGCTCTGAATGCCAAACGGGAGCAAGATAACGAAGCCAGAGCTGGGATGTGATGACCGGTTCTCTCCCGGAGCAGCCCTAGCTTATGAACATTCTGCGGAATTTACAAATCCTGAGTGGCCTACTTGCTGAAGAGAGGAATTTCAGTATGCACCCATTCCACCCTGAGAACAGCTAGCGTATGGGTCTTCATTCTTATGATCTTCAGTAAATTATGATCTTCAGTCACTGAAAATCGCAATAATGACTAAAGCACACTTCTTTATGTTAAACTACTTGTTTTAGCACTTTCTAAGTTTAAATCTGGGTATATGCGTTTAACTACTTGCCACATGATCTCCATGAGTCATGATTAATGTAGATATGATTTATGACCAAAACATTTGTTATATGGCACTTTTTAAGGACTGGATGATTTTTTTTAATGGATTACTGCATTACCTGTGTAGAAGTGACTGAATGAAAGCCTTGAGGTTGCCAGGTATGAAAGGAAATGATCACTGGTGAGAACCTGGGAAATGCCGGTTTGATCTTCGCTTCTAACAATGCCTGTTTCCAAGATTCTGCTCAAGCTGCCATGAGGGTGTATTTGAAAACCTAAATAATGTACAGTGCAAAAACGAGATATCATAATATATTTATTAATGAACTCTGAAGTAAAATTATACAAAACACATTTTAAAACATAATACAATTTTTAAGAAATTCTTGAGTTCAATGATGTTCCACTGAGCTGGATTTATACTTCAGAGATTCCATTCTATTCTGTTGCAAGGTTCATTGCCAGACACTCATTAGTACCTGAATACAGATTGTCTATAATGTTCATCTGTAAATAAGATATTTCCGTTTCAGCCAGCCCTTGCAGCTGATTATCAGACATCAAGACATCAGGTACATAGTTGTCTCCAATTCTGATAATAAAGTGTAGTGAAACCCTTTGTTGTGTGTCTGAATGCAGGAAAATGTTCACTTTTTCTGTCTGAAACTCCATAAATACAAACTGCATGAGACAATTACTTTCACATTTACGCTTTTTCATACTCACTCCAGCACTCGTCTGTTTGATAGAGCAGTGAGGTTTCATCAGGAGTTCTCCTTGGTGTGGGTCTTTGATCTGAAGACTGATTCTGAGGAACAGAACAGAAGATTGCTAGAAAAAATACTGTACATTGGCCACCCTATATGAATCAATTTTAGTGGACCGCTACAAAAATACTCTATTCACCAAGAGAAATGTTGGAGATTATCATACCTGAAATTACAATTACGATTATAATGTATAATTTCCAGAACTGATCCTGTATGACAATTATAAGTGATCTTTTTTTTTTTCCTGCAGCTGATGTGAGATGGTAAAACAAAATAGTCACTTTTAATTTAAAATGTGTTGAACAAATAAAATGGAGGTAATCAAGAAGACTTCTCACATATAATGGCAATCTGGAATTACAAAAAGGCAATTAGCATTTTCATTCAGTCAAGTGTAAATTATCACATTCCAGTTAATGTCCCTGTCAGTATCAGTTTATAATCTATCTCAGTTTATAGTCTATAATATAAACTATTACTCACTGTTTTTTTTATTATGTTTTATAACATCGAGTATATTAAACACTTGTAATTCATACAAAAATATGTAATGAACTCATTCACTACATTAACATACCAAGGAAACACTATTATTATTAACAATATTAATAGTGTTATTAATGACAGTTATAATCCTTAATTACATGTATGACTTGTCGACATACTAGTAATAACACGCTGTCTTTTGGAACATTCAATAGCGAAAATAACCACTTTTTAGAAGTAACTATTCACAAAAAAATAAGTTAATCAGGGTGGATTTCATGGGTTTATTGCTGCTAAGTGCTGCTGGCGGAACGGAGCTAGGAGAGACACAGGAGCGATTCCTAATTTTACTACAGTCAGCGACAGTAAATAGTGTTTACATCAACTTTACCATTGAGCATACAATCCATAACAGCGCCTTCTATGATATATTTTTTATGCATATTATAACGTAACCCTGGACGGTTAGCTCAAATGGCTTTGTTCCTGTACTGTTGGACTACACAACTGTGTGACAGGGCAGCTCGGAGACTTCAGAGGTTTTACGACAGTCCTCCGAAACGGATGGTGTCAGGCAGCCTCGAAATGCGGCACACCGGCTCCACGTGGGTAACAGCAGGCTAAGATGGACGTGAAGAGGGAGAGTAGAGGGTGCGGAGACATGCACAAAACGTTAAGGTTTGTTTCAAGCTTCTATGAACACATCGATTCAGGCATAAATGCATATTTTCCGAGAGCGATTAGAAAGGTGTGTTCTTCTCATGTTAGTAGTTTGTCTGTGCAGGACTGCTGGGTATTCAGTTTGTACCTATATAGCTACCAGAGAAGTTGACTAATAAGCATAAACACTTCCTTCAAATGTAAAATTACTTTAAGTGTATGTACCGGATGTTATATGCACTATTTACTTGGTACATATCTAAACTCTGCTAGTTGAAATGGCTATTAATTGCTAGCTCTTTCACTACGTGGTCTGCCTGTTGATCACTGTGAAATCAGTGTGGTTGGTCTTACTGGCTCGGAGGACAAAATTTAAGTGAACAGTAATTGGAAAACAAAGCAGACATGAGTTTATCTAAATCTAGGTATACAATTGTATACCCTGACTGTAAAGCAATGTGCTGATAGAGATGTTATGTTAGCTACATGTTATGTAGCCAAAACATGCTAATGGGTAATAGATGACAACAAAACAAACAAATGTAAGCAGTAATTCCAAAAAAGTTGACTTTTCAATCAAATAATTAAAACGTCATTCAAAATGACAACACTGATTTTAAAATACTGTTAAATTTGATAAATTACTCTTCAAATACTGTTAGATTCTTATTGTAGATAATAAGAATCTATACTGGTGTAGGAAAACTGTAATGTTACTTTCACAATACATTGCGTTTTTGGTTCCATTTTGCAGCAAGAGTTTGACGCTTGCCCAAGCAGCCGATGGTGAAGATGAAGAGGACTTGTTTAAAGCAGACAATGTTGTCATCAGTGCCAGCGAGGATGAGGTGGGAATTGTAAATCCGATTCATAGCTTGTCTGCTTTTCTTTTTTTTTTTTTTTTTTTTTTTTTTTAGACATCATGAAAGGCAAGGCTTTTATGTGCTAATATTAGATATCCAACACTTACGAGTGAACAAGTCAAGTGCCCAGCTTCTGCTTCATCTTTCTTTGCTGTCCTATTTCAGGACGGAAGTGATGATGAGAGGAAACATCGCAAGCTGCTGGATGCCATTAGTTCCCTTGGAGGGAAGAAAAGGTTAGAGTAAAGAAACATTAGTATTTGTTTTGTGTTTTTACAGTTGTTGCAAAATGGTCTGTGACTAACCTGTGAGTACTGTGACCCTGACCAGGTTGTCACTCTGTATCCATCCAACTTTGCTTATAAACCAGTAAACGTTCCAGGTGGTGATTCAGGCAAACTAGTGGCCAAAAACCTAAGACTGCCAAAGACAAGTTATAATCAGACGTTTGTCATATACAGAAAACCACTCTTACAAACTAACTTACTGTTTCAGAGCCTCTAAAGATAATGTATTTGATTGAGACTACATAAAAATGTTCATTATACTTAGGAAAATGTTATTCTCTCTCCCCAGGAGGAAGTTGGCTGAGCGAACTGAGGCCAGTGTGCAGATCTCGGAGTTCTCTGTCAGTGCTGAAGGTGGACACACTTTTATTTAAGTTTAGTAGCATTGATTTCATCAATATGCTCTTTTCCTATTAGTTTTGCAATCACAAATAACCCAATCACAAATGCTAAACCTTCTCTGTGGTCTGTGCCATGCTTCAACCAACCAGTGTACATGTAAAGCAGAAAGATATATTCATGTTGGTGGTGTTCACCAGTGATTGGATGAATGTTTTCTGTGGTAGCAGTTGTGGTGTGGGGATGGGAAAATGTGTGGGAGAGGGCTCCGCCATGACAGAATGTTACCAACGAAAACGCCAGGTTTGATATAAAGGCAGGGAGTAGACTTGGCCCGGGTCTGAATGGTCATTGTGATAAAATGCATGTTGTGTTTCCAGGCGCAGGGGAAAAGATCACTATGTCTGACCTGCTTGGCACAACGGAGCAGACTCCCGCCATCAACAAGACCAAGAAACAGCTGAAGAGCCTGCACAGCCGCCAGGAGACCCTAGAGCTACCCCTGAGCCGGCAACAAACGGAAAAGGTTTGAGGACTTTGTACGTGGCGTAAGAGTTGATGCGGAGGTTGAACGTGTGTATGGGCTGAATCGGCACATCTGTGATGATTTTTGCTTCCGCCCTGTAGATCCAAAGGGGAGTGGCTTACGACAAGACCTCAAAAGAGGTGTCCCGGTGGCAAGGTGTGGTTATGCGGAACGAGAGGGCAGAACAGCTGGTATTCCCACTGAATCAAGAGCCGTCGGGGCCAAAACGGGTGGAGCAGGTGGTGGTTGGATGGAAGGTATATTTTTTAGAACAGTTTCTCATATAAATGAAAACTCTCTGCTTTGTCAATTTTTTCCACAATTTTTTTTTCACTTGTTTGAAATATCCACTTTAAATTCAGAAATATGTATACACTACTGCATCTGAACTACAATAAACAAGACTTTAAAACGTTGTTGTTAACATTGTCCTTTAAAGAGAGTGTTTCAGTTTTGTTAAAGGGTTTTTAAAAATGAGCACTTTGTAGAAACTGCTGATTTTCTCTGAAATGCGGATCTGTAGTAAGACTTCAGCTGTGTCTTTGTTGTGTGCGGTTAAAGGCACAGACCCCTCTGGAGCAGGAGATCTTCAACCTCCTGCACAAGAACAAGCAGCCGGTGAATGACCCCATCCTGACGCCCACGGAGGAGGCCTCCCTGAAGGCTATGAGCCTGGAAGAGGTGAGAGCGCGGGCAGACACGGCATCGGACTTTATGGGCTGCGATCAATATCTCTGCTATTGATCGTTTCTTAATTCAGACAGTGACATGTGTGGGTTATAGGCAAAGATTCGCCGTGCTGAGCTGCAGAAGGCCCGGGTGCTACAGTCCTACTATGAGGCCAAAGCCAAGAGGGAGAAGAAGATTAAGAGCAAGAAGTGAGTCTGACTTACAGCCAACACACTTTCGGCCCAGTGGACCTTTTCTAATTCAGAGTAGTGATGTATAAAATGTTAATTGACTATTTTGCCCAGTTTTGTGATAAGTATTTCAAAATCATCTTCCTGAATTTCTTAACAAAGATATGGTTATTTCCAACTTAACTGTTTTTATAGACATTAATTTGTCAGAACAGCGGTAGTGTTAAATGACCACAGCTAGAAATGCTAGCAAATAGTGTTAAATTTGATGCATTGTCCTTGCTCATTGAAATAAAAGTACCAAAAAGTATTTGGTAATTAAGTACAGATAATTAAGAGAACCAGCATCAAAAATCTGAACTGCATCTTTTTTTGCACAGGTACCACAAAGTGCTGAAGAAAGCCAAGCGCAAAGAATTCCTGAAAGAGTTTGAGGAAATGCGCAAAACAAACCCAGAAGCTGCCCTAGAGGAGCTGAAAAAATTGGAACTGTCCAGAATAGAGGTGAGATAACACCCCCTCAGGTAGCACCTGCTCCCTCTGTTTCCATTCTTGAAATATCTAGACCGCTGAAGATACACTTGGAACAAAGAACTGACTTTTTTATTGTTTTATCCTGTAGGAGAGGATGTCTCTCAAACACCAGAACAGTGGCAAGTGGGCAAAGTCGAGAGCAATCATTGCAAAATATGACACCGAGGTAAGAGGATATTCTTTCAGTTGGATTTCTTAAATCCTCAACGTAAATTCCAGTGTGTATGTTTTTCTCTGATATATTGGGTCCCATGGTATTGGGCTGGTTGGTGTATATTAATATTGTGTGTATGCATCTTTAGGCGCGAAAAGCCATGCAGGAGCAGCTTGAGGTGAACAAGGAGCTGACGCAGAAGTTGGTCGTCCCATCCGAGAGTGAGGAAGACGAGGAGCCAGAGGTGGCGGAGGCCCTTCCTGATGTCGTTAACGAGGCGCAGCTGGCAGATGCAACCAACCCCTGGATGATGGGCAAGCTGACGGCAGAGCCCAAAGAGCCGGAAGAGGGCACCGACACAGAGCCGCTCGCAGCGGGCAACCAACAAGAAGATCATCCAGCAGAAACTGAGGAAGAGGAGGTGATAGAGGAAGAGGAGGTGCTTCTGAGAGATTTTGAGGAGAGGCGGAAACTGCGCAAATCAGAGGAGATGAACACGGACGTGGCGCCAGCGGAGATGACAGTGGAGAGAGAAGGTGGGGTCAAGTGTGGTTTTAAAATGGCTGCAGAAGCAAAATCTTTTCTAGTCTTGGTTTTCTTTTGTGTTTGGCTCTGGTCAGCATCATATCTTTGAAAACTTAAATGAGAGGAATCATTTCGTAAACTTTTGTTTGAGTACAAATACATGTAATCTTAACAATGCAGAGTATGCAAAAGCCCTAGTAGCTTTTTAGTGGAATAGTGGAATTGTTATTGTGGTTTTGCTTTTTGTTATTTCTTTCATTATTATTAGGGGGCAAGCCCCTGATGGTGGCTAAATCCTTATTGTAACTTTTAGTTCTATCGTAAGGAGTGTGTTTATTCCAAATATGTGTCATCCCTAAAAGAGTTTTCACAGCAAAAACTGTATATCACACAAAAACTCAACTTGGCACTTCTCAGGTTAAAATCAGTTCACTGATTGGCAATACAGAAGCGTTATAGAGAACTAAAAGACATTTTGTCTCATAAACCAAATGACCTAGATTTAAAAAAAAAAACCCAGCTGCCAGAAGTGATTCAATATTCAAATCGTCTCACAAAGTCCGATTGACACAGAACCATGGTACATAGTGTGGTTGTACAATTCTCTAACAAGTTTGCGCAAGTTCGCACGTCAAGTAACCAGGTTACATGCAAATGAATCAGCATCATACGTAGTGACATGCAAATGCTGCTTTATCAGTCATAATTATGCTAATCAGCCTGAAACACAGATGTGTACCAGGTTTAAACACAATCACATGAATAACATGGCAGCTACAAGTGATTCAGTACTTTTAAAAACCAAAAGTTATGGAAAAATGAACTTCACATCAAATTGACATGACACTTGGGTACATAGCATAACCGTGCAGGCCCCTAACAAGTCTGAAAGGGAACAGTTCCTTTATGAAGAAACAACCCTCCCACATGCAAAATGAATTGGTACCATGAATGACAACATATGCAAATTAGGCTATTCCAGTCCACCTTTTGCCAGTCATTCCCATGCTTACTAGGACTTATATAGTTCAATGACGTTGATGTGTACCATGTTCGAACACGATCAGATAAAAAAACATGGCCACAACAAGTAAGTTTAATATTCTGCATTGTGAGTAATGTTTTCTTAGGAGCTAACACAGAAAAGGGAATTATGGATATGGAAATGTGAAGTTAAGTCCACAGACGCTACACTTGGAAGATCCTACTCTAGTACCTTTGTCTTCATTGATGTCCATTTTGGTAGTCTGCACCCCTCATTGTTCATTTTTTAGTTAGCTTGGAGGACTGTTTGTAGCATGTCTGTAGTGTTCCTGACAAGTAATTGTGCTTTTTTTCCCCTTTACATGACAGAAAATGTGAGCGAAAGCGACCAACCGGGGGTGGTTGAGATTTCTGACGACGAGGAGGACGTTTCCGAGTTCAACGGCCTCTTTCTGAAACTGGTGCAAAAAGATGAAGAGCCTGTAGTGGATGAGGGGACGGGAGAAAGGGCTAAAGAGGAGGAATACAGAGAGAAAGCCTTCCTGGAGGAAGGACCGCTACGCCTCAGAACTATGGAGGACATGGACTTCCTCAGCCAGAGTGCCTTCATCGAGCCCGGTGAAGCTGCAGCACCGGACACCGTGACCCCTGGTCCGGAGGAGGCAGCGGCCACTGCCCCGAATGTCGACAAAAAGAAGAAGAGAAAGCTGATTGACCGCAACGAGGTGCTGTCAAAGGAGGCGAAAGTTATCCAGGTACCCATGGCCCCAACGGTAACCGAGGAAGAAGAGGAGGTGAGGACACAACATTGCTCCTGCTTAATTTTGTAATGCTGCTCATCCAGGTGTAAATTCTGCGTTCTTAATGCGTGTAATGTGTGAATTAGAAAATGGAAAAGAACGACATGGAATCTCTCCCTCTCTTCCAGAACGACGACGAGCAGAAGATGATCATCAAGGAAGCCTTTGCGGGGGATGATGTGATATCTGACTTCCTGAAGGATAAAAAGAGACAGGAAGAGATGGGAAAGCCCAAGGTGGTGGACCTGACGCTGCCTGGCTGGGGAGAGTGGGGTGGCATCGGCCTGAAACCCTCCCGCAATAAACGTAGAAGGTAAGGGAGTGGTGAACACCACCTGCCATGTGTGTAGACAAACCACTACAGTCTCCTGTGCAGGGTTGCAGAAGTAAGGAACTTTCAAAATGACGTTCAGCATCTACTGAATTCTGTCAGATGTTTCATGACATGAAAAATACTTTTTCACAAGTAAATATGGAAAACACTATTCTTGATGTAAAGGATCTTGTGATAGAAAGATAGAAAGGGGTCTCTTTAAATTCTGGGTAGGCTGTGCAGCATGCAGGAAGATATCCGACTCTGATGAAAGAGTAAAACGCCTGAATGCAGAAAGGTTTCCATCCTCTACCAGCCTGTGCTATCGGTCGGCGAAATCCAAGATAATCCACAATGGAGGAGGGCAAATTTAGTCTGGTGTAATGAAATACGTTTTATTACATGCCTTTCAAATAGAGGGATTTTGTGTTTATTATATGACTTTTAGGTGTTGTTCTAACTTTTCAATCTATATTCGGTGCTGTATTTCAATGCTGTGTTATTTCACCTGAATTGCAGGTTTCGTGTAAAAGTTCAACCTCCTCCTCCAAGACGCGACCAAGATCTCCCCAGTGTCATCATCTCTGAGAAGAGGAATCCTATTGCCTTACAACAGGTGACACACACACTGTAACCTGTACCTGATTTTTCTATTGGTGAAGTGACAGAAGCATGAGTTGCTCACATGTTCTCTTCCGCTTAATTCTCTAGGTCAACCAGTTGCCCTTCCCCTTTGAAAACCCAGCACAGTTCGAGAGCAGCATACGGACACCCATCGGCAGCACTTGGAACACCCAGCGTACTGTTCAGAAGCTGACGGCCCCGAAGGTCATAACACAGATGGGCGCCATCATCGAACCCATCTCCCAGGAGGACTTCATCAAGGGCAAGACGCAGGCAACCACAGGGAAAGAGCCAGACATCTGTCTGTCAAAGGACAACGGACAGGGACCAAAGAAAAGCAGCAAGGACAGCAAGAAGAAAGGAAACCCGAAACCCTCTCAGCTCAAAAAGAGAAAAAACAAACCATAGCCAAAAGCCAGCAGGTCAACACATCTGTCAAATGTGGCATTCCTTCTTCATTCAACTAGGCCTGACACCCACCGTTTTCGGTCTTGCCACCACTGAACTGATGAATTAAGTATCTCTCGTACATTGTTTTGTAAACAATATTCATTGATTGCGAAGATATTGGCTGATTGCCTCGAGACAGAAATTAGATGTCAGGATTTTCAGTTAATAACGGGACAACGCTCATTTGTTCATACCCTGATATAGCGGCTGCAAGATGTGAGATTGAATATAAACTTTGTTGTGGATGATTGCTGATGGGATCACCTGGGTATTCAAAGCCATAAACATTCATCACTTTTGTTCACTTTGTGAATCAGCTGTAAATTGATAGAGTATGAACTGAAGCATCAGTGTAAACCTGAATAAAAAGTTACATATTGTTGGAAAATCTGATTGGGTTATGTTTTTTTCTCAAAAAAGCTTCAACTGCTTTCAACTGTTTCAACTGTTTTACTTTATATAGTTTTAGATTTACATATTTCTCGAGTCAAATCCTCTGCTTTATGTTTTGAAGGATTAGAAATGTGGTTGATTAACATTTCATGATGTATTTGTTTTGATATTATTTGTGATAGTCAGACACTGGTATATATGCCACAATATGCTGTTGGTTTTCATGGAAAAACATAAGTAGCCTACATTTATTGTACTGACAATATTGTACTGAAGAGGAACATATGTAGGCAACCACCAATTTATGCTAAACCTCCGTCACAGAATTATAAGTCAACCTGTAAGACATTTATGTCTGGGCTACACATTATGCATAAATGTATCAAATATTGTTTTGCCTAAGAATAACTTTTAAGATAAATGGACATTGAAGACCTGTTATGAATTCATATAATTATTTGTTATTTTAGTTACTATTTTAAGTATCCTAGTAAAATGCTTGTCAAGCTGTTAAATCCTGTACTTTTAGGCTATAGCTAACCTTTATAAAGAAAGACCAAATAGAAACCTGTTTAAAGAGGACACCAATGGAATCAAATTTTGCCAGAAGTGCAACAAATCTGTATGATGGCAGCAAGCTTGTGCTGTGAAACATATTGCGTAATCTTCACACTGCTGTGCTGTTTTTCTGATATATCGGTATTATGATCATTGCAGCGGTTAACTTTAAATCGCGTAGTGTCCATTGCGTCGGTATGACTTTCTTTTTTAAGTAAGGGAAAAGGTAGGGCTGGTTCCACTGGGGCTCGAACCCAGGACCTTCTGCGTGTAAAGCAGACGTGATAACCACTACACTATGGAACCACTTCCTGTCAACACACGGATGAAAATCGAAGTATAAATATGTCATGAAATTTAAATGAATAAAAATGAGACTATACGACGGTACATTTTCGTATATTTACATTTTAAATTGATCTAGAGGACGCCTAATCGACGAAATGCTTCCTGTCTGAGTTTACCTCGAAGCTGAATAATCTAACCCCCATCGAAATGCACAGTGACACCTAGTGTGTCTTCTCTGAATTGCACTGGCACGTCAGAGAAGTTCGTGGTGATAAGAGCAAGCTTCCCCTTGTTTTCACCAAATGCTAAATTTGCCACAAAGAAAACTTTGGGATGGCGTGATTTCAATATCTTTGATGGATGCATTCAAATGGGTTGCTTTATTCTGACCAATAGTGGGCGGTGTAAGAAGCTCAGGTTGTATCTTAATTGTAGTACCATGCAGCTACAACGTTTTGAGAAAGAAAAAGAAGCTATGAATTTACTGTACAACTCAATATGTCAGAGGTGAGTCAGACACATGCAAGTCATAACCGTCAAGTCTCAAGCAGCACAGAATCGAGCAAGACAAGTTAGGTCAGTATCACAAATAAAGCAAGCCAAGTCCAGACTCTGTCAACAGTCAAGCAAGTCAAGTCACAATTCACAATTTAGAATCAACAGAATCAATATATATTTCATACAAATGTCTGTTGTCTCTTGGCAAATCAAATTAAAACACAGTAGTCTCACAAAAGGTTGTCACCCCTGACAGTACAATTCATAGCAACAATTTGTGGGAGTCAAATTCCGCATCGGCCACATTTGACTGGATCAAGGGCAAGGGCCACATGGACTGCCTCAAAAGAAAATACCATCAATCCGGAAAACATATATATTTCTATATATATATATGTACATGTGTGCTGCCACTGTGAATTGTTTCACCTCGTAACTGGTTCCGAATGAAGACAGTATTCCAATGAGGTGTGATTGTTGTCCAACAATAAACTAACAGTTAGTCTGTAGTGTCTGAATGTCTGTGTTTCTACTGTGGTTTGTTATGGGGGCACCGATCTGGGAATGCTGGTTTTCCACATACGCAAGAAAAAGTTTTTGAAATGATGTTAATAATGTATTAAGTTATGTGTGTTATACTGAAAAAGTCAAAAAGACATAAGACTATAGTCTGACCTCAAAAATGAAGGAAAATGGGTTGACACAAAATATTTGATGTTTTTGACTTGAAAGTAAAGCAGCTATATTTTTCAACACCTCCAGAATTGAGTGTCAGCAAATATGTGAGTTTAAATAAATGCCATGTAAATGCATTACTTCAAATATATGAAAACGTAATTATAGTCTTAGCTCACGAATATGGAAAAATGGGCTGACAAAAAAATATTTGACTGTTTGGCCTGACAACATTTAATGAGGTACATTTTCGAAAAAAAAAAAAAAAGAGACAGTTGTCAGGAATTATTATTGTTCTCAGGACGACTGTAGTCATCTCCAAAATGAGGAAAAATAGGATGAAATAAAAAAAATATATTGTTTGACTTGAAATGATAGTTGATTACCTCTAAAATCCATCCATGCAAGAAAAACTTATCAGAAATAATGTTAATGTAAGTAAATGGGACACATGTGTCATCCGAAAATCAAGAAAAGACATAAGACTATAGTCTTACCTCCAAAATGAGGAAAAATGAGTTGGCTCCAAAAAATTCAATTTTTTCATTTTCAATGATAGCTAATTACCTATATTATCCATCTGTCCAAGAAAAAGTTGTCAAGGATTATTTGAATGGACATAAATGGGACTCATGTGTCATCCTAGAAATCAAGAAAAGACATAAGACGATAGTCTCACATCCAAAATAAGGAAAAATGGGTTGACACTAAAAAATTCAATTTTTTAACTTTGAGTAATAGCTAAATACCTATATTATCCATCTGTCAAAAAAAAAGTTGTCAGGGATTATTTGAATGGGCGTAAATGGGAAACGTGTCATCCTAGAAATCAAGAAAAGACATAAGACTTTTGTCTTACCTCCAAAATGAGGAAAATTGGGTTGGCACCAAAAAATTCTATTTTTTGACTTTGAATGATAGCTAATTACCCATATTATCCATCTGTCCAAGAAAAAGTTGCCAGGGATTATTTGAATGGAAGTAAATGGGACGCATGTGTCATCCTAAAAATCAAGAAAAGACATAAGACTATGTCTTATGTCATAAGACATAAGAAAAGACATAAGTCTTACCTCCAAAATGAAGAAAAATGGGTTGGCACCAAAAAATTCAATTTTTTGACTTTGAATGATAGCTAATTACCAATATTATCCATTTGTCCAAGAAAAAGTTGTCAGGGATTATTTGAATGGGTGTAAATGGGACACGTGTGTCATCCTAGAAATCAAGCAAAGACATAAGACGATAGTCTTACCTCCAAAATGAGGAAAATTGGGATGGCGCCCAAAAAATCAATTTTGAATGAATGATAGCTAATTACCTATATTATCCAATCCTTTGAAATAAAAGTTTGCAGGGATTATTTGAACTGGCCTACAATTGACAGTGTAGGCCTAACTCAATTTGGTCAATAAACTTTGGCCTACATTGACTGGCCTGCAACAACTGATTGAATGTTTTTGAGATAATTTTTTTGTATGTATGTTTTTTATTTTTTTTTTCTTGGTTGTTTTTATTACTATTTACTTTTATTATATTCTGTATTTTATTGTGGATTCATTTTTTTTTTTTTTTATTTATTGGGGTGGGTGTTTTCAACAATAAACCAGAACTCATCCTCCGCCAGAACTGATTAGCTGATGCATAAATACTTAAATAGTTTTTTTGCACTTTGTTTTGGGTTTCTAATTCGTAAATTTTTCTTTTCAAGAAATCTTCTGATTTGTCTTTAAGGTGCACGTGTTTAGTCTCCAAATAGCTGCGCAGTTTGGAAGGCTTCACTGCCTCATTGTTGAGCACAGCCTGGCAAATTATACAGATGGGCTTTGGGGGAATCCGCCGGTAGACGGTAAACTAAAATTAACATTGGTCGGGTCATAATTTCAAGTAAATGCTTGATACTTTTTGGGCTCTGGCTCCTCGTTTGTATCAGTCGTTTGGGTGGATGTTTTAAAGAATGAATCCAGACTTTAGAACAAGCCATGATGGACAAGGACGAAGGACAGCTCAAAGTAGCTAGCTCGCAGGTGACACTCGGGACGGCAGGATATACTACGACTGAGTGACTGAGTTAGAGTGAGAGAGTGTGCAAGATGTTGGCGCGAGGAAAATTCTATGAGCAAGATTATAGGATCCAATGTAGGCCACTTTGCCTGGGTCAGAGTTAGGGCTAGGGTTAGAGAAATGGAATGTCGTAGAGACTTAAAACTTACTTCTAGGTTGGGGTTTTGGGGGGGCGATGAGAATGGCAAAAGTGGTCCTGAGAGTCTGTGACTTTCCATTCCCAATGTTGGCCACTTTTCCTTGGTCAGAGTTAGGGTTAGGGTTAGGGTTAAAGAAATGGAATGTCCTTGAGAGTTTAAACTTAATTCTAGGTCAGGGTTTTGGGCGGCGCTGAGAATGGCAAAAGTGGTCCTGAGAGTCTGTGACTTTCCATTCCCAATGTAGGCCACTTTGCCTGGGTCAGAGTTAGGGTTAGGGTTAGGGTTAGTGAAATGGAATGTCCTGGAGACTTAAAACTTAATTCTAGGTAGGGGTTTTGGGGGGTGCTGAGAATGGCAAAAGTGGTCTTGAGAGTCTGTGACCTTCCTTTCACAATGTAGGCCACTTTGCCTGGGTCAGAGTTAGGGTTATAAACAAAGCAAGCAGTTCAGTCAAGGGGGTGGCAGTTTGGTGACAAAAAAGAGCCAGAGACAGTTTGGATTTCACAGTTGATCTAACAAATGAATGGCAGTGTGCTGTGGACCGGCAGCCTCCACACTGTGGACCTTACAGGCAGGTGGGTTGCTCGTCTAGACACGTGGATCGCTAGTCTAGGTGAGTTGGTTGCTAGTCTAGACAGGTTGGTTGCTCGTCTAGGCAAGTGAATACCCAAGAGCGTATAGCGTCTCTCATTCGCCTCTGCCAGCTCATCAGTGGCCAATGCCGGCTCATCAATCGCCAGTGCCAGCACATCAGTCGCTGTATCATTAGCTTACCGCACTGACTCGTTTGCCTCCCTCAGCCACTCACACGTACGATTATTAGCACAAGCACCATAGCAGTCTAGCGATCTTAACGCTGTTTCAAATCCCTCTGTTGCCATCGCAGTTGGCCAATTGTCCCCCGGGCTATTCTGCCTCCTCCAGTCCACAAGGTACTTCTGCCAGAACCACGCTGTAAAAAAAGAAACCAAAAGCATAGAGGGATGAAAGACAAGGGGGAAAACAATTTTTCCTAGGATAAAGGCCTTAATGGTGACAGTCTTACCTGACTCTCCATCTTCTTCCACCGGTCAGACGTCACCTGGGGAGAGACTTCCACTCTTCCACGCCACGTCCACTCCAATGAAAACAAACGGTTAACAATCCTCAGTCTAAACCTAGCCTAATATACAAATGAATTGAATTTGCCTATTATGACACTTTTTTTGTGTAAATCTGTACTTTCCCATAATGCTTACAGTAAAAGATGTACTGATTCACCTGTAAAGCACACGTATTGACTGAGTTGGGTTTGGAACTCTCCACTTAATCGCAAAGAGCTATTCAACAGTTACACTGCCATTCTGATGATAACTGCAATAAATACGAAATGACTGCTCATTCATTTTTGATGCAATTAGCATGCAGTGGCTAATCCATCTGTCAACAAAGTAACTGCTGGAGAATGAGTGCTAACTGAACATGTGTACCAGCCTCTGGAGCTGTTCTAGCTAGGGGAAGTCTGTCTCATGGCTTCTGAAAGACAGGACAGTCAATGACCATCGTGATGAATTTAATCCACTATTTGAGCCTGAAGGTATGATACACTTCTGTACACAAGGCCAATGTTAAATTCCTTTTTCAAAGGTACATACTCAGTCCCTGTATCTACAGTCAATAACGGTCTGAATCGCAGGTTCATCATCCATTATTACAAGCAATATTATTGTAGTTACAATTATAATCCTTAATTACTTTCGTTGACGTACTGGTAATAACAAATAACCTTTTGGAACGTTCAATAGGGGAAAAAAACAGGTTTTTGAGGTCATCATTCACATAAAAATAATTAAGTTCATCTGGGCTTTTATTTTGATGGATTTCATGGACTTATTGCTGCTAATTACTGCTTAGTGCTGCTAGCAGAACGGAGCTTGATACCAGTACCAAAGGGTATAGAAGCAGAGACGAAACTGTGGTGGTTTTTTTGACAACCGCCGCTAGATGGCGCCGTCATTTTGGACTGAAAAAGCCAACAAACAACAGCACAGAACCTACAGAGACACCATGACCGCGAAAGAGAATTTCAGAATCTCAGGAATGCAGCTTTGATGGGGATAAACTCCCAGCGGCTCCATCAGAGCTACATTGTGAGCAGTGCACATTTTCACCCTAGCCAGTTCAAGAGGCCATCTAACGTGTATGCATATACTGAAAAAATATAATAATCAAATTCAAATGGATGCAGTGCCCAGAAGGATTAGTGCCCCTAACCCACCACCCCCATTGGACTTGAAGTTAAGGAGAAAACCACCAAAGTAAATAGCCATAATATTTTGCATATTTATAATATATATTGTTTCACTATTCAACACAGGCCATTTTGATTGAGGCATTAAATATGTGACAATAAAACAGAAAGAATTTTGTTCTACTTCTGTACAGCACTTTGTAGGTGGGGCGGTTTACTGGTTTCATTAAGTTCTTTGATAATATGGTAGCCTTTGGTCCAAAATGTAGCTGTGTGGCTGCGTGCTGATGTTGCAATGGAATAACCAATTAGCTTCCACTTCTTATCAATGTAGGTTCTTTGCCAGTACTGTCAGCCAGTGTCACTCTGTCATTGGTGAAATGAGCTGCGCTTGGGGTGTTGCGCAGTAGCAAGTACACAAACCATCTCGAAACTCTGGCGGATGCATTCTCTGTTCTTGCGAACCCACAAGACCATTCTTCTTAAGAACAGTTGGCAAGCAAGACCTTCTCAAGAACACAAGCCTGTTCTTGGTATCGAGAAACACCCAGTGGGATTAATGAAGTAATATAACTATGCTGTCTAAAATTCTGGTTGGCAGCGGTGGGATTCGAACCCACGCCTCCGAAGAGACTGGAGCCTTAATCCAGCGCCTTAGACCGCTCGGCCACGCTACCTACAGCTACCTATAGCCCATGTGCACTTGACAACTTAATAAATGGGTATTTCCAAATAACAAGATCACAAGAACGGTTTATGAAGATATAAATAGTATGGTAGCAGAGTTATTTACTGCACAGGAAAACAATATCTGCTCCCGGTGTGTTTTTTTTTTTTTTTTTTAATTTCATTTAAAGTTAGACAATTTGCAATAATTAGCGGTAAAGAAATATGAGGGTAACCGTAAATAATTTGGACATGCTACTTCGAAAGATCAGCGACTCGTTGGAGGAAGAGTCAAAGCTCAATGAACATCAGTTGGAATTAGAACGGATGTATGCTGAATTGGCCGAAGGGGCTTTAATCTGCTCACGTGCTGAACGGCTTGAACAAGGAGAAAGAAACTGAAACTACTTCCTTGTCCTTGAATAAAGAAATTTTAAAAGAAACTCTTTATCAGCTTTGAGCATAAATGTAATCTGTGTAAAGATCCAAAAGTCATTTCAGACCATGTTTACCCTTTTCATGAAAATTAGTATACTTCTCATTTCTCGACTGTGAAATGTGGTGAATTTCTGTTGCAGGTTGAACACTTAATTCCCTCTAATTCAGGTGAGTATCGGAATCTTTGCAACTCATATATCTCTATTTCAGAAATTCAAGAGGTTGTGAAGTCAATGACATAAAAAGCAAATCTCCTGGTCCTGATGGTCTGTCTGCTAAATTTTTTGTGCGTTTTTGGGACACTGTAAAGACCCTTTTATATGATTTATTTCAAGAATGTTTGAATAATGGTGAAATGTGCTGATACTTAAGCCTGATAAAGACCATTGCATGATTGATAACTGGAGGCCATTATCATTACTCAACACTGAGTACAAATTCCTTGAATTAGTCTTTGCTAAATGATTAAAATATGGCCTTAATCAAATAATTAGTGAATCACAAAATGGCTTTATGAGAGGCAGACAAATAAGCTGCAACATAAGACTGGTTTTGGATCTTGTATATTATTCAGAAGCTATTAGCTCTGATACCATTATCCTATTTTTGGACTTCTGCAAAGTTTTCGATGCCTTAGAACACACATTTTTAATTAACTCTCTTAAACTTTTCGGTGTTGGTGAAAGATTCATACCAACTGTAAGACTTTTTTAGACAAACAGCAATAGCTCAGTCTCATTAAATTTGCATACTTCAAATCGATTTTATATAAAGAGAGGTCTCTGGCAAGGCCGCCCTGTTTCTTTCCTCTTTCTTTCAGCAGTGGAGATGCTATACCTGTACATCTCTTATGACCATGGGTGGGCTAGAGTTTTTGATGAGGTGCAACTATATCCCTTCTCCTGCAACTAATCAAAAGTTTAGCTTTTGGGCAGTACTACTCAGAAGTAAGATCATTTCCTGCAAAATGGAAACCTACATCTGATGCAACGTAGCTACACCGACATTCCAGGTAGTTCGCCAGCAATAGACACAGCATACAGTAGTTATAAACTTAAAGCTAAATTGATGACATCATACTTTTCAGGTGACAAGTAAAATACCAATTAATTTACTAACATATTGCTGTGCATACATACTATATTCGCAAAGCATGCTCTTTTAAGAATGTATTCACTTAAGTCTATATTCAGAGCACAAACTCAAAATATTTCCCTCTACCGCTCCAATTTATGACATGATAAGTTCCGCATACACAACTATCGCGATGACATCTTGTCAGGCGACAATCTGCCCTGTATCCCTCCGCTTCACTGCTGTTTCAAACTTCCCCTCTCACAATTTGTATGTGTCACTCCAGTCAGATACAGAAAAACATACTTTTGAGAATACCATACCCACCAAACGGCAACGAATGTAGCTCAACGAGAATTATCTCTGTAAACTGTTCTGATAATTAATTTCAACGACCAGGGCAGTTTTTTTACAGACACTTTGTGGTGTAACGAAGCTCAGAGTTGAGTCAGACATTTTGGCTCGAATCACAAAGTTCTTGTGAACTGGTGTGGCTCTAACCTCTACGCAGGGCTATCATGACGTCAGCTGCACTAGTCTGCCCTGAGAGCGCTACGGCTCACGGCGCGCAGTAATTGCTGGTAGAGGACACTGCGTTGGCGGATGTGCTCACAGGCGGAAGGGTTGCAAATAAGGTTGTTCTAGTGAGTGATGCGGTAGCCGCAGCGGCAAGAGGAAGAACCAAGGTTCTACTCTAGCTAGTTAGTATCGCCTTGTAATTCCAATACCCGGTCCCTGTCCTCTTTAAGTAATAGTGGTTACTAACGCTTTAGATTGATCGTTATTTGTACTCAGGGAAAGAAGTCAGCGGAGGGAGAAAGACAACGTTATTTTTAACAGTATAAAAACCACGTTTTGGTGACAGCGGCACAAGCACAACAATGGCTCTGAAAAGAATTCACAAGGTAAGGAAGTGGCAAGCCGCAAAACGGTGGTGGGGCCTTCGCTCGATCGGCCAACTAAACGTTCGCTGTACAACCAGAGCTGTGTTTTTTTTTCATCCGCTGGTGGAACTGTGCAAGGATGTCGTTATTATTTGAAACAGAAGGTGAAAATGCTGGGATCACTCCGGCTGGTTGGCGATAGGTAACAAAGTCGACCGTTCTTTACAGCGAGCAGCCGGCCAAAGCTAACGAGTTGATGATGACAATGAAGGAAACCGCCGTGTTTGATGCGAAAACTCCCAAGCCAGCCAGCTAGCTTGGGGCCCAACACTTTTACTGGCATGCTAACGTCGGATAGATCCGTAGAAAAGACAAGCAAGATAGCAATCACGGTGTACTTATGCTTAAACAGAAGCATTAGATGGCCAGATACTCGGTTTATTGTTTGCTGCCTCGAAAAGAAAGCAATCGCACAGTTAATATTGACCCCTTTGCCTTTTCGTTTATGTTATATTAAACACAGTAGCTGAGTTGGCTAACCTACCTATCCAAAAGGAACAGGATCATAGTTGGCTACCAAAGCTATTGCTGTTCGGCATTGGTAACACAATTTCGGTACGCTAGCCTAAGAGCTAGCTGCGTAATGCAGCAGCACATGTTGGCAAATATAAGTTAATTTATCTAACGAGCTAGCAAGTAGCTAAATTCTGGCCTGCGATAGAAGCATTGCACTCAGGCTAACAAGGTAACATGTATGCAAGACCACGATTTTTTTTATTTGGATCAGGATTAATGCCGGTGGTGAGTGTTATTTAGCCGGCCAGGCATTTGGGCCTAACTGTTAGCTAGTCCAAGCTAGTTTAGAATAGGGTATATGCAGCAATGGTTTTATGATACGTTTGGTATTATGTCAGTGTGGCTAGGTACCGTTAGCTTCTCTCTACTGATTTTCTCTTACAGGAACAGACTAGCTGCTAGCCAAGGTTGCCTTATTACAAATGTAGGTCCTATAGGTTAATATACGCATGACACGAAGAAAGTAAAAGTTGCCTGTCCTGTTGGCCAGTGCTAACATTAGCAGCCCAAGTTGATCTTTAGTCAGTTAGCTGACTGCACTGTTCGCCAACCTTTACCCAAAGTGCTATCTAACTGCGGTGTGAGAATGCACAAAAATTCGAGTTATTTTATGTAGTACTTTTCTGGGGTGGCTAGCTATCCTAACTTTGGCAGTTCATAGTCATGGTACTGGTATGTAATTTTCGTAATAGCCAAAGGGCCGTACATGCTGTCCTTTTTAAACGTGTAATAGTCTTACACTCAGAATCGAAATTGAAACTTTTCCTTGTTAAATTGTTTTACATGTTTCATCAAAGCACAAACGCTCCATAGCTTATCTGATACGGATCATACATTAATACACGTTTACCATTATTTTTCAGATCCAGAATAGTGTTAATGATGGTGTCACCTAGTTTTTTAAACTTGAGTTTGGTTTTGAACATGTGAAAATGTGTAGTGTCCCCTGGAGCTGACGTTATAGTTTTTAGGATTAGGCCCCGCAAAACCTTAAAACGTGTGTTAATTCTGCTCTTAATATATTGACATTTATACATTTTGTAATCTAAAAGCAAGATGGAGATTTTCTCTGCAGTTGCTGCTGAGGTGGATGTTTCTCTTTGACAGATTAAAAAAAAAAATCAGCCAGTGATTAACTGAAAAGTATGAGTCTTATTCCTACCTCCTCTCTCGCTTCAGTCAGCAACGCTTAACTCAGTTTCAGTACTTTTTATTTTTAAAAGAGTATATAATGGTTACAGGACACTACATTTGTAATAACTGCATTTGGGGGTTGAAGGTTGTTACTCAGGATGTGACAGATTTGGTTTGAAGTCAGCCTTGTCTTGTCATTCTGTGGTCTGAGAACAATCATGGACGGAGAACAGTCAAATTTGATTAATCAAATATGATTTCCAGGTATAAAATCAACACTGGGCAGGAACTGTGCAGTAGGAGTAGCTAAGCGTGTGAAGGGGCTCGCCGTGTGGCATTGTATGATGAGCAGTTTAGAGTGAGAAAAACAGCACACAGTCTCCCTAGTTGTACTTACCCTGAGACATCGTTAGAGCTACTCAGCGATTTAAAACAATATTAAGAGCAAAAACTGAGTTACAAGTAGTTTTCTAGCATTCAGTTATTTCTACTGGCAGATCCATGCACTGTTTTACATGAAATACACAGCAGTCATTAACAGTCCCTCTGTATACTTCTTGTCGATGTATTTTAGTCTATTTGACATCTGAAAATAAATGTGTGTACAAAGAAAGCAGCTAGTGTTACGTCTGTGGTCAAAAACATTAAGGATGACACAGATTCCGTGGACTTCTAGTTGTTCGAATGAAAGTTTGAATACATGAATCAATACTCATCCTTAAATGGACCCTTTTCACAGTATTTATGAAATGGTTATTACATTGTACTTGATACACATCATAATTTGCTCAATTAGAGAATGACATCAGTGAAGTCATTTAAGGTTGTCAATGTCCACTCGTCTTAGTGTGGCTGCTAAGAATGCGGCTTTTAACATTCACATTCTATTGCATTGAGCTTTGTTCCGTATGCTGGTACATTGAAAATCATTTTTAAGTCATTGAACTTAATGGCTTGATCAGGGAAACCGCTGAGACGGCTTGCTTGCGTGGCTATTGTAATAACGAGCGCATGCCATTCTCACTGTACCTCTGCGCCGGAACCATCATGAGAGAAAGAGACCCTGCAGAGAGGTCTGCCGGTCCGTGTTTTGAGGTCAGCCTGCGGTATGGACCAATATCATTGGAAAGATTCACCGGAGTTCCTCATTTACTGAAGGCGTTTGCCATGGTCAGGCCTGGCCCTGCAGTCGCAGGTTGAACATTTTGCCTCAACATTCATTATCTTAGCATGGAGGGCATTGTTCCACTTGCAACAAGGTGGGTTTCGTTCTCCTCAGGTTCTTCTGCCCTAAGCAACTGCCCCATTTGTTGATGTTAAAGGGATCTAAAGCGAGTGGTGGACTTCTCAGTTTGGTACCAACGGTCCTGCAGTTCAGTATGCACTTCTGAGTTTGTTGGACGAGTCTGTGTGCGTAAGATACAGTGTGTTTGAAGCGTGGAAGGACTTTGAAATAAGCCGGAACTGGCAGTTCCAAATTCAGGATAAAATGAATGTTTGAACATTTTTTTTAAGCACGTGACAGTCACCTTCCAAGGAGTATAAAATAGAGTTGGCTACTTAAGCATTACACATAACTGTGAGTGGAAGTTCAGCATGAGTCTTTACAATGTGAAGAAAAGATTGTAGTGCTGTACACCAATTAAATGCAGAAAAACCGCTGAAAGGTTTTCTCCCTCACTGTTTTGCAATGGCAGCTGGTTACACGTAAGTGGGGTTCCACACTGTAGGATTGGAAGCAAAGTGTAAGTGGCGGCTACAATAAGGAGACACAGTTGTCAGCACTTGCTTATCTTCAGGTAAGGGGTTCACCGTGCTGACCAGCAGAATAGGTAAGACCCCTGCAGATAGCACGATTGAGGTTTCCTCATTGACGTCATCACTCTGTCCATGAACTGGCTTTTAAGGTCTACATTCCCACTGTGATTATTACTGTAATATTCTATGCCTCTAATGCTTAAAAGAAACCACAAGTTTTCTTTTCCCCTCATATTTGCGTATTTGCTAAAAAAAAATCTGCAGCATGAAAAAAGGTTTAACTTTGTCAGAGATGTTACCTCATTTAAAGGAAGTATCAGATTTTTATTTTTTTTTTTGAACCGTGAAGTCATCACCAATTCGTCCCCTCAAAAAGGCTTTTTAAAATGTAATTTTGGACCTTTACAACCCTTTGACATAAACACAAGGCAGGCCAACTGGAGCGTTGGGGATGTATGCTCATGATATTACTGTCATCAGTCTGATTCAGTTGCCTCAGTGCTGATTACCGTCCTGTTTAATGGTACACTCACATACATAAACGTTTGCGTGCATTAAAGACGGGGCGTGGAGTAGGGTTGGGCTGATGAACGGTGCCATTAGACATCGATGGTCAATTGCAGCGATCGCCAATTGAGACATCGTTACCAGTGTCAGGATAATTTCAAAGCCATTTAAACAAGGCAAAAGAGGCAGTCTTGTGTGGTGCCAAGTAAATAGTGGGGCGACGTTCCTGCAATAAATAAATCCTGAATTGGCCTCGTACTTCTACTAGGCCTAAATTTCTCTTGACGTCTAACAGAATGAAGCAGAACAGTAGCCCACTGGGAGACGGCAGAGTGGGCCCTGCTGTTTACGGTCATGTGATTGGAATGGTAATAAACATTCTCAAAAGAAGGCAACCATCACGTATGGGCTTTCTACATATGTATTCAGCGTATGTGGTATTTATTTCTAATGAACAATAAAGGATTTCGCAGCTCAGTTCATTAATTTAATGGTTCCTCGTAGACAGTCAACTCGGATATTCAGCCAGCCAGGTCTGTTGAATACATACAGAACGCTTCAGGAACAAAACCCATACGGGATCGAAGGTTATAAAGTTGTTAATTTGAGGTCACGCCGACATAAAACAGAAAGCAATTCACCGGGTTTACAGCTAGACTCCTCTACAGGGAGCACATCAACAGTTGGCACATTGTAGATCAGTAATATCCAGAGAGAAGGGTAGGCTTTTCTGACAATATTTCCATAGCTGTTTATGTAACAAATAAGTTCCGTCAGCGCCGTGAACCAAAGCCACTTTTCCATGAACGGTCACAACAGCGGCCGTCCCCTTTTAACGTAACTCTGATGTATTCAAAAGACCAATGCAATGCATATAAGCAGTTTAATTAATACTGGCAGCCACCAAATGAATCATATTGCACGTAGTTACTGTATAAACCGTAACCTTTGGTGCAGCTTTCTGAATCCCTGCAGGTGTAGTTGCTGTGGTTCTGAAAATGAAATAATTTTCTGGGTGGGAGGCAGCTATAGATTCATCAGTGCTCATTACCCATCTTGTTGCACACATGATGGAGATGAGGGAGGGAGCAGGGTGAAGATACTACACCTTGATGAAAAGGTAAAAAAGTTAAATGAAAAGTCAAGTGCTGAACAGAAATGTGGAATTGCGTCTAAGGCAAGGACAATCTCACTATTCAAATGATGGAGAGTCAAGTGGACTCTTCTAGGGCCCTTGCAGGTCTTTAATTTCCTCCATAATGGAAATACTTGTAATGAGAAACAGACTACCTGTTTGGCATCTTGCTGGTGAAATGTGGCACCGCTCTTCCTCTTCACAGTGACTCGGCTCATTCTTGGCGTATGTAATTTAGATAATCTGATTACGGTATAGGCCTACACAGTTGACATAGTTAAGTTGATATGTATGATTGTTGTGTCACACAGAATGTCTATGAAGAAGACTTTTTGATGACGACCTTTCTGAAGGTGGTATTGTGCCACGGTTCACTGTTGAAATCCTGGAATTCTCACTGTCCTCTTTGTCCTTTACCTGTAGTTTAAATATGAAACACGGGGCTGTACAGTGCGACATATGTGCTCCAAAAAATTAGTCTGTGCGATTTGAATTTACTGCAGTAGCACTGTGCAATACATTTTTGCGTGTGTAAGACAGCCGCTTCTTTTGTGTGAAGTGAGGGATTGTGTGCTTGTTGTGCAATTAAAAATGTAAAAAAAATGCCTGCTGCTGCATAGTCAATACATCCAACACCAATTCCCACAATTCCAAGGGAACAATCCCATTCTTGGCTGTGACATGCATGCACACACATGCACACATACAGGAGTTACTGGTTTATATGTTATGTTTGAGGTATGTTTGTTAATATTGCTTGTTTTGTATTGGCTTGAATCTGTTACATTCTGTTAAAAGAACAAAGAAATCTTTTGGATTCCAGTTTTCAGTTGTCACACTGCATATTAGGCATCCCTAGAACCAGGGGATCAGTCATCAGTCATACCGCGGCTGGCTACCTGCCTCAACAAACAGTTTCTAGCGCTGTTAAACGCATCCATCAATGTCTAAATCAACTTACTGAAAATTTAGAACGCTTCACTATTCCGCATTTATGGAACTTTCCCCCCACACTTTTACCTCTTGCAGCTTTTTGGTGTGTGCTTACATGGTTACCGAAGAGGGGGTGCATGTCATCTTTAAGTCTTTGGGATTAACAAATTTTGTTAGAGAACTTTTATTCTGTGATTCCGTCCAGTTTGTCTACGTTGCGGAAATCGTTGCGGTCTGCCGTTGCATAACCTTTTTTCAGCACATGCCTAGACTCGCGCGCACACACATGTTAGACCTTAAGCAGTCGTCATGTAACTTTCTGGTAGAAAGCGGGATGCAGACATGGCTTGGAAGAACCGTGATTAAACCTTTCATGTAATATGTTCTGTAATGTCCTTATCCTGGATAACCCTCTGAGCTATTATTCGCACATTATGGGTTTTATGGAATCAAATTAGGTTTCATCTTTCTGGCTGTTGATTGGAATTTTTGAATGGCTCATTGTTTCCCGTGTGACACAATTTTAGTTTAACACAGCAAAAAAACCGTGCGGTTACTGTCATAAAACGATTATAATTTGTGGCGTTGATGTATCTCATTAAATGAGTCTGGGGTGGTCTGAACCAGCTGCCCGGGAAAGATGGGCTTCGAACCACAGATGCTAAAAGCAGTGTGTTAAAGCAGGACCAGTCTAAGTTATTAGTAGCAGGTTGGTGTACTGATTTGGAACACAGATAGGTGGGGAAATGTGACAAATCATTTTTGTGTGAAGGTGCACCATCATTTAACTTTAAATGCCTTCCCTTCCTTCTCACAATTTTGAACGCCAGGCATATCAACATGGTTGCGAACTCTGCTTGTGATTCGTGCGAGGGAATACAAGTGCATGCTTTTCTCAGAGACATGTGATATCAGCTGCTGCTTCTCTTCACACCACGGTCTCCGAGATTGGGGTTGCGCATACGCGAGTTGGAGGAAGACCTGGTGTGAAAATGGTGCAGACAGGCCATGGGTGGCTGGTTTGAGGTGACAGAAGTCTTCGCTCCCTGGGCTATGCTGCGGCCAAATATGTGTGACATGAGGACGCTTCCCGTCACGGTCAAAACTGGTGCAGCCTGAATTCAGTACCGGTGAGGCCTACACATTTAGACTGACCCTTTGAAGAGTGAGCTACCCTGTAGCCCCGTAGCTCTCCTTCCCCCAGTGAAAACCACACTACCAAAATGAATGACCCCACCTTTTTTTCATAGCAACGGCATTCTATTTTACAACTGTGATAATTTAAATATTACCTTTTTGCCAATTGTTTTGCACTCACAGCCTTACTCGTTTCTATCACCAGCCAGCTTATCTGTAAGGCATTCTCCATACATGGCGTCACTCTGTTATTTGATGCAAATGTGTGAACCGCCCTGTTACCCCAAGGGTAATTTTGGGGGATTTATCTCTGGGTAATACAGTCCTTCTCGCTGTCAAGGGTTGTGTATGTGGAACAGCTGCTTCTGATGAAAGATTGCATGCATGTTTAAAATGGCTTTAAATGTGGTGGTGCGCTTGGGGGTTTGCTTTGGTTGCCACGGTGGGATCACGTCGAAGAAGAAAAGCTTGCGCAGTGGTGGGCAGTAAGTAATGCGTTACCTCTTTCTCTCTCTGTCCCTGCAGGAGCTGAACGATCTGGCACGGGACCCTCCAGCTCAGTGCTCTGCAGGCCCAGTTGGGGATGACAGTAAGTTTGTACGGGTCAGGGATAGACCATCATCATATATAAGCAGTAAAAGTGTGTTATTTTGATGTATTTTAGGCAGCAAATTAAATTTAAACTTCCCTTAAAATGCTGTAATGTATGCGCTGAGTCGCTACGTAGCTATGCAGGTGACATTACCTCAAATTGAGTCAAATTGAAACCTCAAAGCCTCTTATCTGTGTCTTTTGTGACGGAGCCGAACGACTTGACACATGAAAACCTGTGTGTTGCAAGGCATTAGGGCATTCACTTCATATTATAAATGCACAATGCAGCTTCCCAGCTTTGCAACTTGTGATCAATATCATCATACAACGAAAAAGCATCCAATAATACATTCAGCGCATTTTTAACATGCTTGTGCCGTCAGCAAATTACTTTTCTCCATAAGAGCACTCAAACCTGAGATGAAGCAATTGCAGGTAGATAGTTGTAAGCTCTCGTTTCTCATTTCCCTGACGTGCATGTGATGGACGCATGATCTGCATACTGATGATGGGCTGCCTTTACGGGCTGCTTAATGGCGTCTTTTAACCATTTTAAAGGCCGGCACGATCCAAATTGAAAATAACATGCAAGACATTCGGAAAAATAGCATACAATGTTTTCCCTGAGTTGTTGAAGCGAAATTCCCATGGAGTATTTCAAAATTGTCAGGAATCCCCCCCCCCCCCTTTTTTTTTTTGATGATCTGGAACATTGTGCCTTTGGTACTGTCTCACTGTACACTGTTTTTGGTTCGTACACCTTTGGACCGCGACCTTGGATGGTCTTTGAATTTGTGTGTGGGTAAGTGTGGGAAACTTTAATGTAGGCCATTCAGTTGGGTTGACTAGCCCTTAGACGTAATTCTGCGCACCCACAGAAAAGCAGCTTGTCGGGTTTCTTGCAAATAAGCTGTTTCCTTATGAAAAGTGTGAAGGGGATGTGGTCATCAACAGCACCCACTCAAAACGTTTTTTTTTTTTTTCTCAAACTTTTGAAACGATTGCGTCTCATAGTGTGGTTGAAACTTATGGCAAACTGTAGAACCGTATAGAGTTACATTTTCAGGCTGGGAAGGTCATATTGAAAAACTGGAAAGCATTTGTGCTAATAAGAGTAGGGATTTATGTTACATTGGCACTGTAAATGAGACGCCACCAACATTGTCCCCTTCCGTTACAGTAGGCCATAATGTTGATGCATTAGTTATATGTTAAGTGTACATGCTTTGTTTTGATGTGTTGCTGTATGAAGCAAACGCAGTAGGCATAGCAGTATTGATGTTAGATGTCAGCCTAACCCCCCTCCTACCTAAAAAATAACTTTGATTTCCGCAGAAGCGCCATTAAGTTGAAAAGAACCTCAGACACACTCTGACGAGAGTCTTCTGCTTTGCGTGCATGGAATAACTCGGTTACCTAGCCTAACATTTTTTTATTGTGCTTCAGTTTGACTTGCATTGAATTGATGTTTGCTCTGCATTAAATCGCTTCACTGTTTTTGGAGTGTAAACAGCAGTGGATGGAGACCTCAAAATATCCACTATCGGTTCTCTGTATGTTTTGAAATCTAATGAACTGTCACAGGTGTTGGCCACACACGGTGATTAATATCGGTCAGCACCTAATGATGGTTAAACACAGTCTTGAGTTGGCTCATGCATTACAAGAATTTGCGTTCCTTGTCTATTGTGGTGTGCATTGCTACAGTGGTGCCCTCTTTAAATGTTGTATGTTTTCATACCAATGGGGGTTACTTTTAGTAATCTCAAATTCTGGATATTCAGTCATCTTGCATGTCACCACAGTAGGACAAAATGATGAGGGATGGCCGTCAGCACAGGTGACTGTGGAGATGAATCTGTGTGCAACTGTGGAGTCGTTAGTGATAAGGGAGCCTTCACAAACCGCAGAAATGGCCGGGATGACCATGGTGTAGTTTGGACACGCAACCAAACAGGGCGGCTTCACGGTTAACGGTGCCTCACTCTCTCTGTGTTGCTGTTCGGCGGCCACATGGTTTTGAGTGCTTTTCGGAGAGACAGCCTGCTGCTAGTTACGAGTACGCACGGATGACGTGAGGAGTGGCAACTGCATGTTAATGAAAAACAGCAGGGGTATGCAATCTTTATTTGTTAATGGGCCGTAGACATCAAAATGGGCCATATTTCACTGTAGTTTCAGTAACTGCAGAAAATGGCTTAATTGTGTTTTTGTTTTTTTGCTCAAAGTCTGGTATCCAAGATACATGGTGTTGGTGAAGGAGTGCTTGTGTTTTTGTTACAGCCATTTACTTCTGAATTCGTGCATAATTTTGCCTATGAAAATATGGTCTCCCATTACACAACTTCAGTGCATCCAGTGTCGTCTCCATTTTATATTTCAGCCATTTGTACAGCTGAATACTTACTGAGGAAAGTCATGTTAAATAAATCTTGCATTGGTACTCCTGAACATTACTGGTGCACAGGAGTTGACTCGGCAGAGCATACTGGATACACTTCCGACATTGGAAAGGCAATGAGAGGAAAGCAGAATCGGTGCCCAAACACATTTTTCCTCTGTGTCATACAAAGTAGTATTTGTGTTTCTGAAGAGCTTTGTGAAATACAGTCGGCCTACCTTATCTGCGGATATATAGATTGTTGATACTGATGGGGTCAGTCTAGCTGGACACAGATGAACAAGACCACTGGTGACAGCAGCCCAAAATAGCGTCAATTAAAAATGTGTACCCAGGGGACCGTAAAATGCCAACACACCAAATGCACGCTCCGTTCACGGTTGTTAAGTATGGCTGCGACGACGTCGCTCAACTACGTCAGTATTCATTCTGTCAACAGAGTTTTTAAGTTTCGTCCCTGATTTTTCTTATTTCTGTTCTATTTGGAACGGCCATTCATATTCCCGTCAACACATCCCCTCGGATGGCTCATTGTCGGTCTGTTTGCATAACCTAAACATAGCAGTCTGGCAACAGCAGAAAAGCGGAAATGCGAAAGCCCGGCAGTCGGCATGTGGCAAATGCCCAAAGCGCGTTTCAGCAGTTAACATAGCGGTTACGTGGGTGATGCTGGCAGAGCCTGTACACCTGCGATTGTCAGGTGGAGCACTTCGATGTACCACTGAAGGAAGGGGGTAAAAATAAACCGTGATGAGGTGACATTCGCTCATTTTCCATACATGTAAATGAGGCCCTGAACACAGAAGGGAAACATTGTCCGAGGGTAGAGGGTTGGATTTGACTGTGCAGCTTTGCAGGGTGTCACAGCCTCGTCTCTTTTTGAATAGCAAGTGACCAAAGCAACATTGACATTTTGCTTCTGTGAAAGAAATCTAAAGTTCACGTTTGAGTTTCTTAGCTGTACTGTTGTTGACGTATTGGATACTTGGCCATGCATTCTGATTAATCGTTTTGATATCAGAATAGGTCATCCCAAAATGGTTTTAAATAGTTTTTCGTTGGGTGTACAGTAGTGCTGCTGTGATTGGCTTTAGTCATTCTGTTTGAACACACAGCTCGGTGCAGGTGCCCTCGTGATTCTGCTGTGGAAGAAAAATGCGCTGAGAGCTGAACTTGAAAAGGAAGTGTTGCAGATGTGCTGTGGCCAGTGAGCCTGTCTGCACTGTAAAACCTTTGGGTCCTTTTGATACTGGACTCTGTCTGATTCTGTATCTTTCTCTCTTTTCAGTGTTTCACTGGCAAGCCACAATAATGGGACCAGTAAGTATCATACTTGTTGCCATAGTAACTTGGTTGTGACATTATAGCAGTGACAGCTGTCATTTTAACCTTGTCATAGGAACCTCATGTCACTGTGATGTAATAGTAAACATGACCCTCTTTTTTTCTTTTTTTCCTTCTTTGACAGAATGACAGTCCTTACCAGGGTGGTGTGTTCTTCTTGACCATTCACTTCCCCACAGACTACCCCTTCAAGCCTCCAAAGGTGACTCCTCCGGCTCGGATACTATCAAACATCAGTTACCCGTCTATTATGTGGAGCCATAGGGCTTTAAAGGTTTGATGAGGGGAGGGGTCAGGCACATATTTGGGTGTTGGATTTGTGTAGGAACCATGGTCCCTATTTCTGGTCCTGGTGCGCCACAATGTATGGTTTTTATTTTCACCTGAGCTTCCAAAGCCTGATTACAACTACGAAACCAGGGGCCTCATTTATAAAACTTTGTTTCATTTTGTAACAAAATAGTTATGTACGCCAAAAGTTAGCATACGTTTAAAAAAAAAAAAAAAAAAAAAATCCTGATTTATAAAATTTGCATGCCACGCGTTCACATGTTTTTGATAATTAATCACCACTAATCCTACAAAGTGCACAGCAACCACACACTGAGTCACCCACATTTAACCATATATGGTGCTCAGAAAGTGGAAATCAATTAAGCAAGATCTATAAATGATGTGCGGGCCAGAGCAATGAATTTTAAATGCAATCATGGCAGAGAAGAGATGTGAAAAAAGAAGCTTCAGTGCAAAACTGAAGCATTATTCTCTGAAATAGAGATTACAAAAAAATATATCATTTTAGGTGACCATGGCACCTGGGTGACAACAAAAATATATATTTTCATGGCAGGAGGTTACTGCGGCTGTCAGTTCTGTGGGTAAAGAGAGCTGCATGGCGATCAAAATAGTCAGAATGGTCCCTGAAGACGCGTTCCCTTCGCACCATACCATTCAGAAGGTCCTCTGGCAGTGTCAAGGCAGCCATGGTCATGCTGTCTAGCTGTCGTCACATACTTGAGGTCTATTTATGTGAACAAGATAAATTCGTAATGGTCTGATTGCTCATATCAGTTGTCACTTAGGGTGGAAAAAAAAAGAAGACTGATTGCAAATGATGCAATTCTAATTAACCACAATGAATAAGGAAGCAGCAGGTCAAGGGTGCGCCAGTTTGAGCAAATATGTGCCCTAAATGTGCGTACACATGGGTCAAACGTTGCATACCTGTACACACATTCTCATGTCAAGTAGAAGTTTTATCAATCCAGAATTGAACAGAAATCGAAGTACGTTGCTTTTCTTCTGTAGCTTTTTTTTTTTTTTTTGTGCATACGCATCGTTTATAGATGAAGTCCCAGGTGAGGTGCCATCAGTTTGGCCGTTAAGAGCCAGGTTGCAGTAAGCAGCAGTATACGAACCACAGTCTTAGAATATGATGATGCCATATGAGTTCAGTACCCTTTACACGTTAAGACAAGCATGACAAAACCATGTCATAATACAGGAAGATGTATTCTGTTCTTTTGAAAAATCTCATGTCAGGTTTATTGTGTCAGACTTTGTCCTGCCCTCATTCCCCCCCTCCCAACCTTTTATGGTCCTCATAACTCTTGTCTATTGCCTTAAGGTTGCATTCACCACGAGAATCTACCACCCAAATATCAACAGCAACGGCAGTATCTGTCTGGACATCCTGAGGTCGCAGTGGTCACCAGCGCTAACCATCTCCAAAGGTATGGGGTTATGGATTTACTGGTGGCACCCATGTTATGAGAATGCCTTAAAGTGTTGTTCCTGGCTGCTCCGGCTCAAACTCCAATCCAGATAAGGTTTTTTGTGAAGTTGTGGTTCAGATAACAGCTGCAGCCGGCGAGTGCCCTGGTCAGCAGGGGCCTCATAGCGCTTCCCGCCCAGCCCACGCCCTCCCGTGTGACCCTCAGAGGTGGAAGCCGCAGCCCCGCCAGCTTCAGTCTGAGGTCACACTGCCCCGTTCTGCCTCAAACTTGGCCATCTTGTCTTGCAGAGGCCACGGGGTGCTGACTCCATCGCGATATTTTTATGGTCGGCCAAGTGTAAAAAAAAAAAAAAAAAAAAAAGCAGCCGTGAACGGTCATTGCCTTACAAGTTACTGCCAAAAGCTTGTTGCCGCGCACAGCGACACAGTACAAATGGGATGTACACGGTACAGCTATGGAACTGTTTTGTAAACCTAACCACACTGACACATTCATCGTAACATTTCCTTGTCGTCTTGTGTTACGTCTGCCTTGTTTTCCATGTAGTATTTTTGAAAAACCACAACCTGGTGGTGAAGAACCAACCAGTGGAGTTCGTCTGCTCACCTGTGGGCAAATGTTTCGGGCAGTCACCACCAGGATCCACTGATCTTCATATCACGTGGATGAGCTAATGCATCTTTTTCCTTGTGTCGGCCCATCCCGATGACATAGATCAGTGGCTTAGAACAGGGTATCACTCTTATCTATTGATCAGGGAAATGCAGAGTGTGTGGAGCAGAAAAACTGGTTGCTTGGGTGTTTATTTAGGTTTGTGTTTGATTGTCAGTTTGTATAAGGTTGCTTGATTTACCCGGCAAAACACACCCGTCACCCTGTTCCTCCCTCTGCCCACAGTTCTCCTGTCCATCTGCTCACTGCTATGCGACCCGAACCCGGACGACCCCTTAGTGCCTGAGATCGCCCGCATCTACAAGACAGACAGGGAAAAGTGAGTGTCCCGGTGCCTCTCTGTCCAGTCCTGGTGTCTGGCAAGCTCAGAAACGGGCCCCGAGGTCGCCCTTTGACGCTGACTTACTGGGTTCCCAGCCTCTGAGCTGAACCCGCTGTGTCTGCGTCCTGACGATTCACTTAATACTCATGTTTAATGTGCCAAAAATTAAAAAAATTACACCGATTTCATTAGTGTAATGTAGCACAATAATCAAATGTGTTCAATTTAATTTCCAAAATTACAACGTATTGTCTACTTTTAGTAAAGTATAATTGGCTGCTCACCTCTCCCACTGTGAGTTTCCAGTGTTTTTGTGAAGTCTGCCATTATGAAATATGGAAAATATCTTCATGAAAGTAGGACTTCATCTGCAGGCTAAAGGTTCTCTCTTTACAGTGAGAACAGGGATTATTAATGAGTTAAAATGGTTCCAGGTATTTCACTGGCATCTTCAAAAGACCTCATGTGGAATATATAACGTGCTTATTGTGACCCAGTTGATGCATATATGCCTGAGGAAAATCATACCTCAACAGAAAAATTGTGTCCAAGCATAACTCGGTCTGATCGAGTCTGTCTTTCCACTGTTTCTTTTTCAGGTACAACAGAATAGCTCGGGAATGGACACAAAAGTACGCGATGTAGTTGGGGGCGGGCGGAACAGAATCGTGGAGAAACCGCCTCTACATCTTAAGGCTATAGGGGAACTCTGAAAGAAGAAAGGAAAAAAAAAAATCTTGTTGGTTTCCATTGGAGTGCTTTCTTTGAGCCAGACCTTCCTCACTCCTCACTGCACTTGCTTCCCTGCCCCCCTCACCCCAGCCAGGCTGCCATGTTGTACATATTTCAAACTGTAAGCGTAGACAACCCCCCCCCTCCCCACCCTCCCACATGCTGTCCCCCTTCACAGTCTAGGGTCTGTCTCTCGTCACATTTATGACACCTAAAAAAAAGCATTCCTTGTCATTTTAAGACTTGGTTTAGTATTCCACTTTCAAGGGATTTCATTTTTTCTCCCCTCTCCATTCCTCCACACTCTGTCTTTCTCCTCCTCACGCCCTTCTCTTGCTTCCAACTGTCACTCTGGGGAGGGGGGGGGTGGGGGGTGGGGGGTCGAAGTTGGATTAGGGTGGGCAGACAGGCAGAATTTTGTATAAACCTCTTAAGGAATTCTTTTTAACTCATAACTAGTCTCAAATAAGACATGCACGTCGGACCTTCAGTCTGTCTCTGTGCTGCTGGTTTATAAATTCTGAAGGACTTTTATTTTATTTTTTTTTTTTTTTGTTTTTTCTTGCAATGTCATGACCCAAGGCCTCCCCCACACCCCATCCCAAACCAGCTCATTACAATTACAAACTACATGTTTTGGACCAGTGACTCAAGCAGGGTATTAGTTTGACAAATACCCCTCCTCCTTCCCCTCCACCCTGCCCTCCGGTAAATTTAGGCTGCATTTGGCTATTGTTAAATTAGAAGCTAACTGCTCCAATGACTCCTGCTCTTTTGGGTTAAGGGGACAAGGATACGGATTTGAGACAGACACAAACTTCTGTATATTTAATTACCTGAGAGCTCATTGAGCTTGTGTGTTGATTTAAACTGTGTAATAAAAATGATTACTAAAGTGGTTAAACGCTCTGAATTCAAACATCACTGGGGGTCATCGATGAAGGCAGGCCGTCTGTATGGAGGTGGTCTGCCTAGCAGTCTTGTTAAAAAAAAAAAAAAAAAAAAAAGAATAAAAAAGTGTGTATGTGTGTGGTGCTGAAAAGGGAACATTATAAATAGTAACAGTTTGCAATAAATACAAGTTTCCTTGTTACTGGGAGTGTTGCTAATGTTCCTGAGTGAAGGGTGATGCAATATGTTGGACATAAGGTAGGAGCTGGAAACTTTGTTTCCTGACGCGTTAATGTGCTTCTTGCAGAACAGTCACTCACAGTCGTCATAGGAAATGTGCTCGGTCCTTCAAATGGCATGTCTACTGGATGACCAGTTGTGGAAAAACTGGGCAGGTGGACTTGTTGCTGACGTTGGTTCACTTGTCGCCAGTGTAGGTGTTTCACATCAGTTCGCCGAGCCTGCAAATCCCATAATGCAGTGCTTGAAGAGCATGAATTAAGCTGCAGCCCAGACTCCTGGTGAATAGGAAACAGCGGCGTGGGTTTTTAGTCTGTGCGAACCAGAATGAAGGAAAACACTGGGTTTGATGTGATCGGTATGCTGCCTGACCTATGTTAAAAATGTCAGGCTATTGCAATGTCACCTTTTCCGATGTGAAAGCCGGGCATGTACGCTAATGCTAAAAACCCTTTTTGAGCCAATCCCTGTTTGAGCTATGCAAATACCTGGGATCCATGTTATATGGGTAAATGTTAAAGGCTGGTCCATTGTTTTAAGCCATGTATGTCTGCTTCTGCATGTTTTCAGTGCTTAAAAATGTGGCACCCCATATAGTTTTTTTTTTTTCCTTCCCCTTTTGAATATAAGTGGGATGTCCAAAGTGTTTCAGGTGTGCTGGGCCTGTGCTATTGGGAAACCTTATGGCTCAAGAGAGATCCCAGTGTACGTGTAAAGATTTCAGCGCAGCTTTCGGGACACGGCGTTCAGTTATATGAAGTCACCAAATGCAACAAATCGTGCTTAATTGAAGATCTGGACAGTGACAGGGTGTTGTCATCAGGTGAGAGAGGGTGTGTCACGCTCTGGGAACTAACTGTTGGATGTTGAGGGCAGAAGTGAGCTGATCTAAGAGTATTTGGTAAAAATGGAATTTAACACTACATGCACTGAATTCTCAGAGAACTTTGAAATCAGATTTTTTATATTTACAAAGGACACTGAATGTCAGCTTGCAAGAAATTGGTTTTAAATTCTTTTTAGTCCTTTTAATTTGTTCCAGCGCACTAATGAAGTCGGTCGTTGCCTTGGAAAAACCAGTCGAATTGTTGAGATGAAAAGCCTGTCGTTGCCTTGAAAGATCAGTCAAAACATTCAGATGAAAAGATTTCGAGCTTTGCCCTCATCTTCACAATCAGCTGGTCAACCCTGTCCCGAGAGTACTCTGACGTGCCAAACCTGTTCTGAGCTCAGCAAATGTATGCCCATGATGAAGTATAATCCCCCAAAAGCTCTGAGTTTAAAATCAAACCAGCAAAATCTTTGTCAAACTGATTTGAGTGATCTTTTTAATCTGGAGTGTTAATGTAGGACAAAGTGTTGTATTGAGTTTTATAATACCTTTGGTTTCATTTTGCTTGCTATCCAAAGTCACTCACAAAGATAACATAAAGTGGTATGACTAATAACGCTCGGTAATGTAGTTTTATATGCGGGGTGTGTTGGATTCCTACAGGTTAATTGATAATCTTACCAGCAGAACAATTTAAAGCATCACACAATGTTTGGAAAAGTATTTTATATTGAATCAGATTTAATAAAATTAGGTGCAGCTCCAGACACAGTAATGGGGGTATAAAATATTAAAATCGGATTGAGGTGCGCTTGGCTCCATATTATCTTCTGGAAAATGTCTTGTTTAAGAGAAGGAAGCTGAAACCTATTCCACACTACGTTCCAGAACTTTCCATAAGGGTTTTAGTGTTCTCTGACTGAAGCACCTGCGAGTGAGGAACCAAATTTTGACCTCATTCAGAATCCGTTCTATCTTTCATTATCCTGTAGAACCAAAGAAGTGTGTTGAGCTTATGTTGATTAAATGTGCTTTGCAGCTGCAACATATTGGTAATGAGTATTACCATTGCAATCAAACAAGTGTGGACTCCTGTGATTTAAAATATCCTTTTTTCCATAGTGTTCTATTCCCTGTGTAATAGTACACGTTATGGCTACCTTGAGCAAAAGCTGAGATCTTCTACAAAACTACTTTCAGAACTGTGACTGAGATTGTTTACATATGGAGAAATTACAGGTCTCATTTATTTAGCTTTCGTGTTACATTAGCAACATGTTGCACAAATAAGAAGGTCTGTCAAAACTTTCAGGGCTAGTTGCTTTAGTTGCACAGCTACTAGCCTAGAATAAGATCCTCCACAGTCCTCTTTAATAAGTTGGATTCTCTTGTGCCATCTCATTCAATTCTGTAGCTAAATCCCCCCCACCGACCAGTTTTACTCATTGGTTTTCTTAGAGTTTTTTGAATAGTAATAACATAGCAGATTGGTAGTTTACGGAACTAGTTGTAAAATTATACTTTTTTGCTCTGTAAATTGATGCACAGGATGGCAAAGGTAAACCTGTAAAATATGCAACAGAAGATTGCAGAATCATTATAGTAGGAACTAGGGAAATAACTTTCCAGCTAAAATTCTCATACTTCCACTGAAATATTACTGCTGTAGTCAACTCATTGAAAGGATTCAACATATCCAGCTGAAAAGTGTCAAGAGGGCCTTTAAATGCGTTCCATTGGTCTTTGTACAGCTAAGCTGGAAAATACTTTCTCTACAGCACAGTTGCATATGGTTTAAAATACAAGGCCATTTCTTCCATTATACAATAAGTCTATGTCACACAAAGTTAAGTACAGGTAAAGATTAACTTGAGGCCGCTCCGAGCTGAACAAGAAAAGTAGAAACCTATAAAGTTAGCATGCTCCTAGCATCGCCTAAAACGAAAAACAAAAACACAACGGTCAAGCTAAATTCTGTCTGTATTGTGCTTCTGTCCATATTATATTTCAGACTGCTTACTTTACAAACAACAGAAGGGCTACATTGCCGTCACCGTGCAGAATAGTGAAGACGTATGTCAAAACCTGTTTCGCAAGTATGACTATGGGTGCACCTTTCTCACGTGGTCTCTTGTTTTGAGAAGAGGTGGGCAGAAGCCTTTTTCTCGATGGTACCTGTGGCAAGTATGTTTAGCACAGAGCGCACAGAAACTCAGGCAGTCAGCTACAGGGGTCTAAAGGGTAGAGAGGCCATGACCTCGTACATAACCCAGGATGTATGTGTAGAACTAGAACGTCTGCAGCCCCTCCCAGATAAGATGTGATGTCAGCAAGTTCAGTGTAGGGTCCTAGATAAGACTTGTGCAAAACCTTCCAGCGTTGAAACCTAAGTGCTGTACTGTAACAAGCAATTCTCCTCATGAAAAAGTTATTTCCCTCATGCGGAATTTGTGAAATGCCACAAGAGACGTCGTCATGACATTGTATATTTAAAATTTATTTTGATTGTACTCTGTTATTGGACACAAGTATTAATAAATGTTCATAAAGCATTTATGTACCATGAGACTCAGTGGGGCGACAAGGTCTCTCAAACAAGATTATCTATCATAGGATACAATGGTAAATTTTGTTATGCACTGTGTGCTAAAGGGTTTGTGTTACAGTTTAAGCCTTAAATTATGATATGTGCTTAAGACTTTAGTGTGCATAACACTGTTAAGTGTTACTGTCTTTCAGTAAAATATCTCTCAACTTTACTTTCCTTTTTTTCATTTTCTCCCCTTCTACCCGTCTTAATTGGACTACCACTCCAGTTATTGGACAATCAGCTTCACCAAGAGACAGTCCTCCACGTTTTGGAGGAAGAGGCCATACACATGTAATGACTAGGCCTCACTCGTTTCCACCACCTACTGTAGATGGAACACCGATTGCATATCACCTGTGCTGTCAGACGAACACAAAGTCAAAATAATCAGCCAGGAAAAGCTGTTGAGAACTGAGGATTTCATCTGGTTTAAGCCCTATTCTTCCTTGACGAGGCCGAGCTAGTTGTTGCCTCAATAATTTGGAATTCCATCCATAGAAGGTAGTGGGCGGGGTCGGGACTAAAGTGATGTCATGTACAGGTGCTTTTACTACCTGAGGCACCTGAAGGCCCTTTTTTTAACAGCATACCGCCTCATTTCCACAGAATCATGTACTACTGCCTTCACGTACTACCATAGAGGAAGTTAACATCCACATATGTAATAAAATAATAAAAATGGAAGCAAAACGATGTGATAATGAGCAATTGCTGAAAGGCTGTGAAGGAATGAGAAGGAGCCTAATATCTTATTCTTGTAATCTTGCACCACCCTTATTTTTTTTGTCTGAGCTGGACGGAAGTATCACTCAGACGGAAGAGTTTTTCACAGCGATAAGAAGGAAAGTGCTACAGCGAGAGGGCGTTTCTTCAGCGATACCCTCTGGAATAATTGTAATGAGGTCTTTGGAGATTATGTTTTAAAAATAATGTGTTAAGTAGATAAGTGGGGCGGGGTATGGGGGTAGATGAGTGAGGTCACAAATATGTAATTCTGTGTTTTGGTTAATGAGAAGTAAGGATTGGCGACATGAGGGGAAAAAACCCCTTAAAAATCAGTTTTAAAATGCATGAAGTAGGTTCTTTAAAATGTTTATTTTGTATTGATGGTGGTTTCATATAATTTGAAACAACAATATTAACATTTTCCACAAATGTTTTGATTAACCGTCTCTGAAAATGTCACGTGGTGTAATGATAAATGAAAAAGTAATAAAAATTATTTTTTCGCACCTTGAATAAATGTAAAAGTACTCATAAAAATCAATAATTATTCATAACTGTTGGATGAAAAAAAAACTATAATATTGTTTTGCATGCGTTTTATGTTTGTCATTATTTCATAACTATTGATTGGAACCTTAAGCTGCAGGCACCTACTCATTTAGGTAATGAATTAAAAGTGTTACGAAATCATCATCATGCTATTGCAGTAGAATAGATATTAAAGTTATGCTCCACATTAATTTTCTTGGGAATTATTTTCATTTTTGTGTAAAAATGCTGGTTACATCAACTGACTAAAACCGGCCACACCACCTGACGCTCCTCTTTCTGCTGCTTTTAAGAATGAATTTACACTGCAATTTAAGCATAACACTGAATAGGTATGGCTGAACTTTTTTTTTTGCTTTCAATACGCAGGAAAAAAGTAACAGTTATGTAAAGTAACAGCAATGCTTTTAAGACTGAATTCACACTGTCCTCAAACCTGTACCTGCTGAGAGGGAGCACTCAGCCTGCAGAGGCCTGTGGCCTGTTCATCAGCACAAATTTCTAGAGTGTATCTCCGTGTATTGCTGTGCTCGCTTCTCAATCATTCAGACCGATTTTATTTTTTTGATTCATTTATTATTTTTTTTTTTTTTTTGTGGTAGTCCCTCTCAACGACGGACTCATCACTGTATGCTTCACGGCAGGCATTCCGCATGAATTATTCAAGTCGTTCGGATATGACTTAGAGTAACAGCACTCGCTCTGCAACAGCTGAGAGGAAAATCTGCCAGTGACAGTAATAGAATCAATGAGACGTAATCAATCTTTGCCTCATCCCGGGCATGAAGATGTCCTTATGTAACACCAGCTGCATGCTGCAAGAAATCAGAGATTTGGACCAGGAACAAAAAATGACAAGAACAATAAAATACTCTCCCCCTGCCCAAACTAAAGTTTTTTTTTTTTTTTAACTCATTTAGACTAGCCCTAGTCTTCTTTTTTGGCCTTGTAAATTAATCGCGTTATTGTGTAACTGGTGTATTGTTTGTAGGTGTCGTACTATGAATCATATCAAAGAGTGACACACTTATTTACGCAAGCTTTGGTGCGTAAAAAATGAACAAATACATCCCATACTCACCTTGTGGAAACCACGGAATATACTTCAAAGTGACTAAATTTATCACCTGATTTCATCTCTGAAAATATGCAATCGGGAGTGAAGACGTAAGACTTTGCCGACCAGCATAAAATTAACACCTCTTCATTTCCACGGTAACTTTACAAACAGGATAGCTACGTCAGATCCGTAATATATTGCATGTGAAATAATACTTCCAGGCACGTGGGAAATCATGTAAGTGGGAAGTCATAAAATTGACTTTTACGGTCTAATTGCTAATCCTTAAGCCGAGGCCAATTTCCGGACCTGGGTCATTGTGCAACGCCATTTTAAAACGACAAGATGTGATATTTAGCTTAATAGATGGCAGGAAGAATAAGGTGGGTCATTAATATATCAGTTCTCTGGGGTATGATGCAAATATGGTATTTTTAATGATGCTGTTATGTATTTTTTTAACAATCATATATTCAGAAATTCTATAATTGTTATTGCTGGTAATATCGTTCACAAAATTAATAAATAAAAATCAATTGGTATACGTGGATCTATAGCATAATCTTTGAAAATATAACCTGAGAGTGCAGGTTAAAAAGGGGAATTATGACTTTTCCACTGAACACTTCAACAAGGTACTTAACTATTGAATAAATTGTATATTTATATATTGTGTAAACTCCTCATGTGCTGCCAAACACAAGTAGATCATAATTGAATGCTCACTTATTGATATCGTATCTACCGATGCACGATAGGGATATAGGATGCAACAATTCTTTGAGCAGTCCTCACTGGACAATTTAGGAATATTCACTGATAGTGGACCTACATTTTGCAGCATCAAACAAAAACAGAATGCACTGACACTCGAAGTGGCATTCCAATGCCTTCTTGAGATGACAATCTTTTATAAGATGGAGATTAAAAGTCAGATGGTTATTACATTTAAATGTGCAGGAGTGGCAGTGAGAGATACGCGGGTCAGCGTTTCCATTACATTTCGATCGCCAGGAATGTTTATTGATTTCATATTAAAACTAGAGCGCACTGTTATATCAATGATTGCATTTGCGTTCATTTGAAAACTCTGTTAACATGAACATTATTAAGTAATAATGTTTGCCATTTTAAGTGTTCTGAATAAATAAAAGAGCAGATAGTTTAGTATTCAATTTGAACAATGTGCAAAACAAATTCCTGAGTTAAATGACTTATCCATTTCTTTCCCACAAAGTCTTTAAACCCTCATTGTATCTTACCACCCTTTTTTCAATTAAGATAAATATCTTTCTATTTTCCTCCGTCTACATTATGAGGTGGTTAGAATCCAACACATCATTTGCATCTTATTGAGTACCCTCAGTTTAAAAAAGGATTATCTCTCTTCGTCTATGAATTTCTCCCTCTGTTAAATGGACCCTCTCACTTGGTGAGAAACTATTTTCTTTTAAAATCACTCCACGGACTATTGATTGTGGCACAGACAGATATACCATCCCTGCGAAAGCCAAAAGTGTCAGTTGATGTTCCATCTCTGTCCACTGGAGGGTGCCAGTGCTCTGTATCTGTCATCTTTCAGGGACCTGATTTCAAACATCTCTTCTAGTGATTGTCATCAATGTGAAACCTCAGCCCTCACCTGTCCATGCTCCTTTTACTTCTGTTTCTGATGTCAGTCTCCTTCATGTTTATGGGCACCTCTTCTCTCCAAGTCTACATCTCTCCTGGTCATCCCCCTCTCCCCTGTCCTTCTCCAGCTCTCCAGCCTTTGTGACGATGTAAAGATATCAGAATTTCAGGTGTGGTTGTTTGGATTTTGGGGAAGGATTTTTGGGGAGAATAAAGATTTTCCACTAGGTGGGGCTCTCTCACCGAGTTTAGCATTTGATCTCTGCGTTTGCGTATATGTTTGTGTGCAAGTATGAGCGCACTCTATGACTGTAATTACATTAGGAAATTGTGAAAGACTTGGAAAACTGTGTTACATCCCTTTCTGGCTTCAGTGTATTTGTGTTCAAGTGTGCTGTCCTTATTGAGAGCGACTGAAAGTTATATACTTAAAGATTTTAGAATACTTAATGTAATAACAATAATGCAATTTCTGTGCTTTTCATTATACAGATAAAATCTCAAAGTGCTTTACATGGATCATATACACCTCTCTCTCTCTCACACACACACACACACACACACAGTCATAGACATACACACACACATTAACAGATATTCATAGACACACATGTACTCACACACACACGCACACACACAGATATATGTCAAAACAGAAGGGGACTCCAAATTAGCCTGTGAAAGCCTGAAGGTTAGCGATTAACCACCTGGCGCAAAAAAAAAAAAAAACTATTAAATGGACAGATATAACAGGCATCTTTGGTTGTATCTACACCTATTGATCTAGATGTTTAACTTACAATATGTTTATAAGCTTATATCATATACACGTTTGTTAATAGTTATTTTTGTGCTCTATACTGTGCGTTAGCAAGCCTAACATCACAGCATTGAATTGAATTGCACAAACTTGAATTATGGGGCTGGTGTGAACCAACAAACTTCCCCCTTATGGTGAAGGAAAGCCAGATCTGAAAGTTCCAGCTCAGAAGCTCAGTCAGTGCTGACAGCCAGTAATGCATTGTTGCCGTGGGCTACATGGACAGGGTGGAGAAGGGAAAGAAACCCCCCACACGCTGCAGGCACCAATAACAGGCCCTCCTACACCTCGCAGCGGGAGGGAGTCGCGTACACAGCAACAGCAAAAAAATAAAGCCAGAGTCTCTGCTCCGACAAGCAAGGAAGGGTTTCAAGGCAAACACCTGGCCGCTTCGGGAGAGAGGAGGGGCAGGGGGCGCAGGATCGGGGACGGGCACAGGAAGCCAGGTAAGGTGGAGGGAGGAGGAGGAGGAGAGAGAAGAGAAGGACAGAAACGAGAGACGCAGCGGGAGGAGGACGTCGGGCCGACGCAGCAAGAAGGAGGGAAGACATTGAGGGACGAAGGGAGAAGCTCAGACCTACAGGAATCAGAGCAGCAAGGAGAGACCGTGGAGGCCAGCGAGGTGAGACCAGCAGGAGCAGAGAGGAGGAAACAGCAGGAGGTGGAGGAGGAAGTGAGAACAGGGAAAAGCCTTTGTTTACCCGAGAAGCCGGACATTCACTGCCCCACTCCCTCTCCCTCTTTCCTCTTCTTTTTTTAAGTTGGCTTTGGGCAGTCCTGCGGTACTGGTCATGTGTCTTGCTGGAGGGGGACGCCATGTGACATTAATCCCCCCCACCCCCCTCCTCATCCCCCTCCCACCCCCCTGCTGTTTGCCTCACACGCACACACACACACTCGCATGCGTAAGACAACAAAGACTCAAGTGTGGTTGCTGCCGTCTCCGGGCAGTGATCGGACGGACGGACTGCCCACCACGTACCCCCCCCCCCCCCCCCCCCCCCCCCGTTTCACGAATACCCCTTTCCTGCTCGCCATTGCAATCGTTATGCATCCTGCCTCCGCTGCTTTGTCACCCTCGCAAGGGAGGAATGAAAAATACATAAACGACTCCCTCAAGGAATGCCATTATTGAAAGGGCAGGTGTTTATGCTTAAACTGGCCCATTTCTTTAGATTCTTATAGAAAAATAATAATATCATAATCTAAAATCATACATGGGAGGGTGGATTTTGAATCACCAATAAATGACCAAAAGGTACACTCACTCCATTTTAATTTAAGGGCAGTTGGAGGATCCAGTGTTACATTCTAGAGACAGTCTTTGTATGGAAACTCATAAAACCTTCAGCAGATGCTTTTGTGCACAGTGTTCAACGTTCCTATACACTATCCTTTTTATTCAGTTGGATGTTTACCGTAGCAATTCAAATCACATGCCATACTCAAACAGTACCTCGTTGGGGAACTGAGCTCCCACCTTTGAGTCGGAAGACTAGTTCCTTAACCATTATACAACACAGATGCACTGAGATTGTCTACAACTTCTCTTTTACCATCACACCAAGAGCCAATGGAGTCATCCTTCTCATGAAGTAGAGATTGCTGGACATTCTTTGTTCACTCTGAAGTGCCAAACAAAACATAATGGCATGCATTGTTCATGTTCGGTTATGGTCATGTTTGGTTAAGATCTCACATTGGGGCTTTCTAAAATGCTTTTATTTGGTATTCATGATTTGTTAGCGTCAAGACAGAAGAATGCTCCCACAAAATCACATAAAAGCACTTTCTTTTCATAAACCACAAACGGAAACTGTTAACCACATCGCACTTTTATGTTAAAGTATGGAATTCTGATGAGCATAACTTTTCATTGACTCATGACATTTTCTTGAATTTTCTCATGAATTTTCAATGAACATTTACATTGAAACGTTCAAGTAGCAGTTAAAATATATAAAGAATACAAATAACATTGCGAATATGAATTATGGCTGTATGGAGGTAAGATGAAAATGTAAACAGGAAGCAGAGATATCCCCCTTGAACCATGTCTCAGGTGATGCAAGGTTACACACAGAGAAGACCTACAGCTCCTTCTATTTACCTTCTTCAGTCCTGTTGCCTCAAGAAACTCACCACATCGCAAACACAGAAAAGCTCGCATTTATGTCAAAGGCTAACTAAACTCATTACTAACTGTTACCTGAAAAGCTGCATATCAGTTAACACAAGTGTGGGTACATATGGGAGTGGTTTTATTTTAGAGAGAGTGTGTGTGTGTGTGTGTGTGTGTGTGTGTGTGTGTGTGTGTGTGTGTGTGTGTGTGTGTGTGTTAAAAACAGGAATGCGTGCTGTGTGTCTGCTCCAGTGAATAAGGCCAAGAGTCACTAATGAATCCTCTGTTATCTGTTGCGGCCCGCGCCAACCCTCCCTTGGCAACTGCACGCGGACAGACAACACGGCAACAGACGCGCCTCGCCACTGCGGTGTCTGTTGAGCGAGGGCGGGAGGAAGCGGGAGAGAGAGAGGGAGAGAAAGACAGGAACAAATACTAAAAAAGTATCCCCAATGCACAGCAGCAATGAAGTACACATGTTTTCCAAAATTCAAATTTTAGATAAATTTATCCATGCATAACTGCATTGAACTATTTTGCAAAATCTCGGCATCATTGCCATTCTACAAAATGTGCTGGAGTAGAGAAGAGCCCAAATGAATGTGATTCGAATGGTTTGTGTCGTGATGGTTTTTGTGGGTTACTAACAACCGAAAACTATTTTATGTATGTTTGCTACAACTCAAGGAAACTTTAACCTGGCTAGATTATCGAGAGCACATGAGCAAAGCGTGACTGCACGTCTCAAAGCTCCCACAAGATAAACAGTGGTTTAAACAGAAGTTCTAAACTGTATGCGAGGGGGACATATTGCCAGGGGCAATACTAAAAAAGAAAAAAGGAATGTAGGCAAGCCGAAAACGGACAGGAAGAATGTGGTCGATCTAGACTCTGTAAAAGATACGAGCCGCCGAGACGACAGAAAAATGCAGAGTGAAGTCGGCTACGGCAGGGAAGCGCGTCAATAAACTGGGCAGCTTCTAAAAATGTATACTCGGACTAACCCACTGATAAAAAACGTATTGTACGATTGTTTATCTGACATTAAGATACTGCAACAGCAGATAATGGTACGAAACGACAGGATGCGTAAACAAAGCAAAGTCAACAGACCGTAATATTAAGTAACCACTCAATATTTGAGATTTCGGTCCCCTTGGGAATTCTGAATGAGAGTTGCGGGGAGCAGTCATTGGTGGTCACCTGCCACAACTGGCAAATTATTTCCTAAAGTGAAAAATGAGAGAGCGGGAATGAAGTCTGCAGAATATACGAGTGCCGCGATGAAACCAGGCACTTTGCCAATACCAAAGAGACGGTCTTCCCTTCAAGGGATTACTGAGCAATGCGTGACCAATTTATTCACGCCAGTGCGTTGGGAGGTACTGATGCGACCATTGTGCGTTTATCCATAGCTGACGGAACCAGTTTGAGCTTACGACCACGCGGACAAATCATTGGTGTAAGACAATAGCGTGCACGGGGGAACAGACTGTTTTTTAAAGAGAGAACCTGTTTCATCCACACATCACTTTATATTGCCTACCTAAAATGTACACCCGTGCGTCTTTGTATGTGTCCTTTTACTGGTATTACTTCGTTGCGAGTGGGAGCAGCATAAATTATGATTTAAAAATTTATCAAACACTGCAGGTAAACGACGCAACCGTGTTTATTTAGGAGATGGGCATTGTCCAGTGACAGAACATTGCTGTGACGCTGAACCAAAAGAGTCTGCCCAAAAAGAGCGAGTTATAAAGAAAATCGTTTGTTTGACGAACTAATTTAGTGATTATTTGGAACAAAGCCCCGTGACCTCCTTCCAAGGGATCAAAGGTGACTCAGCCAAGTAAATCGCCAGATAAATTGACAAACACGCAGTCCAGGTTGTGTAAAGGCTGCGTACGCTGGCGAGAACCGCCGTGACTAAAATCCACTGAAACTCGTGGTCCTAATGCCCCATGGTCGAAAGCAGGTGTGTTACCTGTCCTGCTTTTGCTACTAGGCTAAGACTACTGACAGCCCCAGCTTTGGGGCCACTGTGACAGTATAAAAAACAATTACGTGGGTGCCAAGTTTGTGAATTACATTAATTAAAGTTAAGAATATTCACATGGAACATATCAGGCGTTTAGATAGTTTTCAACTGTCAACTGTCATAACACGAGTTAAACTGAAAAGATTTGGGTTAGGGTTTGAACGGGGGCGACTTAAATACCTAGAGGGTAACAGCAGTTACTAAAATGGAATCAGTTACACACGCGTGACTCAATTTGTAGGCTACCATCAACATACAAAAACGTCAGATATGTTGTTCAATCTGTAAACGGTTTATAAACTGCATCACCGTTCTAAAGTGGTTGATGAAGATTAACTGGCTTTCCGCTTTGTTTTGTAATATTTGTGCCAAAGCATTCATGCAAAACCTGCAACAAAGAAGTAATGACTCGAAATATACCAAAATTGTTGACACAAAACACAAACAAACAACACGTTAACTGTACTAAACTTCGTAAGATAAGACTATGAAGTGAATCTCTTGCCCATGTGTGCGACGGGGCAGAACTAAGTCAAGATCTACTTTTGTGCGTTTGTATGTTATAAGAGACAGCGTTTGTGCGCACAGCTCGGCCGCTATTGCTGGTGCTAAACCCTCCTTTCTCCCTCGCTTGCGCTCTGGCTGCTTGTGTTATTTTCCAGCTTGGAGCCCCAACCCGCACGGCTCGATCGATTCGCATTGATTGTCCCTGACGAGCTGCTCCACTTTCCAGCCAATGTCAGCCCGTCTGCGATCGGGAAGGAGAGAAATGAAGGAAAATCTCTGCCGCCCTGGCGGTGTCATTTCCACACACTTCAGCTGGCCGCCCGCCAGCAGACAGGACACTTACAAGAGGTGGAGTGGACTCTCGCGTCGAGTGCGTAGAGGAACAGAGTGCGCAACCGATTCCGGCCGAGGACAACAAGGCTGACCACAGCTTGGCCACTCCGACACTCACAGACAGTGAGTGACAGACAACACCTAGGGTAGCGACCCTGCCCCTTTCACTGTAAACTGTCTTTGTAACGTTTTATTTGGTAAACTGTAATGTAAATTATTCCAGAAGATGTATTTCATGGCAAAGTGACTGTCGTTACATAATTCAAACATAAAAAAGTTAAAAATGAAGTTTAATACCATCATATCAGACGCAACACTTCCAGTTTGTGTCTGTGGAACTTTTTTTTGTGTTTTTGTGGAACACCAGTCAAAGCACCTGACTTTTGAAGCTGAAACTGTGCGAAGGCTTAAACCATCCAATCAGGAGTGTCAAGCCATTAAATATCACTTTCTTGGTTATGGAATTGCAGTAATGACGTTTATAGGAATACAGTAGCCTAAGGGTGGACTTTTAAAACTTGATTCTCAGATATTTCACTTGGCGGTTTCAGCAGTCATAGCAACTACGACCATGCCGCCATTTTTGATGTACTTGAATTTTGATGCACTTGAGAATTGGAGAAAATTGGAAAATCACATATGAAAAATTGGCTAAGGAAACTTGTATTACAGCTGACGTCAGTCCAACGCATCCTCTAAAATACTGTTGATAAATGATAAACTGACATTATCAATTTAAGCCGCAGTGATGGAAAGTCTCTGACGCAGACACATTTGCAAGTTTAAATCGACAGTATGCCTCATTAAACAATTCGTTTTGGCAGGCGTTTAAAAATTGTTAACGAGGCCTCCAGTTGCTACAAGGAAGACGCTTTGTGAGCGTAGGAATTTTTTTCTGTCTCAATGTTGCGGAAAGTCCAGTTCGGTTTTTACGCGAAGCTCCAAAAATCTATGAAATGTGTTTGCATGTTCTTCTCCGCGAGCAGGGATGTAGAGGTGGGATTGTAAGAATCGAAAGGTTGGAGAGCCCGCTCGCTCGCTTCAGAGAAAGTACGTTTACATCAATTTATCATTCCGTTTCCCTTCCGCTGATTCCAGGCTTGGCTCGTATAATTTCCGTTGGGTTCGAAATTATTTTTTTTCTTCTTTTTGACACCAATCTCCGCAGCAGGCACGGAGACGGACCGCTTGGACAGTTGGAACCCTCCCCTCCGCTCGGATCTGCTTTGGTAGGTGCGAATGAAAAGGGCCTGTGTTTGCAAATATGCAGATACATTGACGGGGGGAATCATACTTTGTCGAAGTCTGCTCAAAGTTGGGAAGTCATCTTCCTAACAATCAAGTTAACAGGGAGAACGGGAGAATGGTTTTTCTTTATACCCCGGAACGTGCCAGCGCAGACCGAGTACTGGCAACGCTGAGAGCCCGGTCTCAGATCAGTGAGTCTAGACAAAAGGTATTTTTGTTTTGCTTTAATGTTTTTTTATTAATCAGGCAGATTTCTGGGACATGTGTATGTATATGCGATGCATACATCATCGTTAACTGGGATAAATTAGAAGGGAAAGCGGGCGCTTCATATTTTATATATTCTAATTGTGTTTTAAAATCTGTTGTTTTTTGTAACGGCCGACTCAGAATATTGTTAGATTCTTTTGTTATATTAACAGGTCATGGTGTAAAACGATAAGCCGCAACCTGTCCTGAGTGACATGCACTTGTATAAACTTGACGCTCTCCTCATATATTCAGGATTTAAATTGACACATGATTATGATGGTGATAATTTTGACATTCGATGATTTTCTTGACAGGTGATGAAATTATATCAAGTTTCTTTTTGTTTTGAGAATGAACTTTTTTCTTTCATGCATCGTACATGTATATTCATTAAGAGCTTTTAAAAGAAAAAAATATTGATTAATCGGATCGTTGACATTATGCTTCGCTTCATTACAAGGTGTTGTAATTTATTTATGTAGGGATTGTAAAAAAAACCGCTAGCTTGTTGTTTTGCGCTGAAAAGTGTGTTGCGTATTCTTTATTGTTCCCGTGGAGCGATCAGCCAGTCTCCAGCGCACGATGTGCCCCCTGCCTGTGCTTCGCCTGCGGGGATTTACTTCGACCTCCTGCTATTGCCGCAATCCGCGACCGGCAGCGGCGCTCGTAGGGACTGCGTGTTTTTGTGATTGCAATTAAAAGGTGTCACGACTCACATAGTATACATAGCATTATGTACATTTAATGGTATACCTATATCATAATTTCAACTTTCATTTATGCACAAACGATGTAATGGTGGAATAAAATGCTTCGGTACATATTGTTACCTGTACACTAATTCTAGTGAATATTAGTGAGGCACTGGCCTTGAGCGTGTGTGTGCGCGCACGCGTGTGTGTGTGTGTGTGTGTGTTGTACACATTCGTGCTCGCGCGCGCATGAACGCGCATCAGGAGGAAAGCGCAACGGTAGTCCCTGCATTACCTGAACTAATAAATATCTAACTCGCACGCCTCCCGCGAGATGGCGAGAGGCAACTTCAAGCTTGGCTTGTTTATTCTTAATGACTTCGAGACCCATTAATCAGGAAACCATGGTAGGATAGTTTTAGCTTGCCAGAATATACAGTAGAAGATATTCAAAGTTATGGCATTCAGATTACGCTATATTAAGAAAAATCTACAAAGCAATTTAGGGGAAGGGACACATCGACAATAGTCAGCGTTTATTATTTCTGTTTGGGAAAGCCTACCTTCTTGGACTTTGCTTTTTATCTGTGGTTATTTGCAAACTGGCTGAAATAGGTTTAGATAACTACAATTTTTGGTGTATCTCTTCTAAGCCATATAATTTTTGTACCTTGCCAAGTGCTCTGTAGTGTAGATCTTCAGCCTCCGGAACGCGGTAGTTTGGGTTCTGGTTTTGAATCGTTATCCTACAGAAAAGGGCCAATTACTCTCTAGCGCTTCCCTCCAGGGAGGAAGCGCGAGTCATCGTGCTCTCTTGCGGCTCCTGAGGCGCTCGTATGAAATGCCAGTCAATATATGGTAAAATACGAAGTCCAATATTCATGCATGTTATGAATATCTTACTAGCAGACGCACATTCTCATATTTGTATCAATATACATGCAAATATGAGAAAATGTATTTTTTACAAATGAAAAATGCAACAATTCCACTTGTCAGTTTTACATGGTATTCTACAATGTATGGAAAAAGTTGGTTTTGAAAGTATAAATTATTGAAGTATGTTCAGCAACAATATCATTACAACCACAACCAACAACAAAGCTAATGTTATTACTGTTGCTGCTGTTATTTCAGTCATCATCATCATCATCATCATCGTCATCCCAAACACTGTTCATCAGAGCAGAAACATTACTCAGGGTAAACCAATTAAAATATCTTGAGGATTTAATGACAAATTGGAATTTCAGATACGCTAGCAGTTCTAAATAATTAGGGTTACATCATTCACACACACACACACACACGCTGCATTTGTAAATAAGCTATCTGTGTTATCTCCTGGCTGTATACACCTGAAAGGAAGGTAGTTGTACATTAAATTGAGATATATCACAATAAAGATAATTGTAGATTGAATTAAATAAACTGCTATTCAATTGCTGTATTTACCGAATGCAGCAGTATAGCAGCAGTTATTCAAATGGAAGTAATTTGCTCCTCCTTCTCCTTTGGCTGGTTTTGTTGAGCGAAACATTTGATTTGGCCTGTCGTTCAGTAAATATTTAAGGCGTTGGCCTCTAAATATTTAGTTGCACCCTCTGAAAGCTGTGGAGGTCTGGAATAGGAAGGTTGCACAAAATTTTCACTCGGCTTGTGCATTTTATCATGGATGAAAAATACTAGTCTTTTACAGGTTGAGCCAGGGACCCCAAATAGTTTGTGATTTTTTCTCACAGAAAAGTTATAAATGATGATTCCAAAATAATTTTTAAAAATCCTGTATTCCTTTCTCTTTTACCTTTATTTTGATTTAAAAAAATCCAGGCAAAAATAAAACAAAAGAATCTTGGAAGCACACTACCATTACTAGTCTTCTATTTTCATGTCCTCGTTGTTTCTGCTGGTCAGCACAACCAAAAAATGTGCATGTGTTTTCAATCTAAATGAAATTGAACATACACAACCTTAATCTGATATGACTAGCCATGTCTATTTATGGGACAGGTATATTTACATAACTAGCCATGTCAATTTACGGGACAGGTTCATTCAGATTGTAAATAAAAAAAGAAATGCATTGATTGATGAAAGAAGAGAAGCTTAAAACTGAATGAATAGGATAAATACAGCTGTTGAGGTACTGTCATGGCAGAATGTCTGTAAATGGATGGTGGTAACTATTTTCTTTGGTGTCTGCCTCAGCGAACCGTGCAACAGGGTGCACTAGAGCGAGGATGGAATTTTTCCCATTTTACCTGCATGGTTAGTATTCTGAGATCAGTCCTGAGGTTTTAAGGAGGTGTGCAGCTATGACATAATCACCCGAGAACCACCAGAGATTTGGGTTAGGTTTGAAAAGAGCTCATGTAATGGTGATTAAAAAAAACGGTAACTTTTTTTGGACGTGAAAAAATGCTGCGTGCCTGCTCTGGTCTCTTGAGCTGAAGTGAAACGTATCCTATGGATGTATGTTCGGTCAGAGAATAGTCATGTTTTTTGAAAGCCAGAAAGTGGTTAGCACGCCTTTATGACAAAGGGACTCCAGTGGCAGTGAACTTTGACCTCACGTAAATTATGTACCTATGTACTTCATTTAAAATGCAATCATTTAACTGTAGCTATTTTGGAGATTATTAGAAGACATTTAAAGAGGGATGTATGTGTGTATGCTTGAGATATGAGTGTTGACAGTCAGAGAGAGACCATGAGAGTTAAGCGAAAGTATAGGATGTAGAGAAATGCAGGAGGGTCCCAAAACTCATAATGTTTGACACCAGTAAAAGCAATTAATCACATGTTACAGGTACAAACTCCTGCTGAACCAAAGCAAGCCCTGATAACAGATCAGGTAGCACTGGAAAACCACATGGGCCAGTGATAGCAGGTTTATGCTTTGATCCCCATTACCACACGCTGCTGTTGGTTTTCAGATAGGTTGTTTGAAGTGGAATGCGTCATTCGGAAAGCTAGCGTGGCAGCGGTCCATTGTAAAACAAGACGCACGCAGACAAGCTTAGAGGGTTCAGGATCCAGGATCCAGCATGACTGCAGGGAATGTGCGGGTTGCCCTTCTGACTGAGGCTTTCACCTCCCACTGTTTCTGGCCTCCCGATTTCTGCGCTTACCTTCATCCCACCCTCTGTGTCCCTTATATGGGGTAACCTGGTATCTCTGTGGTGTGTGTGTGGATGTGTGTGTGTGTGGGTCTGTCTGTGGGTGTGCATACATGTATGTGTGCATGGGCGAGTGTGCGTGTGTGTGTGCATATGTGTGTATGTGTGAGCTTGTGTGTGTGTGCATGTGTGTATGTGTTAAAACATGTTCGTGTTTGTTTCATTTTGAATAATACGTATGTTTTCATGATTTGTGTGCATCAGGATGAGGTCGTGCTCATTTGTGTTTGCGTATGTGTGTTTGTGTGTTTGTATGAGAAAGCATGTACCAGCTGTAGTTTGCATTTCTATGAGATTCTGTATTTATGTATGTCTGTTTTTGTGTGTGTGTGTGGTAGTGTGTGCAGGCGTATTGTGTATGTGACAGGTTAGGAAAACCGGGTGTTTAAAGACAGTTTCGTGGATTTGAAGTATGGAAGTAAATGATTATAGAGGTAAAGGAACAGTAGTATATCTGACACACTCATTGATAGAGAATAGATAGAGGGAGTTTGAGCTCTGAAATGTAACTTTGAAATTTACATGAAAATACACAATTTTTTAAACTCTGTGTGTTATTGTTTAATTATTTTGATTATTGTGGGAAAGTAGCCTGAGAAGGTATAACTGTGCACTCTATCTGGTTTTATATCCAGCGCAGTTCACCCGTCAGTCTGTGACTCTGAGGTTCTATTAAATAATTATGTGTGAATGTGTACGTGTGTTTGTGGTTGGGAGAGTGGTTGTGTGTTTATATCTGTGTGTGTGTGGTTGTCTGTGTGTATCTATATCTGTGTGCATGTGCGGTTGTGTGTATATCTATATCTGTGTGTGTGGTGTGTGTGTGTGTGTGTGTGTATCTATATCTGTGTGTGTGTGTGTGTATCTATATCTGTGTGTGTGTGTATGTGTGTGTGTGTGTATCTGTGTGTGTGTATCTGTGTGTGTGTATCTGTGTGTGTATCTGTGTGTGTGTATGTGTATGTGTATGTGTATCTGTGTGTGTATGTGTGTGTGTATGTGTGTGTGTGTGGTGTGTGTGTGTGTATCTATATCTGTGTGTGTGTGTGGTGTGTGTGTGTGTATCTATATCTGTGTGTGTGTATGTGTGTGTGTGTATCTATATCTGTGTGTGTGTGTGGTGTGTGTGTGTGTGTGTGTGTGTGTGTATCTATATCTGTGTGTGTGTGTGTGTGTGTGTGTGTATGTGTGTATCTATATCTGTGTGTGTGTGTGGTGTGTGTATGTGTGTATCTATATCTGTGTGTGTGTGTGGTGTGTGTGTAGTGTGTGTGTGTGGTGTGTGTGTGTATGTGTGTGTGTGTGTGTGTGTGTGTATGTGTGTGTGTGTGTGTGTGTAGTGTGTGTGTGTAGTGATTGTGTGTAGTGTGTGTGTGTATCTATATCTGTGTGTGTGTGGTTGTCTGTGTGTATCTATATCTGTGTGTGTGGTGTGTGTGTGTGTTTATCTATATCTGTGTGGTGTGTGTGTGTATCTATATCTGTGTGTAGTGTGTGTGTGTGTGTAGTGTGTGTGTGTGTGTAGTGTGTGTGTGTATCTATATCTGTGTGTGTGTGGTTGTCTGTGTGTATCTATATCTGTGTGTGTGGTGTGTGTGTGTGTTTATCTATATCTGTGTGGTGTGTGTGTGTGTATCTATATCTGTGTGTGTGTGTGGTGTGTGTGTAGTGTGTGTGTGTGTGTAGTGTGTGTGTGTGTGTATGTGTGTGTGTGTGTGTGTGTGTGTGTAGTGGCATCCTCCTTTGCTGCTCTTTTCCCACTACAGAAGTGCCATGAATCCTACTTTGTTTCCTCAATGGATTTAATGAGAGTTAATCAAATCTGTGTGATCAATGGCGATTGCAGTACAGGTGGTATTTATGAATCACAGAGACGGAGCCAGTGTGTTTTGGCTACAGTTCAGTGGACAGATGAGAGCAGTATGCCTCACAGAACATACGCTTACAAGGACTGTTTCCACACACACACAGAATTATTGTTATTTATTTGCTGTGGAGACAAGCAAAGACAACATATTTCATATTAATTAATATAGCGGATCATTTACTGAAGCATCTCAGGTTATGTATCTCACTTGATAGTTAGAGTAAAGCCATATTGCCAAATGTGAAACCTTACAATAATAGTCCCCATAAACTCCTAATATTTATTGGAAAATCAATGTGGTTAGGTTGATGTACATGTGCACAAGTGCTGTCCTTTGATTGGTGTCTCTTGGTATATGTTGCCATGGAGGTCCTAAATCATAGCTCTCCACTCCCCTTAGAACTTTACTGAGCCTTATGGGTGGGGTTTCAATGCAGCTGTTTTATTTTTTTAAATCAATGTCCATCCTTATTTCTCTTACATATTCATGGGCCAGTCCCAACTTTGGGTTGTCCTCTGTCACCTTGGTGGAGAGCAGACAAGCAAAAGCTCTGCGCTGGAGATCATGCCAATAGTCACTGCTTCTTTGAAGCTTTGCGCTGGAGGTCGTTCGGACAGTCACTGCTTTTTTGTAGCTCTGCACTGGAGGTTGAACCGACAGTCACTGCTTCTTTGAAGCTCTGCTCTGGAGGTTGTGCTGATGGTCACTGCTTCTTTAAAGCTCTGCACTAGAGTTTGTGCCGATGGTCATTGCTTCTTTGAAGCTTTGCACTGGAGGTTATGCTGATGGTCACTGCTTCTGTGAACCTCTGCACTGGCAATCGTGCCGTCAGTCACTGCTTCTTTGAATCTCTTCACTGGAGATCATGACAATAGTCACTGCTTCTTTGGAGCCCTTGCTGGAGATCGTACGGACGGTCACTGCTTCTTTGCACTCTCTGGTCTGCTTACTGAGCAGTGTCGATGTTGAGGATACTGCTGGCAGCTGAAACCTTTCAGCCCCTGATGTTACTATAGTCTATGGGCCTGCTGGCCACAGCAAACACTGGAGTGCTCAGGACTGGATACCACATTGCTGGGTGCATCTTCACTACATGTAGACAGAACCTGTAGGCCTATGTGTTGAAAGAACCTGTAAGTGACTTGCCAGAAACCTAAACTACTGCTAGTCCAACACACACAAACACACACACACGCATGTGATGTGGAAACAGGCTGGGCTTTCCTGTGTTCTGCAGAGAGACATCCTGTGGTTTAAGCGCGTCACCTGACTCAACTGTCACCTCTCGGCCATGCCTGTCACGCAACCGGCGCCACGTCCCCACTTCAATGCCAGCAGACACTGGGTGTGTGTGTGAGCTTGTGTGTGTGGTCGTGACTGTGTGTATTTGCTTGAGTGTGTGTGTGCGTGACCTTAATTTTTGAGCGTTAAGTCTGGTTATTTAACACAAGCTTCCCAAGATAAGAAGAACACACAAGAGTTGCACTTTACGGCCCCCCGTGGCAGTTATTTGTTTGCTTGACAACCTTTGCTTGACAACCCGGTCATGGTGTTGGACACAAATAGATGGAGGAGAGAGCGTGGGGGCAGGGGTAGGGGTGTGTATGAAACCGATGGAGTGTGAGGCTGTAAATGCTTGCCACATAGCATTGTGGGTAAAAAAAAAAATCACACTTTTTGGCATAACGAAAAACACAAGCACTGTATCGGGACTGGTTTTCTTCCTGAACCTAATTTATTGGAACTTGCGTTTTTCAAACTTGTATATAGTGGGGTTTTTGTGTTAAGAATCTTTCTCTCTCCAGCCAGTTATTGTAATATTTTTCTTCAGAAAAAGGTTCTCTCTGCACTTGGGACTCATTTTCCTCTTGGTTTTCAGAACAGATTTCTTTCTGTTTCTTGTTTGGTCTCCCCTTAATAAAATGATGTTGTAGGAAAACGCAGAAAACATAAAAACAGGTATTCTGTTTTTTCTTTACGTTGTGTAATTTGAGAGGATCAAGGTTTTATGCTTTGGCATGTGAGGGTATGAGCATTTTCACATACAGTATTTACATATTAGTATGTAAAATATACACGTTTACTTTGTACATGTGATTTTTGCACAGGGCTTTAGTAAAACAAATTTGTGAATATGCTGCTTGATCTGAATATCTGCTTACTCGAAGGACTGCTTGCCACAGTTTAGTCACTTCTACAATTTCTTTGCTGCAACATTCACCTAAACTAACAGGCCATATTAAAAGTACTCTCTCACATACTCACTGCTCCAGTGACATAATCAACCTCAAGCCTAAGGCGTAGTCACTCCAGTCCAGATATCACACGGAGTCCTTTAAATGCCTTTTTTCTCTTTCCTCTCTCCTCTGCTCGCTCTCTCCTTTTTTCTCTGTCTCTCTCCCCTCAGGTTTCAGTCTGTCTGAGGAGAGATGTGGACGAGATTGGAGATCTAGTGCCGGGTCACGGGCTCTGGGGGCTTCTATTGGCCGATTCCTCTGCAGGGGAGGTGTCACCCTCCTCGTCTGCGCACTGAACAGACTGTCAGTCCTGCCCCCAAGCCCTGCCCTGCCCCACCCCTGCCCCGCCCCACCCCGCCCCCGCATTTCCACCACCACCACGCTGGACCATGTCTAGCGGGCAAACTGAGGGCAGCCAATCAGCCGCGGCCCCTGACAAGAGCAGCTGTGGCGAGGACGCCTCCCCGCCGGCCCCCGAGCGGCGGAACCGCAGCGGCATCATCAGCGAGCCGCTCAGCAAGAGCTTGAAGAGGTCGCGCACGCTGTCGCAGTACACGGCCGCATGCCCCGCCTCAAACGGACTCTCGCAGAAAGGTTCCCCGCCCCCCACCCCCATCAAGACCAACTCTACCTCCACGCTGCACAAGCAGCTGCAGGAGGCGCCGTCCATGGCGTCGGCTAAGCTGGACCGGACCCTGGAGCAGGTTCTGGAGAGCCAGAACGGGCTTCTGCACTTCGCCCAGGCGGCAGCCCTGCTGAAGCGGGCGGGGATGGAGCATGTGCTGTTGCCTGGCGACCAGGGGCCTGGGCTGGGTGAGCTCGAGGGCGTGTCTGGAACGGACTCGGTGGGCGGGCCCGGAGACTTTCCATTCATGGGCGGCTTCCCGTTCAACCCCGGCCTCTTCATCATGACCCCCGCCGGAGTCTTCCTCGCGGACAGCGCACTGCACATGGCCGGGCTGGCGGAGTACCCGGCGCAGAGCGACCTGGCGTCCGCCATCGGCTCCGGCAAGAAGAAGCGGAAACGCTGTGGCATGTGCCCGCCCTGCCGCCGGCGCATAAACTGCGAGCAGTGCAGCAGCTGCCGGAACCGCAAAACCGGCCACCAGATCTGTAAATTCAGAAAGTGCGAGGAACTTAAAAAGAAGCCGTCCGCCGCTCTGGAGGTAAGGGCTTGAAGTGGGCGGGGCCTGAGGAGGTGAGTTTCGCATGGAAGGCGGGGCTTGCTATTTAAAGTTATGAAAGGGTGGAGCTAACAGTTGATGAATGGAGCAGGAGGCTGGACTTGGGGGCTCATGACGGCTTAGTGTTTGAAGTGGGTGGGGCCCTGACTTGAAAGAATGACAGGTGGTGGTGGAGGGGACAGGGTAGACAAAACACCACAGGATCTGGTATTATCTCTCTCTCTCGGGATGTCTGCGACTGTATCCACTGTTAAAACTGGTGAGCGGATGCTCTGTGTTCTATTTAATTCCCCCTTTCAGAAAATGAGCCAGCTTTGTTTAAATCCCCTCTTATGTACTTTTTTCGATATTGGTGATTGTAGTGCCAGAGAGCGTGCAAGAAATGGGATGTGATGTTTCATGTTTTGCATGTGTGCATTTGACAGCGTGTGTGACTGTGTGTGCGTTAGAATGAATTTGATGGCATGTTTGCGTGTGTCTGCATATCCGTGTTTGAAGCTGTGAGTGTATATGTGTGCATGAGCTTGACCTTGCGTGCATGTGTGTTTGTGCGTTGTTTATATGTGCGTATTGAGGTCTGTGTGAGGAGCATGTGTGAGTGTTGCCGTGTGTATATGTGTGTGAGTGCAGGCTGTGATTGGCTTGGCCTGTCCATCTGGCCGTGGGGTTGTTATCTGGACTGCCAGGTGTCTCTGCTGCGTTGCCTCCTGTGTCACCTCTATGTGCCACAGGCTCTCCCTGTGCTCGCAGTTTAACTCACACGAAGCAGTGTGAATTTTGCTAAAACATAGGTACTGTTAGGAACCGTGGAAAGGTAGGACCGGCTCATATGACAAAACTCTATATTGCAATCATAATCTGGGCTTTTTTTGCCATTGAGAAATATCACTGGTCAAATTAAATCCAAAAAACAGCAGTGCCTTTGAAGGGTTTGTCTTTGATGTCAAAGGTTGTCATAGGCACCGTTGGCGTGTGATGTCACAAAGGTGTTGGTTCATGGAAGGGTAGAAAAATCTGTGAGCGTAGCGCAGCTTAAACTGGGAGAGTTTGAGCGAGATCTTGAGGGAAAGGATCCTCTAAGTGGAGCAGAGTCCCACCAGTCTCATTAGCGGCTGACGGAGTGCTGATTAATCCAGGGCATTCACGCCACTGCATCGCTGGGAGGCATTTTGGGGATTCTGCAAGAGGCAGGTGCACTGGGATTTAATGTGGGAGACATGCTCCAGGGTCCAGACAAAGACATGAGTTTTGGGGTTGAGAGAAATGAATGTGCTTTAATGGTCTTCATGTGAGAGCGATATATATCTTCCTGAACCCAAAACAAAGGAGGTAGTTTTCGTTGGGGTTCAATGAGGTTCAACACAGGTGTTTTGGGTTAAGGCTGAGGGTGGTATATTGGGGTTTGGTAACCGATGGTAGAAAAAGTTCACTGTTAAAATGCCCTTACACATTTTGTTTGTTTTTTTTTTCCACAGCAGAGATGTGATTTAGAAACATGGCTAACATTCTGTCAAGATGTTGTGAGGGGCCTGACCACCCTGAGAGACGTCTTGTCTTTCACTGTGTGAGAGCCGAGGTCTCGGCTTTTCAGGTTTCAGGCCTGGCAAATAATCCAATCCAATGGGGGCACTGTTTCAACTATTTGGAGTGACAGTTTATTGCAGAGATTAAAGGGCATTTAGAGGTTACAGGTGCACCTCTGAGCAAAGCGCTTAACCTGAAGAAATCTGTAAACATATCCACCTGTATGAATGCATAATATGTTGAAAATATATGTGAGCTGTGTATGTCATTTGCCCTTGACTTTACTATCCCTCCTCCTTTCTGGAAAAAAGGACAACAAAACCTGCTTGTATTTTAACATGATTTGAGATGTAGACGTACTCCAGTGATGTAAGACATTTGTACTTGGACTGGCCTACCTTGTCCGACTGGTCTTGCATTTGGCACGTCACTCAGTCAGTTAAAATAAGCACGCAGAAGATGTGTGGGAAGGCATGTTGCCCCATCAATAATAATCTGACTGATGGATTCATTGCCGGGTTACTTTATCCATGATCAGGCAGTGTCTGAATATGGCAGTGGCCTTCTCTCTGTAAATCAATTCCTGTAATTGATTGCTCGCTAGCTAGCTAAATAACTGTCAGTTTAAAACGTTGTTTACAGTGCTATGCCTACCAAAACAACTTCAGCTGGCATGCTTTGATAGCAAGCAGCTCCGTCCAGATGTCATTACATATTTTTGTCACTATCTGTAACGTTAAACTTGTGAGCTAGATGTCTAGTAACAAGTCCAGTGAGTCTGCTTTAGCAGGCACGCTAGTTAGCTGGCCCATAGTGAAAGTAAGCAGTTTACTGCTACTTATTGAGCAGGCCAATAGCTTTTAACTGCCCGCTTGAGAAACAGAAAGACCTTTTCAATGCTAGCTGCTTGCAGTTCGGATTGAAATACAAATCAAACATTTTTCAGTTGACATTGCTTACCGTGTTTATGAACAGATCAACAGTTGCTCCTCATTAGCTTAGCGGTAGTAAGTGCTGAAGCTTTTATTTTGTATAAGAGTGATTTAGCAGTGCAAGGTTCTTCCTGTTTATATACTGTGGTGGTGAAACTGCATCTTTATCGCATGCTTTATCATATGACATGGTTATAACAGTATAATTACAGCGCACTGTATGCACTCAGTGCTTTGAGACAGAAAATATTTCAGTTAACAGTTACTGTTAACAATGGACTGTCTGCCTTTCCCACCCCTGTCTTTCAAACACTTCAGCGAAACATGATGAGTTGACAGGAAATGACATCATCTCGTCACATGTCAAATGAAAGGAACAAAAAGGAAAAAAAAGGAACTGGGATCACATTGGCTCCTGTCTGTTATCTTTTTAAACAATCTCTTGGAATGGGAATCACATGACTGGCACATCAGTGAGTGTGCAGCTTTTTTAGGACTAACCTTTAAGTAAGCTGAGGGTAACGCAAGAAAGGACAAGCATGCCGTCCAAAATGGTGGAAATTCCTTACTGTTTTGCAGGGGGAACACATATATCTTCCCCTCAGCAGGGCCTGCTGGGCCATGAAAACACAGCCATGGCTAGACTTGCATGTATTTTAAAAAAAATGAGAACTATGATAAGGCTGCAGTAGTGTTTTAAAATACAGTATTGCTTTTGATAGTACAGTTATTTGATTTTACTATTTAATGCAATATTGCGTCTAATTGCTTGGTGCAATGTCATGTAGTGCACAGGTAGTTTATTACGTACCATTAAAGGGGTCTACTCAAGGTGTGTGTGTGTGTGTGTTATAGATGTATGTTATATGTTATGTACTATATGTGTATACACATCCATTTTTCTGTGTTTTGTTTGTCTTTGTGTGTGTACGTATGTGTTTATATGAGTTGATGTGTGTCTTGTACATTTTTACATGTGCGTGGAGGGTGAGGGTGTGGCCTTTAGCCTTTAGCACCTCATTTTGAGGGGGGTGAGGGCGTGGCCTTTCGCAAAGTGGGGCGTGGCCTGTTAGGAGGGTTCGGCATTTCTTTACACAAACCCACAGAAACCCATCTCCATCCACACATTCACCAAAGCTGACTCCACATCCTGGAACTAAACAGTTTTACACTGTCCAGATATCACGGTCAATGTCGTGTGTGTAGTTGATTGTCAGAGCGTTTTAGTTTGTGTGTGTTTGCATTTTGTGTGTGTGTGTGTGTTTGTAGCTCCATCTGCAATATCCGTCTGGTTTCTTTGCTTTGGCAGCGCTTGGGTCCTGATCTGCATTGGCGCGGGGACTGGAAGGGCAGTTGTGGTCAGCGTGGCCAAATGTGTCCGTCTAGAATTCACAGGTTCTGTGTCGCAGGCTATCGGAGAGGCAGACCTGGAGACAGACAGGCAGCAGCTGAGGTGTCCGTCCCAGGTATCCGGGACGGGTGCGTATGTAGATGAGGGGTCAGCTGAGGTGAACCTGCACGAGGGTGGTTTCGAAAAGGGGGGGCGGCGGAGTGGGAGGGGGGGGGGGGGGGGGGGGGGGGGGGGCTGTGAAGGGCTGATTAATGCCCAGAGCCAACATGTCAGCTGCAGGAAGCTCTGACACAGGGTGGAGTCTCCGCTGCAGTGTGTGAGTGTGTGTGTGTGTTTGAGAGAGAGTGTGTGTGTGTGTGTATTTGTGTGTGTGTGTGTGTGTGTGTATTTGCGTATCTGTCTGAATGAATTTGTGTGTTTTTGACTGTGGTGTAAATAGTGAAGTACACACCGTTAATGGATTGTGACCTTGAGCGGATACAGGCCTTAGCTCGAAGTCGTGGCACAGGGCAGAAAGGTCAGATGGGCCAGGTCATGATGTCACTGGGGAGAGGGGGCAGCTGGGTAGTCCAGGGGTATGTGAAACTGTGTGTGTGAGTGTGTGTGCATGTATGTGTTTATTTGTGTTTGTTTGTGAGTGTGTGTGCGGGAGTCTGCATGTATATACTTGGATATGTGTGCATTTGTGACTGTAGATGAGTGTGTGTACATACACAGGTGAGTGAGTGAGTAGCTGAATGTGTGTGCGTGCATATGTGTGTGTGTCTGGTGTGTGTGTGTGTGTGTGTGAGAGAGAGAGAGCTACAGCTTACTTGCCCCAGGCACTGCTGGTGAATGTGTGAGATTCTCTGCTGTGGTGAGAGAGAATGGGAGAGAGAGGGAGAGCCATTCCCGCTAATGGAGCCACAACCCCCTGAATTTTTACGGAAGCGGGCTGCCGCCTCCGTGCTCTCACCCAGACGTCCAGTCAGCTGGTCCCAGACCAACGTGTTTGTGCTGCTTAATAAGATCAAATAAGATGAGGCCGAAAATTGAGGAGCGAGAGGGAGGGAAAGAGAGAGAGAGTGAGAGGGAGGGAGGGAAAGAGAGAGAGGGAGAGAGAGAGAGAGGGAAGGGGGGGGAAAATGGCGGATGGAATAGAGGCCCCATTGTGATGGGGGGGGGGGGGGGGGGGGGGCTGGAGCAGGACGCCTGTGCGTGGCGCTAAATAATTAATGTAGCGTGTCGGATTTCACTTGGAGCCAGAGCCATAGCCCTCGGCAGCCAGGGAGGGAGGTGGTGGTGGTGGTGGGGGGGGGGGGGGGGGGGGGTTGGCGAACGGGCGAGGGGGGGTCTGTTTGGGACAGCCTGGCGCGACGCTTCACTAACCCAGCTGCTCTCTGGACCCAGAGAGGAGGAGAGGAGCAGAGAGGGAATAAAGAAAGAGAGGGGTGGGGGAAGGAGGAGGGAGAGAAGGAGGATGAGAGGAGAGGATGGGGGGGGGCAGGAAGAATGGAAGAGACTGGTAAAGGTGAGTTAAAGGAGACAGGGAGAGGGATGGAAGAGTCTCGGACCGTATGGGGCAGGCTTGCGTCCGTAACTCTGTTTTTGATTACAAATTCTGAAGGAATGCTTAATGATCTTTATGGCCGTCCTGAATCAATCATTAACAACGCTAACAAGGCAACAGGAGAGAACAGTGCGAGGGGAATGAGAGCGAGAGAGAGACAGAAACCAGGAATTCTCCTACTGACTTTTTGTAGGACAGTTGGCGTGGGTGGATGTGAGGGAAGTTTTCGCACATAAACATAATTTATGGTGCCATGAGGAAAAAATACGAAATAATACTTTGACACTGACTCCAGCGGCCTCTCTGGCAGGGACTCACAAGACTCTGAGGCCTGTATGAGCCCCTCCAAGGTCCTCCCCCCTCCTCTGTCTCTCCAACCCTAACCACCACCACCCCCCCACCCCCCTCACCCCCTTCCAGCTCCCCCTCAACTGCTGAATTTGACCCTGCCTCCCCCCATGGCGCTGTGTAACGCTGACCTTCTCATCCTCTCTTTCCAAGAAGGTGATGTTGCCGACGGGAACAGCATTCCGATGGTTCCAGTAGTGAGAACCGCTGCTGCTGCCTTCTCCCAAAGCTCTGCGATCAAGTGCAATGCCAACGCTTGCTTGGACGGTCTCAGACACGGACTCTCTGGCTGAAAAAAAAAAAAAAAACAAGACAAAACAAAAATGAGACAAAACAAGGGGAGACATAATAATAATAATTATTCATGGATGCACCTACTTAATTCCTGAACCAAAAATAAACATGAAGAAGAACCTATGGCAACTTTCATTCCTTTTCTATGTTCCGTTTTGGTACCTTTCACCCCCTTCCCCCTCACCCTTTTCCACCAGTTTCCTGTCAGTTTGACATGGAGTGTTTATTTGCCAAACAGAAATGAACTGAGTGTGGACAATCAACTGATTTCTGTGTTTGGTGTTTATGTCGTTATGTGTGGAAAGATACAGTACTTGTGTAGAGAATGTAAATTTACTGCTATATTTTAAAAAAAGAACCTAGTGGCTAATGAAAGCACTATTGTAATTTAGTACCATTGTTCTTACTTACAACCTGTATTTTTTATTTTGTTTGTTTTTTTTTTTTTTGGTTTTGTTATGTCATAAATCTATGGTTTTGAAATTGCGTAATGTTTGCTATTAAAAAGAGAGAAAACAAAATTTTTTGAGATGTAGAATCCCAGTTTCTGATCCAGCTGGATGCATTTCTTGACACTTTGATGTGTCCTGCCCTTTTCCCCATAGCCCCTCCCACATGGTGCTGATGATGTCCAATGACATCACTGGTGGTCCCCCCTGGCCCTCCCACTCTTGCTATCATTTGGTTTTTCTGCGGTTTTTGTTGAGGATGCCAGCAGGCTTGTGCTTATTTCTCCACAACAAGGCCCTCCGATTGGCCAAAAAGGCCTCATTATTCAAAGTCAACTTTTGCAAAAGGCACTGAGTTTCTTACTTCTCCCAGCACGTTGCCAGAACTACATCTGCAAAGGGAAAAAAAGAGGTGATGTTTGTATTAATTTAGAGATTTGGGCTGATTTTGTGAATAAAAAACAAATGCATGTATTTGTGTCAAAATTTACAGTTCTGAAGTCTGTCTTCTTCAGCAACTTCTGCATGTGTTCTTTTGTTTTTTTAAGGTGCTTCATCTGTCAGAAACATGTCAAAAAAACAACAGTAACAAAAAGCAAAGAACCAATACCTGATCCTGCAGTGTGGAAAAAAAAGAGTACTGAAAGCATTCAGATATGTTCCCTTTTTAATTTATTTGTTAACAAAATAAAAAGTGAGTGGATGAGCAAAAAAAAAAAAAGATTTTCTGAAAACAGCAGAGCTGTGTGTCTGTTTTGGGGTTCTTGTTATAATTTTTGCATGCAAAATATGAGGTGGATAAACTGTTTACAGCAGATTTAGACAATGTTTCTTGATGGGTCAAAGGCAAAGGTCATGCCTGCTATGGGATTAAGTGGAAATGGACAAACATGCAAACACAGCCACAATATCTGGTCTTGCTTTGGCCCCTTGCCCTACATCTTTCGATAAGGGCAACCGCGAGGGAGTCTTTACCGGCAAGCTGTGCCAGGACGGGAGGAGGGCGAAATCAAAACATGGGTGAAACGGTCACTCCCTATCCGTTGAGCAACTATTGTACGCCCATGCCACATACACTTATTGCCGTGCCTCCGTTTGCTTGAAGTCATTGGGATCTGTGATTTTTTTTTCCAAGGCGTTTAGAGAGTGCGGCTTTCTGATGCGTGCGGAAGGACCTGCTTGCAGTGCGAGTGGGATCGCGGCCACATGTGGAGGGAGGCGTTTAGAGGGAAGTGCTTTGGGAGGATGACATTCACTAAGGCGCTATACATCTCAGCGGGCAGACCCACTTTCCTGTGTCCGCCCCCCTCCCCCCCAACGCCAGCTTTGAAAAGGAAGCTTTCAAAGCCGGCCCATGTGTGCCATAAATACATACATACACACAGATGCATTTACAGGCGCGTATACAGAAAGGCGTACCACCTGCACAGCATGCAGAAAAGAGCTAAGAATGTCATGCTTAGAAAAAGGGAGACAGTAGTGGAGAGTTTTTTTCTTGTGTTCCTTGTTTTTTTTTAAGAGTGCTTTTCTCCAGCTAATCCTGGTTCGATCGGGGGCTGGAGACAGAGTTGGCGGTTTCAGCTAGCGACTCCCCGCCTCCCTCCCCCCCCCCCCACTTTGCCTGGTGACGGCAGTGGGCCGGTGCCATCGCCATGGTGCTGAGGGAAGCTGGGGCTGTGCATTATTAATGCGCCGCGCCGGCCGCGCCAGCACAGCCCGCTGCCCAGCTCGCCGCCTGAGATCCTTCCTGTAAGACTGAGTGCGCGTGAGCACAAGTTTATATGTGCAGGTTCTTATTGTCTGTGTGTGTGTGTATCTGCAGGGGTGGGTGTGTGTCCTAGTGAGCATATGAAACAAAGACTTCAATTTTGTGTAACAAAGATTTAGTAACACCTGTATATAATGGCCCTATCACTTCTATAAAATACACAAATGTTATATATATGTATTATAGATATGCATATAGCACATATATATGTGTGTGTCTGTGTGTACCAGCACAGAAGCTCATGAAACATGATGATAAGAATTATGACATATAGCATATTACGTTATGCTTCTATTTAAACCAATCACTACAATCTGTTCACATGTAATATATATTTATAACACACCATTATGTATTATACAGTAGTTATGAAACTGTTATAGATGGTAAATAGGACTGAAATGTGACCTGTTACCATTGTGTGTGTGCACTCATGCGAGTGGGTATATGTGGGCAGTTGTTGAATTATCAAAAAATCCTGTATTTTCAATTATGTTCTTACTGCCAAAACAATGACATTTTTTATAAAATAACACAAAATGTCACGTCTTTGGCATTGTGTTGAGCTGGCCCCTTCCTCTGTGACAGCGTGATATGACGTGACGCTGAAATCTCGACCAATGGCTGAGCGGCGATATCTTGACAGCTGTACTGATGCATAGCGACAAAATGGAAAAAGTCCCATTACCATGGCTGCAGGAGGCCTCGCAGGAACGGCAGGGGAGTAGGTCTGGCACCGCGCATGCCCACCATAGAAAACAGTGACTCATAGGAGCTTCTGATTTGATCGCGGCTCTACTGCACCATAGCCTTCCCTGTTATGTTTGATGGATGAATTAGAGTATGCATAATCAAGGACCCATGCACCAAAAAAGGGGGTAAAATAATTTATCTTGACTATGAATAGTATGGTAATGACCTAATTATAAGCCAACCTAGTCTTGACCTGCACTTATCTTTACTAGGAAAGGAAATATCCTATAAAAAAAAGGCAAGTACGGTCATAGTGCTCTTTCAGTGCGGCTTTCTGTTATACTTGGAATATATTTTTTTCTGTGTAGAAATACAGTAAGTTTAGATTGTAATGTGTGACTAAGACATATATGTTTCATATATGCTAAAATACGATGGCCAGAGTATAGTGGGGAGTTTGGAGTAAAATAGGGTAAAGGGGGGTAGAATAGAGTGCTCTAAGAGTGGAGTATAGTGGGAAGTTTGGAGTGAAGTATGGTAAAGGGGGATGGAGTAGAGTGAGCTTAGAGTGGAGTAGAGTTGGGATTTCGACTAGAGTAAGACAGACAGGAGTTTGGGTAAAGAGTGTTTTACATTGGTTTAGAGTATTGCGGGGAAGGAGCAAAGAATATTTGGTGGTTGGTGAAGAGTATTACAAAGAGGGAGATTGTGTACAGTGTGATAGGGGGTTGGATTAGATTAGGCTGGGGGATTTTAATTTTTCAACCAATTCTTAGTTTTGCACTTAGGTTTCGTACTCGTTTTAAATTCAATGATACAAAGTCATGAAATCTTACTGCAGTTTTCACTACTAAAACAATAATTAAAAATCTATTATTTATACAATCCTTCCTGTTGTACTTTACTGCCTTTTTTGCTTTTGTTTAACTAAACTGAGAAAAATTTAAAATTTTAATTAAATTAATTTTATGTGTAAAATTACAGTTTTATAAATCTAATAACAGAAGGAAAAAAATATGTATGTTTTGTCCTCCTGTAAATCAGCTATGAAAGTTTACTTGCTTCCCATGTTTATTTTATTAATCATATTCAGCTACAAACACTATAATATGGTTGGGGTTAATATATTAAATATTAGGAGGCTAAATGTTTTCCTTGTTCTCTCTGCGTCCTTTGAAGAAGATTGTTGCTTGTTAGAGCTAAGTCGAAGTCTCAACCAAAGTGGCTAAAAAACTCGCTAACAAATGCTTGCAGTTTGCATCTTTAGTGGCATGCTAAGGGAGGAATGTAACAGTGCAGCCTAACTTGCTAGCCTAGCGAAATTAGCTGACAAGCTAATGTGAGCTACTCATCTGTTTTAAAATGTATACCACACAGTACTTAATTATGTCCAGTCCCCTTATGCATGGGGATAAGGATGACTATTAACATTTTTATTTATACAATTTATATAAAGGTACCCGAGCCAGCCAAGAACGATGGAGCTATTTAGCTGTCCCTCAACCTGCCACTGAATTCCAAAAGGTCAATCAAAAAGTAATTTTGAATATAGCCATCTAGTGGTAGTCTCCTGGCAGGCAAACAGTACTCAGATACAGAAGAGATTTTTCCTAATGCTGGGAGTTCATACATGATGAGTGGAGCTCTCGCAATAAATTAGCTTTAATAGTAGTTTTATTCAGTTTCAGAGGCAATTAGTTTTAGTTTTTATTTATCATTTTTCTGTTAGTTTGTAACAGTTTTAACTAAGTTTTAATTAATGATAATAACCTTTCACACTCATTCACACTCACACTTATGCATAAAGATATGCTCTCATGAAGACACACACACACACACCCATTTCATGACTCAAGGAAATTGTCCTGTATTCTGATTATTCACAATTTTTGTTATGATTTGGCATGAACATGGCTTACATAGTGTTAACTTGTGTCTGTTACAGCCGAGTGTGATAGTAGGATGACATAAGTGGACAAAAAGGCTCAGTTTCTGAGCTTTTCAATATCCGTATTCACATATGTTTAATATTCTCAAACATGTTTCCGTTAGAGGTCCTGAGAATCAATGAGCATCAGCCAATTGATCATGCAGCCAATCAGAATTGCCCCGATGACGTACCTCACCATTCCACTGATTGCTGTCCGTTTGTTATGTGGTACATATCAAAGTGAGCTTACAGCTGAAGATTTTTACCTTGGTATTCCTGCACACAGACAAGAAAAATCCCCGAAAGTAATTCAACATGCTGACAATGCTCTGCAAAGACCTGAACGCAGTAAACATTTTCGTAAACAAAAAAAATGTTCTCTTTTCTCATCTATATATCTATTCTGTTGTATTATCTTGTATCTCTAATCATTATATTCACCCAAGAGTTACTTGAAGCAGTCAGTGAAAAGTATATCCAGTGTAGTTGTGTAGTAATCATTTATGGCCTCGCAGATAAGTACAGTAACGCATACACACAATGGCTATTTAACCCAGAAAAACTTGTTTAAACGAAGTAAAAAAATATGCGTAATACACAGGCTACCTAACATCTGAGACTCATCAAGACTTATTAAATTACCAAATAATTCAATTCAATTTTATTTGTATAGCCCTTTTTACAAGTTGTCACAAAACAGATTTACAATTGATCGCAGGCCTCAAACCCCCTCAGAGCAAGCCATGGCAACAGTGGCGAGGAAAATCTCTGCTGCAACCAGAAACCTCGAACGGAACCCGGCTCTGAGGGCAACCCATCGGCTTCAGGTTGGCACCGCCCTGACAAAGAGTTGAAGGAGAGTAAACACAGTGACGTATTGTGATGTGGGGGAAATAGCTTACATGAATCATACTGACACAAATAGTAATAAAAACAGTACCAGTAACGACAAGAACAGAGGCAAAAGCAATTAATGCAAAGCAAACAGATGGTTTATTTTGCAAAACATAAAAAGTTGAGACTCACTCATTAATTAACTGAATAATATCCCAGCGCGCAGGAGATTGAGTCTAAAATGTTAGACGAGACTTGCTGCTTTAATTGTGGCTAGAATGACTGTAAGAAGAGACTTTGGTGTCATTGAAAGATACATGCCTGTTGTGTATGTTTGCTAAAAAATTTCATCAAGGCAAACTCGCCTTTTTGGTGTTTCAGGTGTAGTTAGGGTTAAGGTAAGGTCATACAAGATGCTGTCCCTGTTGTCAGAAAAGGCAGTGGGCAGACATGGACATGCATCGAGAATCGTTCTGTAATCAAATCACTACCCTTCGAATCATAATCGAATCAAATCAGGAGTCGTAATCAAATCGAATCCCGAATCCCCACACTGATTTCATCACCGTGTTAAAAACTGTGTTTGGATGAATGGCTACTAAACTTTTAACAATGGCTACAATTCATTTTTTTTTCTTCATGAGGTCCAGGGGAGGGGTGGTAGTGAGAGTGGGGTGGGGGGGAGGTAGGGATGAGAGACCGATTTGCCCACAACAAAACATAAGCAATGGAGATCTCATGCCTCTTGCTTCATTTCAAGAACAGACATTCCCAAATAGGGGAAATGATGGCCTATTTGTCGATACCAGCCCAGACCATAATACATTTAGCAACCAGAATGCAATGGATCTTTTGGTAAAAAAAAAATGTTCTATTCTATTAAGTCTATGCAAAATCCGCGACTCGCATTGCAAATATGAAGACTGAATTTCAACATGGAACAAGAACAGTGCAAAAGACACGCTCATCACATTTGTCAATATGGTGTGTGTGTGTGTGTGCATGTGTGTGTGTGGCCTGTGGCTATGGACTTCCGAGCGGTAGAGGAACATGATATAGTCAGATGAATCATTCTCCATTCTGGTCATCCATAGAACATGAGAAGTTAGCTAGTGGTTTGAGATAAACACAGTTACACTCACGTATGTTTTGGCCCTGTCAATCACCAGACAGGGGAAAGAAGTTTTGGAAAAATTCCTGAGACAGCATTTTCAGCTTTTCTCAAATAAGCATGAATTGATTGACTTTCTTGTTGAGTGTGATGTCGTACAGCTCCTTCAGAATTTCAAATGGTAGACTCTATACCACAGTGCATACTGATGTACTGGTGCAACACAATTTTAAGTGATATTACAGACACTCGTACGCGCACACACATTCATGCGCAAAAACAAATACACACACACGTATCCGGTTGTTTTGGTTTGAAAAATAATCTAAATCGCAAAAGGAAAACACACAGAAACACACATGCACATAAAAAATGGGGACAAAGCACACAAAAAAAACATAGACAAAGGAACCAAGACTCGCGCACTCAGGTAGTGGAAAAGATGCGATCACACACACGCGTACGCTCACGCACGCACACACACGCGCACACATTGCTCACCGATGGGGACGTACAGGAACAGATTAAGCACAAATCAATGGCAGTGCTCGAACGGGAGAGAGATTTCACCCTGGGCTCTCGTTAAGGCCCAATGCCGGCGCCAGAGGCTCAGGAGAGTGTTATTACCACGGCGATGGTTGATAAGACGTTCGTTCCTCCACGGCGCATCCCAGGGGGACAGATGCATCGTGCAGCCATGGAAACGGCAAGACTAGGTGTTACGCTATAATTGGGCCAGTGCTTTTAACAGCACAGCCACACAGCCAGGTACGCCATCGTCCTCAAATTAGAAATTATGGCGCAGCGCTGAAAAAAAGAGTGGTGGACTTTCACCTCTCCTCTCTTCCCTCTCCTCCTTTCCTCTCCTCTCTGTTTTACAGCTTCCAGTAACAGAAACAGACAGGAACCAAAATTGTACCGTTCCGCAATTATTTGGATAGAGGAAAATGCAGAGGTGTGCAGACATTACTTTGGTCCTGAATATACAAAACACCATGACTTATGTCTCTCTAAAACCCAGGTCCCCACTAACCTGCTGAAGTCTGATCAAAAGGAAAAACAACTGGCTAATCTAACTCTCTCTCTTTGTCTCTTTCTCTCTCTCTCTCTCTCTCTCTCTCTCTCTCTCTCTCTCTCTTTCCCACACACACACACACACACACACACATGCCTGTTCCCACATGCGCAAATGCGCAATTCTTATTGGTCGTCCCTGTACAATATCACAAAGTGCACACATATCATGCGCGAAGTTCCCCATTTGTACGTGAATTCTTTCAAATTTGAAAAAAGGGATAGGAGCGTGTAGGAGGAATAGGAGAAGTTGCTGAGATGGAGCGAGAAAGAGAGAGAGAAAGGGAGAGGGAGACAGGGCCTTCCTTCTCAGACCCAGCTGAACACGGCGTGCAGAGCTGTCGATAACAATCAATTTCCTCGGTATTGACTTTTCTGGCCCTGAAAAGCCCCTGCGACACACAGACACACACACACACACGCACACACTCACACACACACAAACACACACACATTCACACTCACACACACACACAAACACACACACACACACTCACACAAGCATGCGCACGCGCATTAACAGTACACATTCTGGAGTATATTACACCTTCGCCTCTGACAAACTGCACCCAGTTCAGCTTCACCACCCCCCCACCCCCTTTAATGGTGTTCACCTCGACCGGCTGGCAGATTGTTCTCGGATCAGTGTGACGACAGAACAAACCAGGCCGGTGCAAGGGAGTGGCGCGGGGGGCGTCTTCGCCAAAAAGTCCGGTGCACAGAGTCTCATTACCCCACCGCTACGCAGACTTACCCCCCACCCCCTCCACCCCTCCCCTCCTGCCCCCACCTCTGTCTGGGGGAGACGGGCGGGCCTGGTCTGAACTGTTTCGCCCTGCAGACTCTGAAGCAACCAGTGCACTGTGTGCGAGGAGACGTGAGTCACACAGCTTGCGAGAGAAGGGGGAGAGGAGGAGTGGGAGAGAGTGAGGGAGGAAGAGAGAGAGAGAGAGAGAGAGGGAGAGGAAGAGGGAGAGAGAAAACGCAGGCGCCGTGCTCTGTCGCGGCATCTCCGCAGGCTCTCTCAGAATTAATTGCATTTCAGAGAAGCAGGCTTCTGCACTGAGGCCAGGTTAAGTCTTTCCGGGGAGGGATGAGCGGGAGGGGGGAAAGGGGGGAGGGGTGGGGCGCTTAAAAATCGGTCTCCCATGTGGTCCCTGGTTTCAGTTTAATGATTTCCCCCCCCCCCCCTCCCCTCCCCTCCCCTCCCCTCCCCTCCCCACCCCACCTCACTTTTCCTGTGTGAAGCTCAGAGCTTGATATTCTCGAATTCTTGTCTCCAACGTCCATGGAGAACTCTACCCCTCCAATCCCCAACCACACGCACAAACGAGCGTGTGCGCGCGTGCACACACACACACACACACACACACACACACACTCTCTCTCTCTCTCTCTCCGGCTCACTGCCGCAGTGCCACACAACAGCTTACTTGCCAATTATCAGCTCAACATCCACGGTCGTGCAGCAGATAATGGCCAGGGCACCTGTTGTTACGGTTTTAGGAGCAAATCATCAAACGCAGTGAAAGAGTGCAAGTGCAATTAGACAAAGTTAAGGAAGGGGATGAGCACAGCGCTGTTTACCCCTCAAAAACACACACACTTATGCACATGCACACACACACATACACACACTTATGCACACACGCACGCACACACACAAACTCATACACACACTCACTCACACATGCATGCACACACACGTATATATGCGCATGCACGCTCACAATTAAAATTATATACTAGTAATTCTTAATATTTTTTTGCAGTCTCTATTCCTTATACTCTGCCTACCTTGCAGAGTCCAACCAGCTTTTTGTCCCTAATCAACTATGGCTTTCTTCATCTGTCAGTGACCGGCCACTGCAATAGATATGGGCTGGAGATGCACTTCCTCCCGAACTGCGCATATTACTTGAAAAGCTAAACAAATATTTAGTAAAGCTGAAATATACCCTCCCTAATATAGAGCAAATATATTGAGAGACTGAAATAAGCTTTCCCAAGTGGAAGTGCCTGATTAATGGGCTGCTCAGCACAGGAAGGGATACGCCATTGGCTGCTCAGCACAGGAAGGCACACGCCATTGGCTGCTCAGCACAGGAAAGGACACAGTCAACCATGCAACACTTTCTAGCCCCTCCACAGAAACAAGTGAATTTAAATTAAATTCTGCAAAGGGTAAAGTTGCCTGTTCTCTTTAACTCAAGAAATAAGCAGAACAAAGAACTACCTGTGTTATTCTTGGCTGGTTGCTATGGTTGGAGTATGATTCATGTAATACAGTCCCACCGACATACTCTTTCCCCATTTGTATGTGTCAAACACAGCTCTCATTTCCCACAATGCCAGTCTAGGTGTTTACTGTTTTTACACAGCTGTGTCTCATCCAAGTACATTCGTACCTGCAACCCCCCCGGTGACAGGTATAAAACTGTCACCCTTGCCTAGCCCATAGGGTGGTGATAGCCCCCAAGGTCAGAGTGAATGCAGAGGAGGGTTTTTTTTTCCGTTAGCGGGCGCGGCGTGCTGCCTTTCCTGCATCTCCAGGCCTATCTGGTCAATACCGCGCGAGCGCGCGGATCGAAGCAGGGTCAATATCTCCCCGACGCAGGCTCTTTGTGCTGCCTCTGATTTAGCCCGCGTGCTGGCAGGGGCCTTTACGACCCGTCCTCTTAAATACGCTCGCTGCTGAAATTAGAGACACAGCCATAAATCCGAGGAGCTCTTCTCCAAACACCATCACCGGCCGAGCCCCTCGAAAGGAGAAAAAAAAAAATCACATGCCGTCCGTCTGCGCCCCCCTTTCCCACCCCACCCCACCCCCTCCCCGCCGCTTCATCCAGGTCGGTCTGGGGTGCACGGGCATGGACGCGTACCCATGACCGTTTTTCGTTTTTGTCTTTTCTTCATGGTGGATAAATTTGATTTATGTACCTCACCTGCGCTAGTTATTTGAACAGATGATTATTTGCTTCAGAGAGCTTTTCTCGCAAAGAAACAAATTGAATCATGTAGAAGAGGTGACAGGAGGCAGAAACCCACAGCACATTAATACAAATATTAGCGCCGTTAGCATAATTGAGTGATTAAAGAGCGATCACGGACCGAAGGTGTTAGGAATGACCCCTGCTGCAGAGCGTTTTCCTTGACTCCAGCGCAGTTCCTCATTGGTTAGGGGAGGGCAGCGACTCTGTCTTCCTCTCAGACCTGCTGGCCTCGGGGCCTCTATTAGTCTGAACCTCCCAGGCAGGACTTTTCACCCAACTGCAAGACTAAAGCCACAGAGCACATAACAAGCAATATAATACAGGAATTTCATACCTGATAAACAAATTATTACATGCACGTGAATGTGCAAATGCAAATACATACATACACACATATACACACATACATATATATACAAACATTTGTACATACATACATACATACAAACATGTACACAAACATACATGCATACATATATACAAACATACACATATATATATACATATACAAACATACATACATACACACACACACATATATATATATACAAACATACATACATACATACAGTTCAGACATGCCAATATGTATACCAATATAAACAGTCTATACCATCCTAAATGTCTGGGGAAGTACAATATACACACGTATTAGCCTTATTGTCATTAATACATAAAGTAACGGAACACTCACCCTGTCAGTTAGTCCACAAATACGCATTCATACATACTTAAAAGAAGATATGCAGTTTATATGTTGATATACTATATATAAATGTATATCTCCGCAGATACAAGCAAATATAGTATAGTGTATGGCAAACATTACTCACATATACAAAACTGAGAATTTATAACTTTGATATTGAAGGTCTGTTCAAGGTAAAGATGATGACAGAGCAGGCTGCTGCTGTCATGTTTCCATTCGCTTCATATACCTTTCATGAGAGTTTGTGATTAAAGTTGGATACAAGGCTGATGGAGAGAGTATGGCATCTTTGCTAACCTTGTGCAGGCAAATGAATAGTTCTTTATGTGATACATTTGGAGGTGTTGGTGTGTCAAGTCGGGGTTGGTACACGAGATGGTGTAGGTGTTTGTAAAAGTAGATTTTGGTATATGTAAAAGTGTTAATGCGTCAAGTTGTCTTTTAAAGTATTGGAGTGTTATCGATGTTGGTGGCAGTGTAAGTGTGTTTGGGTCCTGTCACACACACACACACACCTGAACACTTCTAATTAGAGCTATGTTAAAGGACATAGATGAGTGTTGATCTCTCGAATGCCGACTTCAAATTGGTCTAAATGGCCTCTGACGATCGACAAACCTCCCTTGGATACCGGTGACATCATGGTAGCCGTCATTAGATAGTGCCGGTGTAAATTTGCGACAGAGTTGATTTGAGAGAGCGCCATTACGGTTGGTCTGGCGACCTTGCTGACTGTAGGAGGTCATGCCTGTTCATTAGAGTGCTATGGAAGGAAGCCCAGTGACTCCTCTGTGCCAATCAATAAACTGCGTTCCTCTCAGCGCTCTAATCAAGGCAAAGTCCCACTGTCCCGCCCACCTGCTGCAGCAAAGGGCCATCATTACACACTGAACTGGGTGTGCACGCACGCGCAGACACACACATATACATGCACGCGTGCACATACACACAGACAGATACATTCACTCAAAATCACACACACATATGCGCACACACAGATACATTCACCCAAAATCACTCACACATATTATGCACACACACAGATACATTCACCCAAAATCACACACACACACACACACACACAGACATTGTCTCCTCCTCTCTCCTTCTCAGGCAGTAAACTGGCATGGTAAGCTTGGGCCCATCTTGTCTTCTGTCCCCTGGTTCTAGGGAGCTTTCCATGTTTGGTCTATTGGCCTTGAGAATCCCTGTATTCACAGAGTCTCACGTTGTTCCTTTGGTGACTGCAGGTGCCTCGGCCAGCGGTAAAACATGCGTGGGATTCAGCACAGGTCCCTCTCTCCACCGTCAAGCAGAGGAGGGTGTTGGGGGTGGGGGTGGGGGAGCGGGTAGAGGGGACGTCAATGCAATCAATACTACAATACCATCAAACGCAGTTGGGTTACGGAAAATGGACGCGGATCGTTGACTCCCAATGTTTTCCGCTGTGGTTTATCTGGGTTATGTAAAATAATAACACAAAATATATATCATTTAGAGGCTGTTTTCTGAATTTAATGCAACACATTTAAAGAAACCAGGGCCCCAGTAATTGACTGTGTGGGAGGTGAGGCGCTGAGCTCAGCAGGATGGGAAAGTGTAGGACAGGAAGTGTGAGGGAAGGACAGGAAGTGGTGGGTGGGGCAGGTTGATCTGAGAACAGGAAGTAATGGGAAACGCGTGAGTGGTGGACGTCCTCGGGACTCCCTTCCCACCCGGCCAGAGCTGCTTTGAGAGACAGAAGGCAAAACTGCCACACCCAGTGCTTTGAACAGGATTCTTTTGAAACCAAGCAACCAAGCAGGGGACACTATTTCCATTACCACTAAATGGCCCTATGACATCAGATGGATGCATTAGAAGCTCTGGATTTTTCCCAGAATGCCAAGGGTTTCCTGTCGTGTCTGTTATAGTGGGATGATATATATCCTTGCAAGACAGGCTGAAGCACCATGCTTGTGTGTGCATGAAAGCGTGAATGTGTCTGCCTGCGTATTTGGTCATTGGCATGCTTGTGTTACGTGAAATAAAGACTGAAAATTAAATTAAATGAACCTCATAATGTCCATTGATTGGTCAGTGGGCCACAGGCTCTCATTTCCATTCATAGTGTGCCTGAATCCTTAATGTATGGCAGTCATTCAGGTTTTGAATGGTGCCCCTAGCTCGCTACATTACCACTTCACAGCAGTATTCTCCTATTTCCCAAATTTTTTGGCTTGACTGAAGGTTTCCTGCCATAAAGAGCATTTCACAATCTGGGGGTCATGAGTGGGAGATAGATTTCAAAATAAGAGTTTGACAGAAAAGAATGAATAGACCAATGACTGCAAAATTGGAAAAATATCGAAACATCTTATTTTAAACAATAAACATGTATTGCATATAACTTTAAAGAAATATAATAATTATAATATTTTAAAAACAATTTAAAATGAATTATGAATATAATGTTTTTCTTCCATTCCTATTCTCTGCTCAGTTATTTATTTCTAAGCACTCAATATTCAATACTCAAGTCTGTATGTGGATATTTATATTCAACATTGTTACAATAATAAAAAAAATGTTGTAACAAATAATACCAAAACAAATAAATAAAGGCGTACATTAACAAAACTAGCTAATTAGCTGTTCTATTCACAAAGCAGAGACTTCACGCAAATTGTATAACGAAAATCATAAAGCACCTCAAGCTCCCATCCCCAGTTTGGTGTATATTTGTACTGCATCTGCTCTCCAACAGATCAATGTATTGCTGTGCAACTTTGATTTTTTGGCTGCCATTATATTCCACCTTAATGATGTCACACACACCTAATACACACACATTTTGTGTGCTTGTAATGTAATTATCACAATGTGTATTCACAAATATGCTTTGCTGTTCACCACATGACGGAATCTAGACATGACTGGGATGGCGGGTATTCTATTTGAGTCCTGGATTAGCAACTCCAAAAATAACTAAAATGTCACTTCTATTGCTTTTGTATAATGTTTTTATTGAGATGAGCAAGTAAGCCTTCTATTACTATTGTTATTGTGTTTCAACTGTATCTGACTGTATGTTACTGTGTGTGTGTGTGTGTGTGTGTGTGGGTGTGTGTGTGTGCGCGCACCGAGGGAGTGAGTATAAGTGTTTGTGAGTATGCATGAGTGTGTGTGTGTGTGTATGTCCACACTGGGAGGTAGTATGAGTGTGTGTGTCATGGCGGCTCAGGTGGAGAGGCAGGGGGGAGCACGGTTTGTTTGATTTAAACACACAATCATCGTAACTGCCGCCGTTAACATAGTTGGATGCAACTATGTGTGTGTGTGAGTTTGTTAGTGTGTGTGTGCGTCCGCAGAAAGAGGCAACATGAGTGTGTGTGTATATGTGTGTGTGAGTTTGTGAGTGTGTATGTGCGTCCGCAGAAAGAGGTAACATGAGTGTGTGTGTATATGTGTTCACAGAGGGAAACATTCTGTGTGTGTATGAGTTTGTGAGTGTGTGTGTGTGTGTGTGTGTGTGTGTGTGTGTGTGTGTGTGTCGCAGAGGGAGCCAGTGTGAGTGTGTGTGTGTGTGTGAGTTTGTGAGTGTGTGTGTGTGTCCGCAGAGGGAGCCAGTGTGTGTGTGTGTGTGTGTGTGAGTTTGTGTGTGTGTGTGTGTCCACAGAGGGAGCCAGTGTGAGTGTGTGTGTCTGTGAGTGTGTGTGTGTGTCCGCAGAGGGAGCCAGTGTGAGTGCGAGTTTGTGAGAGTGTGTGTGTGAGTTTGTGAGTGTGTGTGTGTCTGTGTGAGTTTGTGAGTGTGCGTGTGTGAGTTTGTGAGAGTGTGTGTGTCTGCAGAGGGAGCCAGTATGAGTGTGTGTGTGTGTGTGTGTGTGTGTGTGTGTGTCCGCAGAGGGAGCCAGTGTGAGTGTGTGTCTGTGATTCCACAGGGAGGTGACCTCCAGCAGAATGCTGCTGAGTTTGGTCACACCGTTTCACTGCAGAGACACGCACATCCAGGAGACCGCTGAGGGCTCTCTCTCTCTTTCTCTCTCTCTCTCTCTCTCCATCGCTCACACATCCTTTTTCTTTCAGTCTCTCTGCGTCACCTCCTTGTCTTTCTTTTCATTTCTCTGTTCCATTGTGTCATTTTATAGGTGAAAGGAAAAGACTGGACAGTCTCAGTGAAGGTGGACCTGCCGTTGCTGGAGTCTGGACCAAGTCCCTGCTGTGCTTGTAATTGGTAACTGAGCTATAACATGCTCTATGTCTGAAACAGTGTGTGTTTGTGTGTGTGTGTGTGCATTGTCAGTGTGTGTGTATGTGTGTGTGCAAGAACGAATCCTCAGGGAGTTCCAAACTGTGGTGTATGTGTTTGCGTGCGTGCGTGTGTGTGTGTGTATGCGTGAGGTAGAACATGATAGTGCAGGGTAATTGGTGTGAGTAAATTTGACTGTAAATAAGTGTGCAAGAGAGTTGAGTGTGAGTGACAGGAACGGTATGTGTATGTGTGTGTATGAGTGTGTGTGTGTGTGTGTGTCCGTGTGAAACACACTCGGTGAGCAGAGCTTGTTTGTTGGCCTCATTATGTCAGGCTGTTTGTAAAGGCTCTGGCAGGTCACGCCACTGCGTCCCGGTCCCCCACTGACACCCTCCTGCCCCGTGCCAGCTAACAAACCCGGGGGGGGGGAGGGAGGCTTTTCAGGACGGGGCTTAGGTAAGGGAGGGTCAGGCCTCCCACCTAGACTAACTCAGAGTTTCAGGAGCGGGGGATGGGGGTCAGAATCCGGCTGCCCCCTGTGTGACCACACCTGCCGTACGGTAACACGCCTGATCCTGAAGCAATGAAGTTCGTTTAGAGGCAGACAGAAATGGCTCGCCTGGTAACTTAGCGGAAGCAGAAGCACTGGGGTTTGAAGACCCAGACTTGATAAAATGCTACAGACAGCGCCGCCAGACAATGAGCCCTGATAAACTGAATGGTCTCCTCTCGTCAAACGTCGTGTGAACACTGTTATCAACTGACTGACCTGTCTGCATTTCAAATAAGGCGAAACCTGTAACTCTGTGACTGCAGCTGAGACACAGTAAGATGTCTCCCGGTGGAATTTACAGCTTTAAATATAGCAGTTTGTTAAAATGAAAGTGTTTACAAGTTTCAGATCATGCTAATCTAACATATTGGGTGCATGAAGACTATGGGCTATGTGCTGTGTGTGTGTGTGTGTGTGTGTGTAAGTATAGCGCGTGAGTGAGTATGTACGTACAGAAAGAGAGAGAAAGAGCGTGTGTGCTGAGAGTGTGTGGGTGGGTCTCTCTCTCTCTGCAGTCTCTCCGTCTTTAATCCCGTTTATTGAAATCCGTGTCACCTGCCGCCCGCATGGTCCAGTGCCCTAAGGTGCCAGCCTGCTGGCATGATGACGGGAACTGCGGCATGAGTGTAGAGAGAGGGAGGGAGAGAGAGATGAGGAGAAACGGAGAGAGGAAGAGAGCGAGAGAGGGTGAGAGTGATTTTGGAGAGTGAGCACATGGTGATACGATCTGTGTTATTATTGTCAATACTGTGATTATCTTTATTACTTTTGTTTACAACCACAGTTGCTCCAGTTTCGTATGGTGAAGAGTACAAATTTATTAGTCTGCACTAATGTTCAGATGTATTGATGTATGCTTTGGCAATATATGAAAATGTACTTCCTGCCAGTAAAGGATCTTGAGATTGAGAGAGTGAGAGAGGAAAAGAGCAAGTGAGAGAGAGTGATAGAGAGAGAGAGAGAGCGAGATGTAGAGATGGAATGTGTTAATGGAATGACAATCCCTCTTGTGATACAGCATATATCTGAGCCCATCCCAAACTATTCAGTCCGTGCCTAAGTTCAACACAAATATAACGGAACATTCTCTGTGTGGGTCCATAACCTGTGGAACTCTTTGCCTGAGAACAATGAGCTATCATTGTGTATTTTCATTCACTCATTGTAGCCCTAGCTGGTGTTTTTAGCCTAATGTCATCACTGCTGTCTTCACTGCCCTGTTTTAATTGGTATACTGAACTTGTTCTGCTTTGTTTTATTTATCCTGTTCCTTTCTTTTTCGTTGTCATTAATATATACATTCTGTTATATGGAAATCACTTAGGAAACCATGAATGAAAAATTATCTTGTCATCACAAGTTTGTTGTAGTTGTTGATCTTAAAGACTACCACCCACTGCAGTTGCATTCTAAATGAATGTGAATGAACCTTTAAAATCTTTTAACTTTTGTTTTATTACTTCAGTAGTACAGTCAATAAACAAAATTACAATGCTTCTCTTGTATGTTCATTGGTTGAAATTTGTTGTTATGCCAGCAGGTACTTGTATACTATACTTTGGAATTATTTGCAAAATGCAATTCATGCCAAGAAAGCTTATTAAGTTTAATTGAAATTGAACTGAGAGGGGGAATGAGAGGGTGATGGGGGGGAGGGGGGGAAGTGAAATTGAACGCTTTCCAGGCCTAAAACAATTCTCTGGCACATTCCTAACTATGGCGGACGATGTAGACCTTAGACCTTTTTTTTAATTGATTGATTGTGTTTGAATCGATTGAACGAACAAAGTACAGATCTGGACAAAGTACGGCTTCAGAAAGCCCACATGGACAAGCTGATACAGGCTAACACATGCAGTGATGCTGAAAGAGGCCAGGGTAGGCTGATGCAGACAAAGACAGGGATAGAGAAACAGGCCTGTTTTTTCCATATATCTGCGCTTATACCTTGGCGAAGTGTCAATTCTGGAATTTCCTTACTATTTTAAAAAATGCCCTCCTTTTTCCTTATTTTTTGGATTTGCCAGTTATGGTCTACCTTTTGAATCACTGCGGTGGAGAGTGTACCTCTACCTGCTACTGAAGCTCATTCACAAGCCAATGACCTCACATCACTGGCCACACAAGCGGTCGTCGATCGTGGAGGTGTACCTTTCGCAGACGACAACTGGGATCCCGTGGGCACCTGGCATGTGGTCCGGAGCAACCAATGCAGCGGTAACCTGAGAGATTCTGGCTGACTTAAAACCCCAATACCCCTGGTTGGGCCAGGCCACTTGTGTCCTTGTGCCTGCAAACTAAAGGTCAAAGACTCTTCTTATAAAAATCAAAGGATAATTACATATTTATATAAATGTATTACACAAAAAATATAAGAAAGAAGATGTGAAATTACAGGGAAAGCAGAGCCCCTTTCAGTGGCAGACACACACACACACACACACACTCACACACACACACTACACAAAGACCCCTATGAACACACACGTATATAAAACACATGTAAATGATTACAGGGGTACATACACACCCCTACAGACATGAATGAACACACACACGCACACAAACACACTCATATAAAATTACATTACATGATGTAAATTAACACTAACACACACACACAGTACTAACACACACACATGAACACTCACACACACTACTAACATGCTCACACATTCATCCTGCTAAGACACACACACACATACAACTAACACACACTCTGCACACACACATGCATGCACACACACATACACACCAGCACACATACCCTACTAACATGCTCTCACACACAAACACACACACACACCCTGCTAACAAACACACTACTAACACGCTCACACGGACACACACAAACGCATACACTACTGACATGTTCACACGGGCACACACGGACACACACTACTAATCCACACACACACAATGTGTGACACTGAGGTTAAACCTCCCCCACCGGGTAAACCCCATCCTGAATAACTACTACAGCTGGAAATCAGCTTTCAGCTGCTAACCACAGTCTGTGCAGTGTAACTGCGTACATTTAATGTGGTATGAAGTCACAAATACACAAAAAATACATTGACTCGATATGTGTATGGCATGCACAGACATACCCAATTTAGCCTGAGGGATATGTGCCAGCAGGACACACCTCACCCTCTCTGACCCATTGTAACACAGAGAGTAATTCACCGAGAGAGCGCACACAAATCTTTCTATGTGATTGGAGGAGAAGGTGTAAAATAACTATTCTGTCACAGCAGCTGGGATGATGCAGGCCATACAGTGGGCATGGTTAGAAAATTAAAAAGTTCACTTTTGACTCCCTCTGTTTGCAGAGTAAGTGGCTCTGATGTACTTCCTGTTAGTGAAGTGTAAAAAGTCTATACAACTCACCTATCAGTGTTCAGATCTTTTTGCAACAAGTACCTTTGTAAAAAAAAAAAAAAAAAGGAATGTTTAAATTCTGAGCCTATTTTAGCTTGAATCAGATCAGTTTGACTTCCTCATACAAAAGATAAATCTATTTATATTTTAGTGCAAGAAATGGAAATCCACAAACCCCCAGCCTGACTAAGCAAACTTTACATTACAGTCATTTAGCTGATGCTTTTATCCAAAGTGACTTACAGTTGACTGGGCTAACCAAGGACCAATCCCCCCCGGGAGCAATGTGGGGTTAAGGGCCTTACTCAAGGGCCCAACAGCAGTGGTGTTCTTGCTGTGGCTAGACTGGGGCTTGAACCACCAACCTCAGGGGTCCCAGTCATGTACCTAAGCCGCTAGATAGTGGTTAGCTGATTGCTAAATTGCTATATAATTCCTGTTCGTAAAAAACAACTAGCTCACGATTACAACCTAATGTCATGTTCCGCAAATGTATGATGGGCAGGCTATTAAAAAGTTCCGCCGGCTTTCAGAGAATCTCCTCTCGACACAATGGTGATGCCCAACTAAGAAGGCAACACTTTCAACTGTCTAATTTGACGCTCTGCATTCTGAAACAGAGGTGAACAAGTGTCTCCAAAACTGAGGAGTGAAAGAATACAGCAGGCTGTACACAGCGCATCCTTACACTGTGCATTAAGTTAAAAAGAAATGGTCAGATCTAAAACTGGGCAAAAAAAAAAAAAAGCGTGCTCATAGAAGGAGCTCCCAAAAAAGAAGAAGAAGAGGATAGAATGCCCTTGGGCTCCCTGCTTCAGATGGAGGAGTCTCTCTGATCACTTGGAAAACCTTCACTGCCTGCAGTGATTTCAAACTGCGACAGCAACATACCCCCTCCGCTCGGAATTTGACTAATTTTAATCCCCATCAGCAGAATCAAAGACAAAATAAAAGATGTCAATTGATAATCATGAATGTTCTTTAATATAATCCCTCCACATCTCTGGAGTGGAGGAACCCAGAGGAGTGACTTAGCGGTTTTCACCGGAGAGCTTCCACAGCATCAGAGAATTTTAGAGCAGTCTGCGTATGAAATAAACACAAGTCTGAAGGAACTATAGCTCATTAAAATGTATTAATGGCACTTAAGAACTTAAGAACCTGTTTTTTTGAAAACTTTTCTCATCACTTAAAGAGCATATGCTATTCTCTTTCAAAATAAAGGGAACGCATTCTAAAGGAAAGGTTTTCTTGTCTCCAGTAAAATATGAAAGTTTCGACGAAGATTGTTTTGTAACGTAAAGTCTGTTTTTTACACTTCAAGAGTCTATGTCATTGCATCTAGCCCTCGGCCTTTGATATTTGAAATGTTCAATGCAGGGCTCCACAGTTGAAAAGTTTCACGCATCCGCTGGATTGAAAGTGACTTGTTGCCTTGTACCTGGGCGTATGTCAGTGGTCATTGGCTATTCCCCAAAAGGATAAGCATTTTCACATGTGGTTAGTATGGATGTCAAATGGTTAAGCCCCGGGGACAGTGACAAAAACATTATCAAACAAAAACAGTGACAAAATGTGTCATTGGGATTCTCTTTTGGAGCCTGGCTGCCATTACGCTTTACATCCCCTGGGCGCTCTCCAATGCTAGAGAGTGTAAGGGTCTCTGGTCCCACCACAACATTAAGGAGCTGCAGTTTTGTGTCACAAGTGTTGGGGCAGACATGAAATGGATGTTTTCCGTTGATGTATGTGAAATCAGTCCCAGATGGTGCCTTCAGACGCATGCGTGTGTCGTCTGTAGCGTTCGACTCCATTTGGGAACCCAGCAATATCATAAAGTTCCCATTTCACGAAGCAAGTGTTGGCTCTGCTGGTAATGCACGGCTGATGGTAATATTGGGATGTACCTGGCCTTGCTTTCAGTCTCCATCTGAAATGTGCCAGGCTGAGGGAGGCTAACTGGGTACCTGCACAGATACGGCACCGGTGTGGTAGGTCCAAGGCCCCAAGACACAGCATAGCTTCAGGACAATGTCACTGGAGAGGCAGTAATGGCTAATCAGCTATTGGTCATTCTCAGGAAAGAGGTTGGCATGGCCACGGCACACCCGTTCACTTCTCACTGCAGCAGTGAGCTCCTCTAACAAGGCCAGCCCTGCCACTGTTGCTTATCTGAAGGCAAAATGATGCACACTATATGCAATTGTGTATTGATTCTGTGGGTGAAGTGAAACTCATGTTTGCCCATCTGTGCACTTGTGAACTTGTGCAAAATGTACATTTATGGGAAAAAGAATTTTTAGCCATTTTAATGTCATTAACCATATGCTTACTGTTTCTTAATTTGTGAAATCTGGTAGGCCATGCCAATTTTGGGGATCTGACGACACAGTAATTTGATGTGATGTAGTTGAAAATTACAAATCCCAAACTTGTTGCGAAATGGGCACACACTAATTTTGTGACCAAAATTTGCAGCAGCTAATTGCCTGATTACAATGCGAAACATTTGCTAACTATATTGCAGATGCCTTGCAATAAGTGACTTAAACAGGATATTCGCCTAAAGCGTATCATGTTGGGTGGCCAACCCAGGAGGGAATTCAGCCTACTGTTGCTAAGGCAATTTTGATTGTCTCAGAAGAGTGCATGCTTGCCCCAGAGGAAGAAGACTGGAAATATCATTGCTGAAGAATTCAAAGTGTGGAGGAATCTTCCAAATTATTTTGCTGCCATTCATGGGATGGGCCTGTACTCATAAAAGCCCAAGACCTTTCTGGATTACATTTTTTCAACTATATGGTCTTTCTCATTTTTGGTTCTCGTAGTCATGGGTACAAACTGCTTCTGTCTGCTTCTATGCGGTGGATGTTGTACCCTATTAGAAAAGCAGTGATGAAGGAACATTGGAAATTTCTCCAGTGTTCCTTCATTACGCTTGGGATACCACCAGACACCACTTGTACTTGACACATTACTTGAGGCCTTTTCCACCCATCATTCAAGGAGATTCAGCCTCTCCTCTCTCTTCAAAAAAACCTCAAATAACCCTACTCTGGACAAAACCTTACTTGGAGTCACCAAGTCCATCTCCAGCAACTCAACTGTGTGTTGTTGGATTCAGTCTGGTTGTTTGTTTATATAGTTTTTTTTTGCTTTATTCAGAGAGTAGGAAGGCTGAGAGGGTTACAGAGAAGAGGGAGCATGGACGGAAGGGCCAGAGCCAGGACTCGAACCCCTGTCTCCCAGGGATGGACATGCAGGCAAGACAGCCGCACAGGGGACTGACTTATTGGGTATCATCTGGTTGCGTTTTAAATAATAAAAGTGCGTAACACCACAATCTACCTGAGACCAACCCAACGACCTAATTACTCTTTTAAGAGTTGCTCACTTGCTATAAAAACAAATATATTTTCGAGTAAAAATGCAGGATGTTACATCTTATTTGTCAAATATAGGCCAAAACTATATATATTCAAGTAATTTGCTGTAAATTAAGTTTTAATTAAATTTCTTTCAATTTGAGTTTAAATAGCATCAGAATAGATCTTGTAAAAAATACAACAGCATAATTAGGTCCATTTTATTGTTTAATTAATAAATGGTGGATAAAAACACAGAAAGCACCCACACACTGCAGAAGTGTGTGACATAGTTTATAAGAGACTAAATGGATCTTTAGAAGCAACCTGATGAAGGTGTGTGGGCGGAAACATTTTGAAATGAGTGTGTCTTCATACACACACACACACACACACACACACACACACAGACATGCACACACATATTTATACATATTCTACAAGGAGGGTTGAAGGCAAAGTGTGGTCAACCTCCTCAATCATAAACTGTTTCACAGTTCCATTATTTTTATTATTTTATATTTTTATCTTATTTTATATAAGATTTGTATTTATGTATGTGTGTGTGTGAGTGAGTGTGTGTGTATATATCCCTGAAAGTTTCAATCTACTCGCATCTTCAGTTCGCTGTTACGCATCGCTTGAAATAGACCTGTTTTTCTTGAGCATTAGTCTCATTATATAATAGCCACACCCCGTATATATATCACGTATATATACATTTAAAGCTCCAAAGATAAGGCTGGCTGCTTTTTTCTGCTTTGTTGGAGGTGTAGGATACCTTTTGGATACTGCCCTTCTTTCTATGCCTCTTTCGCTTTCTCTCTCTCCCTGTCTCTTGGCCTGCCCTGTGCCCAGCCCCCCAGCTGTTCTGGGACCCCTGTGTGCTCAGCTGGCGTCCCTGTGCACTGGATGCATCCTACACCAAGGTCTGGGTGCCTGCATCCTCCTCCATCTCCCTGTTACCATCTGCCTCCACGTTAGCAGTGAGAGGTCGCGGCCTAAATGCAGGGCCGGCTGAAGGACATCACACTGCTGCGGCTCCATGGCCTCGGCTCGGCTGTACCCGACCGACTCCTCTGCCTGTCCTTCCACACCCTCTTTAGAGAGTCTCTCTCGTCCATTTCTTCCTGCGCTCATCCTTCATCCTCTAAAAAAGAAGGATGCTTGGGTAAATGCATTCACCTGGAACACATCAGAGGCATGAACAGTTTCATTCAAGCTACCTTAAGACAGAATTGTCATATTATAATATACATATGAACTGGGATTTAGGCTATATTTACTCACAAAACGGACTCAGCGATGACTTTTAACGGTCAACGCTCCTGAAGTTACTTGATCAAGCCACAGTTAAAAAATTGTTAATTTCAGGTCATTTTGAAGGTAGTGCTTTAAAAGATACAAGCTCGGTTGCGCTGAAATTTTCATCAATAACTGAAAACAAAGAAAGAGGAATTCTGACATGTTTATGAATAGGGGAATGTCTATATAATTATGCATTGTTAAATTTTACATGTTCGTGCTCCTTCACATTCATATGTGGCATCTACTTACACACCCCATTGGAAAAGAAGAGAGCTAGTCAGCTAGAAAACAGCAGAACATACATGCAGCTTAATGTCAGTATAGAAATCTAATTATTTACATGGTAATGTAGCAGATCAGTGCTTGTAATTCTTTAATTGGACAACAGATGTTTCTAGAGGGTATAGGAATTAAGCAAGCTACAACCCATCAAATGTGTTGTTAAACCATAAATGAATTTGATTTGTGGAATCCAACTGATATGGCAATCCAACCATGATGCTAACCTTCTTAATTGATTAATCTTCAGTTCTAGTCAAGGATAAAAGCTTACAACTGTGTGAAGGAGTAGCCCTCACTGCTGAAATGGCTGTGGATCTTTGCTTGTTAAATGTGTGCCAGGTGCATTTTTTTTGTCAATTTGAGAACATGATCAGTTGCCAGCCTTGTGTCTTACCTGAAATTGATTAATTGAATGGAATGTTAACATGTGAGTGATTGTGGGCCTACTTAATGACAGGTGTGGGGAAGGGTTTTTTTTTTTTTTTTTTGAGCAACCATTTGTAAAATGGTATAGAAATGTTTGTAGCCTTTCTAAAGAAAATGGTTTTAAATGACTGTGAAATGAAAGTATTTAGGTATTGTCAAGTGTAACATAAACCCTTTTTTATATATTGGCTCTGATTATTTAAGAAAAACCCTATGCTATTGTCCGAGGCAACAGCCAGCTTTGTGAAAACTGTGCTGTATGGTGTGGGGCAACCAGTCAGAAAAAACTAATCTTATCAATTGTATTTTTGTGCTGCACACTTCCATGCATCCACTGCATTGGTGGTCATGCACTGCAAGACTGCATTCATGCTTTGGTGGAAAAAAAAAATGTTCACATTGTTTATCAAAGGGAGACCTGAGATTAAGCATCATGGGAATTTAAGAAAAACTGCAGTTTCCATGCCACTCTGCCATGGGTGGCAGAACTGACTGCCATAGCAACCCCTGCAATGGTACTTATTTGTGAGCTTTTTCCACAAAAGTATTATGCATGGTTAAGTATGACCTGTACCTGTCTTCCACTCAAAAAAAAAAAAAACAACAAAAAAAACAGCTCAGACATGAAATTGCAAAAAACCAGACAAACTTAATTGGCAAATCATTTTAAAGGTCAAAAAGAAAAAAATATATGCAGACCTTCACAGACTGAAGATAAAACAGGAAGCCCACATGAGAATATCGAAGAGAATATACCAAAAGAAAAGACAAAAAGCCTATTTGGAAAAAATAATTAATGAAAATGAATCCTTATCAAACAATTAACTCTTTATTGCATTGGGTTACATGAATTTAACACTTTCCCAAATTTTAACATGGAATTAATATACTACATATACATTTAAAGCGTCATAAAATACACATTTATGGAACTGGTCCTTTGCAACAAAATTGGGTCACTCCATCCTATTTTAGCTCGTATCATTTCAGAGGTAAAAAAACCAAGCAAACATACAAGCTGGCTATTTTCTACCAGACACTCATAAAACCCAGAGAAGGTGGCTTATTGCTAAATTGCTTATCCAAAGTGAATTTACATGTAATTAATGTAATTGTTGAAAATTTACCGCAAGCATCATGAGCTTTTATTTCAAAACCTCTGTTAAATGCTATTGTTGGTATCATGGGGCATTGCTGTTAATATTTGGAGATTATAATCTATTATTTGCTAGATATTGACCAGAAATGTGAATTTGACAGTACATAAACAAAGTGTATCTGGGTTAAAATAATTGATTATAAAGGAGCAATTCTCAAATATCTATATATCGAAGGAGTATGGCATTTTGCCTCCTGGTCATATTTATAATTTTGCTCTTGATCCTGGTAATCTCCTAAAATCATAGGTGAACTAGCTGCACAAAATTCTCTCTCTCATACACAACCACCAATGAGTGCATTCTGTTTCAAAATGACTGGCTTGATTCAGACGGAAGTTGAAGACTGCTGCTCTTTCAGATGACTGGCAGGTCCCTGTGCCAGCGCATTCGTGTTTTTGTGGTGGGCACGTGTGAAATGGTGAGGTATGCCCACAGTGAGCTTTGTTCCCGCTGTGGTGCTTCCTATCAGGTGTACACCCGGGACTCGACACCTGCTCCTCTCCCCCGGCTGTCCAAATACCTTTCTCCTTCCTTCCCTCCCCCATACCTCTCTCCTTCTTTCTGCAGTCCCCACCCAAAGAGTTTCAGGGAGGGTGTGTGTGTGTGTGCAGAGGGGGGGAGAGTGGACAGTGTGTGTATGTAAATGTGTGTTTTTGTGTGTGTGCAGAGGGAGGGAGAGTGTGTGTGTATGTGTATGTGTGTGTGTGTGTGTGTATGTGTCCATGTGTGTGTGTTTGCATGTGTGTGCGTGTGTGTTTTTATGTTTGTGTGTGTGTGTGTGTAGAGGGAGGGAGAGTGTGTGTTTGTGTGTGCGGTGTGTGTGTGTGTTTGTGCATAGGGAGGGTAAGAGTGTGTGAAAAAAGTTTTCACAAGTTCCCAATTCATAGGTTTTCACCTGAACGAGGTTTCTAAGCATTCATGAGGTTCTTTATCTTTGCTGATTGGCTGTCTTGATCCCCAGGTGTGTCTGTGTGGAGACAGAGAGAGACAGCCAGAAACACCTGAGGGGATAAACGTGGTCGAGCGCGAGGGTGAACTACGTCTCCGTGGTTACCTCCTAAAATGAGTGCTTTGCCAGTCCCCTTTCTTCAAGGCCCCTTCCAGGAAAAGGAAAGAAATATGACAAGATGCAGCAAACCACCAGAAACAGTGCCATGCAGGGCACGACTAATGCAACATTATACCATATAGCTCAGAGTCCAATAAATTTCCTTTGTGTATGTGTGTATAGATACCCGTACAGGTTGTACGAGCCATATTCAACCATTCTTTTTGTATTATATTTCTTCTTCTGTTCTACAATCGTTTTTGTTTATCCGCTAATTTGTGTATATTTGTTGTATGTCTCTGTTTGAGTTTGCCCTCTGTAGGAAGAGAGAACAAATGGAAAAGGTGCCCCATACCTGAGTCCAGGTTGGGTGATGGTGCATTTGCAAATATGCACACATTTTAAAAGATATGAAAGCTACAATCCCTCATTTGTATTTGGAGTCGTATTTGGTCCTTGTCCATTTCTTACTCGAACCTCATAATACGTGTCAATGTGCAAATATTAGAGTTAAGAATGCGTAATCACAAAACCTGGCATTATTTTTTGGCATAGCTATCGGATCGAAAAAATTTATGGTAACAACATGTCCAAATTTTGACCCACTGTGTACCAGGCATGACGCACCACTTGGATGATGCTGAATACTGAACTTGATGTGACCTGTTTCGTTCATGTGTAGGTTGTGCAGGGGCCTGAAAAAAACAAGCTGTTTACTTGCCAGAATGTCAGAGCCAAAGAATAATAAAAAAAAGGTTACCCATTAGGGCTCAAAAGAAATTCCAGATCGTGCCTTTAAAATGGATGATGATGACGAGAGAATAATTCTTGTTATAATACAAATAGACTAATAGGCAGATAGCAGAGGCAGTTTGTAAAACATTATTAAGGCTATATTGAATAAGCCAGTTAGAAGTGACAACCTCTGGACTAGTCTCCTTTCTTGCAAGCTAAACTCAAGCTTCTGCAAAAGGCAATGAAAATGAACAGGATTGTCAAGAAAAAAGTAAATACCTGTGGACTTTTGAAAATCATTTTGAAGTAACTTGAATGAGTTTCTTCCTCTCTTCCTTCAACAAAACGTTACAAATTTAGTACGCAGGTAAAATCATTTGAGTAGTTTGGATCTGGAATAAAATTAAAATAAAACCCAATTGCTAATTTTCTGAGACATTAATTCTCTCATAAATTTTCAGATCAAATTATAAAACATGTGAAATATAAAAGTATGTGTTGAAACAATTGGGGAAAAGCTGTGCTTTAGCATGCGGAATTCCACAAGGAGTGCCGGTCCAAAAAGAAGAAGGTTTCACATCGAATAGTAAAAATTATTCAGATCACTATTTCACCATTTTTCGTAAGCCAACACCTATCAGAACGCTCTCATGAGGGCTTGTTTCAGCTGAAACGCGTTAGCATTTTGATTGTTGTTGGCCTACAATAAATTGGGAAATAGTGATCCATCTGATTTTTATTTCTGGAAGTGTGACCTTCTCTTTTTTGAGAAAACTGAATTACAATATGTGTGTTTAATCTTTTTCTTTCTCTGTTAACTTCAAATAAACTTGCATGACTACTGCTACGCCAGGGGATCAGTTTGGGATGGGAAAGCAACTGAACGACCTGTAGCTGTGTAGGGAAATCGAAGAGACGGCAGGGGAAGGTACAGGGTCCCACCTGCAGTGGAGTAGTAATGTTTGAATGCAGAGAGCAAGAGATGCCATGCAGACCTAATCACTGCAAATAACAATTAGGGCACACTTCAGATGTGAACGGTAGTTTTTGACAGCATGGATATACCCACAAATATGTTAGCTTGATTCGCTGGTAGAACCCTAATACATATTGCAACCTGAATTTAATGTTTGCTGAATGCTGCTTTTCTGCAGTGTAGGCACCTATACCTGAGGGCACTTTGACTTGAATGAGTGGTATACCCTGTGATTTTGGCATTTCGCCACACAGCTTTGATGTTATGCAGTAGTGAGTATAGTCAGCTGGCTTCCTTAAGCCTTGCAGGTTTGAATCCTGGGTGTATGCTGGAGGTGTATAAACAAAGCTGGTCCACTCCAGCAAAGCATCAATCTATGAAAAATAATGCATGAGAAACATGAAAAAGATTAATAAGTTCAGCAGGTCGTCGAGCACATCTTGGCTGGTAACTTCGCCCGTCGGCTCAGAGTGCATTTGAGTGCTGCGTCAAGCCAGGTCTTGAACATTCCAGTAATTCTTTGATTACACTCCAAGCCTGATAAGCTCATCCAAGCATTAATAACTTTTTATTAACAAGACACTCCTGAATGTTATGGTATCCTGAGAATGAATGGTCTTGTTGTTGGCATAGCAATGTGCTCCACCTTGTATTCTGTCACAGCTAGTGTGGGGTTGTCGCATTATTGACAATAGGGTCGCCCAGAGAGGAAGTGATTCGGTCAGCAGGGAGCTTCCTGTCACATGACTGTGACTCCTCTGATTGGTCTGAGGCCAGGGAGCAGATTGCATTGGCTTCATCAGTTGTGCATTCTTTTTGGACAGCCACTGTGTGGCTCACCTGGCAGGTCGTAAAGTGAAAGGATTTTGGATGTAGCATGGAGCTCGCTGTGCATGTCTGTATAGGCCCTAAGTGACAATGATAACATCAAGCTGTTTCATTTTGTCCTTTTCAAACGAGAGTGTTTGTGTGTGTGTGTGTGTGTGTGTGTGTGTGTGTGTGCGTGTGTACATACTTATACAGCACAACCACAAACATATGGAACTCATATATTAGATTTTACCTGTAAATAGCCAACAAGGTTTCAAAACAACCAGATATAATTTAACATAGAAAAGGTAAAAACTCGAAGTTTTGTAGCTTGCTATAAGAATAAACGGTAAATATCTAGCACCTTGTCTTTATTATCAACAGTGCAAATATAGGAACACTAAAACAGCAAAAATCATAAGTCCTATTGGGAGTAGAAGTTTGAAATAAATCTCTCATATTCTAATTCACAAAACAGGAGAAAAGAAGTTTTGTATGGACAGCTGCAAACCACCCCTTGACCAGAGATGTATATATAGTACAATGTGCTATTAAATTAAACCTGGGAAATTGAGTTTAATCAAAGTCAAGTGTGTTGGTGAAGAGCTATCGTTAATATTAGGAAATATATGTGTGTGAAAGGGGAAAAATGACTTGTGTAAAAATAACCTATACTCAAGATTACAGGTATAAAGGAGTCACTGCTGGACTCACTGACCTTAATCGCTGATCTCAGATCAGTCAGCACTGTCACATACTCTCCTGTGTATCTGTCACTCTGTGTTTGAAGTCTGAACATGGCTGCTGACTATGCTGGGGGCTTCAAAAACCTCTACTCTGTGGATGTGCTATTGACAGACATCCCAAGAGATGACCAAATCTCCTCTGACTCAATACATACATACATACATACATACACACACACACACACACACACACACTGAGGGGTGACATTACGATTTTAAATCATACACACCCACCATGTAGCGATAGGACGGCAAGTAGCAGTGAAGGGAACATAAGTATTTACAAAGTGTACAAATGCAAAAAAAAAGCCAGTTTACAATTTATTTCTTATAACTACCATGCACCAATTTGGATATTGTGTTTTCTTTTGATGCATACCCCGATGTCTTTGAAAGTCATATTTATTTATTTATTTAATTACTTTCCGAGCCATTATGAAGAAAAGATTCTTTCCATTACTTCTTGAAAGGCTGCTGGGGGTGTGCGGTACTGAGATGAAAGTAATATATAAAATGTGTGTTGACAGGTTCACACCTGGTATAACACCTATACACCCACACAAATGCATATACACAAACTACTGTAACCACGGGTGACACGTGCTCCAAGGACATTGCTCTGGTCATGACAGCCTCTCTCACCATGGCAACACCTCCCACTGTGTAAGGCCCTGCAGCTGCACCAGACCACCGGAACACAGCATATAAACTAGCTGATTGTGTCCACACACTGCTCTCACACACTACTGGGGACAGAGGTGTCCTACACACACAATGCACTGCTTATAAATAATGGGACTGACATGAAACTTACACACACCTTACACAGTCTACAGGACTTACATCAAACTTACACACAGTCTACATGACTTACACCCTACTTACACATGCCTTACACACAGTCTACAGGACTTATACCAAACTTACACACACCTTACACACAGTCTACGTGACTTACACCCTACTTACACATGCCTTACACACAGTCTACAGGACTTACACCAAACTCACACACACCTTACACACAGTCTACAGGACTTACACCAAACTTACACACACCTTACACACAGTCTACAGGACTTACACCAAACTTACACAAACCTTACAAGGATTATAGTGTTTACACCAAACTTACACACCGTCTAATGGGCTTATATGTACACTGTAAGGCTTATACACAACACATATCCTACAAGCTGTACATTTTCTGCAGTTTTTCTCATTTGTTTGAACACATTTGTCCATTCAGACGTCACATTTTCATAACAGTAAGCACACATGCCTAAACAGACACTCGCTGGCCAAAATGACACATTCTGTTTGTAAAATGCTCCAACACTCACAAAACATTAAGAACACGTGACAACAGCAAATACCACCATCAAACAACACAACTTGTGGGGAAATGAAAATAGTCTTTCGATCAATAATTACCCAATGGCCAATGAAATACAACAATACAGCTACCAATATGACCCCGTTTAACCTTCATTTGTGCTGTACACCACTGCCATTCGTTGATGCATAACATAGTTATAACATGTGCCAAAATGCAAGCAAGCATCTCATAGCATGGATTATATTCTTTTGTCCTAAATTGATTTTATGTGATAGTGTGCAGATTCTCCAAAGGGAATACAAAAAGTGTACAAGAATTTATATGTTGATAGTCACATGAATGGCAGCGATAAAGCAATTGTATCATTGTCTGCTGTTCTGCCAACAGTGTAATAAAGTAAAGCAGAAATATGCGCTGGTATAACATTGTGACTCAGATATCACAGCATGTTGACTGAGAGTGGGAACCCTTTACCCCCCCCCTTTTAACGGATACGCCGTGACTGACAACGTGATCAATAACTGTTGCCCACGTTTCATCCGATACTTGTGCTCCGTTTCCTCCGTTTGCACTTAGTCATCTGTTACGCATTCCGCCCTCCTCTTCCTCAGCCCCCTCTGTCATGACCTCTTCCTCCCAGTTGGTTATTTACCTGCCTTTAACCTCTTATCCATGTGTGCGAGTAGCCTCTCAGAGGTGACATTTTATGAAAGAATAACACTTGATTGCTGAACAAACAATTGAGCAAGGAAATTTCATGCAGGCACATTATAGTTTAATACTTGAGACAGTAGTTTATATCGCCTGTCAGTAAAAATGTTTTAATTTTGCTTGACACAGTCCTATATAATCCTATGTCTTTCTTTGAGATTTGCCAGTACACTGGTTTCTTAGTCATGGTCATGAGTCCATATTTGCCATGTGCTTTTGTTTTCAGTTTCCTTGTGTGCTAGCCCCGCCCCCTGCTCTCTTGCCTGCCTCTTTACCTGGCTGGATTCACCTGCCTGGCCGTTCACCTGTTTGTCTTCTCACCTCATCAGTCTGCTCATTTGTACCCTGCCTGTTCTTGCATTCTTTGCCAGATCGTGCCAGTGTTTTTCCTGTCCTGTTCTGCCTGTTTATCTTGTCTTCCTGCCTGTTTTCTGTTCTTGCCTCTTTTTTGACTTTGGCTCTCACCTGCTGTCTGGATTGTTTGCCTGTTGGTTATCGATCGTCTGCCTGTCTTTCAGCCTCACCTTTGCCTACCATTTTTGGTCTGTTTGCCCGAACCTTTTGGTTTTGACCCTGCCTGTCTCCTCTCTATGACTCTGGATTTGTGATTTTGATATTTTGGCAACAGACACCATTTTGAACCTGACTGGTTTTGTCTACATTTGTGTCCTTGTCTGAATCTTGACAGAGATCTGTGTTAACCGTTTTGAAAAAGTGTATGAAAAATGTTTAAAACAAACGAGAAATTGTCAACACCTCCGCCGAGAAGGCGATAATGAAGATCAAATGGATCTCAGTTTAATTAAGCATGTCTTACCAACTGTGTGCTTCCCTGACAGTCGATAACTCAAAGTCAGTAAATTGCGGAGAGGTTTCAACCAAGGAGCGCACATAATAGAATTTCAGCTCCCAGTCTTTATGTAATACTTTGTCCACTAGTTTTCATGGAAACCTGGTGCATTGACTTGTTACCGTAGATCGTCATGGATGAACTAACAAAAGTGGCAATTTGTTGAGTGACCTTCCCTCACTGTCAGGTAGTTACATTTCCTTTAATTGCATTTCACAGAAGTACTGTAATACAAAGGTAGGGCCTTTCAAAGGCAAGAAAGTGTTCTTTTTAGTCAATTCAATGCAATATAAAAATAACATGTTTTAATTAAACACACAGGTGTCCCTCTTAACTACTTTGAGCACCAGGTCAAAGAAGAGAAGAAGAGCACGTTGTACCACACATTAAATTAGTCAGTGGACATGTAGATACCACAGATTTTAATATGTATAAACAGGTCATCCATTCCATAGTTAGAGATTAAAAGTTAAATGTTCACATTTGAGAACATATGTTTAGAACAAATTTTGCTGCCATCAATTGCTTATAGTGCAACCAAATGTGTGTCTAGAACTTACTGTACCCAGAGGTCTGTGATGTGGGTAACCTAAAAGCCCAGCTGACTCATACTAATGTTTTGTTGCTATAAATTAGATCCTGTAGTCTGAAATGGTGTTGTGCAAGGAACCGATAATTACCATAGGTCAAGGAATGAATAACTGGACAATAAAAGTACATTTTCACTTCCTGCTAAAATGATTTTGCATGTACTATGATTTCTTGCATACATTACAGATGTGATATAGCTATCCTGTGCATACAGTGAACGAAAAAATGAAAGCCCTTAACTTTTCCAACTAGTTTGGTGAAGTCCTGCATCACCTTATTCTGCTCCTGTTTAAGGTGTATATCTCTGGGTAAAATCAGGAACTCAGTTTGGCTGCCTTTTTGGCAATCCAACACCTTCAATCTCTTTAATTTTTCTACAACAGTACCTCTCATGTATAACATTGAATGACATTATATTTAAAAAACACAATATATTTTAGTCAAATACTTTTTTGTCCGGTGCTCTTCATAATGGCTTAATTCAGGATTATTCAAGCCATTTATGTGGTGGTTTTCTCCATGCAGGATGTATTTATACATTAACCAAGATCATGCTTTACCTGAACTAATGAACCTGTGGTCTGGATTGGAGGACATGACAACAAAAAAAGCTTTTCAATTAAATTTACAGTTAACATGGAAGGAATGCGCTTTGATTTTTTTAAACGTAATTTGTGCATTAAAAAACACTTTCAAATGCTAATATTCTTGGCACAAGAGCCAAGTTGCGTGTACAGACATATCAGCACAACACACAAATGAGAATGGAACAAAGTGCTCCTTGGGAGGACATGGACCCAGTGACAAACACCGGCAGAAATATGTGGTAAAGTGAATGCGTTGTGAATCAGAGCCATGCTTTCCCTTTCTCCATCCTTTCTAACCTCTTTCCTCGTTCCATCCTCCTCTTTCCCTCTTTCACTCTCTCTCTCACTCTGTTCGGTTTTCCCCACTCCTACACTCTCCTTGCTATACTCCAGAGTTCACTCTCTATTTCTCTCTCTCTCTCTCTCTCTCTCCAGTTCCCATTCAACAAAGAGGTGTACACAAACACACACACACACACACACACACACACACGCCAAGGTACTTACAAGCACGCACACAGACACACAGCAGACACACATACAGGACCACAGCACACACATACACAGACAAGAGAGGGGACCCCAGTTCTTACTGTGCCCACTACCCCTGCAGCCTTCAGTGTTTCCGCTGGGTGAAGGTGGCAGTGCCAGCCGCTGTCACCCCCCTCTCACCCCCCCAACCCCAAGCCCAACCCCTCCATTCCCTGGTGGGGTTCTGCCTCCTGGCATCTGTTAGGGCAGCTGTCTCCTAGCTCCAAGCCAGCCCACCTACACAACAACCCCACCACCATTAACTGTGAACACATAACACATCAATAACCGCACACAACACTGAATTATAACACTGCACTAGCTCACCACACTACATTCTACTACAACACTGCACTCTAACGCACCACACTACATTCTACTACAACACTGCACTCTAACACACCAGACTACATTCTACTACACCACTGCACTTTAATGCACCACACTACATTCTACTACAACACTGCACTCTAACACACCAGACTACATTCTACTACAACACTGCACTCTAACACACCGGACTACATTCTACAACACTGCACTCTAACACACCGGACTACATTCTACAACACTGCACTCTAACGCACCAGACTACATTCTACTACAACAGTACGTTCTAACAAACCAGCCTACATTCTACAGCCAATGTTGGTCGGTGGTCACAATTTGTTTCATCAAACCCCATTAGTGGGTGTACAGAACTCAGGTGTAGAACAGTCAACCTAACTAACACACTTACTAATATATAAAGTCATGTTCTATGATGTTACACTATTCACTTATTTCTTTGTAAATTTTCCTTTCTAGTATACTAAAAAAATACCTAAATCCTTTTCTGAACTGTCATTGAACATCATTTGATAACACATAGGGCCCAAGAGGGCATCTGCACGCTACTCCTAAGTCCTTCCTGCGCAATACATCTAAAACAGTAGAATGTTAGTCGTGTGTATTAGATGTCATTGTTTCAGAACAGAGATTCAAGGAAGCACCATGCAAACATTCTGCTTTATTAAAGCAACCATGTACATTTCAATGGGTGGCTCCAGATTACTATATCACCCATATTACACATTTATTATATCGTAATAACAGACACATGAAGCCTCACATATTTGTACACTTACTCACGCATATGCACACACAATCACATATGCATATAGCATTGTTAATATTGTGGTAGGAATACCAGGGTGGGAGGAAATGAAGAGAGGGGACAAATAGTCAAGTTGATTGTGTATGTTGCAGCAGAAGATTTAAAAAGAGGATTAAAATATAGAATCAGGAGCCATCATCCAATGCAGAAGGACTCATGAGCCCTTTTTGTTTTAATGACTTCGGTGAGGATCTACTCCAGTGAAAATACTCCCTCCTGCACACACACACACACACACCCTCAGACACAACATATGACAAAACAGTCGCACACACATACACTGCAATACTCACATACACACACATGCAATCTGGTAGACACACACACTCACAAACACAGACACGCTCAGACATACACACACACACACACACACACACTCATGCACTCACACACACACACACACACACACACTCATGCACTCAGACACACACACACACACACTCTCACACACACACACACACACACACACACACACACACTCATGCACTCAGACACACGCACTCAGACTCTCATGCACTCAGACACACACACAATCACACACACACATTCATGCACTCAGACACACACACACACACTCAGACTCTCATGCACTCAGACACACACACACACTCAGACTCTCATGCACTCAGACACACACATGCGCGCGTGCACTCATGCACTCAGCCCCCTGGTAGCAGGAGGCCAGCCGGTGGGGTAGCGGGCTGATTAATTGCGTGCGAGGCAGGGAAGTGGGTCTGGAAGCTTCCGGCTGCTTTCCCGCAGCCACTCTCCAAGCGGCGTAGAGCGGAGTGTCGGCAGGAGGGCCTCCGAGCCTGGCCAGGCCCTGCCGTTTATATTCCGGCCGCGTCCACTGCGCTGGGCACCCGACATACTCCTTCTCTCGCTCTCCCTCTCTCTTCTCTCTCTCTCTCTTTCTTTTGTCGATTCCAGTTGAAAATCAAGATGCTGTAAAGCCAAGATACATATTTGTAAATATTGCCAAAGTGTGTAGCAATGTATTAAAACAATTAAAATACACTAAAAATGGGTAAACACGTTACAGCTTGGATAACCTCTCTCATTCTCTCCCCCCCCCCCCCCCCCCTTCTCTCTGGCTTACGCTGCCGGTGCTGCTTGGCTCTGGGGTTCTCAACAGAGGCAGAGGGGTTCTGACAGATTCGACAGGCCCGAAATCTCCCCGCTCTAGCTTGGCAGAGCGACGGCGCGGTCAAAAGACATTTTGTCGTGCAGACACATGGCACATAACTGGCATGGGCTGGCATCTCTCTACATTCTGCGGCCTCTGGGCCAAGCATGTGAGAGAGAGGGAGGGAACGACAGAGGGAGAGGGAATGAGAGCAATGTGGAGGGATGGAGGGAGGGACTGACAGGCAGAGAGAGGGAAGGAGAGAGGGAGACGTGCTCTAAACCCTGTGGATTACTCAGTGGAACAGGAGGGTGTTTTAATGAAAGCTGCCGCTGAGCAGGGAGGGGGCAGCAGCTGGCTCTGCGCGTTTGAGCTCTGAGGATAAGACCCTCATGCTCGCCAGGCCTGCAGCACCCACCTCCCCCCACCACACACACACACACACACACACACACTCTCACACACACACACTCACACACAAACACACACACAAGCACAAACTCACACTTTCACACACACACACACACACGCTCACACACTCACAGACACACAGACACACATAGACTCACACATTTGCACATATTCAGACACATAGACACACACACTCACACATACACACATACACACACACTCACACACACACACATAACCAAACACTCACACACACTCAAGCATTCACACATACTCAAACACATACACACACACATGCACACGCTCACACACACACACACTTACACATTTACACATACTCACACACATACACATACACTCTCACACAAAAACACACACACACTCACACACATACACACACATTCATACACACACACTCACACATTCACACACACTTACACACACATTCACACACACACATACACACACATTCACACACACTCACACACATGCACACACACGGCTCCTTTGTCTGTGCTGTGACGCTGCACAGGATAGGGGGCGGGGCTGTGGATGGCAGCGGTGACAGCGTGAGGAGCACTGGGCTGGAACCGCACGGCGTGGGGATAATTTAGGCCCCGCGCTCCCCCAGCCTTCACTGGGGCCAGCGCTCCCCTGGCTGTGCTTTTCCTGTCTGAAAAAGCAGCGAAAACAAGGGAGGAAACGACAAGTAAGAGGAAGCAAAGCGACCTGGGCCTACACCAGTACAGCTGCTGCCTCACAGCACATTAAATACTGTTCACACACCCACAGAAACATGACAGTCACTGTGTTTGCATGTGCGTGTATGAGTGTGTACATGCGTATGTATGTGTGTACTACGGTAGCCCAAGTGCATGTAGTTCTATAGTGCAATGGCCGGTGAGCTTGGGAATATTTTTGCCTTCTTCCAGTCACACAGCGCTGCAGGCCTATGTTTTTGGAGAGTGGGCCCCTAGGATTTTTTGGATAAGCATTTAGTTCACATTTAATTTTTTAAAAATCACATAGGTGTAATGACAAGTTGCTACTGCCAATTCAAGTGAAGCGCTTAAAATTAATGCAATATAACAGCACCGTCTTGGCTGTGACCATGCAACAGACCTCCAGTCCCTGCCATAGGTCTGCAAGCCAATTGTAGTCAAATATTGTTCGGCTTGGTGCTGCTGAAAGACATCATTATCTGCCATGTAGGCTCAGGAGCTGATCCTAACTATACCCTTGCAGATAGAGGAAAACTGCTTCAAGGGATAACCAATCCCATATAAGTAGAAGCTCTGTAAATGTGATTTGTTTGTGATGTCATATGATGCATCACAATCACCTAAAGTTGAGTGTGACAACAGCCGACCAATGGAAAGTACTTCAGAAATCCTAAAGCTACAACTCTTTTTTCCAGACACCTAATGTGTTTATCTAATGTTTTAATCATACACTGGGCTACACCAGGTGAAAGAAGCTAATCTAAATCAAAGTTCTTCATGAGGGCACAATGTCAAAAGTGTCTGTTTTATTAGCTAAAACAGTAGTAACACCCTCACACTATTAAGTTCAATAGATAGGTCTTCTTCATTAATATCACTTTCCTTAGGACAATTCCTTCCTAAATATTATTCAGATAACAGAAAACATGCCAAAAACATGAAAAAACATAGGTTGTATTCACTGGGGTTTCACATAATGTTAGGATGTGTAAACATTCCTCAGTCCTTCTACGAGTGTAACATTGTTCAGAAATTTCTGTCAAGGCCACAAGAAAACATTACTGGTAAATAAAATTCAAGGGACACAAAGAAAACAAGACAAAACTGACATCCTTAGAACATTTGCCATCATGTTGTGGCAAACAAAAATGGTTGGCAGGGTAGATTTTCAACACTGCATCAAACATACTGGGCTCCTTTTCATAGGAAAATGTGTCAGGAAACATTGATATGTTTCTTTTATTCCTACTGCTGCTCTTCATTTTGATCTGAAATATATATATTTATATACAAAATTATATATAATTGTCAGCACATGTCTCCCTAGAGGGCATTGTTGTTTGTTCACTATACTTTTGATAATTCCATATTGGCAGGTTAAAGTAAGAGGACTCTGTCCAGGGGAGATAACATATGAGAGTAAGACAGTATATGGTCTGAGTGATGACTGCATTCTGTATATATATATATACATATATATTTATATATAGAAGATATTTTACTGTGAAGTTTCATTGTTGCACGGCAGGTTTCTGGCAGTTTGCCACAACAATTTAGCTATTTTTAAATGCGAAGACCAAAAGGTTTTTCTAGTGAAAAGTCACAATAATTAAGTATGCTACTTCACAGTATTTGTGGTACAGACACTGTGGTTCAATGATTCAGACTGTGCTTCAGGATTCAGATTTTTCTAATTTATAAAAAATATTCTCTTCTCACATTTACTCCCACAATAAAATTAACCAAAACATATATCCCCTGGCCTTGTCTTATCTGCAGCACAATCGCATACATGAATCATTTTGCAGGCATTTATAAATATATATATATATATTTTATTTTTTTTAGAGGTTCTGGTAAAAGTGGCAACTTCCTGTCAGGCTGCAAAGAGGCTCTAACGAAATGAACGCCAGCGCTAATTTACGAGTGTTCCCTCTCGTTGCATCTCATTTTAACGCTCTAACCTAGCTGTAACCCTGAGCGCGGTGGAGCAAGCTCATTTCAGGATATAACGGATGCGATGGTAAAGCAGATAAGCATAAATAACGCTCTTTCGCCGACTGACAATAGGCAATGAGCAGTGGCAGGGTGGCCAGCGTAACACAATCGCTAACATCACCACGCTTACAGAGCAAGAGCTCTGGACAGAAAGAGCTGACATTCGCTCACGCCTGTATCACTATCATAACGAGCACAAAGTGAGCCCATGTCAGTTATGCTGCCTAATGTAGCAGCTAACGTTTCGCAAAGTCATTTTAGAACCTTAAACGTGTAACAAATCTGTGTAAGATTGAACATCTTCATTCGCCTCTGCTCAGCTGATGGCTAATGAAGAGTTCTGAAGAGGAGTGAGGTCCATATGCTGAACACCTTGCGATAAAACCACTCTGCTCCTCCCAGAATCCCCATGCTGTTCAGCTGAGCACCTGGAACTTCATCAACTTCATCTTCTATCTTCATGTAAACTTATTCATTCTTTCCCTGTAATGCCAGAATATAAAACTTACACAGTGCATGTATTAGGCCTGTTTTATACATTCACACAATTCCGAGCTGTACCTAGGTTACCATTTTTACAGATGTTGCGAAATGTATAACTACAAATGAAACGGTTTCATGAGATTGTACATGTCTTGCTCTGCACTTCAGCTTGAGCTGTCTGTTTATGAACTGTTATGCCCACCTCCCATCACCCACTGTAGAGAAAATGCAAAATCCTAAGAACATATTCTGGCATTTTTATTCTTTGTCTCAACAGACCAGGTCTCCAAGTGCCTAGGACAAAAAAAGTATGGATCTTTTGCACCCATTTTTAAATATCTAAAATGTTCAAATCAATTATTCATCTCTTTGTTTTTAGAAAGAATATGTAATTCAACGTCAGGAGAAAATGTAGCATAAAATCCACTGATATGTCAAGATACAGTAGCATATAATTTTTTTTGTTTTCATCATTACTAATTTGATGTCATGATCAATTTTAGTGCATGTATTTACAGATTTGTACATTTTTACTTTACATCTATGATATCCACGGCAATCAAATTTTCACACATGCGCGTACACAACTGAGAACTATTTGTGGAGTGTTTTCAGCACTCAGCGTTACGTGGCGATGGCAGGAATTGGTATACCTATATATGTGGAGTATGAAGAAGTGCATTACATAAATAAAACGAAGAGGAGTAATGTTTTTAGGATTAATGAATAAGACAGTCGGGCTGGGACCTGGGAGCTGAGCACAAGGTGCCAGCACAGCGCAAATAAAGACACAGCTGGAGAGAGAGGAGGTGGGGAAGGAGGGAGAGAGGGAAGGAGAGGAAGGAGGAGAAGAAGGCATCTGTACTCTGCAAGCCCAGTCAGCCATGGGGACCCTGGATGCCATGTTCTGTTTGTGTGTGTGTGTGTGTGTGCCTGTGAGTGTTAATGTGTTTACATATATGTATACTGCATGTATAAGTGTGTGTCTTTACACTGGCATGCATGTATGCAAATATCTGTGTCTTGTTTTGAACATGTTGTGAGTGTGTACGTTTCACATACGTTTCTTCGAGCTGCGTGACATCCAACTGCCGCTGAGCTACTATGCGCCCATCCACGGCTGTGCGTCGCATCTGCGCAAGTTATGCAACCCGACTGCGCGGGCTGCAACCCGGCACACTTGAGCCCCATCACCTTCCGTTCCTCCCTCTTTTCCAGGGGAGGGGAGAGGAAGAAAGGGAATGAGAAGGGAAGTAGGGAGGGAGGGAGAAAGGGAGAAGAAAAGAGTAGACATATGGATAGACAGAGGGAGGGATACGGAAAGGAAGGGGCTAGAAAGAAACGCAAAGAGGAGGCAAAGGAAGGAAGGATTAGGATTATAAGAGGTGCATGTTACGTCAGGTGTGTGTGTGTGTGTGTGTGTTGTGCTTATTTTGCAATGAGACTTGGGACATAATACTTGTGTGTTGCTTCACAGGGTGGAGGTTTTGTGTGTGGGTGGATGTGGGTGGGTGGTGGTTTGGGGGGGAGGGTGGGTATTAGTCTTGGGGGCACCAGGGTGGCACGGATCCAATTACGGAGAAACACTGAGTCCTTTGTGCGTCTTCCCCTCCTGATGAATGAAGCCCTGGGCATTGTCTGTGCCTAGACTCAACACCACGCAGACTCATAACTCAACATGGCTGCCGTCAACTCGGCCCCCTGATCGCTGCCTCGCCCTGCGAGCCCTCCCCAACGCTGCTGGCGGAGTCCGCTGATGGCCCTGCAAAACATGCCATCTCTGCTACCACAGCTCTTAAATCGAATTCCTGAGTGTCTTAAGTTAGTTTTAAGTGGCGTCGAGTTATTTACTGACGCACCATCGGGGAATTTTCCGGTTTGAATTGCCTCCAGTTGGAGCCCCACCTACATGAGATCATGGCTTGTCAGATGAAGTAACTGACCAATGGTTTATTACCAAAGTCTCTTGCCCAGAAGTTGGGTGGACTCATCTCACTTCAGAATGTCATACTGGTTAGGCTCATAGCTTTGAATGGTCGTAAGCCGAATAAGTGGCTATCGTGGGCTTGAATGGGCTGTTTACTTAATTCCTACCCAACAGCCTTTTAGAGTGGGCAGAGAGCGAGTATTCTGGGAAATGTAGTTCAGAGATACAGATATGGGCCCCCATTGACAATAAAGGAGACAATTTGGGTGTAAAATGTGTCAAAATATATGCCTTTGTGTGCGTGTTTACTTGTGTTTGTACATGTACGTATGTATGTATGTATTCATGTCTGTATGTGCGGAGTGGTTTATATACAAATGACTGCCTTTTGGTTCTTTTGAGGGGAATGACTAGAGATGAAACTGCGCTATGTATGTAAATGTAGGGACTGCAAATATGACATGTTTGTAGGGGCTGTGTTACAATAATTGTGTGTGTGATGGGATTGTGTGTGTGTGTGTGAGAGAGAGAGAGAGAGAGAGAGAGAGAAGGGAAGGAGTTTTGCATGCCATTAGAGTATGAGTATCAGCCCTTATCTTAGGAAAAGTAGAGCTGCCATCAGCTTTTGGGCAAGCCCAGCACTAAAATACCCGCTTAACTAATCATGGGCATAACTGAAAACCAATGACCAGATTTATTGGATCAGGTATGTTACCATGACTGTGCACACACCAGCATTTCTTGAATTTGATTGGACAAAATTTCAATTGCACAACAAGGAAGGGGGCAAGTGTATAGACAATAACAGCCATCAAAGACAAGAAAACATAAAAAGGGCAAGTGTCAGTGCAGTATCAAAGTGCTGTTTACCAGTTTCTACAATGTAGCTTCGTCGTTTTACAAATAAGCTGCAAACTGCATCATTTACTAGTCAGATTCTGCATTATGAAAAAATCAATGGAGAAGACCAAAGTATTACATAGTGCTGTTCTCTGTAACAGACTCCAAGTGACCCAAAATTGACTCACGGGGTTTTTTTGCTCTGTTACAATGAGAAAAAGGCTTCTCTGCAAAATACAGAACATGCCTTGTGTGTTAACCTCTGGGTTAATCCAGATACTTTTCGATTCTTCCACTGGGTGAAAGCTGTCCCCTGAGTTCCATTTATTTAAGTGGAGTTTTTTGGTGCCAAATTGTTTAAAAAAAAAGGGAAAAGTAGAGAAAATGTAAAAGGCTGTGGGCTGAACAAACCACAGAATGAAGGGAAATAAACATCTCTGCTTTACCACGTTCCCACAAATAGGTGCAGTGTGCCTAACAATGAAAAGGCCCTTTTTTATGCTAGCAATAAAAACACTTGAGGCCAAGGCGTATGAGGAATATTGGCTCTGCTTTGCTAGTGCGGCGACTCCCGGCCTTGCCAATATTCATGACTTACGGTACCACTGTTTCAAGTGCTTTATTGTTTACTGTTTAACTGTTTTATAATCTCATTGACTAGGTCCAATTCAAAGGGAAGGCGCTTAAAATTGTAGCTGTTGTGATAGCATGTTTGTGCTCCGTCAGGTGCAATGTTGCGTTAATTGGTTTTCCGTATAGTGACATTATAATCCTGAATCACAACCATGTACCCTCTAATATAATGAGACAATAATCAGATAAACTGGAGAACTGAGAATAAGCAAAGACTGGTATAAAACTCTTTGCAGGTGGGCCCTGCTTATAAAACTGGACACCCCCATAAACATCAGAGATACAAAAAAATAGGCACCCTCAAAATATACTTATTGCGGATTGCGTCACATCATCTATGGTGTTTGTATCTTAAGGAACACAATGTTTGTAGCAAATTTTCTTAATTAGATCTCCTACCTGCATATTGAAAATACTACGAGTAATCACACAGGTTTCCATACAGTTTTTGTTCTGTAAAGTGTGTGCTGCTTTTTATTGAAAGATGTAAAGAAAAAAACGGTAAAGGATGTAGAATCTGACCTCTCCTCCCTACCTTCCTTCCCTCCTCCTGCCGGTGTTAAAATACTCATCCTCGCACGTTGCTAGGTAGTTATTTTCGCCCACTATTTTTAGTCGCCATGCCTGTGGCGTCACACCTGAAAGGTTAATAACAGAAAGTTTCAAACAGCCTCTAAAACGTACAAGTTGCTAGAACGAGAGAGAGCTGACCAAACTTATGAGAATAATAGAAGAGTCTGACCGCAACGAGAACTACATGATGTTTTATTGTGGTCCGCACAATACCCTTCACGAATGCTACATAAATTATCATTTTTAGATTTCAGTCCGCAACCATAAATTGTCAGACTGTGTTATCCCATCTGAGCTATCACTTCTGCATATCATGGCTGTGTCGCCCATGATGCTGAGAATGGTTGTTTAGCGCAGTTGATGACAATATTTAGCTTTTTTTTTAATTCTGGAAAGAGAAATCCATATGTGTGGCCTTTAAATGGTTCTCCAAGGGTCCCTGTGCAGAGGTCTTTGTCTCTATGGGACCAAGGCAAGGGGTTTGTGGGTGATTTGTATGTTTTTTGGGAGCCGTTGTTATTGATAGGATAACACTCCTTATTTGCTGCTCCCACCCCACACCACCCCCTGTGCATACACTGGTACCGTCTCCTGGTGACAGCACCCATCCTTTTGCCAAAGCAGAACTATCTCTTAGCAACTCCAACCATTTCCCTGCCACACCGCCAGTCTCCTGGCAGCGCCGGGTATTTCCCAGCAGAAACGGTCCCCTGGCAAAGCCAAATGTCTCTCAGCAGCTCGACCAGCGACGTTCCAATAGCACCAACTGCTTCCCAGAAGCACGGCCCATTCCAACCACAGAGAGAGAGAGAGAGAGAGTGTGTACATGTGAGTTTGTACTTGACATAGTTGTGTGTAATGTGTGTGTGTGTGTGTGTGTGTGCGTATGTGTATATCGAATAATCAGTTTACCACCTATTATTGAGAACATGTGCTCAAGCAATTGACCTGTAATTACTGCTACCATTCATGTTAACAGCCATTCCTCCTGATTTTACTATTATCAAGGATTGTTATTGTATTCTTACCGTTGCATTATGTACGCAATGCTTCGTTTCAAAGCTTTTTTATTTCGGATGCGGGCCCACCGGAGTCAAGCAATAGAGTCTCCCAGGTTTTAGCCTTCGCTTCCCATCTCCTCAGTCGAACCCCTCATTACAAGAGTGTCATCAGTCTGTTTGTTTGTTTTGCAGATTCGGAGACACGAAGCACATCTGGGATGCACAAGAGACTGGTACAACAAAACATGTTTGTAGGTGAGGTAACGTGGCACTCATAATACAACTGTATCTTCCTTGTTAGTTAATGTACCCATCTAGCTCCTTGTAAATGTCTCTGAGCGTTAAGATGAAAATAGTGTCGCAAATGTTAGGTTGCCCCCTTTAACTCGAAAGGCGGGCCAGCTAGTTATTTAGCCGAAATAGATAAGGTAAGCACACAGAGCTAGCAGCAGTTAGTGTTAGCTAACTTGGTTAATGATATGGGGCTAATGTTACTTAGCAAGTTATAACTGGAGAGTGTAGTTTGAACATGTTAACTGCTATCAGACAACTAGGAAACAAAGCTAGACAGCATAAAAGCCAAGCAAAAAATATTACCAAAATATTCACCAAGCTAAATGTATGTATTTGAAGTAATTAAGCTGGGCATGGATTTGCAGGCTAGCAAAGATTAGCAAGAGGAAATTTAAATGGGGTGGCTTGGATTTCACAATGTGTTTCCTGTTACATATTAACAAGAAACAATGCCAGCTCAAGGATGGTTTTGAAACTTCCAATTTTATGCAGTTCTATGGTTCTGGTTTTTCTCCTGGTTTGAAGCTAACAGCTGGTGTGGTGTTTTTATTTCCGCTTGGTAGTTAGCTACTGCTAATGAATAAGGCTAAGAGTGAACAGTGTTTTCCTTTTCTTGTGCTGCTAGTTTTGATGCTTCACTGGAAGAGGATTTCACAGCAAATTTCACAGCGTTTCACAGACACTTTTGTAATGACAAAAATGCTCTTAAATTTCAGTTGGAATCACAACGCATTATCACTATTGTTTTATCGGCAATGTCTTATTTAAGAATCTTTCACCTACCTGCTCCAATAACCACATTTTAAGAAATAATTTTTGTTGCCAACATGATAGGATGTTTTGTCGTGCAAATTAACCAATGTCTGAGTTTGAATCTGCGATAGAGAGTGAGAGTTAACTTTTTATGCTCATCCATTAAACCATTGAAGTCAAATTCATTTCAATAAAAGATGAAAGCATTGCACACCCACCACCCACGCTCTGATCAAACCTGATCACAGTTCATCCAAAAGAGGGAAAGAGAAAAGGGGAGCTTGAGAGAGAGAGAGAAAAAGAAAGAGAGAATGGCGTGCTTCTTTCCCGTATTGCTTGCCTGGTGCGATGCTCGCATAGCTGCAGTTTCCCGCTCTGGGTCACACCATGGTCTGGAACATCCCAAAAACTCTTAGTCTCCTAGCAACAACGACTGTCTCCTCCGCTCAGAGTCCGAGGTCCTCACACCCATGTGGTGCTGTTTTTGGAAAACGTGTCGAGCACCCCCCCCCCCCTTCCCCCGTCCCCCACCCCCCTCCCTCTCTGCCTGGCTCTCACGACAAGATTTGGAACAGCCGTGCTTGCACGCACTCAAACGCTGCTTCTCACGCCAAAATAACCAGGCCACAAAAATCTCTCACTCCTGGGCAGCTCTTACTCCTCAGTTAAAAGCGCAGTAATGTGACAGATAAGAAGCAGACATTCTCCATTCTGGTGACAATGTCTTCCATCATTTGTTTCCTAAACCATTATGAGTACACCTTTTTTTATAATAAATTGTTTTTATAATCAAGCGACATCCCTCTGTGTCTGCTCCTCGTTAAATATCTATGTGGGTAGTTCTAAGCATATATATTCAGTAAATGTGCCCGAGTCAGTTTCACTCTGTATTATAACACAGTAATAATATATTAATAAAATATAGTGTTGGATTATAAACACGCTCCTCAGCCCACTCCTCTAAAAGAGTACAGATTGGGGACAGGGGGGAACCGAGCATATGAAATCTCAAGCAGACTTGTTTTTAACACAGAAAATAAAATGTAGCTTCCCAGATTCTCTTCCAACGCTATAAGCCCCTGTGGTCATCTTAGGGAGTGAACCAATGGAAAGTACCTAAGATTCCACACCAATGCCATCAGCAGGAAATGTGGACTTGTTGAATTACATTTTAAGCACAGACTGGTTGTAGTACTTTGAAAGGTTGCATTTTGTTCTCGTACCTGCACTTGTTCGCATGCGTGCGTGCGGTCGTGCATGTGTGCATACGAGTAAGTGGAAGAGAGGGTCACATGGTCATCATTTATTTTTTTTGTTTTTATACGGAGCCTGATGTGACCTCCGTTCTCCAATGTTAGTGTTTGTGTGAACGATTGGGCCTGCATGATAAAGAGGGCAATAAATAAATGAACAAATAAAAATAAATAAATGTAGAGGGCAGCTCATTAAGAGTGTCTTCGCACCTCGCTCCCTCCCTGTTTAACAGCACACCCAGGATATTCCCATGGCTCTGTTCTCTTCCTCTGTCTCTCCGTTCCTCTGTCTCTCTGTTTCTCTCTCTCTCTCTCTCTCCACTCTCGGGGTTGATGTGCTCCCTGTAGGCCCTAGCTCAGGGCTGAGGCGCTACCCCACCTCGCGCACTCCTGAGAACCCCAGTGAAATCCTAATCCCCCAGTGCGAGGTGAAACGCAGGCCTAGCTTTCCTGACCTCTCTGGTTGCCATGGATACAGCGCACTATAAATAAAACAGAGATTTTTTTTTTTTTTAAAGCAGTTTGGCAGAGCTATGGGGCCTGCTGCTGGAGGCGGCTGGGGGGTGGGGGGGCTATTTTCACCCCCTTTTTTCTCTCTCCCTCTCTTTCTCCTCTCTCTCTCTTTCTCTCATTCTCTCTCCCCTCCATTCCCCTTTCTTACAATTTACTCTCTCCACTACTTTGTGTTTTGCATAGTTTTTTAAGAGGAAGCTTCATAAAAAACATATCCATACTTCTGTTCATAAACAAAACTAAGTAAAAAGAAAACCAATGATGATTAAAGGGAAAAAAAACATGGCAAAACTAATCAGGAGACCAAAAAGCAAAAGACGTCCCCTTTCTGTGGCAAGGAGCGTCTAAGTTGTTTGTCGGCGCTGTTTGGAGGATTTAAGCCGGCCGTGTGCAAACAGACGGAGAGGTCCTGACGGAGCCATAAAAAAGGCCCTATTTTCTTCAAAGGGGTGGCAGAGAGACGTTGAGAGACGAGGGAAGCGGCATGTTTGCGCAGTGAATCAGGGTTGTGTTGCAGATTTTGTCTGGCGAGGCGAATCTCGGGAGGCTGGAAAATAATTTGGTCACGGCTGTGGGAGGTTGCTTGGGGGTGGGGGGTGGGGGGAGGAGGGACGGGGGACGAGGGATCGGGGGGGGGGGGGGCCGAGTTTCGACCATCTCGCTGCGGTGAGAACTCGCTTGACACTTCATTCCTTTCCAGTTAATGCAGAGCGGACTGCAGGATATTAACCCTGACGCTGCCTGACTCGGCCCTGTGCTGCCTGGCGATTGGAAATCGAAAACCCAGAGCGCCAAACATCGACCTCGACGTCCTGCTTTGAAGACACGCCCATACCACCCTGTTCCGATTACACGCAGATAATACCCAATACCCAGAATCCCCTGCTCTGACCAATACTCTAAAACCACATTCATCCAGTAAAATAAAACCAAGACCAATAACGTCTTGTTTCCGATTATACACTCTTACCATCCCATTCAGATTTAACTCATCCAGAGAATATTATCACTCCTGAAACATTACCTTTGGCCACCTTTCCTCTCACCAGCATCAAAATGCTAATCTTAACCAGAGCTCGCAGAACAGAAAACATACCACTGTGTGTGTGCATGTGCACGCATCTCATTTATGTGTGTGTGTGTGTGTGTGTGTGTGTTTGTGAGTCAGTGCATAAGTCGTGTGTGTTGGCTTTAGTGTATGCTTGTGTGTATGCATTCACATGTGTGTGTGGATGCGAGCGCATGTGTACGCACATGTGTGCATTTGCGAATGCATGTGTGTACTTAAGTGTACACAAAGTTATTGGTTTGTTGGTGAGTGAGTGTGTGCGTTTAGTAGGCAAGGCCAGTCTACACTGTGCTCTTCAAATAACATCCAACATTAATGTTTAACTTTGGATTTCAGATCCAAAAAAATGTTTCTTTGTCTGGAAACTAATGTGGTGAGATTTGACAGTGAGGACAGAGACAGAGATATGTCCCAACACCGCAAAAGCTAGCCAATAAAACGCAAACCCACTATGGATCACCAATTAACTCACATGTCAACCAATCAGAGTCCCAGAATTCCCCCCCCCCCCCCACCCCACATTCCCCTCGCCACATTCCTGTGGCCACTTGTTAGATGTATTTAACTAATGACAATGTCAAGGTGCAATGTCAAAATACCAGCGGCCTCCATGAAGGTGTACTCTTTGGTGCGTGACTTCAGAGAAGGAAGTACTCCTCCCTCCAACAAAGAACAGAGCGCACGTGATGGAGTCCCATGCAAAAAAGGGAACAGACCAGTCTGGGCTCAGAGCAAACCTACAGTTCCTATGCATTTTTTCTCAGAGTTTAGCTGAGTGTTTGAGTATTTGAATACGAGTAAGTGTATATGTGTGTGAGTGAGCATGTGTGTTTGTGTGCTAGAGAGAGAGAACACTATATTAGTATGTGTGTTTGTTCATATGACCGAGTGCAAAGGTTTGTAATTGAGTGTGTGTGTATGAGTGTATATGCATGTCAGAGTTGGTGTAGGTATTTACTTGTATATAAGAGTTTATCTCAACTGTGTGCGTATGTGTGTGTCTATTTACATATGCGTATGCATGCACGTGTGTTTGTTTGTAAATAGTTGATGAACATGTATGTGTGTGTGTGTGTGTGTGTGTGTAAGTGTGAGAGTAATTTCATTAGTGTGTGTATGAGTGTGTGAGAGAGAGGAAGGGGTTAATGTGTGAGGCCTGCCGCAGTCGCGCTGCCCCCAGCCTTCCGCCCTCAGTCAGATTAATCATGTAGCAGACGCAGCAGGCCCGTCCTGCCTGGGGCAGAGCTGAGCTCGCCTGCTCGCCGCGTCACATGGTGCGGGCCCCGCGCTGCGTTTCCCAGGGGCTCCGCGGGGTCACCGAGACCCGGGGATCAGCTCACCACCAGACCACCTCCCTCTCTCTCTTTTTCTCTCTCTCTCTCTCGCCATCTCTTTTTCTTTCCCCTTCTTCCCCCCTCTGTGTGTGCGCAAAGAGAGAGGGAGAAAAAAAATGGAGCAGTTTCTCCACACAACAGACCCTCTTTATCTCTCATCTGAGGATCGCTTGGCGGTGTTGGGGAGGTGGGGGTGGTGTGTGTGTGTGTGTGTGTGTGTGTGTGGATGTGGGGGGGGGGGGGGGCAACACGCCTAGAAGCAGCTCTGAAACGTCTCAGTGCATCAGGAAACAGCCTCGGCCATTGTGAGCCTTCGAACAGAAGCAGCGGCTCCCTACACGGAAGAACTGCAAAACAACGCGCCGAAAAGAACACAGGGCCTCAGACGGAAAAGGACAAACAAACCACCTCAAACCGCACAATGCAGAGGCCAGAGCAGACGCAACATCAGGTTCCTAACGGGAGAGAAATCCAAAACAGATCGATAGATAGACAACAACCCGAAAAAGCAACACATTCAAAACATCAGCCCTACGAACTGATACAAAACAACGCCTTCTTAAATCAACAGCTGCACAAAAGCAGACACCGCTGACAAAGCAAAGTAGCAAAAATGTGTGTTGTTGATGGAGGAAAAAACATCTCACTCTTATCATTAGTACAGCCCTGTAACAGTGCCTGAAAACCCGTTACATTTATCCTGCAACACTGATGCGTTACAAAATAAATGCACTGCTTCCTGAGAGAATCAAAGACGTTGGTACCGTGTTCATGGATGGAGTCAATGGCAGGAACTTGGCTTCCAGCGGCTGCAATATCTCTACCCACCATGCTCAGATTTTTGGAAGTTGTTTCTTTTTTAGGACACACACCTTACACACACTTCTAAAGGTTTTGGTGGTGATTCTCACTCCCGCACCGTCTAACACCTTACTGTGTAACCCAGCGGAGACCAACTCTCTGAGAGGACAGCATGTATGCAGGGTCTGTCTCTACCAATTCCCCTGACTTAATTAGCTAATTAGCTGCACACGCAATGGCAGTTCAGTCAGTTACACCACCATAAAGCATAAGAACAAATTTCCTAGTCCGACCATTAAATGATCTTTAAGTTACTGTGTGGAGCATTAATGGTCCAGGGTGCACTACCCCTTATTGTAAAAGAGCAATGACAAATAATTAATAATTCAGTAATCCAATGTGATTTGATAAATAAGTAATAAAAACTGTTGGTAATGTTCTAGCTTAAATGCAGCTGGTGTTGTGCATAGCTGCAACATAGCGATGGTCATTGTTGTTTTAGTTCTCTCACGTTCATAAACGCATTCGCCAGCAACTTCAATGGTAAGTCCACGTCGTTTTGCCCATTGTCCCATAGGTATGTTTTTATTAGTGTTATTTGCAAAGAATTATGGGAGATATGAACAATTAGGTCGGTCTGTGACTCTACATCTGAGAAGATTTGTTTTTTGGGTGTAGAAATGAGGTTGAGTGGAGAAGGTGAGTGGCAAACCCCATGGCTCTTATAGACCAATCAGAACTACTCTGGGAATAGAAGGCGTGGCTACTGGGGTTTCTCGGGAATGCGAGTAGGGAGTGAAGTGAATAAATAAATGAAAAACTTTGGAATTGAATTTCATCTAAGAGTTAGTTAACTGATCAACATAACTCAGACTGGTTGATTAAGCAGTGGGGACAACAGTCAGTCAAAAAGACTGAATGCAATGAGTGTGTGTATTTGCTTGTGTGAGTGTGTGTTTAATGCTGATTAATTTAGAACAGTGAAATGTTAGAAATTAAATAATGCTGCACCCAATGTGTTTTCTGTAGTATTATAGAGTGGGTCGGAGGAACTCACCCTGTCTTGGTGATGATTCATAAAATTATTTGCAGTGACATTTGTGACGGATATCAATGTCTTCCCCCAATACCCCAGGCCGATGACATCATACAGTTTGGAGGGTCAGTCTCTTTATTGTGCTGACATCACACTGTGATGTCAATGTAGAAAAATCCCAAGACAATCATCCACTCCAAGCATGCAGTACAACCGTGACAAAGCAATGTGCAATAAAACATTACATAAAGCAAAAAATAATAATAAAGAAAACATATAATACAAGGAAGTAACACCTGTAGGATCTAATTGGACCTGAAAATTGTAATTATGGGACAGGAGGAGATGAACTGCTACGATCGTTACAGGTGGACATTACAGAGGATGCCCTTATCCTCAGTGACTTCCAGCACAAATAAAAGTGCATAGAAGTCATGTGACAGGAACACACAGGGTTCCATGTAACATTTTCTGCCAACCTCCCTACACAGTGTGGTCAGTGGTCAATCAATTTTCCTTTTTTTTTCTTAAATCAAAGAATTTTTTCCCCCGACCCATAACTCCGCTCCTCTGTGTGTAAAATCTCCCAAAGTAAAAACCCTGTCAAGTGTTTAGCGCACAGATACACAAGTACAGCCTTTTGGACTAAACCAAGCCTGCCGTGTCATGGGAACTTTTCTCTGATCCACCTGCCAGTTCTGATTGGATCAGGGCAGAGAGCCAACCCCTCCCTCAACGGATGTTCAGTTCAGAATTCTGGGGGATGTAGTCTTCATCCCATGTCATCAACATGACGGCAGGCAGCAGTGCAGTGCAGCGAGAGTCAGAGGTCATTATGCAAATGATGTTGTCGCACATAAATTATGTCACCATGGTGATAAATTCCCAGCTTCACCAAAGAGAAGCTGCTGTCAAAGGAAGCTTGAATTCTCTCACTGCGAGCTTCAGGCACACGGCGAAAGTCGAGGTCTTCCGAAGCTGCCGGCGCGGCGGCAGTCAAAGCTTTCATAGCTATCTCATTTCTGCCAGTGCGTGACCCCGGACACAGCCAGGTGTTGGGTGTTAGCGGCAGCGCCGTGACGGAGGTGGCATCACGTTACCGACGTGTAAATCAGCGGACCGCAGTGCTTGAAGTTACTGCGCTTGGCCTGCAAAGGCTAAACTGCTTTTTTTAAAAAAAACTCCTGACACACACTTTCACGCGTCGCAAAGTAGCCGTATCTGCATTTTCATTATTTTTAGCATCATTTTTTTTACACATTCCCCTCGTAAGAGACAGTGGGACCACATGAGTCACAAACAAAACGCTTAAAATGAGTCTACATACTGGCTTAAAAAGGACTGTGCATGTGTTCAAAAGCAAAGAAAATATGGCACATGACAACACAATCATAAAAAAGCTTAAAAACAGAAGCCCCAATGACTACTAAAAAAACATAATCACACTGTAATTCATTAAGGATCATACTTAAGATGCAAAAATCTTGCTCTCTTGAGCGTAACATACAGTACTTAAAACACCCAATTGCACAGTAGAAAATTAGAGGGCAGATTTAGCTAATAAAAAAAAAGCTTTTGATATTAAGTCATTGTTTTGCAATTAAAAGTGAACAACTCAGGATATTAAATAGGCTAGAGGTGCCGCCTGCCTGGGAGTCCTGAGATGGTTGGAGGCCTGTCCAGTGGGGCCTGGGGGGTGGGGCGATGGAGGGAAGGGGGAGTGGTCAGTCTGTACAGGCACACCCCTGGCCTGGGCATTACCTGAGAGAGGCAGAGGCCAGCAGCTGCAGGTGGGCGGGTTTGGTTGGGACAGGGGGCTTGGTGGAGGCGGGCGGGGAGAGCGTGTCCTTGGGAGTGTTGAAGTTCTTCATGAGCTGGGCCACACGCCCACGACCCAATCCCTGATCCCCTTCCCCGTCAAGCCCCGCCCCCTCCGGGGCCACCCGCTGGGAGGCCGACATCACCCGGAAACCCCTGCCTGAAACCGGAGAGAGAAAGAGGGGGAGAGAAGGGTCATCTCAGGTCATCGCCCTGCTCTTTGCTGTCTTTTAAATGTCTTTTATTTCCATTTGTTTTTACTGTTAATAATCATAATAATTCAGAAATGATCTGCACTAGCTCTGGAGGAACGCTGTCTGTAGAGGACAATATAGTTTCTGTCTGTCTGTGTGTCCGTTTTTCCTATGGTGCTGTTGCTCAGCACTTGATCCATTAATGAAAGAAGTCCTTTATACTGTTAACTGGCCTTAACTGTTTACTGGGTCTAGATTTGTTGTTGATTTGAAGGAGAAAAGAAAAACCGGAAATCTATGACCCTCCTGGACAGAGGATGAGAACCCCTGACCTACACAGATCAGTAAAGGACATATTGAACTACAGTGGTAGACCATGCACTGACCCTACCAATGGGCGGCATGATGACAGGTATGCAATTTTTCTTTTTAAACAACCTCTTTATTGGCTGAGCAGAGCCCTTTGTGATGTGGTGTGAAACTTCCTTTGTGCTTTATTATCGAGCTGCGTTTTTTTTTTTTCACCATTACATCCAAGGTGGAATGTCTTGTTGAAGGAATACAGGGAGCAGTGCCCCGACTGGGATTTGAACTGGCAACCCCCCATATCCCTCAATGGCACAAAGGCACCCACAGTCTGTGACCACCCGCACCAAGTAGCCTGATTCCAGTCTGCGCTTACAGGGTGACCTCCTTCCTACATTCCCCCCCCTTTTTTTCTCCCTGATAGCATCTCTCCTCCCTCCCTCCCTCCCTCCCGCGCTTTTTCTTCCTTCCTGGGCAGCAGATTGGCAAGCCGGAGGTCGTCGGTTAGAGGAAGTGGAGCAGGGACACAGCTGGGTGTAACTAGTGTGTGTGTGTGAGTGTATGTGTATGTGTGTGTTTGCGTGTGAGTGTGTATGTGTGTGTGTGTGTGTGTGTATGTGTATGTGTGTAAGTGTGTGTGTGCATTTATGTGTGTGTGTGCATGTGTGTGTTTCTGAGTGTGTGCTTGCGTGTGTGTGCATGTGTGTGTATGTGTGAGCGTGTACGTGTGTGTGTGTTACACACAGGGCAGGGCGGATGGGTTGTGATAGCGGGATGCGATAGAGCGGTTTCAGGACCGGGGGGACGGTCGCGGAGCTCAGACAGACGCTGCGCAGACACCGGGAGGCTGAAGGAGCCGTGTATTTTTAGCCCTTCCCCAGGGGACACAGATGTGAGCGCACACCCCTCTCCTCCACTCACCGACCCGACGCACACCCCTCTCCTCCGCTCCCCTACCACTCACCGACCCGACGCACACACCGTTCCCCCGCACCCCAGCGGACCCGACGAGCTGAGACCCATGTGACCATCTCAGTCCCCATATGTACATTTCTCTTACCACAGCAGTGAAGTTAGCCAAAACATTTTAAAATAAATCTTTCCTAATATTCTGCTCCCTCACTCTCTCACTCCCTGTCCCTGTATTCCTCTCTCCCCTTTTCCCTCCTCCCTCTCCCTCCCTCCCTCCCTCCCTCTCTCTGTCCTCCTGCCCCTTGACCCGTGGTTCCTGCGCTAATGTGCTCTCTCTCCACGCCACGCAGGTCTGCCCTTCTCTGCCTCTGACTGGCTCACTGCGTTGTGTGGTCGCCACGGAAACCTTGGTTAGGCTCCAGTGATTACCAGACACACACGCGTGCACATACACACCCACCCACACTCACATACACATACCTTAATAAAGACACACACACACACACAACGTACACCAACGTACGCATATCTTAATAAAGACAAACACACACACACACACTCCCACCCACACATACGTACAACAATGCACAAATACCTTAATAAAGACACACACACACACCCACGCACACACGTACACCAACATTAGCATACCTTAATAAAGACACACACACACACGAGCAAACACACTAACACATGTTAACTCAAGCACACAAAAAGTACCCTGACACGCACGTACACAAACACACACACATACCGACTTGCACTCACAGACATATGCAGATACACACTCACACGCAAACATGCACTGATCAGTCACAAACACCCACACGCACACACACACGTGCGCGTGCGGTCATGGCGTTTCGTGACTGCCATTTGAAGCTACGGGCTGCGTCAGAGGCATGATCAGAATGCTAAACGCAGCCGCGTGCCTCATTTATTTTGAGTGTGCGTTCATGGACAACAACACTCAACGCAGAAGAAAAAATGTTGGATCTGTTGCTTGTGTGTATCTCTTCCCAGAAAGCTAATGAGCGACGATAACTCTTGTGCGTCCAGCCAGTGAAAGGGACGTGCACAGTAACGTGAAATAACGCCACACAAATCAAACACTTTCCACAGAAATGCCTCCAGGATCGTCATAGATCACAGTAATCAAACAGATCATCAAAACTTCTGACTACCTTATAAAAAAGTCGCCCGGACAGTGTTGTATGTGAATACATGCAGCTTGCTTCATCTAAGGTTTGAGGGACACTGACAAAACAACACTTCGCCAAAATCTTCAGAACCTCCTTATTCCCCGTCTTGCTTCACACCGTGCCATAGTAGAGTAACAGCTTGGAGCTCAGGGACAGAAAACGGGCTCACCTGACTGAGTCTCAGTATACAGAACACACACACAAAAAAGTAAACTGAAACCAAAACAAACAACAGGATCAGTGAGGTTGACTACCCCCCCCCACACTCACACACATACACACACACGGGCACAATGAAAGCTATCCCTTTAAAGACCCCCGCCTTTCATGAAGTGTGTGGGGTGGGGGGGTAGAAGTGGGGCAGAGGGCAGCATTCCGGAGCGGTACGTCTGTGCGCTGCGCCGGGCCGCAGGAGCGAGGCTTGGGGGGGGGCGCGGGGGTGGGGGGTGTTGGGGTGTGTGTGTGTTGGGGGGGGGGGGGGGGGGGGGCTGGGGCTGAGGGGGGTGCAGCAGGCGAGGGAGAGGGAGAGGGGGAGGGGGAGGGGGAGCGCGCAGTGCAGCGGCTGCAGGCCCTGTCACTTATCAGCTCAGGCCGAGCGTCGCCCGGGGCCAAAGCCAGGGAGCCGCACAGGAATGCGTGTCCTTCCCTCTGAAGGTGAAGAGCGGAGAGCAGAGACACCGCACAGCAGCTGCAGGAGACTGATACACACTCTCACTGATACACACACACACACAAAACACACACACTCTCACTGATACACACTCTCACACGCACACACTAACTCACGTAAACACACACATGCCCACACACTCTGACATTCTCACAAACACACTCATGCACGCACAAACACATCATTTACAAACACATATGATCATCGACATGGTATATATGCACATGCACCTGCGTTGAAATTTTAATAGTTTCCAAAGGGAATTTTAAAAATTTTTTTTGTTCTGTTTTTAAAGTAGTGAGGTTTTTTTTTTTTTAGTTTTTATTGGTTGTTGTTTTTCCTTCAGTTGTAAGTACAGAAATACTCCACTGAAATTTTTGGGTTTGATTTTGTGGAACAGATCCTGTAGTAGTTTTTTGAAGGGAGTTTTGAAGGCTGTAGTTTTTCATAGTTCCTTCTTGATTCTATGGCAGGAATTAAGTAAGACCAACAGGGGGAGTACAGGGAAAGTACTGACTAAAGGTTTCAAGACACTGCGGTGGAGTTAAGTTTTGTTTTACATTACTTATATCTTACCACTAGATGGTGCTAACTCTGTTATACAAATGACTGCTTTGCCAAATGACTTTTTTGCCAACACAAAAAAACTTCACTGAAAATCAACTATGTATGGCTATTAGCCAGAGTAAACATTAGAAACTTTCTTATAACACTAACAGCTGTGGTCTAATCGTGAATAAACTGTGCATGGAACAGAATTTAACAGAGAAAAAAAAGTTTAACAATGGCAGTAGAAAGAGTTCTCAAATCGGGTCTGACCTTGTGTTGTAACTTAAATCTTCATTAAAATGGCTGCATTTTGAGATTCATAATCAATCTTCAGCTCAAAGTGTACCTTGATACAATATAAGCTCACACTCTTAGTTCCCATCATGCACTGTAGCGTTGGATGGCAGAACGGAATGCGCAGTCGGCCGTGAACAAGTGCGTAAGTTTCCCCTCACACACCATTTAAATCCCTGCGAGACGCGTTCAACCCACTACCCCAAAACAAAACCAGCATAGAACTCCTCAACACATTACATTACATTTTTTTAAAAAGAGACTCAAATCCAAAGAGAGCATAAGCACTTTCAAATAATTTATGAGGGAAAAAGAACAACCGAAATGACTACACAGTTGTGAGAATGTGTCGTGGTTATGACGGTGTTTGGTTGTAATACTGTAAACTGAACTGCTGAGAGGTCCCAGCTATGAGATGATTCATCGTTACGTTCCCCAGGGTGCCTCTCTCCGCCCCAGTCGATGACGTGTTTTGCAGTATCCTCTGAACCCTCTCTGTGCTTATGTTTTTTCCATGGGAAGGGTGGGGGGGGCAGTGATATAAATTTTGTGGGTGGGGGGATGGCTGGATTAGTCAATTCATCTGAACTCATTGAAAGTTTTATGTATTAATGATCCTATGCAATACCCTGCTCTCTTCTGCCTCTCCCCCACTGTAGTCCCCGTTCACAAGCATTTATTAACGTCATTCTAACCTCGCATAAAAACGACGACAACAGCTGTGATATACAGGCGATATATGTTTGAAACACTGGCCAATGAAAGCAACTGCACAAGCGTCGATAGCGAAGGAGTAAATAGCCTAATAGGTTGGATATATTAGTCCAATAACGTACAATAATTCAGAACATTCATTTCTCGTGATAGCCGTACTATTTCTACGCTGTTTTCCAGACATGCTTGTACAAAAGGTATGAGTGGGGGGTGGATGCTGGAATGAGGGGGTTTTGGTTGTGGTGGTTGAATTGGGAATTTGCACTGGGGAGGGGTCCTAATAGCGATTTCCGCACCTGGTCCTAAAATGACCTAATTATGCCAGTAGGGATGTGCTTTGCTTTCACTGGATTATATATATATTTTAATCTGGACCTCTCTCAGCAAAGAAAACAAATCTGTTTGGCTCCTGCTTCTGACTGTAGCTAAAAGGCTACTGGCAACGAGGTGGGCGGCTTCTAATTCCCTTTCCTTGCACCAGTGGGTCTGAGCGCGAAAGCTTGATGTAATATATATGGAATATTTGACTGTAAGCGTCCAAAGGGAGTGCTGAGGTACATGGAGTGCTGGATGGGTGCGGATTTGCACTGCGGAGGGGTTTGATGGTAGCTGCCTAGTTAAGAATCTGCTGGCAACACATTTTAGGAGAGAGGAAGGGGACACTGGAATTGAGAATGAGAACCATACCATCACCTTCACAATTCTCATGGGAAAACATATATAAATAAATATATGGAGATCATCCACGGACTTCTTGCTAGTTGGCCTGGACGCAATCTCCCAGGCAACCCAGTTAACAGTACACTGAGCTATGTGTTTGTGTTGGAGACGGTGTCCATTTTAGTCTGAAGGTCTTGCGCAAGGCCGTGTGAACGAGACTGGGCTGCAATACCACAGTGCCCTCTGGTACTGATACAGTCATGGACTACGCAAGGCTAACCACAAACATCATTTTGTCATTGTTATCTCCATAACTTTCCTAATTCTGAACTCCCACTATCTCTCTCTCTCTCACACACACACAAACACACATGCGCACACACTTGCACGCAAAAGCACGCACAGGCAAGCTGGCTGGTGAATGAAGCCACTCCCAGCCCGTCCTCTCCGTGAGCCAATGGCGCGGTTCGGAAAGGGGGTGAGGACGGTGTTGAGGGGGCGGTGTCGGGTGTGGCCCCTCACCTTTGTCGCTCTGCTTCTCCTGGGAGTCCTGGGGGCGGAGTCTGGCGGTGACAGACAGCTGGGTAGGGCGCCTGGCCTGGGGGTCCGTGGGGGTGTGTTTTTCAGTGTTCAGAGGAGTGCTGGCATGGCTGAGATGGGAGCGATAGCAGAGACTAGAGGCCTTCAATTCAGCCACAGGTTTCCCCGGATCAGACTCCTTCTTCGGTTCCTACAGAGAGAGATTCTTTTATCATTACTACACTAACAAGTTTTTTTTTGTTAAATATGCATTGAAAAACAGACACTAAAGTTGTGAGGGGGAATGTTTAATTCATTTTTCTGAAATAAATTAATTACAATTTTTGTAGCAGATTTTGGTGACCAAAGAATAATTTTCTTCATTGATTTTTTGAAGCAATTTCAAACTAAATTAAAATACTTCAGTCTCCCTAAGAAGATATACCAAGAAAAAAAATGCTTCTTGAATGCAAAATTCAGACGAGACACTTGTACAAACACTCTATAGCAGAAGACGGACGACACAGTGTGGTGCAAATGGTTTTATTGAACAGCGAAGTGCATAAGTGCAGTGTTAAATTTGTTATTGAGCGGTGCAGTGTGGAAGTGCAGTGTTAAATGTGTCATTCTAGCAGGACGGTGAAGGGGGGGGCTTTTCCTTGTGGGGGGAGCCTGACTCGGCTCACGGAGGGGGGAGGTTCCTGGCCCACCCTCAGGAGAGGCCGTCACCATGCCATCCATCTGCGATGGGGGATCACATGACTGACCGCAATTGAATTCCCCACTCAAGTTCCTCAACCATCTGCTCAAATGGAACCATGACCAGCCCTCTGCTATTACTGCAAACACAAACACGCTCACTACACATGAACATACACACACACAAACACACTCACCAAAGATGAACATACACACACACAAACACGCTCACTACACATGAACATACACACACACAAACACACTCACCAAAGATGAACATACACACATACAAAAACGCTCACTAAACATGAACATGTGAACACACACGACACACTGACACAGGGAGTCCGTACCATAGCAACACATACTGACACAGGGAGTCTGTGCCATAGCAAGACATACTGACACAGGGAGTCTGTACCATAACAACACACTGAAACAGGGAGTCTGTACCATAATGACACACTGACATAAGGAGTCTGTACCATAATGACACACTGACACAGGGAGTCTTTACCATAATGGCACACTGACACAGGGAGTCTGTACCATCACGACACACTGACACAGCGAGTTTGTACCATCACGACACACTGACACAGGGAGTCTGTAGCACTGACACAGGGAGTCTTTACCATAACAACACAATGACACAGGGAGTCTTTACCATAACAACACACTGACACAGGGAGTCTGTACCATACCAACACACTGACACAGGGAGTCTGTACCATAACGACACACTGACACAGGGAGTCTGTACCATAACGACACACTGACACAGGGAGTCTTTACCATAATGACACACTGACACAGGGAGTCTGTACCATAATGACACACTGACACAGGGAGTCTGTACCATAACGACACACTGACACAGGGAGTCTTTACCATAACGACACACTGACACAGGGAGTCTGGAATGGGGTGAGGGACAGCTGGATGTAAGTGGATCTGGGGCAAACTGTTGAACGCGAAGGACAGCTGGTCTGGCTAGCCTCAAAAGAGGAGCAGTCTGTGTGTGTGTGTGTGTGTGTGTGTGTGTGTGTGTGTGTGTGTGTGTGTGCCAGCGCCTGTGCCTCTGTGTGTATGTATATTTATGTGTTTATGTTTATGCTTTTGTGTAAGAACCTTTGGAGTGAAACACCATAAAGTCCTGAGTTAGCATCTCTGCCAGACCCAGCAGGATAGCAGGATGAGGCAGAGAATGGACCCAGTGTAGCTCAGGTCAAAGGTCAGATACTCTTTAAATGATAGACTGTCCCAAAGTCACAGGTTTTATAGTGTTCAGCACACCTAGACATACACTGTCATACTGAAATTAGATCCATCACAGATCCACAGTAGTACATTGTGACTCAACCAATGTTTACCTTTCATGGCTATGAATAACCATGCTAACCTGGAAGCTGAAGAATCTTAAAGTTTGTGCTCCATTGCTATGTGATAATTTAGGCTGTGTCCCAAATTGCATACTTGCATACTACAGACAGTCCCAGAGTTACGTTGGTCCAACTTAAGATTGCTTTACTTTATGACTTTCAGTATAGTATTCAACAAATTAAATGAGATATTTAGCAATTTATTATACAATAGGCTTTGTGTTAATGCTGTTGCCCAACTTTAGGCTAATATAAGTGTTCTAAGCACGTTTAAGGTAAGCTAGGCTCGGCTATGATGTTCGGCAGGTTAGGTGTGTTAAATGAATTTTCGACTTACAACATTTTCCACCTACAATGAATTCTGGGATATTTTATGAATATAAGAGTTTTATGAAAAGAAGTGAGATCTATAATTCTGTGACTTAATATGGCATCTCTTCAATATTCTCCATCATGAGAGGAGTTTTATCTCTATATCATCTTCGACTCTGGTATATGAGAATAAGCCTCTGAGAATAAGACCTTGAGACTGTAATTAGCCTGAACGAAGGACAGAGTATGACTACAGAAAAGTTAAAGATGCTTACAGTCCTTGAACTGCCATTATGATCATGTGATCTTTTAACCTTACACGATCCTACGTCCATAGGCTAATTTGGTCACCACAGAGCTAGCAGGAAACATTTACAATCCCATCTGACACAAAGCAGAGACCTTGGAAACACATATGGATTAGGTCGCTGTAAGATGATGTAGGTATATAAGTAAGTATCTAACTGTTACGTAAGGAAATTATGAAACAAAGGGAGGGATCGATGGGTTCTCACCACAGCTGGTGAAGATTGAGGCTGCCTCTCTGACACCTGCGAGAGAAGGGTTGGGCAGAGTGAGCGAGTGATACAATACAGTGTGAATCAATGTGGTACTTTCATTTTTCGCATGTGAGTTCTTTTTGTGAGGTGAGCACATATAACAGATAACAGTGAAACATACGTACATGTTTAAAAATACTTAAAAAAAGATCAGAGAGCAGTTACACACTGTGTAAAACTGCACACCGTGAGAAAAGTGACACACAGAAAACAGGGTAACGGATGCAGTGAAGAATTTTACAGAGGATTAATGGACTGGACATGGACATGTTAGGTACATGGGTCTATGTGTATGCTATACTGGGTCGCGTAGCTGTGTTTGTGTGTGCGAAGTCTATGTGTGCATACATGTTTGACCATATTTGTGTGTATGTGTGTGGTTGTACAATGCCTATTTTAACATGACTGGATGCTGGGGGATTTGTAATGTGTACTATATGTGTTTATATATGATATAAATTTGATCAAGTTTAGGTATGAGTGTGTGCGTATGCGTATGTGTGTGGTGTATATATGCATGCATGCTTAACCATGTGTGTGTGTAACTGAGTGAGTATGTGTGTAGAAGGGTGTGTTCTCCTGCAGATGTACACATATGACCGTATAACCGTGGTCATGCGTGTGACTGAGTGAGTGAGTCATCCATCCCCAGAGTGTGAGTAACAGGAAACTCTGCCTGCTGTGACCGTTCTGTACCTGCAGAGGGGGCAAGTGAGGGGCTGACTTCAGATCTTCAGTGTTGTCCTGTGGAGAGCAGTGAAGAATGATGAGACATCAAGCGCTGTCTCTCTCTCTCTTTCAGTCACACACACAGACACACACAAACACACACACACACACATTAAATTGGAAAGCTTAGATTCGAAAACCCCTCAAAATCTGAGCAATTCTTGATTTCAAAGTCCTTATCAATGCAGGCACTGGTTGGTGAGTTTCCCCCGGCGTGAATTCCACTTCAGGCCAGCCTCCCAGTCCATATTTCAGTACAAGATATGCCGTGTTTGGGTCTGTCTGGCACATTCCTTTTCATTCCCTACCTGCCCACGGGGTAAAGTGAACAGCTTTACACGAGTTCACCCGCGCATCAGCTTCCCACATGATTTTATCCGCAAAACCCCCTGACAGCTGGCACACGCGCCACTGCGAGAGAGAGTGTGTGTGTGTGTGTGTGTGTCAGTGTGAGGGCGAACATGGTCCAGCAACGCCGTCCAGCCAAGATCTCCGCCTGGCCAACGCAACTCTCTGCGCGCACACCAAGTTGCCATGACAACCGGGCAAATCTCGAAAAAGACGACATGGAACGGGAGAGATAACCCCCATGTCCCCCGAACGCACACAAAGGCACGCAAATGTGTATGCGCAAGACACACACACACACACACACACATATGCTAACTAACACACATAAGAGTTTCCGTGGCATAGGATTTGTGCTGGATAAGTGAAGGTTGATACAGAGAAAATTTATATACAAACACGGTAGAGAAGAGGAGAAAAGAAGGGAGGCAGGTGGGAGGTATACAATGATGGGTGGATCTCAGAGAGAGGGCAGGCTGTGATGGGGGAAGAATTGACAGAGAAAGGACGGGGGGTTTGATAGTGGAACTGGTAGATAGAGGAAGACAGAGATATCGAAGAATGAGGGAGTGTGGGGTGAAAGGAGAGAGGGATGGAGGGAGAGGCATATAGAAGGAGAGAGTGATATAGAAGGTGTAGCTGGAACAGGGGTGATTTATTTGGTTGTGGAGCAGCAATTCTCCCCGTGGAGAGAGTCCATCTCTCTACCCTCCACAGCACCAGAGAGATTAATGACAAGAGACAAAAGGTCACCTCCCGACACACACTAACACACACACACACTAACACACACACACACACACACCTGCATGCACACACACACACCTGCACGCACATGTACACGCCAATACACACACAAAAACACACACCTGCATATACACACGCCAATACATACACACACATGCACGCTAATACAAATGCAAATACACACCGGCATATTCACACTCACATGTACAAGCATACGCATGCACACTACACATCAGGAAACACACACAAACACTGTAACACATACTCTTTCACAGGCACGCACACATACACACATCACACATATACACACACACATACCTGCACACTCACATATATATATATACACACACACACACACAAATGCATGTATACATGCACACACACACACACACACACACGTATGCACACACACAAAGACTCACCCTGAGATTGAGCTGAATTCCTTTTAAGGTTGTGGGTGGAAGGTTTTCCCTCCCCGCCTTGGCAGGGTCAGGTGTTCTATTTACCAGATTGCTCCTCAGAACATCCGCTTGACACCTATAAACACCACTTTAGTATGTGTGGGGTTAAGATGGAAACAATCATTTATAGAATAATAAAGCTGCCACTATCGCTAGGCCTCTCCGCAGCGTTTGTTTTCATCGTGCCCGTACCGTGCATTATTGCGAAGGCTTGACCCTTTGCGCTCTCCTCGTCCCGGGAAGATGAATTTGGAAGGCTTGAGTTCATCCACTTCTCCGATCACGCAGACGTGCACGTCTCCGTCTCGACCCAGGAGCCAGCTGACACTCTTATTTTGAGCTGCAGAGACACAGAGGCACGGAGTATTGTTTACAATGAACTACAACAACGCAACGACACAGTGAATCTTTTACTCCAAGCTTCAAAGACAGATATGGTGTAACCTCCTGCCCTGGTTTTTTGTAGGATCAGTATTACCCCAGAGTTGTGCCCTCAGTCCAGGAAAATATACATTTCTTAATTTTTTGTGAAGTTGTGAAATGTCCCAGATTTAGGTCAGTTCTGTTTTTAGGACTTCTGAGATATTTTGTGTGAAATTGCAGTATACACAACAAAAGATGGAGCCGCCCACTAGCCACAGTGACATTACAAATCTGAGCTAAAAACAGAGAGTGACAGTGAGACTATAGGGAGGACAGAGACACTCTCACTATGGTGGTATGGAAGACACAGAGAAAGAGGGGAGAGGCCTGGCCGACATGATTGAAAATCATAAGGAAGTAAAGCTGTGATTTACAGAATGTTTTGCCAGTTCTCGTTTGGAATTAGGAAACGTGCTTTGCCGCAGGAAACAGGGAGGCGTAGGCCCCACTTGTGGGATTTGATTTAAGAGCAAACCGGTTCCACCGGCGGACCCTTGTGATGCGGAAACAGCATTCCACAACGTCAGCCGGTCTGACTCGGCCCCGCTTTCCAACAGCGCCAAAACAAGGGGAAAAAACCTGTGAAAAACAGGCCACGTTTAAACAGAGAGAGAGGGCAAGAGAGAGAGTGTCAACCACTCCCATGGCACTCTCTATGCTCAGAGGATCGGGGAATGACGTGCAGGCTTTAAAAACATAGACAGACTTCGCGTTCGCTGAGCTAATGCAGTCATAAAACAAATCCTGTGCAGCTGGTTTCATTCAGATACGGTCTTGAGCGTTCTCTCTCACACTCTTTCTCTCTCGCTCTCTTTCTCCCTCACTCTCTCTAATGTCTGTTTTACTGCGGCTCCACGGGGTGACACAAAATGTCCTACATCAGTTCCCGTCTTCCGCATTCCGCAGCCACCCTTTTGGGCTGCTGCGTTGACCAGGAATATTTAGGCTTACACACTGGGGTGGGGTACCTCCGGTCCACCCTTGACAGATATACAGCTGGTTCTTGTTCAACGGATATCAGGCTGTGTCAGGTGTGGTGGGAAGGAGACAAAGGAGAATTGGGTGTTACAGGTTTGAATCCCAGGCCAGGGAACTTTACAGTACAGCGCAATCCAATTTAATTGATTCCCTAAGGGCCAGTTCTAGCTGGGACACAGAGTAGCAAAAGAAACAAAGTTTATGTAATAATACATAAATCAAACACACACAAAATTAACAATGGCCTCAACAATACAACAAAAACACAGTTTCAAGGCCATCTCAATTCAGGCACCGAAGAAGATGTCTCCGCTCCCGTTGGGTTCAAAGATAATCAGTTGACTTTTCTGCACATCAGCACATGACTGTATCGCTGGATATTAAAAAAAAAACATGCAGGACACATTGCCCTTGATATGGATGTCCACTGTCCACCAAGCAGATTAAATTTAAAACGTGTCTAATCCATGTCTCTGTGCTTTTGTCTCACCCAAAAACAGTATCTTATCTATTCCTGTGATAAGAAACAACTGCACATAAAATCAAGTCTCCTGGAATGACAGTAGGTCACCCCCTGGCTATGACTCTAATTTGTAGGGCTATGAACCAAACAAAGGTGGGGGTTAGACTGACATGGATCAAGAAAAGCTCAGGAAAACATCTTTTGCCTGTGTTTGTGGCGGTTCACCAGAACCATGGCGAAAAGAGAGAGAGTGTACTTCTTGCACAAACACTCACATTAATCAAACTTTACACTGCAAATGTTATACACCCTCCATGGAAAACTTCCTGTTCCCTCGCTACAACAACCTCATCCTTCAACAAGCCGATTTGGAATAGCACAGAGCACGCGCTCCCTACCGAATAGAGCGCAGTCAGACACTGCTCCAGCACTGCAGTCCCCAAGCTAAGCTGCGCTGTCATTTTGCTGTAGATCCTGAGTAACAAAGATCAGCGCTGAAGGTGCAGATAGGCCAATAACAGGAACCCTCCCTCCCTGGGAGATACTGCAGGCATGTGTTGTTTTATGTACCAATTTACAAAGTTGCCAACCACAGTAAACACAAGTACAGTCAGGATTCTAGTCATCGTTGCACTGAGCGAGAGTGCCTTAGCTGAATGAGCCAACTGATGGCCATAGCTCCATATTTGAACATATGTTAGGCTACATTTTAACGAGGAGTGAGCCACCTCTAATCAAGATGATTGTTTGCATGGAATGTTTAGGAGTCCCTGGATTAGACCGACAGGCTGTGTTGCAGTCTGATAGAGGCATAGAACAAAGTCAGGAACCGCAAGGTTGTAGATTTGTTTCCCATGTGTGCTTTGAGCAAAAAGAAATAAAGACAATTGTGCTGGTTAATATCTAGCTGTATAAATTTAAATGAGCGAAATGAGAGATATTTTGCTCTGGATGATTCTGTATGCCGTGCACAAAATATCATTATAATGATGATCCGGTCTGGCCGATGGTGCTACACATGTCATTGGGCGACGATTTCAACAGTGAGTCATTTCCTCAGGCGCTAATCGACTTTACAACGCTGCGCTTGGACTGCTGACCAATACCGTTTCAGTTTGCCGCAAACCGAACCAATGACAGAGCAACATGAATCAGTGTGGCCAATAAAATATGAGTGTCCTACAAACCCACAGATAGCTGATCAGTATTTTACAGGAAATAGTCAAAAATGGTCCATTGAGAGCTCAATAGAGCAGGATACCAGGTTACAGTGCATACAACACTTATTACACCTGGTAAAGAATGTTTGGCAGCCCAGTGGCGCAAAGAGCAGAGTTAATTGGCTACTGAGCAGTGGAGCCATATGATGCGATCAGATGATTGGTCCACCACCATGTTATTGACAAATGGATAAGCGAATGTGAAGTACACACCTATAGAGGCTTATGAAGGCCTACAGGCCGGAGCGCTTAGTTTCTGCAGTCAGGAGGTCTGGTGTTTCGGTAATGATGTGGGGTGGAGTTTTCTGTCATGGACTGGGTGCAGTCATCCACTCGGAAAGGAAGGTCGACGCTAATGGCTGTTTAATGATTCTTAGCGATCACTTCCACCCAATATTACAGCATGTCTTTCCTGCCAGGGACAGCAATGCCCCCAACCACAGAGCTCCTGCAGTCATCTAATGCTCTGATCTCCACGACGGCTTTGCTATTCCGATGGCACGGCCTTCTCAATCACCACATCTGAGCCCAATTGAGTATTCATGGAAGGTTCTGGAATGACGTCCGAGACAGTTTATTTAACCTCCATGTACAAGACATGAGCGAATTTGCTTTTTTCATGGAAGAATGGCGATACATCCCTCCAGCACATTTAAATACATTGTCAGAGTCCATTCCACAGGTCATTCGATCTGATCTTATTGTAATATATCTATGCAACATTTTATATTTACAAGGTTTTATGACATCGTACGTACAGCCAATCAAGAGGCACACTGCTGCCCTGTACCCTGGTTAGTTAAAAACCATCGTGTTAATGTCGGTACAGTGTTTTGTCAATGTTAGAGTTTAGATGGTCCAGTTGTGAGTCAGCCCACCGTACTGTGGCTAAACTCACATGGGGGTGTACAGATAGGACATTTCACATTTTTGGGGTGGGGTGTGGGGGGTGGGGGGTGGCTAGCGAGTGAACTCAGAGGACAGACATTTGTTTATCATGAAATATTCATAACTTCCACAGCTTTGATATAAAAAAATCTCTCTAAAACTAAATATTTAATGCCTCTTCCCTGAAAAAAAAACATTTCCCAGAAAAACAAAACAGCTCTGATGAAAAAGACTAGTTCCATCAAGTCTCAGATCCTGACTTCAGTGACTCTGACTGTAGTCTCAGTGAGTCTCACAACCAATCTCCCCTGAGTCTCAGAGCCAAGCTGTTGTGAGTCTCAGGCATCAGGTCCAATGAGTCCTTTGAACTGAAATTATGAAGACAAAGGGTCCATTTAATTGTCCAAAAAGATCTGAACTAGAGTGACAACAATCCAAAATGGAACAATGAAAAAGCAGTTACAGTTTATGAATGATTATTTGTCTTTCACAGGTGAGAGGGACGTTTTGAGCGTCCATTCTCGCAGTTGCATCTGGGCATACTGAATCCTGGTGCCTGCCCCAACTCTCAGCCAATCCTGTTTGCTTTCATATTGTATCATTCAATGGCTACAGCACAACATTTTTAAACATAATTTGCCGAAGCAGGTTTTGAATTTTTCTGTATGAAGTGGCATTCTTTAAAGAATTATAGGAAATGAAGGGACAGAGTGAAAGCTGGTTGACCATTCACTAAAAAGTTGACAGAAATCATGACTGAAGATTCTAAGGTGAGATTTCTTGGCCAGACTAATGTACTATCCCAAAATACCTATTCTGGTCGTCTGAAACAACATGTTAAGATTAAGAAAAAACATATATTTTTAAGCCATTTTTAAATACATGGATGTATTTGCAATTAGGCAGAAGGATCAGTGAGGCCCGCCCACCCTCAACAGACAGGTTAAATTTTGTACGATTCCAAAGCTCATTTGTTGCCACAGCTGTCAGTCATTGGTGCTGTGTTTATTATGGTCATCATATCATTATGGTGCAAGTAAATGGGCGAGTAAGACATTTTTTAATTATGGTATCAAAAGCAACTTAATAATTATTCATTGCCTGGACTATAATTCTTTGGGACCAAAAAAAAAAAACAGTTTTAAACGATTAATTTTCAGTTTTTCTGGTTAATATTTTTTTAACCCAGTGTCCTGCCAACCAATAAGCCGAGGGCTGCACTGTATGCTGCAGAAATCTCTGTGCAAACAGACAGATCCCCACAGGAGCTGCTGTAATTACAGCGCCCGTGCTGATTTCAACGACGGACATGGATTGGTCCGACGTCTGAGAGCTCACAGGACAAGACGCTGGCGAGGGCAAACGAGGGCATGGCGAGCCCGACCCCGCAGTGACCCCGACTGACACTCCGTTTCCCGCCCAATGAGCGCACCTGCCGCTCCACTCGGTCCCAGATCACAGATTTCGGCTATGAGTCATTTAATTTTGTAGCAAACGCATTTTAATAAGGCTTTTTAATGCACTCCATTGCCTCTCTGTGTCCAACCATATGGAGAAGTTATGAGAAGCTGTGAAGGCCAGCATCACCCCCACCAATGCACACGACGCCCCCTACTGCCGCTGTTCTAAACTGCCCCGGCCTGTTCACTGCTGCGGCACTAAGAGGTTTGCTGGTTTCCCTGACTCCCCCAGAATGAGATTGCTCCCTGGCTGATCCCGGCCACACTGTGCTCACTGATCCCCCTGCTGGCGGCACAGTGAGCAGCAGGCTCTGTGGCGCTGCTGAGTGCTGTCTCGGCGCGGACAGAGCCGTGGCCTTGACTGGAGGTGTCACGGCCGTAAAAAAAAGTGTGACGTCCCTGATGACATTCAGCGGTGTGAGATCACTGTGGAGCGGTGAATTGGAATTGTGGGAGGTAAATTAGCTTCTGGTTTCCGTGGAAATGCAAGCCCCACCCTGCCACGTCCACAGGCCTGTGCCATCTACAGTACCCCACCCATCTCAACCATGCCCAGTGCACACAAAAACACATACACACACACACACACACATACACATACACAATCACAGATACACACACACAGAATCACAGACACACACGGTCCTCCATGTCTTAAATCAAAGTGACAAACAGACATGCTGCTCTGCTTCCTACAGATCACAACAACATGACACTCAGCTTCCTGTAACACGAAGTATCATGACCGCCTCAATTTCCGAGCACACTCACTTCCCGTACACTTGCGCCCCGATCACTGCTGTTCCTGCCTCCATAGATCTCAGTGAAGCAGGTTTAAGAGACTCATGAGCTAAGGGTCCACATCAAACCCTCACACACAGGAATTACTTCGTCAGTTCAGCAGATTCAATAGTTAAATCACTGGGCCTCGGTCATGGTCTAGGACATCCAAAAGGGTGTGCTGGTTTTCATTTTCACTCAGCGCTATGCAGATACATTACCGCGGCTGACCATGTGTTTATCACAGTTAACCTGGTTTTTTGGGTCTGAACTGTGGTCGATTAAAGGTGAAAACAAAAAAAAACCAGCATATCTTGCATTTCTCCAAGACTAGGCTAGAAGACCGCTTGGCTGGCTCTCGATAGTTCATGGCTATGTTGAGAAAATATAGAGGTTTCTGTTATTTAACAGAAAGATCGAAAGGCTTTGTAATGAAAAATGTGTCCTCAACGTCCCCTGACCCGACAACTCTGTACGTCAACAAAAACAACACTGGCCTCGCTTAGCGTTGAGAACTGCGAGTTCCTGTTTGGGTGGAGGTTTATTGTTATAGAGAATGGAACGCTGTAATGGTGTCACTTCCTGTATTTTCAGAACCAGGTGCTCTGAGTCTTTTGCAAAGGATCTCTTGCAGTTTTGTTTTGGAATACAGTACCCTAATGGCACTTTATTTATGTAGGTATTTTACACGTTCAACACACACAGCCATTGTTGATATTTACTGCAGCTGTGCTGCCCCCTATGGGAATCAAACCCAGAAAATAACTCAATAACCCAGAATGCAACAGCTGCAGAGACTCTACTTTTAGCAGCAAAACATGGTTATTTTTGTGTTCATTTCAACAGAATTACTAATGCAAATGTATTCTGAGCAGAAGGCTTACAGCTATGTACACATATGTACCACTGCTATAGGTGCATTGTGAGCAGTTATTTCTTATCTAATAAAATATCATTGACTGTTTCTTTATGTTGTGTTACATATAGGTGTGACATTTAAATGGATACAGATGGCACATGTGACAAATTTTGACCAATCGTGACTAAAACTCCAGGGGGTGATGGCACCTTCTGTAGTAGACTCACTGAAGTCTCTGATACAGATTGATGAGTGTAAAGGATACATGGACTACAGCAGAGGGGATGCTGGGATACAGTTATATTGGCCAAAGTGGTGCCAGACAGCAGGTATTATGCGCATCGTTGTTAACTGAGCGAGGAAAAGTTAGGCCCCCCGTGTCCCCTCATCATCTGATGGCCGTGTTGAGTTGGACTGAACTGCAGACAAGCCTCCGAGACACACTTCTGTGGAGGGAGGGGATTTTCTTTTTACCAGAGCGTCATCTGCCAAGCTCAGACAGCAGAGTGAAACTCTGTGTTTTCCCTGCGTGGGATTTTATGATTGGGGGTGCGGGGGGGGGGGGGGGGGGGGGGGGGGGGGGGGGGGGGGATGTGGTGAGTACACTGTGACAGAGCACTCAGGTGGGAGAATTCTTCAGAATGCTCGAGCTGAATCTCATTACTGAAAGACTTGTACGATTACAACATTAAGAAAAAAATGTGGGCTGGTAAGATTCCAACGTCACTGGTCTTTTTTTCCGGATAACCAGTCTGAAGACTTGCTTTCTGTGAACGTGTGTGTGTGCTTGTGTGTATATATATGTATGTGTGTGTGTGTATATATATATGTGTGTGTGTGTGTGTGTGTGCATGTGTGATTTTACAAAATGTCCTTGACTTCTTCACCAGCTGGCTCATCCTTTTTCATAGTCCCTCAAAAATCTCTCTCTCTCTCTCACACACATACACAAACACACACACATTCCAGACATACTTTGCCAACTATCTCACCCTAAAACCCCTCTCTCCTTCTCCCTCGTTCCTGTCTCCTTATGTGGGAGACTCTACGCAGGAGATAAGGCGTCTGTGCCTGTGTGCTAGTTCGGAGCAGAGAGTCCAGAGTTAAACCAGCCACAGCTGCTTAATGTATCGCATTACGCTGTTATCTGCTGCCTTAATAATCTGTTCAATAGGCCAAATGCTGTGTGGTTTTATTCATAGCTGAAGAAGCGTTTCCTGTGAAACAGAGGCCGCTGTGTGTTTCTGAGGTCCCAGAATTACTGAGTGACCTTGAAAACATTCCAGACATTTCCTGTTGTGTCGTTTTCTTTTTAAACTGGTTTTGCGTGGTGTCTAAAGCTCCAGTGAGTCGCACGCACATCATTTAAATTCATCATCCCCGTTGCCATTTTGCCTCTACAGCATCTAGGACCTGCCCCGTTTGCTATTTTTGGGGCCACGACCTCGCACAGGTTGTACATCCTGACTTACCGAGCGACTTTTTCGGCAACGTTCTGTCTGTCAGAACGGGTGATTTTTTTGATTGACAGATGGAACATTTTGAGCGACTCATACCATGCAGAGTGAGATTCCAAACATTCCGTCCGTGTTTTCGAAGCCATGCTGCTTTCATCTCTGAGATTTTCAACGCGGGCTTTCCCACGAACGCACAAATATTCAGCGTATGCGGGATCTTACGTCAAATCTCACACAACACTCAACCGAAAATATATGCAGATTACGTTAAGGTGAAAGGGCCAAATAATGCGCAAGACAAAGTGTTATCAGGGTGAGAACTTGAGAACAATTATGTGGCAGAAGGCCAGTGTATCATACATCCATTTTGCAGATGCTTGAATGAGTTGCAAGGCCAATACAAATACCACAGGAGATGAAGAGTAAAAAACCCTGGCCATACAAATTCCTCCAATGGCATTCATGTATTTGTCCAATATTAGGAGTTAATCTGGGCACTAGACTCCGGATACAGGCAGAAAATGTCGCCACCCCCGCCCACTGACAGACCTAACCGTACCTTTCTTGGGTTTGAGGTGAAGGCCTTCTTTCTCCATCTTCTCCTCCCGCTCCTTCCATCGCCTCACCTGTTCCTGCCTCATCTTCAGGAACAGGGTCTTCTTCTGATCCTCGTTCAGGGCCTCCAGCACATCTGGGTCGATGTACATGTCCTTAAGAATCTGCTGCAGCATTTTCGCTCGGAGTTTAACAGGGAGGGGTATGCAAAATGAAACAGGGTTGAGATGTCCTGACACCCTCACCACACACAGAAGTTCCTCCGAAGAAGTTTGGACTTGTAAAGTAGAGGGTGAGAGAGAGAGAGTCCCAGAGGAGGTACTTATGTACAAAAACTCCCTCTATCTTCCCGCAGCGCTGACGGTCATGCTTCCCTTACGTTAGACATCCACGCTCACTGCATCAGATGTATATCTTCAGCTGTGGAAGAGAAAAAAAGCACAACCCAGTCTTAACATATGGTGCTAATAGCTTCTTTTGGTGTTTCTTCTTTCCTTTCATTTACATCTTACAAGGTTTTTTTTGTTGCCTTCTTTGCGGGCTTCCCCTTGGTTTTTGTTTCCCTTGTTTGGGAAAATTCAAAGACACTGTTTTTAGTCATGAACAGTTCTGAGACTCTCGAAAACATAACCTCCCTCCACTGTAAAATAGTGAAGAGTAATGGTCCCTAAAAGAGTAAACATCATTCAACTCCGTCTAAAGAACAGATGTCCCTACTTGGTTCTCCAGTACAAAGAGTATACTTGCCTTTTAACTGAGGAATCACAAAAACTTGAACCAAGAACTTTATCCTTCATGCTAAAAATATGACCAACTCCACGGCAGCCTGGATGGCAGTTCTAGACAAACAAAGGCAGTTTGAACCCAGCCGTCTGTTATTACTCAGCTGGTCTACAGAGCAACTGGTGAGTAATGTCAGTGCTTGGTCTGCTGACTTAAGAAAGAGAGAAAGAGAAGAGTAAAAGACTTGTAGAGAGTGGAGTGTACTCACAATGGGCATGAGATGGACACTCCACAGCAGGGTTTAGGAGTCTGCTCACCCAGGAGTGTAAGCTTGCATGAATCCTTATTCTTCTGTAAATTAGTTGACTGATGACATCACAACATTCCGTGGTCTGACTCTCTTTCTCTCTCTCACTCTTCCTCTGTTTCTCTGTCTGTTGCTCACCCTGCCACAATCCCTTTCTCTCCCCTCTGACACTCTTGCTCATTCACTCTCCCTCCCTCACTCGCACACAACGTCCCACTCACTCACTTATCTCTCTCTCTCTCTCTTTCTCTCTTTCCCTCCGTCCCTCTCTCACAGAGCAGCAACTGTACTCAGGAAACAGACGTCAGCTGCTCCAGCTGAGAAAGAAGTTTCTGCATCCTGTTGAGCGCACAGACGGAGACAGCGAGAAAGTGAAGAGTAGGAGGGGGGAGGGGCAGAGAGAGAGAGAGAGAGAGAGAGAGAGAAAGCGAGTGAGAGGAAGTAGTGTCTCAGCTCAAATTGTGTGAATAGACTGTGCAGTTTCCCTAAACGGGGAAAGTAAATACACGCATGAATTGTGGAATTTGGGCCAGATCCTGATGTTTGAGTGAAGACCGGAGGAGGGGGTCGAGAGAGTCAGTCTGAAGAACAGTTCAGTGGGAATGTTTTGTTGCTCCAGTTTAAGCTCACTCTGCAGACCTCTGCTCCTCAAACCACGCTGTCCCCTGGGGCCCTAAACTTTACTGCTAATTTAAACTGCTCTGTTCCTGTTCCCTCATCTATACTGCTCCTTGCCCACAAACCATACTGTTCCTGTTTTTCAGAACTGTCCCACTCTTGTTCCAGGACTCTCTCATGTTCTTGTTCCTGTTCCTGTGCTCCTCGTCCTGTTCATGGGGTACTGAGAAGTGAGTCAAAATCACAAACCCTCAACCGGCACTCTGAAATGGGGAATACAACCCTAACTAACAGAGAACATGAAAGTTAGCCAGTGTTGCCCTTCAGTTTTAGCAAGCTCTCATGAAAAGAGGACATCTATGCCAAACACACAACAATGTCTTCTTTTTGGTTGAAAATTACCAATTGAAATCTCTTCCAATAAAAATTGCAGAATAGTAATGAACGAAAAACAGAAAATATTAAAGAGTAAAGAGTATCTACATCCAAAAATGTTCGCGTAAGCAGTTTACTTTGGCTTGTGATAATGAAAGGATATTGGTTGACATGCATCAATAGGCTGGACATTGACTTCTGTACGTTTCAAAGCTAAACTGGAATTTGTGAATCGTACACACAAGAAGATACAAGGACACATCCTACTGAAAAAATTAAATAGCACACTGCATGTCTGCTCTAAGAGACGGCTATGAAAACACCCATCAATCTTCACATTCCTGTTTGTTCTTATATCCTGTTTCCCATATGTAGCCTAACAGTCTTATATATTGAAGGAAGCACAGGAACATTCTTTTCTTTTACCTTATATGGATGGTTGATGAGAATCTAATTAAATACTTAGCTGGGGTCACACTCAGATTTTTTCTGCAATTTTCTTATATTGGGGACTACTGCCCTCTGGTGGCCAAAAGTAGAAGCGTTGGAAATGAAAAGCCCTTTGTTGAAAGAATGTGTGCTGAATGCATGGAACTTATGTGCATTGAAAGGGGATTATTGCTATTTAATTCTCAGCTCTCTCTCTCTGGGATATGGGGTTTCCCCCTTTTCACTTTTCCCGTGTAATTTCAGAGGGACGTCAGTGGAAAGAGCTGTACAGTTGTGCCATCAGATATGGCATGATAGCAGGTGCGTGGCCTCAGTCTAACTCACTGACCCTCATATTGACACATTATCATTAAACAGTTATTCTGGCTTCTCTGAGGAAATAAGTGAAACACAATGCTTTTGTTCTGATTGGTGGATGTATGGGTTTGAATCTGGGAGGACCCCTCCCCCCAAAAGCAGTCAACCACCCCGTACACCCCCTGCACCACCGCCCCCCCCCCACCCCCACCCCCAACCAACCTCCACCCTCCCCGGGTGGTCCGGTCTGCAACGGACAGGAAGAAGGCCGAAGGGCGGGACAGGAAGCAGGAAGCGGGTCGTTTCCAGAATGCCGACCACAGCGGCATTTACTGGCCCAGCAGGCCATCTCTGCGGATTTGGCAGCAGCTAGCCTCTTTCCTCAAAGTGACTTCCTGCCAAAAAAACGCCAGCGCGCGCGCCACAGAGGAGCGGTGGCCTGATGCTCTCTCGCTAATGTAGCTCCTTCAGCCACCAACGAGCAAGGTCACCGCTGAGAAGCGTACCCGCCCCTCCCCCTCCCTCTACCTCCCTCTCTACTCCCTCCCCCTATCACAAAATAAAAGGTTCTGTCTAGGCCCAGCTATACATTAACACACCTCCAAAAGCAATATCACTAAAACAACGTCATAATATTTCCTCCAAATATCACACCAAAACTAAAAACATAACAAAAAATATACAGCATTTTTCTGTATCATCCTGACAAGAAAGGGTAGAAGGCTTGACGCACCGCTGGGAAAACAAGATAAATTCATATGTACGTCATTTAAAAAATATTAAAAGGAATAAAACATCTATCATATCTATATTGACGTGTTAAATTTGAGGCACAGTAAACAAATGACTGGGGGAAAAAAATCAATTCTATGTCCAGCAGCTGATGGAATCCTCTTCTTGCTAGTTCCCTAGCGTCGCCACGCTGGACCAAGACGGAGCAATTAAATTGGTAAACCTGGATCGATAACGGTTGCTGTGATCATCACTGACAGCCGTCAACTGTCTTTGAGTCAGGGGCGTCAGACCCTATTTACTGGGACACGCGCCCCAGTGATTATTTGTTGTGCCCCAGTAAATGTTCATGAAATATATTTCGTTTTTAGCCACTTCTCATAAATTGCATGTGTGAGGATGTGAGCGCTAGGGGCCTGTGCTCCAGTAGTGCCTCAAGTCTAGCAACACCCCTGCTTTGAGTCATTAATATTCAACGCTGCAGCTGTTCTACCCTGCGTAAATATAACAGGCTCAAAGCCCTGAGAATGACGAGGATTTATCCTCACGTGATCACGCTGAGAGTTTGAGACAAAAATGAAAATTTAAAAGAAGAGAAAGGTCAGGAAAAAGGCAAACCCATTTTACATATGCTGTATTGACCTAAGAGTTTAGATATTTTAGGAAATAACTGACCATTATGAGTTGCGTGCTGTATATAATATATACATGTATATAATATACATACAAATATTTAATTCACATCAGATCAAGGCCTATATGGGCTGATGAAGGTTTTAGATATATATTAGATATGACCACTGCTGCTTTCACCTAAAAATCATCCACCAATCTAGATCTACAAAACCAGGTGTTGTAATATGTTATATTTGTTATATGTTGAAACCTACATTTTCAAAATGAAGTCTCTGAAGGATCCAATCTAAGAACTGTCTTATCAGTGGAAACTTAACGATAAAAGTCAATTTTATATTGACAAATATATATTGCAGATGTTGTGTAGATACCCTGCTTGTTAAGTAAGAAAGAAAATGAAAGGTTGTTCGTTCTCTATCTTGACAAAGCCTTTATATGTTATTTTTTTTTTTTTAATTCCCTTTTATGAGAATTTCATCTAGTGAAATCAGCAAGTAAGGTGAGATTGAGTGGACCTCTACCACAACATACGGTAGCCTGTGGAAAATACATGCCAAAAAATGGGGTGTAATGGCCCAGCCTGGCTCTGGTTCTGTGATGGGACAGAGGTGTAAAGATTCAGCCTCGGCCGCAGTTCCACAGTGAGGAAGGGGTGTAATATAGGCCGCAAAGTCACATGGCAGCTAAAGCGCTTGAATTCAGAGCAGCGATAATCCCCAGTTGAACTTTCTAAACTGGGAGAAAAAGATAAAGAAAAAGTCAGTTTTAATATTATTTTCCTTTTTTTTTTGACCCTGGGCCTTACATAAATCCTCAATTGAATACAGTTTGCAAAACAGCTGACTTTGGATGCTCAGTACAAAAGAGAGGAAGACAACCTCACTGCATCCATCTTTCCATTAAAACTCGATTATATTTTATGTACCCCTTGTATAACACCTCTGTCTGTGTATTTCTGGGCACCCCCACACCTCTTTCCTATTCTGTCTCCACGCCAACCCCCCCCCCCCCCCCCCCCATCATTCAATCACTCCGTGTGGCTGATTGGCTGCTCTCTCCTTGGGCGTGTCCCATGGGAGTGACATGGCTGGTGGGGGGAAGGTAGAGGGTTAATGACGGCTCTGTCATAGCTGTGTCCCCGTACTGCTGCTGAACCGACCCAGCCTGACTGATATGAGGTCAATGGAGGGAAAATCTAGTTGTGGATATTCGGATATTTGACTGCTGTCAGGTCAGTATGGAACCGCCGGAATGCTGGATGCTTTATATCCGTTTGTGACTGGGGTATGTGGGAGAGAAGGGAAGGGAATAAGGAGAACAGGTCCTAGGAGGTATTGCTCTTAAGTGTAATAAAACAGCCTGTGTGTTTGTTGGTTTATGTGCAAGTTGTGCGTCTGTGCATATATATGTGCCTTATGTGTACCTCTGTATGTTTGAGAGTATGTGGAATAGAGTGTGTACATCCATATGTTATTGTGTTGTTCACGGAATGTGTATCTGTATACATCTAGATATGTCTGGATGAGTGTGTGTGTGTGTGTGTGTGTGTTTATGTACACACTGGTAAGGTGCTACACATCTGAAACTCCCCATACTTTCAATAACTCTCCTTCCCCAGTCCCCGGCATTCATACCAATTTTTTTGATGCGCACCTCTTTGACATGTCCTGTACCTTCACACCATATCCTCTGTACCCCTCCCCTAAACCCCCACAGTCCCACGGCCTTGACTCCACCCAAACCACAGCCGCTGCCCTCCTGGTTTCCCCTCCGCGCCCCCCCCCAGCATCGTTCAGAGCCAGTGTGTGTGGAGTCGGTTGCATCCACAATTTAAGCCACATCCCCACCAGTCTCTGTGAGTCTGAGGAAACAGGAATGTCAGCACTCCAAATTAACATGACAGAATGCCTTCCAGCTGATTATGACTTAGACCACAGAGATGGGGGTAACATTCACCCATTTTCTCTCACATCATTGGTCAATGTGTCCTCAAATTTGCTGGATACAAACCCCCACCAGCCCTACAGACAGTAATGAACTTACCAACTTTTATTATTATAATAATTAGTAGCAGTAATATTAGCAGTAATTGTAGTACACAGCAGTAGTAATGGAAGTAATTCCTGTATTACTAAATATAATGCTAAACACATTTACAATATGTGCACTGTAAAGAATCTGAACTTCAATTATCTGCACCGCACAAAATCGCTCATTTGAAAATGCAGGACTTAAAATCGTTTCCCCTCGGCGCCAGTCTGGCATTAACATTCCAACTCATCTTAAGAGATGGAAAGGAAAAATATCGCCTACAGGATAAATGTAGAACTGCCCCAGAATGTGGTCTTGCAAATCTGCTCCGCTTGCGTCTACTGAGCGCAGCCCCAGACAACGGCTCTGGGACTCACGCACGCACACACAGTGAGCTTTCCACTACTAGCCGGTTGGACCTCCAGCGTGCCAGGTGGAAATCGCGACGGTGGACGTCCACGTTTTATGTTGTCAGAACCCACCTTATGCAAACCGAATGGACGGAGCAAGTACGTCCATTAAAAGTCTTGACCCTTTCTTTGCATGGATGGATAAGGAAGAGAGAGATATGCACTGTAAAGCCAGCTTCTCCTGTCTTCAGGTTTGAGCATCTATCTGGTAAGTGCAATGCCCTGACGAATTCAAATTCTTACACTTACTGCAAGACACAGGGATAGAAACGTGTGATATTGCTAATCTGCAGAGCAATATATTTCATTAGCTGCTCACATTATTTGAAATACTTCATACTCAACACCGTGTGTTTTTCTACTTTAGAGTCAATTAAACCTGAATAAGGGGATTTATAGATTTCTTTACCGGTAGATCGCTGAAATTCAAGATGCCCCCTGATGTACCGGTGTTTTCTTTCATTCTAGGTTTCCTTGGAGATTTTTTTCTGTTCTGGGGTATGTGCCACTGTTTATCATGCAGCATGCTTGCTCAGAGAGGTTTCCACCGTTTATTTAGAGGGGCGGGGGGGTGGGGGGGTGGCTGACAAATTACCAGTCTGATTTAGCGCGAGCCGCGTGTTCCCCAATCATGCCGTTGTCATGGTGACCGCACTATGGGATTGCGATAATGTGATGGCGTCTCGATTGCTGTCTGCTGATTTTATGCATGATAGTTTTTTTTTTTTTAACACTTCAGCATTTTAACAGAGATTCATACTATGCGAGTGTGATTTTGAATTTGTAAGGTTCCTATTTATTTTGGGAGTTGTGAATATGGGGAATAGACAAACTGGGAAAAACATAACCAACATACCCCCAAAAGAAGGAACACAAAGAAAAGATTGTTAATCCAAATCCATTATTATTTCATTAATTTGTTAATAAATGTCTCTTGCATATCAAAGTAGGGGTACCGGGCAACATGAACATCAACAAGTGCAAGTAGTCAAATAGCAATGCAAAAAAAAGCCTATGAAAAGCATAAGAAGGCTGCTTATCGCCATTCATTGTGCGCATTTTGCACAGTCACTTAATTCAGACTAAATAAAGGCGTAAAACATCCACATGCTAGCTCTGCCAGACTCAAGACTCACCTCACAGACTACATTTTAGATCATGTTTGACCTTGAAGCTATATGGTGGATGCAAGGTACTAATGACCCGGTCAGTTTTTAACAGCTCAGCAATTCCCAATGAATACAGGGGTTGATTTTCCTGCGAAGGTACACAGGTGATGGTACAGGAAATTCTTACACCAAAAAGGCAAAAAAATAGCAGGAGGACATTGACTAAGCCATGTTTTGCCATTCTGTGTGGGCTACATGTCTTACCCACATAGCACATACCCCCTTGTCTGCTGGAACAGGTTCATAGCATTCTGCTTGAGTGGTGTGCGTGCCTTCGTAATGGTCCTTCACTTCGCCTCAGCGTGTACGTTGGCTACAGTGTGTGACAGCCTTGCTAATGAACAGGGTTAGTGGGTCAGAGAGACATTCAGAGACAATGTGTGTTGTAGAAATTGACAGCAGAATTAGCTGACTGCCTCTCACAAAAGTTGCTGTATCTGAAGCGAGATCCATTCTTGTTCGGAGGCGGCAGAGAGACAGAGAATGAGAAGAGCTAAGCTTTTATCCACTAATTATTGTTATACAAAATGGACATTAAAACAGACATTCTTTTAAAAAAAATAGTGATACGAACACCCTTCACCATTAAGCCCTGCTATATCAAGAGCAGAACACAGAAAAGAGTCCCCTAAGCCAGCTAGTACTGAAGCTCACTGAACACAACAACACCACCATCAGTCAACTTCAGGACAGCACTTCAAGAACACTTCCAATTACAGTAAACAAAATGATCAAATGTCTCAAAAACTCTTATGCAGACCATTGGGACACAATCACCAAATCTCAAAATAGATGGATTGTAATCAGTCCCTAAATGCAAAAATGAATTGTCAGAATATCTAGTGAACAGAAAATACAAAACAAAGAGAGATCCTGACCCAATATTATTGTGTCAGTGACTACAGTCTGGCCATTGAAAAGGGCCGACAGAGACAAACCTGGCAGGCCAGAAGGGACAGGCTATGTGACCAATGTAAGAGCAAAGAGGTAGAGACAGAGATTCGCTTTCTTTTATATTGTACAAATTACGATCAAGCAAGAGAAGTATTCTTTAAAAAATATAAGCATTGTCTTCCCTGACTTTCATAAATGCAGTGATTTGCAAAAAATTATCAATAATTCTAGGAGAAGGGCCTACAGCCCTCAAGCAGCCAAATATGTAGCCACCTGCCATAGTATATGGGACAGGAAGAGTGTTTTTGTATGTTGCTTTGGCAATATGGCTGTTGTTGTCCTGCCAAAAAAACAAACTGAAAAACTGGAGAGAGAGAGAGATGTGAGAAAATGTCTTTGGAAGAGGTGAAGGATACAGTCACTGAATGTGAGCATGTACAGACTGTGGTTCATTTATTTGCCCGTGAGATATTCCTTATCCAGGGCAACGTCCATAGCTAACATTTTACACTGCAGGCATTTATACAGCTGCATATTTCACTGCGGCAATGAAGCATAAGTACGTTGCCCAAAGAAACAACAGAACTCTGTCTGGGATTCGAACCCGCAACATAATTGTAATAAGTTCCCATACCATTACATCATACAGCAATCACCAGAGTTTGACACTGTATTTGTTATGAGGATCTCAGACCCTTCCCATAGCAGTTGTTTTTGGTGTAATTGGGAACAACCCAACTCCCTGTAACTCAATGAGAGCAAATAAAACAAACAACATTACAGTCTGTTTCACACGATTGGGGGATACGATTCGTGCACCTACAGTGTTTATGTTTCTGTTACAGAAAGTTTAACTGTCCCTCATATAGCCAGCACCTGTTACGGAGAGTCTACCTGTCTTTCATACTTCCAGTTTATGCCTCCCCTAGGCAGGCTTGTTAAAAAAAAAGGACTCCTAAAGACTTCAGAAATGCTTCAGAAATGGAGCTATTATTAGCATCGCCTCCACCACACCTCGGTCTCCTGAGGAGAGACAGGATCAGAGACTTGAACTGGATTAAACAAGTCCTGTGAATGACCTTCTTATTGCCATGCTGCACGGTCTACTAAGGGCAGGCCAATTCCATGAATCCAGTGCGATGTAGGAAACCCTCTACAGATCCTTCTAAGTTATTGATTTTAAATCTTGAGAAAAATAATACTTTTTTCCAAGTATATTTTAAACGTGAGGCGACACACAGTTAAAACATGGTGACATTATTTTCAGCCGCAGGCCCTTTTTTTAATAAGATGTTTCTGCCCAATGTAGAAGCATATCTGTGCCACCTCACATAGAGCAAGCTCTTACACCTGGCAGATGCAAAATCACTCAGTCTGCTTAACCAGAGGTAGGCACCCAAGGTTCAGGGAGCAGACGTACTGCCGTGTATTCATTTCACCCATGCACGAAATCAGCTGATTCTAATTAGAAAATCGCGTCAGACAAGTAGAGGAGCTAAGTAGTGTAATAAACTGCTTTAGTGCATGGAACAAAGACATGGTAATAATTCCACTCTCCTCTGTAGCTTTATGTCACGTAATCACATGGATTTACAGTCACTAAGGACTCACTCATGGAGAGACCAGGTTAACGACAGTGGCATGATTTGCTACAGACTGTTGAGGTCCATATGGTCTTTATTTGGTCTTGTATTTATATGATAGAAGATGGGAACGTGTGACATTATATAATATAACATGAGAATGTGTTATGACATAATGTGCTATTTTAATTTCAAGGTATTTAAAGATGGTACTACAGAGTGTTGCCTCAGTGAAGGTGACACATACTTAAAAAGACCAGCATACTTAAAACACTTAATTTTGAGTAGAAGAACGAAATATGCAGCAATACAGGATAGTATAACACTGAATGCATTCATGGTGAAATGGTAAAAACTCTGGTGTTTCGACAGGAGGGGCCGAGTCCTCTGCCCAGGTGAATACAACAGACATTGTTCTATCTTGCTCTCTCTGAAATAACATTGCAGAGAGTGTATTGTAGTACAACAAGCTTAAATTGCAAGAACTGTTTTGTCCAGTTTGTTGGGCATCACAAAAAGCTTTTTTTCCGGACAGAATGTTAAAACAGGCTTTACCCCAGAAACGTCCTTTGCCAGTTAGAAATACATAATTGTATATATTGTCCTGTCACATCACCGCTGGGCTTTGTGTCACTTTGAGGGGAACGTAGACAAGCTTGCGCTTTCATCTAAAGCACTCACTGCGCAGTTTGCCAGCTGAGCTGTGCGATAAGCGCGTCGGGAGAGCACGGTCCATGCGCGGCTAGCTCACGCAGATCGCAAGTGACAGACCGATGAAGCAAACGCTGGAGCGCTGTGAGATTTTAAGTAGCTCCATTGAGCAAACATTCCTTCCTATCCCAAACAATGCTAAAACAGATCACACCCTGCCCTGAGGGGGCGGGCGGCTCTGGCACAGATAGGATTAGATACTAGACAGTGAACCCTATTTACGCTCTGCGTCCCTGTGTCTTAACAGAACGAGCCATCAGGAAACATGTCATTTCGCTCAAGTATTTCACCAGCATGACCCTCGCTCACCGCAGCGCAGCTGTGCAGCTCAATGCAATGCCTTGTCATAAAGCCTGTCCCCTGAACTTTACAGAACTCTGAGACACAGTCTGTCCTTTAGGGACACTTCCGCGGAACAGCGAGATGGACCCACACATCTTTAACGCCCTGGTCTGGTTCATTTGACAGGTAGCATTGTTTCCATGACAACACCTCAAACAGAGATGTGTTACTTTCTCCAAAACTACAAAGATGGCCAATAGAGTCATATGGGAACTGATCTTTGAAATCAGAGGTTGCGGGTTCAAACCCAAAAAGTGCACTGTGTTGTAGTCTTAAGCATAAGGTTGGGCATGGAGGGCTATATGTGTTTCTGAATTTAATGCCACCATCAGCTCATCGTTATTTAATTAGTCCAATAATTGATGTGATCTGAAATCTTAGCCAGATTTCTTGGTAAGTTCATGAATAGTAGCCACTATAAGACTATTCAAATGTCTGCATATGAAATGTTTTACCATGACCTGATCTGCAATTGACTCAACATTGCTGTATACATATACAGCTAATTAGCTAAATAAGCAAGGAACGAACCCCTCATACGCACTGGCCTTCCAGAACCGACTTTGCCTCCCCTGCAAAAACCCTGACAATGAAGTATGTCAAGTAAAAATATGCCAAATTTCAACCGTGGATTGTGTTTTGGTTCGATTTGTAACAGCAAGTCAGCTTACATAAGGGAATTTTCAAAGCAAATAGGCACAATTCTTAAGTGAAAAGCATTCCAGAACCTTGATTTATGTGAAGCACAGTTCCAGGCTCTGGAGGTTTGACGAGTTTCTGCTTCTTAATCCGGGGCCTCTAAGGACAGCAGCTCAGAGGGATAGAAAACATATTTCTGAGTATTTCCGAGCTGGCACCAGCTCTCAATCAACAATGGAACACATTCTTTATTGGCTTTGTTTGCCCCGTCAAATAAAATCTGCTGAAACATATCAGCAGGCAGGAAAAACCCGTTTGTAGTTTTGCACACAATGATGGGGAAAAATAATGAGCTGACAGTGAGAAATGATGAGGTTTTCATTTTGGGTGTTGCACACTAATGGCTAATCTCCTAAATTGAAAGTATATATAAAGACACATGGGTAACCAGATGCTAAATATTTCAAATATTAAGATAGATATTTTGCACGTTCAATATAGATTTCAAATCCTAAATGTTTCTTATATTAACAAAACCTTTTCAAATTAAACTAAATTAAACTAATATATGTAGAATATATATGTAATATCTTGATGCATTTGAGGATATTTGTGTACAGCCTCTAAAACTGGGGTTTTTGTTTTCCACAGGCACACACATCTCTTTGCCATCTTAGGATCCCCAAAGTAAGCCTGGTCCTCAAACATTTCCCTGCCCACTGGTGCCATGACCCACGAAACATGTAGCTCCGCCCATCAGGCAAACACACCCCCTCTGGAGCCTCCCTGTCCAATGGCAAATAAAGGAGTGCCTAGCTCACATCAGGTGGGAAGAGACAGGAAGGAAGTGAAGGAGAAGGTGGTGCCAGGGCCAGGGGTGGTGGAGTATGAGGAGGACCTACAGCGGGGGACAGGGAATGGATGGGCCCAAGGCCGGATTTTACAGCCAAATGGGGAACGGTGCAGAGGTGTGGCAGACACAAGGAGGAGGCGGACTCAGCTGAGGTCAGAGGAACTGGACCTAGGATTAGGAGGGGTCCGAACTGTGAGGAACGGGGAGATCCGACCCACCCAAGACACACAGAATTTGCTGAACGCTGAGAGGTCAGTAATAGGAGTTTAGAGCAAGAATACCTGAGAATGTTTGTGTGTCCCTGTGTGTATGCATGTGTGAATGCACGTGTGTGTGTGCTCATTGCTCATTGGCTCCATTTTCTGTACAGAGCTGCTGAATGGAAGGATAAAGATGAGGAAGAGGATGATGATGAAGGAGAAGGGGTTCAGAGGAACAAGCTATGTGACAGATTCAGCTCCACCTTTGAGCGGCTGGTGGAGGAGGTGGAGCAGGGGGTGGAGGAGAAAGCCAGGGAGTACCAGGACAGGTTCAGCTCCACCTTCGAGCGCATGGTGGAGTCGGACCTCCTGGCTGGAGTATGCTACAGCAGCCTGGATTCTCTGGACGCGCTGTCGCAGGCGGACGAAACACACAACTGCGTCAGCTTCCAGGCACCACTTACTCCACTCATCCAGCAGAGGGCGATAGAGGGTCTGGAGAGGCCTGACCCTCAGGGGCTCAGCACTGTCACAGAGCAAGAGGGGTTATGTGTGGCTTCAGAGGCAGAGTCACAGGAGGCAGGGATAGAAGCTGGGACAGATGCTGGGATGGCCTGCCGGACATCACCTAGGAGACTATGGCGGCATTCCATAACCTCCAGCCAATCAGAGAATGTGCTAAACCGCTCTAGACCAAGAGCCATCCCAAATGGATTCCATACTGATACCAACAGACCTCTGGACTGTCCAAGCGCTTCGCTTAACTCTGTCAGGTAAGACCACTTCCTCACTCCCTAACTCTCTCAGTTAAGACCACTTCCTCACTCCCTAACTCTCTCAGCTAAGACCACTTCCTCACTCCCTAACTCTCTCAGTTAAGACCACTTCCTCACTCCCTAACTCTCTCAGCTAAGACCACTTCCTCACTCCCTAACTCTCACAGTTAAGACCACTTCCTCACTCCCAAACTCTCTCAGTTAAAACCACTTCCTCACTCCCTAACTCTCTCAGTTAAAACCACTTCCTCACTCCCTAAATCTCTCAGTTAAGACCACTTCCTCTCTCCCTAACGCTCTTAGTTAAGACCACTTCCTCACTCCCTGACTCTCACAGTTAAGACCACTTCCTCACTCCCTAACTCTCTCAGTTAAGACCACTTCCTGTCTACTGACCTCTGTCAGACATGACCCCTTTCCTCTTCCTAACTCTGTGAGGTAAGACCATTTTCTCACACTACCCCCCCCCCCCCCCCCCACAGCCCTTCTGAATTTTGTCAGGAAAGAACACTTTGTGTCTGTAACTAACGTGTCTAACTTATAGGTAACATATTTTGCAGGTAAAGAAATTGTCTTCCTATTTATTTCTGCAAAGTAGAATTTGATTCTATTGACCAGTAATACTTCTAAGTAATCCCTCCAAACATCCGAAGGGGAACAGGTCATTACCTCAAAAGATCAGGCTGGGATGTTGGTTGTTGATAGGGTTTGTGGCGGTTCAGTCCAGACTCTGTTGACCACTGTGAAAGCAGCCATCCTACCAAGGCTCCCTAATGCCATCGTCTGAAAACTGACTGGTCCTGCAATGACTGCAGTCACTGACCTTCTTTTTCCATACTCATCTGGTCTTTCACTGTGCGGTACCACCCCAAGCTATGGCTTAGTGTTAGGAGTGAGCTCACAGATCAGTGTGATGGAAATTATGAAGGCACAGTTGATTCATTTTGAGGTTTTTTATATGAAACATCACATCCTGTAGTTTGAAAAAAAGCATCAAGCAATGAGTCAGCTCAGAAAATGATCACTTCAATGAAGGTATGAGCGTCTTGGCCAGCAAATGAAATTTTCTGAATTCCTCTTTAAACAATGTCTCAAGTGCTTCGAAAGAAAGTTTTAATAGAAAACAAAACAAGTTTACAGTTTGCAGCTACAGTTACAATTACTACAGCTTTCTATTATTTTTTGAACATTTTGATTATGGTTGCGACCTTCTCTGCGATGAAGTTTCCAATGTGGTTATATTTCCATGGTGTCATTTGTGGCTGTGTTTGTACATATTCATTACCATCGTGGTCCAGGAGAAGACTCTCTGCATGATTAGTTTGCTGTACGAATTCACACAGTCATGCATGGTGTGACTGGTGCCCAGGGTTAGCTACTGCCAAAAGGGTTAGATATCGCTACTGCTAAGCTGTTCGCATAACAGAATGAACCGTTATACAAGAGTAGGGGAAGGGCTGCTTTAAAAATGTTCTTTGATTTCTGTTTTAGATGGATCTTTTGTTGATGGTTGTTATATGTTTAACTCTTTAAAAAAAAAAAAAAAAAGGAGTGACTTCCTCCTCACGGATTCCCTCAATGAGCCATTGTTTTCAGGGTGACATCATCCGCCTCGGCCTTCCTTAGAGTTTTGGCCCTTATGCAAAGAAAGAGCGAGAGTTTGAAGGCATTTCTGTGTGTGTTTGGGAAAACAGTCCTGCCAGGGCTCATTATTGCAAACCTGCTCCTACACTTTCTCAACCTAAACAAGGCGGTGGAGAAGAGCGTTATCGCATTTAATTCATGATTTGTTTATATCTATACTTCTAGAGTTCAGGGCCTGATCACAAGCTCCTAAAGTTCTGTGACGGGTTTAACCAGTCTGAAGGTTTGCACACCAGCATCCTGTTGGTCCCTGATTCCACATTCCAGCTAGGAGCAGTCTAGTTCCCCATTCCACATCACGCATTGGTCATCTCATTGACTTTCATAGGATAAAGGCCTGAACAGGATAAGTATATCTGGCAACTTTCAATGTGAGATGAGTATGTAGGACTTGGTGAGGTGGTTTCTTTGGTATCTAGGCTGATGCTATTTTAGAAGTGCAATTGAAAATAATGAAAATAACACACACACACACGCATACACACACATACACATACACACACACACATGCATACACTCACACACACATATACACACACACATATATATTAAAGGGAACACACATTTAAATATTCTAAATAAACTGTGCTGTTCTGCAGTGGGAGGATTCCTTGGATACATGCTTTGACTTTGAAACGGTTGTTTCAGCCTCCTCTCCCTGTCCCCTGACCACAGGACATTGCTATAATCATTGCATCCTTATCCAGTGCTCTGCTGTGTAGCATACATTTGACATATGACACAGGACCTATTTATACAGCCTGGATATTTTAGTGGAGCAGGTTGGATGGAGTTTAAAGCACAGGGGTACAATACCACAGTCCCGTTTCAGAGCCACAACGCCTCCTATATACAAGCCCGACTGCTTAAACCATTATCACATCAGAATCAAGCACTTACACAGACATGTGTATGCAATCAAGTGTGCCTCTCCGAATTCCTCATCACCTCATGGGGACAGAAAATAAAGGCTTTAAATCCGGGAGCAATAGAGACTGAACAAACAAAATCTTCTGTCAAGTCACATAGTTGGATGTAAGTGCATGTGACCCAAAATAACACCAAAGACGTATGCTACATGTTTGCCCCCTTTCCTATAACCATTGTCAAGCAGTCAGCAATGTGTGGATCAAGCAATCAGGAAGTCAGATGATAGGACGTTGGCTATACGGCAGGGGAAGGGCATCAATCTCCTTTGGACGAGACATTAAGATGCTCGTTAAGACATTCTGGACCACAAATGACTGTCATGCATCATCCAAGTGCGTATTACCCATACGTTGTGGCAATGAAAGGGGCAATACAGTACCGTGAAGTGCTCTGAGATTATGAGAGGAGCTCGGTTAACGCACTCCAATGTTAACATTGTGGACAGTATTATGATTAATAATGTAGCAGACAGAAATTCTTACGTATGAAAGTGCAGGCTGAGCGAGTAGGTACCCGCTGGTCCCGCGGATCTCAAGCACTGGACCTGTGCCGGAACGCTCATCTCTGATAATCTCACGCGTTCGAAGGTGGACCGAAGGAGGATCGTTTCTCCGCCCCTAACGAACGCTTATCTCCATGACGGCCAGGAACACAGACATCATCGGTTAACAGATGATAGCTCAATATTGAGTTTCTACCCGCCTTCCCGGTCCTCCATTTTGAATCAGACACCCCTGGAGCCCCCTCCTAACCAATGATGATTGATTTCTTTATTGCTTCCATTGCTAGCGGTCAATGAACGCACAGACTCATTGCAATAGTAGTGAACAGAGGGAAACAAAGCATAGCGCTCAGAATATGTCGTGTTTTAGAGGCTGTCCTTGCAAGGAGGATCTTTTTACACAGTGTTAGGGAATCATGTCAGAGCCAATGTAACTGTTCTCCCAAAACAGCAATGGGGACTTCCAGAACATTCTCTCCAAGCACGTAACCCAATTTTTAAGTATTTCCTCACAAGGCCTACCATTGGTCTCTGTTTTGAAGTACTAATACCTTCAGATAATCTTTAAGGTGTTCTTTGATGGGTGCCCCCTACAGGCTCAGAGGTATTATTGATCCTCTTTACAAGGGTTCTCAGTCATGGAGTATACTGTTACAGTATAATACAGACATTTAACATACAGTTTTATCCTGAGCAAAATGTGAAGGCAAGTGCATAGATTGGGGTCAAAGTGTAACAATACCTTACAGGAGGGATGTATACCTACACCGACACCAGAAAATACTATTACACATCCATCATATACCATTGTATGCTGGTGTTTCGTCCATCGATAATGGCTGTTTCAATTTCATAATTGCATGTTAATCTTTTGAAAGGGGCACTTAATGAGCAATTAAGGATGATTTACTCTCTTAATACTACAATGTCGAAAATAGATTAATTATTAAGAATGAATAGTCATTGCTAGACTCCAGATCAGATCAGTCAGATCAGCTTTCAGATATATTCACTGTCTGGGTCACATTTTTAATTAGTATAGACACAGATGGATCTACATCTGAGCACAGTGATGTTCTCAATGCTGGGAAGTGTCGACGCCCCAAACTGCTTTTGGAAAATGAACAGTTCAAAGACAAAACTAAGCCTAACCTTTGCGGGGCTCATATCTATTTGAAGACAGTTTCGGAGGCTGTACTCAGTTCCAGCAACTTATAGCTAATCATGAGATTGGTTGGAGCAAAACTCTGCAAAGGTGTTTGGGAACCCTTGTTGTTATGTGGAAGGGCATTCATAGTATTGTCCTATTGTACTAGGACCTGATTTGGACACCTTCGCAGCAGAGTGAGATGTCATTTGACCCTATTTATAGGAATGGTATGTAAAAAATGAAAGATGGGCACTCGTCCCATGCCAGCACAAAATTCTACCACCGGTGGATGCACGCACTTTTGGAGGGAGAATAGTCTGGATTTCCTTTCCAGATCTTTTTTAGAAAACAATGTTGACATGATGATCATGTATGGTCATAATGGGAACCACAACAATAATAAAAATGCGGAACATTTTTCACACTTTAATTTTATTTTGGTTAATGTCGGTGTCGCTTTCGGCGGGTACATGTAAGTGAAGGCCTGCTTTTATTTCGCTCTCTTTCTAAACAAAGCTGGACTGTAGTCGCGCTGTTCATTCTGGTTGCAGTACTTCCCATCTGGAGCCCCGTCATCGGAAAAAGCCGACTTCTGCTCCAGCATTATGCATTGAGTCTCTGTGCGGTGCACCCCTCCCCTTTCCTTATCCCCGCAGCGGAGGACGTTTTCACTTCTAAACGAAAGGGAATGTTAACGGAATCTGATAATGGTTATACTCCCTCACTATGAGATCGTTAATCTATAAACTACTTTTGAAGGACAGAAGTCAAACCGAAAGCACAAGGGTGTCATGTGAGGATTCAAGATCAATTTCAGGGATAGAATATAAAACGGGCGCACTTCGCTCTTGGCGAATACGAGCGAAAATGGATTTAGCTGTTCTGTGGAAAAGGGTCCGGTGCTCTCTACAGGACTGAACCCTCTAAACCTGAGACAAAAATGTGGAAAGAGGAGTACGACGTGCACTTTGACTTTCTTCTGGGACTACTGTAAGTTACTTTGTAAGCTTTGAGATCAACTCAACGCACTCTCAGCTCAAAAAATCATCACAGGCTGTAGGATAACGACAAATATGTGATTTAACGTGGCAACTTTTCCTGTTGCCACGTTAAATCTTCCAACGTTAATATGACCAGGCGGAATATGACATTTTGTCAGGTTTTTTATTGATATCGCTGGTACTACTACTGCCACTGCAACTGTACCCAGCTGTAGGCTAATATTAATTAATATTTAAGAGATGTTACTGCTATTAATTGTTTGGTGATTTTTTTGTACTAGAGCGTCTGCCACAATAACGACTTTGTTGCAACTGTTTTGTTGCTTAATGGTGTTCATTCCGACATGCTTTGAAGTTGGAAGCAGTGTTGTATAGCTTACGCATTTCCGTAAGGAATTCACGAGTGTTACTTTTGTAAACCGGGTGGCATTTGACCTTTGCTGATATCTGTACTGTTGTCTCTCTTTTCCGGAAAAGGAGACAGTGTGATTTGTTATTGTACCATGATGGTAGAGGATGATTACGCATTTGCATTAATGGACAGAGTAAGGGCACACACATTTCATTGAAAAGTATTTAATGTCACCACTTTTAAGGCCGAAGGTCGATTGGGTTTTCCATTTGAAATACGTCAGCAGAAACAGTTAATTACAGCGCCGTTTGTAATGCATGATACATTATATTTCTCACAGCTTACTCTTAATATTTTAAGAGTTTGCTTAGTTAGAGAGTTAGAGAATGAAAATCCTTATTTACAGGTAAACCATTCTGATCGATAAACCTAGTGGGACAATATTATAAAACGAACAGGAATCAGTTTTTTCTTCCTTTGAATAATTATTCCAACCAATACAGCACATTTCAGGTTAACCTGTTGTTAATTCGCAACTGAAATGTTTCACTAACGAACCCCCAAATTTATTCATCTGCAGTGTTATGAAAAATGGTGATCTGGGTTATCATTCTCAAAGCGCTCTACTGATGAACGAACGAAAGCTGGTCTGTAAAGGTCATGAACAGACTCCTTGCAACACTCATACCTCACCCCTTGTGTCCAGACACGTCAGATAAGGCTAATTCCCCGGTTTCATTGGCAGCACCTGTGATGAAACTGGAGATCTTGCGAGATCTGTGCGTCGGTCACCGTTGCGTAACCTCAAATTCAGCCGACACTGCGAGAGTTCTGGGGTTTGGTAAATGTTGCTCTGTCCTTTCAATAAAGGAACGACAGATATGGCTCACCGAAGCATAAAAACAAAACACATTTGTCTCCACGCCTCAGTGAAATGATTAAATTAGAATGGCAGGAAATTGCAGTGGTAATGACATTTTAAGATCGTTTTAAAATCCGAATTGCCTCATTTCTATTAAATATGTGTAGATTATAGTGAATGGTAATATAATGGTAATATAGGGTAGTGAATGTCAAGGAGTAATCATTATGATGGAACTACACTAAAAGCCTCCCTGATAGTGAGTGGTTAGTTATAAAGAAGAAATAGCAAAATAAAGATTATTCTGATATCAAGAGTGAAGATTGTAACCTCTGTGTTCATGAATTCGGCTGTTGGAAATGGGGGCATCCTGGACTTTTACTGCAGCGTTGTTTTGGTATGGGGACTCCACAGAACAGAACCCGTGCCGTAGGACGTGGAGGCCCTTGTTTTGTCCTACTGGGCCCTGATGTCCCGGCTTCTCATCAAGGACTCGGGGGAGCTTACAGAACCCAGCCCACGGGACTGCATTTCCGCTGACGGGAGAATCAGTACACAAAGTACACACTCAAATTTGCTTGACCCTCTCCACCGCCTTTCCCAGGATCACACTACACTGCTATAAAGCTGAAGATCCCAAAAGCCTCCAAGGAAAACAAAAAGGGCTTTGACCTGCTTTGTCCCCAGGAGCATGCAACTTCTAAACAAGTGACTAAGTGTTACGTACTGTAGCTCATTGCACGGTTTCATTTTTATTTAGTTTAATTAAATGTTTTTATACATTTCATATTTATATCACACAGGTAAGGAGGTGTCACACTCGACGCCACTGCAGGGTTTTCCGGTTTTACTTCAGTGTCTACTCTTGATTTAGATAAATACTTCAAATATTTGCTAAATTAGTCTTTTTTCGCACATAATTCATATGAAGTATGATCAGTTATTTGTAAGTGACGCCTGTTGCCTCTGCTTCAGCACAAAGGTACACACATATGAGTAATTAAACCAATTAAAGCAATTGCGCTCACCCATCTGTGTCACTAAGCTGGAGACCACTGCTTTGACAGCTTCAGACTGAAGAGTCTGTCTACTGGTCCGGTCAATCAGGCAGAGAATCGAAACATATACATAGCAAGTCAAACAGGTGTAGTGCAGGCGTGCCAAAGACTAAAGCTGAATTGTGAGGTACAATAGATAACGAAACAGGTATTTCAGGTGGAACAAAAATCAGAGCACATGACGATCTGCCTCCTTATCCCTGAGACCTGGCGTCCACGTTTCAGGAGTTCCGCAACAGGCAGGTCACTGGGGCTGTGGCCTGAACACCGATGACAGCATCTTCCGTAAAACGCCATTAGTCTGGTGACTGAGAGCAGGAGCGGCTCTCTCCGCACAGGAAGTGCAGTGTGTCCCGCAGGAAGTGCCTCATGAGTCGCTCATGTATTTTGATGATCAGCATTACGATGCAAAAAAAAAAAACCTGGTTGATTTACTGTCATTTAAGTCATTTCTGTTCTTCTGGCTGTCCGAGTGATGCTGACAGGAGAGAAAACTTAAAATTTGGTGTTTGATGCCATCCAGCTTATCGAAAAAGGCTCAAACCCACAGCGGAGCCAATAGCGTTGTCTAATATACAGCAAAGGAGTAGTATGTTCAGTCATGATGTTAGGTGTTTAACTTAACATACCTACGGTATGGTTTGAAGACAGCGCACAGTGGCTGTGTTTTCCCTATATTAAGCTGGAACAATGAGTGACATCATGATGACATCATGCTAGAAAGAAACTGCAATGCTTGACACACAGATTCTGTTGACTAACTAGTCGGCCAGCTTCTTCATCTTCTCCCCTCAACCTCCCAATGACAGGAAGTTCCAGTCTGTTAAGTAGGTTTTTGTTTTATATCACAGTACATTAATTGGGACATTACTGTACTTAGTACTGCCCACTCAGCACATTCATATAGTGCATTATATCGGAATGATTCCTTGGCAATAAGGAGACAGACTGTTAAGGGGTGCAATGGCTGTGCCTCACTTGGGATTCAAGCCCGAGACCTCCAGTTTCAACATCTTGTTATTACCTCCAACTTTTCATAAACTTGCCTTGGTGTGTCTCCTCATTTTTTTCATTACAGCCAGATATAAACAAACTCCTGCAGTACCACAATGTGACTTCAGCTGGATTCGCATAAACATAAATGTCCTCTGAACTGGTTGTGTTTTACGGATTTTCTGTGTTCATTTGTAGGCCAAATACTGTCAGTAGTGTTTATAGAGTTTATAGGCGTACAGTCTTGTTTTACATTTGTTTATCAGTGCAACTTGTTCTCCTCTCACAGAGGAATCTGAGCTATGAATGGCATATAACTTTAGACACTGAAGGTCATTATGTTGTTGTTGAATGGGTGACATTTTAACAATGATCTTAATATTGCTGATTGTTCACATAAAGACGATGTGATTAAGGCGTAATTAAATACGCTCTTAACACTTCTATGTGCATGGTTACACACTCAAGGCCTGCACTAAGCCTCAATGAGGATTCCCTGACACATGATGCCCAGTATATGAGATAATGCCTGATGCGCCGTGACAGTCCATGTGTCACTTTCCATGTCATTGTGACATCATCGCTCGTGTCAAACAGCGTCACTCTAGCAGAACGTCACATTCACCATGTCAAGTGTGTGACATTTATTTTCACCGACAGAAAATATATTATATGATGTTTCAGCTCGAGCTATCAGCCTATTCAAAAAAAACTATCAGTGTACATACAACGATGTGCAGCACACGGCTGTATGACATTTCCGAGTCGAGCTAGCGTTATTGACAGACTACAGTATGGTGGTATATCGCTTAAAGGAGAAGGGGGGTTTTTCGTTTGGAGACACAGCTGAGCAGGTTCACATGACTTCTGTTTGAACAGCCCGCTCAAGTGGGATCTGTTTGACGAAACATGCATCATTTTGGGCAGCAATGTCACTGAACTCAGTGTTCTTGAACATGGAGTCTCTGTGCGTTATGTGTTCTGTGCGTTTATGTGTGCGTACGTGCACGTGTCTTTGAGTTTAACTCACTAGACCAATGAACTTAAATGGAACTGAAATGGCTGAGATAACGAAAAGCCCTTATATTCCCATGGAGTTCAACATGGCCTAATCCCAAAGTATAATCTCCTGTGCGTAGAGAAGTGTGTATTTGTGTGTGTGTGTGTGTGTGTGTGTGTGTGATTGTCTATCTCGGTTTATATGTTTGTATGTGGGTGCCTGTACGTGTGTTTCTTTGTGTGTGTGTATTTTTTATGTGTGTGTGTCTGTGCGTATATGTGTCCTGGTATATCTCTGTGTTGGCCTGCCTCTCAGTGCCTTTGGGTGAATCTGTTCCTCTCTGTCGTCTAGCAGTGACGCAGACCTGACAGATGCTCTGTCCGACTCTGACTCAGAGCTGGGGAGCTCAGACCGGCTCGAGCTGGGCAGCGCAGACACGCTGGGAAACGGATGCCACGGCGACGGCGACGCCGCCAAGCGCCTGGCCAAGCGCCTCTTCCATCTGGAGGGGTTCAAGCGGTGCGACGTGGCACGGCACCTGGGCAGGAAGTGAGTATGAGTCCCTCTCTGACACACGGGCTAAGATCCAATCAGCTCCCTCTCTTCAGTTAACTCATTTGTTTACTCGTGAGGTCATAGAGAGTAAAGACCAACCATGGAACGGTTGTTTCCATGTATATCTCCTGTGTAACTGTGTATAATAGGACGAGTAGAGTGGTGCTGCTTAAAAGAGTTGTCAGCAAACTACAATACCCAAGATCCCAAGCAGGTCTAAACAAGCAGGCAGATTTTGATGACCATAAGCTGTAAGAAGTAAACCTGTTGTTTTTTTCTTCACCAGCACAGATTGATGGGGTTGTTTGCACATGTGTTCATGATGAAACATAACTGTTGTGCATCTTTTTGTACGTAAGGATATGTGTTGAATTCAGCCCCACAGTCCCACCCAGAAACCAGGTGCTATGGTGCCTCTCCTTGCATTGCAACACTGTTAGCCTGCTATGACATCTAAATACTGTCCTGAACACCTCCTTAGCATTGTTATTCACTGTCAATATCAAGTTGCTTTATTGGCTTAATGTACATATGAGCAGTATTGCTAAGATACAGGACAACTTACAGGGCAGTCAGTGCCCAATAGAGCTGTCTCTGTGTTAGCAAATCTGACCGTAGTAATCTACTCCCTCTCTCTACTTTTCAGTAATGATTTCAGCCAGCAGGTGGCAGCAGAGTACCTGCGTTTCTTCAACTTTGCAGGCCTGCCCTTGGACCGGGCACTGAGGTAACTACAGTGGGACCTGTAGTTTCTTGTAGTTGTAGTTCTTGTAGTTTATTGTGCTGTTGTATATTGCAGTAATTGAATGAATGTTTCCTGGTCTATCAAGAGACATGATAATAGAATAACAAAACATGTATATGAATGGGAAAGTATCAGCTCAGAAAGGCGTACAGTACAGCAATAAAAAGCAATTTGTAAGTGTGTAACTTGTGAAATGGTTATGTCTATCTTGATTTGGGCATGCACCTGGCAAATAAATAATGTTGACATGACAAACATGTCGATGGGCAGGGGGCGAGCATGTGTAGCATTGAACGGGGAGAGACTGTCTCGCATGGCAGGATCTGGAGGAGAGTGCACGCTTGCCGAGCCCCTCCTAAGGTTATGCTATGCCATGCTGTGCTGTGAGAGGCATGCAGTGGAGACTTTGCGTTACAAATATAGATGTATTAATGTATTAATGGTGCTGGCCTTTTCCTCTCTCTCCCAGAGTGTTTCTGAAGGCGTTCCCCCTCACGGGCGAAACACAGGAGAGAGAGAGGGTTCTCATACATTTCTCCAGAAGGTTCTGCCACTGCAACCCAGAGACCCTTACCTCAGAAGGCGAGTACACACACACATACACGCACACACACACACACTTACACGCATGTACACACACATAGGGAGACATACGAACACAAATCGCAAACACATTTGCAAAGAGACAGACACACTTGGCAGACACACACACACTTATACACAGATGAAAATAGAGCAACACACACACACACACACACAACAGGGGGGAAATGGAGCATAATTTGAAAAAAATATGCCTTAGCGATCAAGAAAAACTGTAAAATAGGTATTCGTCTTTTTCAGGATTTTAATCTGAATGATGTGGTTTACACTTCTGGGATAGCTAATTCCTGTGCAAAAACAAAAAATGTATTTTTTTGTGTTGTAGATGGAATCCATACACTAACCTGTGCCCTCATGCTGCTGAACACAGATCTGCATGGACATGTACGTAACCCCCACCAACCCCCCTCCCCCCATGACACATATGTGTATTAATAAGCAAATAAGGCTTCATGAACCCCAAAGTGGGTGGAGCTACTACATGCTCTTCATTAACCATTTAAAAGCCTTTTGATATCTTTAACAAAAAATGTGATTAGTTTGACCGCTTGAAGTTGCAAAACATTTGATGACCCCCTCATGTTTCGGGGTTCATGATGCCTCCCTTTGTTTTTAGTGTATGGTTTTGGTAAGGCCTTGGTTCACCCTAAAGCTACCGTAGTAGTATATAGATTCCCAAAGCTATGGTCACACAGCGTTCCTCCCAGCACGCTGCGTCTCCCACCCACAGCTGCTGTTTCACTCTGCATTTTAAAACCGTCCCTGTACTCTCCTGTATGTACTGTTTGTCGGAAAAAGCACTACCTCGCTAATGCGTAGGGTGCGTCCTTCAACTACACATTGTGCTGTAACATTCTTTCCCTGAGTATGAGCCTAGCACATGTGTGTCCTTCAAACACTGTTCAAAGATCCTCTTCCTGCGTGCACATTGTGTGTCTAATGCTCTGCATGTCTCCTGTTTTCTTTGCTCATGGACTCCCTCCAGGTGGTAAGTCTATCCTTCTCGCCTTCAGCTCTCTACTCAACATGATACAGTTATCCTCACCCAATTAAAAATGAATCTGGGAATGCCGCGTTTGCAGCTGTAAGCTTGTGAAATATAAACCATATACACTGCCATCTAGTGGATGTGTGTGGTATAGCACACCTAAATCTTGATTTCTGAGGGACAGATATGCAGTACTTTAAAGGTATCCAATGGCAGATTTGAGGGTGTTATTTAATAAATGTGTTTATGATTTGCTCAGATTAATAGCAATGTTTTTAACAATACATATGAATTATATTTTTGGAGCATAGCTCCATCTCGTCTTGCATTGTCGGCAAAATGCAATGACAATACCAGAAAATAGGATATGTTTGGAATATTTATTAACTATTTGTTATAATTTTAATGTAAGCATCATTGTAATCATTTCAGGGAGAGACTCATTACTAATCTGTGTGTGTTTGTGCATGTGACTTTATGTGGCTGATGTTTGTGTGTGTATGTGTGTACATGTGTGTTTGTCTGTGTGTGCACGTGTGTCTGTGTGCGTGTGTGCTGTAGAACATTGGAAAACGGATGTCCAGTCAGCACTTCATCAATAACCTGGAAGGCCTGAATGACGGCAGCGACTTCCCAAAGGACTTATTAAAGGTAAACGAACACTGTTTCATAATTAGGGTTACCTTGGCAACCTAAGCGCAGCAGGAGCGAGGTGAAGGCTCCTCCGGTTCACTGCTGACTCAACACCTCCCGTTTCTTCTCCTTGTGTTTCTGCTCCCAGGCGCTGTACAGTTCAATTAAGAACGAGAAGCTGGAATGGGCTGTGTGAGTATCCGCCATCTTGGCTCTCAGTTTTTCGTTACGTGGGTGGGTTTTAATGAGACACAGACACTGAACGCCTCGTCATGAGCACATCCGTGTCGTGTCACCAACACTCTGGTCAACACACCTAGAACCTGTTGAAAAAGCTGTGTAATGCATCTCAAATCTGTTAGAAAAACTGCTCAATGCATCCACAATGTTTTGGAAATGTTTCTGGCTGCAACATCCACAGTGGACCAGCAATTCTGGTCAGTGTGTAGCACAGAAAAACTGGTGAAATTGGCAGCGACTCTCAGGATGACAGATGCTTTCTGTGCTTAAAGAGCAGCCATGAAGAGTCCCTTGCGTAGCGTGTTCCTCAAATGTACGGCCGCTCATTCCGAAATCATTCCCAGTACTAGCTATGCCAGAGCCAGGAACAACATAACCAGGAAAAATGTATCGATGAAAGAAGATGAACAACAGACAAGACTAAGTTTGAGTGAGAATATGGTTTGACACTTTAGAATCACACCAGAGCCTTAGGATCGCATCGAGAAAGTTTTGAAAGCATGTTGTTGGTGAAAGATTTGTGATACTTAAACATGCCTTAATTTTAATTAAAAAAAATCTATTTACATGTTTTTTAAACTAATGAATTATCTCTTTATCGTGCTCAAAATGTTTTAATATACACTGTAAGATTTATTACTGAAATGATTTGGTATGGCCAGTCCTTACTAATATGAGATGATGCTAGCTCATCTGAAGACGGCAGAAATAGTGCGTTTGAGCCCTCTATTTAAACAGGGCCTGATTGTGTTCTCAGCGAGGAAGAGGAACTGAGGAAATCTCTGTCCGAGCTGGTGGAGGGGCAGTGCGACACAGGAGGAAGGACAGCGACGCGCGTTACCGGCAGCAACCCTTTCATCGCCATCCCGCTCATGCTCAACGCTGCCACGTACAAACATGGCGTCCTGACGCGCAAGAGCCACGCGGACATGGACGGCAAGCGCAGTGAGTGCTGGGCCAGCCAATCAGGGGGTGCGCTGTGCTGTGCTGGGCCAATGACATGGTCAGTCCGTTGTGGTCTGAGGCTGAGTTACTCTAGTCTATGCTGGGCCGGGTGGACCAGGCCATTCTGCAGTAATCGGGACATTTCTGTGGTGTGTTTATCTTAGTGCGACTATTCAAAGCTGTTCTGTTCTGTTCTGGGTAACTGTTGGCTGTTCTCTGCTGTTCCGGCCACCCATGCATATACTCTTCCCCCAGCCCCTAGAGGACGCCGCAGCTGGAAGAGGTTCTACGGGGTCCTGAGAGGGACCATCCTGTACCTGCAGAAGGTGAGACTAAGGACAAGGCCGGTGGGTGGGACACAGGGGAGGACTGAGATGTTATCTTCAAAGACTGGAGGCCGACGCTGGTCCTGGACCTACAGGATGTTCAGGCTTCTGTTTTAACCTTAAAACAGCAATGCAGATCAAAGAAACCAGGAGAGGTGACTTACCTGTGGACTCAGGTGCGCTACCTTACCCTAGCCGCGAAAGCTGTGTGGAACAAAGTTTTCATTTTAGTCTGAGTTGCAAATTAATTAAGGTAATGAATCCATCTGTTTTTACTCCACTGGAGTGTTAAAACCCTCCCTGAAGGATGAGAGAAGAGTAAGCCGTCATTAAGGTGATGAGCAGCCCGTCAGCAGAGCTCAAAGACTCACTCAGCGGAGGAGTTCCCAGCGGAAGGGGTGGAAATTAGAAGCGTTGTCTTGTGGCTGCAAAGGCTTTTAGAAAATGACATCTAATGCCCACGTGTTTTTGAATTGCCTACACCACAGACAACTTGATAGCGTTACCCTTGCGTGATGTTAAATAATTTCAATTTTAATTAAAAAAAACCAACAAAGGAAGTACAAGCCAAAAAAGGTGAAAAAACAAATCCGAAACTTTCAAGAATAGGTGTTGGATGCTTTTGGGGTCTGTGATGACTGCTCACAGTCTTGCTCACTGTCTTTTTTCCATATTGCTCAGAGCATGTAGGTACTAATTTTTTTTTCCTTTATTGGAAATTATGACATCCAATAAATGAATTCAAGATAAAGAGGCGTGTATATTCTGCCTCTGTGCTTATTTTACATAAAAATATTAACTTTGATAACTGAATAGTATTCCTTGTGAGGGAATCTTAGCTTGCTGTGCTTTCTCGGGCGTTCCACAGCTTTGGAAAGGTTTTCTGATGAGCTCTGCGATTATTTGTCTATGTCTCCCCCTGGTGGCCAGGATGAGTATAAACCAGACGAGGATCTGTCGGAGGTTGATCTGAAGAACGCAGTGCGAGTTCACCACGCCCTCGCCACCAGGGCCAGCGACTACAGCAAGAGGCCCAACGTGCTCAAACTCAAAACATCCGACTGGAGGGTTTACCTCCTGCAAGCTCCGTGAGTTCTCTTCCTCTGTCAAAAAAAAAAAAATATCCCAAAATCTCAAAATCCTAAAATCCCATATTGTTCTGAAAGGAGTCTGAAGGGGTTGAGCTGGATGCTGGAATAATCTCCATGGATATATATATATATATATATTAAACTGAACATTAAATAGTATTGTTTCCTCACCAGATAAAGGCATTCAGCCATTTGAAATTTTGTGATAAAACATGTACTTAACTTTACTTTAGAGTTTGAGTGCATGAAGGAATGAATACCTACAAGTGTGTGTGAGTGTGTGTGTGTGTGTGTGTGTGTGGTTGTGTGCATATGCGTGCGTGTGTGTGTTCATATGTGCATTGCTTATTGTTTGTTAACAGCTGGTCTGTAGAGACTTTCATAATTAAGGTTTTTATGTGTAATCATTTTATACTGCTGCCTAATTTTAATTACTGAGGGGAACTATAGAATTGTTTCACTTGAGATGAATCCCTGTAGTCGCCTCGTTTTCCGTTTGTGTCACTCCTGGGCGTCAGGAACGAGGAGGAAATGATGTCGTGGATCTTGCGGATTAACCTGGTGGCGGCGCTGTTCTCCGCCCCTGCCTTCCCTGCTGCAATCAGCTCCATGAAGAAGTTCTGTAGACCTCTACTGCCCTCCACTTCCACCAGACTGACCCAGGTTCAGCCTCCCCTACTGCTATTTACTCTGTCAAACACACACACACACACACACACACGCACTCTCTCAGATATGCATACATACATGAATGTGAAAATAATTCTCTCAAGTACCTTGCAAAAAGTTGCAACCTGTATATTCAGTAGCTCCTCTGCTCAGTTAAATCATTAGCTCAAAAACCATTACTATCTAACTCAATCTCGGTGCTATTTAGATCAATATATTTTTAGCCAATTACATTTTTTCCCAAAATGAGTAAAGTTTTTTGAGCATTTCGTCATACTGCTTGCTAAAAATTCAGGTTGAAGAGTCTGGTGTAAGGAAGATGGAAGTATACTGTGTTGCTGTTGCAGAAAGTGAAGTAGAGGTGTCTGATCATTAAATATGTATTGTAACAAAGGAGGTATTTCCTCTCTCTTCCTCTCTCTCTCTCTCTCCCTCTCTCACCACCACCCACCCCACCCCCCACCCCACTCGCTCCCCTCCAAGTGTTGACAGCAACACAACCCTCACCAGGGGGTTACCATGGTAACCAGCGCCCACATCTGTGCGGTGAGACTGTGAGAGAGATCTCTCTTTCTCTCACTTTCTCTGTCTCACACACACACACACACACACACATGCACACACTCTGCAAAGCAGTTTCTCACAGGGGCCAGGTAGATTTAATGTTGGATGGCCTCTTAATTTCACTCTATCGTGCTTTCCGAGGCTTCACGTCCTCAGTGTATGGTGACAATGAGGCAGAGTAAAGGAGATCATTGTTGGTGTCCCTCTTGGTTGTAGGAGGAACAGCTGACCTCACACGAGAGACAGTTGAAACAGATTTGTCTGGAGCTGGAGGAACACAACAGGGACTGCCAAGACCTCTCCGCCAAGACCAAAGAATCGGAGGAGTGCAGACTGAAGGCCCACTATCTCACCTTCGAAGTGAGTCCCGCCACGGCCCCTCGTCCCCTCACCTTGCGTCTGTGCCGCACGGGGCAGGCCACATGTGGCAGAGGGCCATTTTCTCTGTGTTCCTCTCTCCCTCTTTCCCCAGTTCTCAGCCTCGTCCTGTTTTCGCACAAATAAAAGGAAATGTGTCGCGCCACAGAGAAACTGGGTCAGGCAGCTGCGAGCACCCTCCCCTCGGAAAGTGGCGGCGAACCAGTGACAGGGGAACGAGGTTCCAGGGCCCTCATGATGGGCGGGGCTGCAATGACCTGTCAATCACTGACTTGTTTTGACCAATCGAAAGATCGTGCTGTCTCTGCCATAGAAGTGCAATACTTGTGTTCACGTCGGTGTAGCCGCTGGAAGTGTGTGGTAGTAGTTCTGCCCATTTCTGGTTTCATGACCCTCATTGCTATTTTGAACAGAAGAAGGGCAAAATACCTGGAAAGTTAGCAAAGCAGATGCTCTAATTCAGGGCATTTTTACAGATTTATCATACATCTGGATATTCACTCCATTCTGAGGAACCAAAGAAAGATATTAAACTGCCACACAACACTACGGCTTTGTTTTGATCAAACGTTGTCTGTGCTAGCCCACTCTCTTCAGACGGCGGAATAAATTAGGTACAAAATGCATCAGACCTGACAGTCTGTAAAGACTGTCCTCCACACACAGCATGTCTACATCTTTCTGTCTGTTTGTCTGTCAGTAAATCAGTTAATTAATCGTTTATCAGCTCACCTGTTTTCGTCGCACAACACTTCAGACTGCAGTTCAAGCATCATATTCAAAACAATAGGTAACAGAACTGCGTCAGACGTGTAACAGTAAGCCAATCATAATCTGTGAAATAAATGGCAGTTTTTCTAGTTCATATGCAGTTCATTAGACTAAGTACTCAGTAATTAACCCATTGTGATTATGACTATTATTTTCATTGCTGTTGTTGTTGTTGATGCATTTTCTGTGGTAATTTATGTACTAATTTATTTGCTTCAGTGAATCTGTTTGTGCCCTAGCTGTGCCTGCTGGGGGGCTCTGATTGGCTGGGGAGTGGCATGTTTTGATTGGTGATTGGTTCAGATTTTTTAATGCGTTCAGCCCTGATTTCGTCCCTTGCAGAAAAGCCGATATGAGACATACGTCATGTTGCTGCGGGCAAAGCAGCAGGTGGGGGGTGAAGACCTGGAGAAGATAGAGGCTGCCTTTTTCAGCAGGGAGGGAGGAGATGGACACCTCCGCAAGACCCGGTCCAGCCCCTCCTTCAGCCACGATCACGGGGCCAATGGCAGCGCGCTGGCGGCACGCACGGGGCCAACAGAGCGTAGGAGCAAGGGGAACGGCATGAACCTTGCCATTTGACCCCCGACCCCCTGACCTCTGAGGCTAACAGCTCATCACAACTGATAAAGCTGAGAAGCTTTGCATGTTAGAGAGCCGGGGGGAGACCGTACTCACCCTGGCGATTGTCCCGTCACACCGCCCCTGGAATGGCCCTTGCTCCTGCGAAATATAGAAAAGCACATAGAGGAGTATACCTGCAGGAACCAGCAAAGAGGGAGGACCAGCCCAAAGTCCAGCCAGTGGCGTGATACCAGAGAGGTCGAAGGTCAAGTCCAAGCTCATCACGACCAGAGTCCACCTGGATACAGATTATGCCTTTTTACAATTTAGAGCAAGTGTGGGGACCAGACAAAGCAAGGTTCCATTTCCAAATGAATACAAAACACAAACTCTAAAATCATGGGAACATTTTTATACTTTCATAAAAACAGCTTTCCTACCTGGAGACATGCTTCCCTTCTTTTTCTTGCCCTTAGTGGCTCCCAGTAATTGAAGTAGGTTTTGTGAAGTTTTGTAACATCGTTTTGAAACATTTTTAAGAAATTTGCCCTCACTGGAGATCAATAGGCTTTTCCTCAATGACTGTTTTAAAAGACATTTGTATTATTTATTTGCATGCAATATTGCTGTATTTAAAGGCTTATTACATTTTTACTGTAGCTATTCAGGTTAATTACTTTGTTCAAGGGAAAAATGAGATGGCCCCTATTGGTAAATTTTGTTCCTTACCAAGCAGACCATACTGTAACTTTTGTTGCACTTTATACACCTGTTTGGTTATGTATACACACACACACACACACACACACAATGTGAAGGCCCAAGCACAAACATCTTTTGTATTACATCCTCTGAGTTCATTAATAGAAACCGTTGATTTTGGCACCTTTTTCAGTAGATGAATCATACAGCAATTTAGGAAACCCAAGTGACCCATTTTCTGGTAGACATAAAGCTGTGAAATTTTCAGCACTGACACAAGTTTCAAAGGGTGCGCACGTTTTTAATAAAATTTTGAGGCTTTTCAAAATGCATTGTATTATTATGATTATGATTTATCATAAATGATCAAGATACAGTAAATCAACAGAACCTGAATTAACATAATATACATTATGGACCAGTTTGTGTAGTTTATTTGTATTTCAATATACATCAGAAATCAGGGAAAATGAGATTTTGTGTTGTATTATGGGGTCCATATTTAAAGGTGGGCTAAACTACTAAAGTTAATATCAAATAAAAGGACTTCCTTTCCCCGACATTTTTATCTTACTAATCATCTAAACTAGAGCCCTTATGCCCTTCTCCTTTATCTGTATTTTGATACTCAAGTTCTCTTGTAGCCAAGATTTTCTCCAGCAACAAGACTGGCAGAGGTATGAATACTGATGAGGAATAAAAACAAAGTACTTTTTAGGAGGTTCATATTTGTAAATAGGATGGATGGTTTGCTGACTGTATCTCAAAGGAAATAGTATTGTCTTCCCTATAACATAACACTTGAAAGAGAATCAGGCATTATTTCATCCACAAAATAGGTACACAGCAATAAAATACCATGGGAAAATAGATTAAGCTGCCCAAGGTTCCATAATAATTAGTAGGTTAGGGGTTAGGTCACTGTTTTGTAGGCCTAGTAACCGTGCACACTTGTATTTATTTTTCTGTTATTTATCTTTTTTTTCCTATTTGTATGAAAAATGTGCATAAAGAAGTGTGTATTACTACCTTTTGCAAATAAAGAATCCCATTTGACCACTTTGAAGGGTATTGAAAGGTATTTTTCATTTGATATTTAACTTAGCTTTATAAAAAAATATCTCAGGTCACTTTTTCTGGGGCTGCATCCACTGCAGTATGAAGCCAAATAGGTACTTGCGCTTTTCTGCTTAAAATAGTGTTCATTTGAGAGTTTCAATTGCACTGCTTGTCGAATGTCACCTACAATAATATTTATCAGACGATGGCAAAGAACTGCTTTCAATGGTGCTGACTGAAACGAAATTTGGTTGATTAAATAGTGTAGCCGCAAGTATTGATGACTGTCAAATGTCGCTGAAGCGCGTTTATACTTTTTGAAAACGACAATCGTCAATGTAGACATTAGAACGTTCACATTAGAACGTAGTGATTCAACATGTTCCATTCTCAAGGCCTTACTTCTGGAGGCAGGCCCTAGGCTTGCTGTTTGGAAAAAAATAGGGCGGGACCCTTTGAATTGTACTTTAGGATATCTAAAGTACTGTTCATTGGTTAGGTGTCAAAGCTGCTTGCTTCTAAATGGTCGGGAGTGGGATGGAACATGGGGTTTAACCAAACAGAGTGCTTTTATGAAATCCTGGCTCAGGAGGCTATGCTAAAATCTGAGGATTTCAGGGGAATACCCTGTGTGCTGGTAGGTACATAAAAAGAGATAAAACAAACCAACGATGGGCATAAAGCACGAACAACACCAGAATGATACACAGCCTCAATGCAAATTTAGTTCTGACTAATTACAAAACAAATGGATCAGAGCAGCTCAAAACAAATAATGTGATAATAACAAAACAAAGATTTTATTCAAGCTCAGAAGGGCCCATGTGCTGAAAGTCATTGTCACCCAGTCATTGTCTGAATAATGCCTCCATGTCCAGCTGGCACATATAAACTGCAGGTGACCAGTTGACCGCAGTTGCCAGGGTTGCGGCATGACACAGGGCTAAAATGGTTGACTGAAAATCTCTCTCCCTGGATGACTGCACAGCCCATCATGCACTGCCCCCACTGGGATACCCATTACAGCAGGCACATATATGGTCAGGATGTGATTCCCAACAGTGGGGTGCACCCACACACAGGAACCAGACACCCAAGCAGAAACAGTGACCTGGCAGCTCTGAGCCTCTCATTTAAGTTAAGCAAAGCATTTAGAAGGTATTCCAGGGCAACTTACAGTTTATATATGACACACTGTCATATATAAGCTGGATAATTACTGAAGCAGTTGATGTAAAGTACCTCAAGGTTACAATGACAGTGTCTTAGTTAGGGATCAAGCCCTGAGTCACAAGACAAGCTCCCTAACCATTACACTACATTGTCGGACAAAGTTTGAAATGAGGAGGGCCTTTTGGTTGTCCCAGGGCCCCCCGTAAAGGGACCCCCAATCACAGAGCAGTTTGAAAAGTACCCAATTGTATTGTCATTACCGATATAATTATCAGCAATGATAATCATACATTTTTTTCCATCCCCAGGAGTCGGTGGTCATTCATTCATTATTTTTCCTGGGAGAATGAATGAATGAATGAATGAATGAATGAATGAATGAATGAATGAATGAATGAATGAATGATCACCATCACCGGTGATCTCCATTTGCCCTAGCAGATAAATATGGCTGAGAATAACGTCACTCAACCCATCTGACTCATTCCATTCAAGCCTTGCTCTGCGAGGTGCATTTTTAAATAATGAATGCACAGCGCACAATGGCTGCCCTGCTCCACTGCTTTAAATGTCACCCCTCTGGACAGACCACGGACAGGTTTGATGAGCCAACCCGCGGCTAAACGTGTCTCCTGAATAACCATTGGTTTTACACCTGAATATGGAGTAAGGCCCTTTGTAGCAGTATCACAAAACAGACTCTCTTACATATAGACCTATGGTTGGAAATGTCATGGAGAGTCATTATGTGTCCTTGTGGGACGTATTAAATTCCTGAAGCTAACAATTCTGCTTCTCACAGCTAAACGAGGTACAGCATACAAAATATCTTTTGCTGTTCAATGAATTAAATACTTGAATTTGCATTTTAAACTACCCTTTCCTCTAATTTGGAATATGCAGTAGGAATATTCTTTCAGTGTTTTTGTTTTTGTCGGTTCATTCTTTTTATTAACATGTTCTCTATGGATGGGCATTCCCCACGATGCAGACAGCCAGCTGCTACTTACATCCACACCATCTTATTTCAGATCTACCACTAAAGCTTTTATTGAGCGGGAGAAGAGGAAAATGTACACAGCTTTGGGCACAGCCTATCTATAGTTACCTAATCAATCAAAGGAGTCACAACTGCATGGTAAGGCAAAAACTTTATTTGGGCTTCCACCTATACTTCCCAGGAGGGGGATGCTATCGCTAATTGCGTTTCACTCTGTGGGATTCAGGCAAAACCACTGTGGTGTCCTGCAGTTGTATGTTCAAGTCTCAGCCTTAGCTTTACCAACCATGGCCTGAGGTCGGCCTTGGTGAGGCAACAGTTGTCTCAGGCAACACCCAGGAAAGAAATGGGTGGAGCTGGTTGGAGTTTTTTACCTTCACTATCCTCTAGTGGCCACTCGTGCCTGGCCAGGCACCTGCAATCATATGTTGACTTTGTGCTCCTTCCACAGCATAAACAATATGTGATTGGTGGTTAGTGATATGAGGCAAGCTTCCTAACACATGAATCCAAGACAGTCACATGATCAGCTACTCCATCTTCAGTCTGCAGAAGAAGGTCACTGTGTTGGCCACTGACTTCAGTTCAAGTGGGGAAAAAAGGGAAAATGAAAGAAAAAAGTGTTAACCTTCCATTATTTCTTGACCTCGCATTTTTGTGTAGGTACAGGCAATGTAGGATTAGTGTCGCATCTAATCCTACTCGCCCGTCATCAAAGTCGACGTCGGCTATTCTTGAAATAATAATTTTGACTGACTCCGAGGATACCAAAGCCAATAGCGGTTCTCGAACGCCGCCTTTTCATGCATTAAAAAACAAATGTCTGCTATTGATGTAACATAAACATTTGTACAAAGAATAAATAAACTTACCACAACATAAACTCGCTCAAGTTTACATTGGTAAAATTACCATTAGTATTTGAACAACGTGAATATATCACGTCAATGTGGATATGTTTGAAAACGCAAAACAAAAGTTTACCCACTAATGTAAATGACCGATTACTTTTTACTGTTCTGGCACTCGTGACAGCTTCCGGTGGCGATTGTTGTCAAGTTAGCCAACGCGAATTAGCAACGTTAGTCACTTGGTTTAAACGTGATGCCGGGGTTAAATAGATCCTGTCACCCAGCCCCAGTCATGTCTTTCTCAAAACCTGCCGTGAAGAGAAAGGTTGGCGACGAGCACAGACAATTTCAGCAAAAGTGGGAGACGGAATATATTTTTTTGTAGAGCACAGGGGCACCCCGACGTGTATTGTATGCACCGAGATAGTTGCGGTCCACAAGGAATACAATATCAGACGTCATTACTCAACTAGACATGCTGAGAAGAATTCAAAATACCAGGGAGGTGAGAGAGAGAACCGGGTCGCCAATCTTAAAACATGTTTACTGAGGCGATAAGATTTCTTCAAGAAAACAAGCAAAGAGAATGATGCAGCAGTTGAAACTAGCTACGTGGTGAGTGAGATGATTGCTAGGGCGGGAAAGCCATTCAAAGAAGGCGAGTTCGTCAAAAAGTGCATGTTACAGGCTGCAAGTATAGTCTGTCGGAAAGAGGGGTCAGTTGAGCAACATCAGCCTTTCAGCCAACACAATGGCAGAGCGCATTTCTGACCTGTCATGTAACATAATGTGATCAACTGCGTGAGAAAGCCAAGCGTTTCCGTACATACTCAGTCGCTCTTGATGAGAGCACTGACATCACTGACACTGCGCAGCTCGCAGTGTATGTCCGTGGTGTTGACGACAATTTTGAAGTGATGGAGGAGTTGCTCACAGTGATTCCAATGCATGGCCAGACCACCTCTCAGGAGATATTCCGCCAGCTGTGTGATGCCATTGTGGATACTGGTTTGCCATGGAAGAGGTTTGCTGGAATAACAACCGACGGAGCGCCATCAATGACAGGGAGGAGAAATGGACTGGTGGCACTTGTTCTGAAACTGGAAGAGGAAGGTGTGAAGGAAGCCATTGCTCTGCACTGCATTATCCTTCAGCAGGCCCTTTGCAGCAGATGCCTGAAGTTTGACAATGTGATGTCTGTTGTTGTGAAATGCATCAACCATATCAGACCCAGAGGCTTAAAGCACCGGGAGTTCCGCGCCTTTTTGGAGGAAATAGAGTCAGCATATGAGAACGTGCTCTACTTCACAGAGGTGCGTTGGCTCAGCAAGGGAAACGTCTTGAAGAGGTGTTTTGAGTTGGCTGTTCCTGTGCTAAGTGATCCCAAAAGGCTCATGGACTTAGCTTTTCTTGTTGACATCACACAGGAGCTGAATGTACTGAACAAGAAGTTACAAGGCCAGAGGGCAGCTTGTCAGTGCTGCCTATGACAACGTGAGAGCATTCTCCACAAAACGTATGGTTATGGAAAGCCCAGCTCTCTCAGACAAACCTCTGCCAAGGCACTCATGGATGCGTTCAGTGGTGAGAAGAATGCTGATGCCATTGCGAATCTACAGGAGGAATTTGGTCACAGGTTTGCAGACTTCAAGACACACAGAGCCACTTTTTAAATTTTTGCTAACCCCTTCTCCTTCGATGTGCAAGATGCCCCTCCTGTGCTTCAGATGGAGCTCATTGACCTGCAGTGCAATTCTGAACTCAATGCCAAGTTCAGGGAGGTGAGTGGAAAAGCTTGGACAATTTTTGAGAGAATTGCCCCCCACCTTCCCTGAGCTTTCCAGGATGTTCAAGCGGACCATGTGCCTTTCTGGGAGCACATATCTGTGTGAAAAGCTCTTCTTCACCATGAACTTAAATAAGTCAAAGTACAGGTCCAAACTCACTGATGAGCATCTTCAAGCCATACTGAGGGTCTCAACTGCGTCCTGCAAGCCAAATGTGGCTCAGCCTCACCCAGACTCTACCTCCAGCGGCCCCCAGGTAAGAGACCTGGTTTAAATACTTCATTAAATTTTAAAGTAAATGAATTAAATACATAATTTAAATTAAAATGGCAAACAAGACTTCTACAGGTGAAATTATACACATTATTCACATGCATATGCCTGTAATACAAAGGAAGAATTAAACAATACATTGATGAGATCACCATACAAAACCATACAAAGATAAATAAACTGTGGAGACACTGGACACAGGTAAGTAGGAGACACAACTTTAAGCTGACAAGATTGATAAACTACTAGAAGCCTCCTCTGTCCTGCAGCTTAGAGCAGCAGCACAGAGCTGCAAATTCCCAGTGGTACAACTGTCGCCATCGCCATAGTGACGCTGCTGGATGTTGAATTTATTACAGCAAATACCAGGATTAAAAAAAAAAGGAAAAATGTTGGTCATCGTACTAATGCTGGCAGTGTGATGGTTCAGAGATTGCTGTTTCATGCTTAACATTAAAGAGTCAAATTTTCAGAACAAAATATCACACCCGTTCCTGTTTATCCTCACAATGTCATTTTGGTATTTTCCCCACAGTGTGTGCATTAAAAAAGGGAGAACACTTCAGTGCTAAATCTATCTTTTTCCTCTTACGGCTTGTGGCATAGGTATAATCATAAATAGTTGTCTGCATTAATGCTATCAAGCTTAAAAACCAGATTCAATCTAATCTCAGCATTCCGGTTCGATAAGACCACATGCTCTTCACATTAACTCTGAGCAACACGTTTTTGTAAGTTTTTCTATCTTTTGACACAGATACAAATGAAAGTAGTGAAAGAGAGAGAATAAAGAGAGCCGTTTCTTAAGAGTGTGTGACAGCCTTCAGGATGAATTGGTTTCTGGGTAGGATGAATCATAACAATAGAAGGAAAGAGCAGAGTGATAATGTTCATCACATTCAGTTTGATGAATCAAACGTGCAAATGCGCAGGTGCTTGCACACCCAAACACACACACACACACACACACACACAGACACAGTCTTATACAAGCGCATGTGCACATGTATGCTTGCACATTTACACAGCTACACACACACACAAACACTTGCTGCAAACACAAATGTACAGACATGGATACACATTTATGCAAGAGCACAGACACGCTCAAACACACATACATGCGCATGCATGCACACAAATGCATGCACACAAATGAGCAGGAACACAAATGTATTATACACACACACACCTTTGTAATTCAAGAGCTGAACATGGACAGAAAGATAACTACGGCTGGCATCTTGGGACCCTCTTTACCTTTGTCCTTCATTCCTCATGTCTGTATGTACAGTATGCAAACAATATTGTTAAGTCAGCTAACATTTACTTAAATGTTGCACGTCAACAGCTGCTGAAACATACTGCAAGCCTCAAAGTCTCACTTTTCCCTGATAATTTTAGGCCACTGGTCATGTCTGCAAACCCAAGAGGCATTGCACAGCAGTTCCACCTAGTGGTAGACATCAAAAGTGCACTGTCGCACAAGCTAAAACAGGGAATACACCTGAGAGGATATGATTTACACATTGATATTACAAAGTGGCATAAACAGTAGTATTATTTCAAATCATAAAAAAGGAATGCTTTGAAGGGTTTGTTGTGATGGGTCAGTTTTACATTAGCAACCCTCACTTTTATCTCTGTCAGCATTAAGGTCCTGAATGCAGACTGATTCCTACCAAGTCATGTACCCACATAAATGGATCTACAAAACGCAGAAGCCTTGGACTGGTTTATGTATAACAGTGAAATTCATTTACAGACACTGATTTACCTTCCTGCTTTGCCGCTCGGTACTTCACTGAACGAATATCAGGAGTGTCTACCCAAATATCTAAAGCCCAGCATGCTTATACCTCCCCACCAAGCTCAGCTCCCATTGGACTAATTAGTCCAGTCAATTAATCAACAGAATTCTACACCAAATTTTTGTTAATTATAAATGTGACTCACTGAAGATAATGCATTGTAGCCTTCCCACTAAAGAAATAACATAACCGTGTACTGGAAAATGGATATGATCTAAAATTCCGTCTTTTACTGCTAATGAATATTAACATGTAGGTGTCTGGTGGTTAAACCCAACCCCAACTGTATATGTATGTATTTCATATCTGCCGGCATTACAGTGAATGGTAAATAAATGGTGAACCTATTAAAATAATAATGACAATACTCTGGTAATGCACTCCCTCCATCCAAATGACAGAAGGAATGTTGGCTGTAGTGGACAAACCTATTTTGCAAAGCGGTAGGAAACGTGGCCAGGTGCCATAAATACTGTTTTATATGATGCAGCTATTTAGATGTCACTGTGTGGGGCTCTCGCTGAGCTGTAGCTGTGGTCCTGCGATATTGTACTGCATTCAAATATGTGGCCAAAGCAGTGACATGGAGATGTAGCTTGCAATAACTGAAATGAAATCATCGTATCAAAGAACGCTAAAACTCTGAGATGTATCATGAGTATTCATGAGAACTCATGCCTTCCTATAATAGCCAACATACTTTCAGGGTCAAGGTAAATAGAATTCTCTGTACCTTCACAATAAGCTGTGTAAGATGTCACTAGAGATTAGAGCCAGGATTCATTTATATTCCTTAACTGTGACGCATATTTTTTTTTCTCGCAAATAAAGCTTGGAGAGCGTTTTTGTTTCTGAACTGTTCTAAGATACTAATGCTAGCATTACATCCCATACCAAAATGCTGCATGAACACGGGCCAAATAATGTTTCCAACTGTCTTTATGTGGTCAGCATAAGGGGTAATGCAAAGGCCATGCAGTACCAAAGATAATTCTAACCCACGAATAATAAAATAAAATAGGCACAGTAACAAAGTAAAAACCATGCAAAATAACATTTAACAGGTATCAGCTGTCAACTTCTCACTCTTCTGTTTGACTCTGCAGTTCTACTGAGGAAGGCATACAGTAACTGCAACATTAACTCTGCTGAGATTATAGGCTGCTGAGATGTTATGTTCTGCATTTGGCACCACAAAATAATCAGAGTGCATTAAAATGCCTGGTTCACTCACACTGAAAACTAACGCCCTCAACAGCCAACTCCTGATAAGTGCATGCGAACAGGACTGTTGTGACATTAGGTACTTTAATCAGCGGATACGCTTAACGGGGGTAATTAAAATCGGCAGGATCAAAATGACATCAGATGCATTCATTGCAGCTGAGAGGAATATGCTGTTATCAGATTTTCAGTTTCAGAGAGTCAGCATCATTATTGATTTTCAGGATCGTGTTGCATCAGTAATGATTGAAACCAGGTCGAAATTCCTCTCCGGTCCACAACTATGCAAAGCAAGATCAGGAGGTCTCCCTCATGAGCTGCTAAACAAATGCTGGATGGAGAGAGAGAGATCCCAAAACTGACTGAGCTCACTTTGCAGAAAAGTTGGATGTGAATCAACTCCATTGTCTAAGACACATTCCGTTCCAATATCCCTCTTGCAGCACAGCATTCTGGGTAGTGAACTTTACCAATTGAGTGTTCTGCTATTCAACGGGAAAAACAAAACATTTTCTAAACATTCAAATATCACTTTTATTTGAACTTCAGCAATCCCAAACAGATTTGAACAGTCTGTAGTAAATAACAGGACGAAAAGTGAGACATCTCCCCAAATATTCCATATGTGGAAGTCCCATTTAGGCAAGTGAATCACCTGCCTGTATGAAAAGTACAGAATGAGAGCTAGGACTGTATGAAATTGAGAATATTATACAAATGTCCAGTTATTATAATACAGAGGAATGAAACTTGCAAGAAGGTTAAATATATAGTATGTTTGCTACCACTGAGGGAAACAGATTATGCACAAGTACAATAATAAGGAACTTTTAACTGATCAGGACCATCTGTGACCTTGACTTTGACCTTCTATGTTGAATGTCACAAGGGCAGTAGGGAGCAGTGAGGAGAACAGCAAGTTCATTCAAAACCATACACAGTAAGTAGCTTGGATAGAGGCTGAAAACTGGAAAAGAAAGAAAGAAAATAACACACAATCAGAATCCTTTCCAACATGGATGCTTGACATTGTAAGGTGGACATTGATAGGGTTTTTAGGACAACTTTCATGATTAAAAAAATAAATAAAACAATAAAAAAAAAAAACAGGGGCTGGGTTTCATGAATATTTCTGCAGAAATGGCTGATTTGAGTTTGAAGCTTGAAGAGAAAATACATCAAGGTCCTCTGTGGCATTCGCCTTGTCACTTGAAAACATTATTGGAAAACACTGGGGGTAGATTCAAGCAAAAAGTGAATGCAACTCTGTCTGTTTTACCAATGAAAACTCCATTTTAAGCATGGAAGTACACAAAGAATGATTCACAAACTAAAAACAAAATGTGTCTAAACAGTGCTGGTTAGGCCACAGAAACTGCCTTGCTGAAACAGAATATGTGAAAGGAGAATACCAGGATATGATCTGCACTGCAACTCCAAAACAAGCCCGTAAAGGGAGAAAATGCCACGTATATGCTTTGATTTTCCCAAATTTTAATGAACTGAAAAAGGGCAGAACTCAACCCAAGACAAGAATCTATTTTGCCACTATTTATTGTCTTTCACGATCAAACATAAAAGGCAGGCTAAGATGCAACTGGTCACGGTTTAATACATGCATTTCTGTTCAGAAAAACAAAAACTTCCCAAGCAATACAAGAGAGTAAATGACAATGCAAACTATAAAAAGAAATATTTGTTGGAGGGAAAGAAAAAAATAGGAATTGTTCCTTGGAAAATTCACAACCTCAACATTATTAATATTGGAACTTTGAATATCAAAATTAATTTAAACAATACTGCATAAGTACTGACTTCTTTCAACAGAACTTAAAACGCACATTTATACCTTTTGGAAAGGTATGATTGGGTATATTTTAAGAATACAAAGAGCTTGTTTGCAAGTATCATGCATTGATCAAGTAAATGAAAAAAATGTCCAAGCTCTCAGTACTCTTTTCCTCACCATACGATCATATAATAAAGTACGTTTGTGCAGTTCTCCATCAACCAATATGCAACATTTTGATGTTATGAAATTTGAGTTTCAATCATTATTGCAACTCATTAGTTAATGTTCAGAAGCCATATGAACAATTATAATTCATTTTATGATTTTAAAACTAATATTTTTAAGATTTTAAAATAAATTGTAATACTTCTGCTCGACCTCAATTACTAGATTTCTCGTTGCTTTTTACTGATATGTGCATTAAAGGTGAAAAGGTACATAAGATTAGCTATTCTGGATTCACAGTTACGGAATTATGTCTTGTTTAGAGATGAAGATATACCAGTTATGAACAATAATACTGATCAAAAGCCAAAGAGATACAGTCCTTTGCCGTAACTTTCTTTTTTGAGATGTCATAAGCCAACTGGGACATTGCTAACAAACAAAACAGCTGACTTTTTTTTTTTTGTTTGGTTTGTGTCTGGATACCGGCTGATTTCCAATTACAATTTTTTTTTATTGCAACACGACCAACAATGTCAAACAGGCACAATGAAAGTTACATACTAAAGTAACAAACAGAAAATATCTACTCTGAGCAGCATAGTAACATTTTCTTAACAATAAGGAAATATACTTTGCAAGATATTCTATGTAAAGTCCATTTTTGATGGGGCATTATACAGGTCATGAACCTTTTTTAATCAATTTAGTACTTTTTACAAACTGGGCAAGCTCAGTAAAGGTAACAAACTGTGGTGGGGTTTTATGTATAAAAATATGGCCAACATCAGAAATCATAGCATGGATATTTTATTTAATATTTTAAACGTCTTTGATTTTGGGCGGCAAAGGAGAAGCCATATATGTAGTTCTTATACTTACAGTATTGTTCCTTGTATACTCTTTTAGGATATTTATTCTTTTTAAAGCAGTTGGAAAACATTCTGTAGTGAAAATATTTATTCAAATGTATTATTGTTTCTTTTGTCCATCAGGTCACAGCCTCCTATACTTAAAGATGTTGCTCTTGTTACGTTGTTGGAGTATATAATTTATCCCTTAATCAAAATGATCAAGGCTATGGGTATATTATTTGTTACCACATTTTATTGCTTGACAGGAAAGTTCAGATTGTATTTAGTTTTCAGATCATCAAATTGCTTGATATTTCCATTGCCATCTGTCAAATCATGTACATATATAATACATTTTCTTTAAAAATATTGATTTTTGTTATATAAAATGCATCTATTGTTCTATATTGTGATATTGTGAGGGCTAAAACTGTGTTTGTATAATAGATTACAGTATTGGAGAACCTGTTGATGGAAGATTGATAATTTTACCGTTAGTTTGGTCAACTCAAAATCACATTTCAGTAAAAAGGAGATACCTCCCAGACCCCCGACAAGTTCCGATATCAATTTAAAACAAAAGTTTGTCCACCGCGAATAAGACATTGATGCCATTTTAATTTCAGAGTACCATTTGTTGTTTTAAAGTCAATTCAATCCTCTCTCCTTGCAAAGCTTCACCTTCTCCTAATAGTATTAATTCTAACAGAAAAAAAAAATTTACCTTATACAGTGTTTTAATTGAATAATTTGGAATATCCAGGGAATATGCTGGATATATAAATCTTCGTAGGCTGTCTGACTTGGACAGTAAAACACGTCCAAGGATTGCAATGTCTCTTTGTAGCCGGCTGTTCAAGGTCATTTCAACTTTCTGAATATTACTTTGAATATTAAGTTACACTCTTTTATTAAGGTCGTTGCAAACGATCATTCCTAGATATTTAACCTCTGATTTAATTTGAATATGCCATCAATTCACATTTATTTTCATTTGTAAGTATAAGCAAGTATACACAAGTATAAGCCTGGTGCCTTAGAAAGTACATCAATGGATTTCATTGCAATTGGAATTTGTGCCTTATTTGTTAAAGAGTTGTATCATCTGCCAATTGACTTATCAACAATGAAGTACTTAATATATTCAAGGGAATAATTTGAGATCTGTCTTTAATATAAATTATTTACATTTCAGCTACATATATAAAAAGCAGGGGTGAGCTACTACAACCTTGTTTTAGACCTCGTTCCACTTGAAATCTTTTTTATGTTCCTGAGGGAAGTGAAATAGAGCTATTTATATCATTATATAACATTTCAATAATATGTATGAACTTCCTTCCGAAACCACGATATCATAGTGTTTGAAATAAAAATATATGTTCAACACTATCAAAGGCTTTGCAGAAGTCTAAATATAGTATAAAGCCTTTTTCAATTAAGTATCTATAGTCCAATATATCTAGAACCAATCTAACATTGTTGTGTATACTCCTTCCCTTAAGAAAGCCTGATTGTGTGTTGCTTATAAATTTAGGTAGACTTACTTTTAATCTTGTTGCAATTGCATGGGTAAAGATTTTATAATCTGTATTAAGAAACGTTACAGGTCTTCAATTATTTATGCACCTTTTGTCTTTGCCTGGTTTTGAGAGTAGTACAATTAATCCTTGTTTCATATTCAATAATATTTCTCTGATATAATAAGAGTATTCTTCGCTCCTTCAGACATCTCTATGTTTGCACAACTCCGATTAATATCTTAATGTTAAGTTTAGTTAACATACCTGGGGTTTACATACCTCCATACAACTGTCATACATCTGTCATCTGAGTTATTCAGGCAGAAATCTATCATAGCGTTATTATAATGACGGCAGTTATATTTTGAGGGACATCTTCCCAGCCGTTCATCTGGCGCTATATTAAAATCACCTCCCACTAGTATACATTCTGTAGTTTTAAGCTCTTTTATAATATTTGTCCAGTAACCATTTGTTTTTAAGATTATTAGTCTACCCATAGACATTGGCAAAAATAAAATACTTTCCATCAACATTTAGGAAAACTACCGGATAATATCAATCAGATTTAACCGTAATTACTTTTCCAGGGATTTTATTAAAACAAATGGCAACCCCTGCCGATCTATTGGTTCCTTGATTAACAGCATTGTATCACCCCATTGATTTGTCCAAAAGGTTGCCGACACAGGCCCGAGAGTGTTTTTCTAGCAAAAATATAGTTAGCTTCATATCCTTTACAAAACGAAAGAATGCCCTTTCTTTTAACACTATCATTAAGACCTCTTGCATTTAACGAAATAAAAGAAATAGTTCTTTTCAATTAAAACCTTGCAACTAAAACGTGAATAGAAATGTTTGCCAATAAACATTCAGTAGAACATAAGTACACTTGCTCAAGAAAGGGTAGTTGTTGGCTATGTTCCAGTAATTAGCTACAACCATAACTAAAATAATTGCCTCTTTTTGTTCAGTATTTTCTGTAATGCGTTGACCATTTATGAAAGCATATGGCCCTCGAAAGTAAACTTTCTGCTCACTGTTTCTTGCTTGTTGAATGCGAGGCCCAAGCATCCCCCTTCTAACTCGTAGTCCCTCGTAAGATCTTCGGTAAATAAAAGGCCCAGTTCCTTGCAATCTGCTAAGTCCTTCGATGTTTTCCAAACGCCATCTCTGTGGAGCCATTTTGTTCATTGGATGATTATCTGTCTGTCTATCCTTTCTTTTTTACCTAGCCTGTGTGCCACATCCACTAAATCCTCCATTTTATGTGCCCACTGTGACACAATCTTTGTCAAAACTTAATTCCCTCTGACATCCTCCTCCATCTTTCCTCTAAGGCCTCTAACTCGAAGCTTCCATCTTCTCTTGTGCCTATCCTGTTCCTTTGATCGCTCTTTCAGTTCCTTATTTTCTTCTCTTTGCCGGGAAACTTGTTCTTTGAGTGCAGACACTTTCTTTTTGCATTCTTTCATTTCAGTTTTCATTGAACTGAGTAGCTTTAGCTGCATTGGCTATCATTGCGCTATTCTGTTTCAGCTGACCACTTGAAATCTCCATTTTCTTTCCCTGTGTATAGAAACTAAGACTTACGACATTTATAGCCACGAATCTCCCTCTCCTTCTTTTGATTCACTAGTGGGCTTTGGGCCGGTTTCATTGCTGTTTCCTGACATTTAAGTAGCTAACATATGTATTAAGCGAACGAAAATGGGGGGATTCACACTGTTAAACTAACTTTGTTTGGAACTTGATGGAGAGCTCACAAAACCCTGCTGCTCAGGCCGCCATCTTGAGCAGAATCCATTTCCAATTTGAAGTGAATACAGGGTCCTTTTTACGGGCGTTGCGGATGTGGGGGACATGTCCCCCGCAATTTTTCGGGACCATCACCTAGCCCAACCTACGCCCGTACAGTTGTCTTACCTATGTCGTAACACTATGTCTGCATCAGGATTCGAACCTGCAGGACCGGGTCGAGGGGTTAGACACGCTAACCACTTAGCTAAAATCTTTGGTTGCTGTAAGGGTTCTGCCCCACTATTATTGAAGTACACAAGTCTCTCAGATTGAATATCCTATTTTCATATTTTAAACACATTTTTTCTCTCTTGTTTTGCAAACCTGTGGTCTACCATCACATATTTACGTACATTAAAGGCCTATATGACAATACTAGTCTGGCTGCGCTACATTTGTCTCGGTTAACTTTAAGTGGTGAAATATTAAAATCTCATGATTTATTTCTTTGAATACCAGAGAGGGCAGTCAAAAGTTTAATTGGAACGATGTCCAATCACAATGTAGCAGCCTACATATTTTTGTACTAGTATTTCTTCATTCAGAAAGGGCAGTTACTTTATTATTTTTTAAAAACAATTGTAATACGTGTGCAATTCCCTGTTCATATGAATATCTTGAGAGTATTTTATAACATGTAGACTAGGCTAGTTATGCATTTGTGTTTTTGTGGGTCAAGTATGCAAAAAGTCAACGAACAGTGAGCTACTCACAGCTTGCCTCCCCGCCCCCCCTCCCCCCACCCCACTTTAAGAATGCTTGATACGCCCCTGGACCTTATGCACAGACGTCGGGCAGATGTGCATATCAACGAGAAATAAAAGCACTTCTGACGAATATACTCATCCAATAAAATGTGTTTTGCAATTACGAATAGCATTTTATCCTAAAACGATATGAATTAATACAAAATTTTAACGGTTGACATACCATATGCCCTCAGGATTTTTCTATGTACATGTGCATATTGTGTCAAAATGCGGACGCAGTTTTACTTAATTTGTGTGGATCTATATGTTAATTTCTATGGGTATTTACGAGGTTACAGTTTTGCAAGTGTTGCATCATAATCGGCAGGGCTCGAGATGAGGAGGGATGCCATTATCCTCAGAAAAAATCTTGCCCACAACCATCCCCTTCGCTTTAATGGAATTGTCTATGCTATTTACCGCCTATTCACGAAAAGACGAAACCTCAGCGATATTTAAATGTCAATTTTACGTTATTTGCGCTCCAGTTTGTGTTGTTTTGTATCCTCTGTGCCTTTGTGGCTTTTGATTGCTTATTGCTTATTTGATTGGAGCCTGCAAATGCATGCTTCAAGCTGGCTTCTGCAACTTCACCGTGAGTGTTGCTTTGACCGAGAATTGCAGATGCTACAGGTTAAAATGGCTTAGAGACCGGTTTCCCAGGACCTTGTAAGTTTCGAAGAAAACGACAGGTGAGATGATAACCAGTCTCATGTATTGTTAATACATAATATGTCCTTTATGTAACAAAACTTGTAAGTGGTAACAGCTCAACAAATGTTTAATCTTGAAGGAGACCGTCGCAGATAATAACGTGTTCACGTGTTCGTTATAACATGTTATATAGCTTGGCAGCTAATCTGTTCACTTGTGAGCAAATGAACATGTGAGCTGTCTAACGTATTTATTTGCTTGACATACCATGACTTAAATTTTAGATTCTAATGAGTGTGGCGTATTGAATGTAAAAAGTATATGGAGCAATAACATTTATGCAGCTGTGATAGTGTAGAGATCTGTTTTTGAAATCCCGAGCTAGTAATATCATTGTTCTTACTGTATAAATATAGCCTAATAACATTGTAAATAATAGAATAGTTTTTGTATTAATAATACGACTTACATTTTATGTCTTTTTTCTTATGATTACACATGAAAATAAAAAAATGTAGGCATATACCACCAGCCTCCTTGATTTTTTTTGAACAAATCGACCCCTAATTATAGGTCTGTAATTAAACAATTTCAGGAGAACGAAAGAGAGAATTTTTTAGAGTCAGTGTGAAGGTAAACTATTTCACTTCTGTTACTGTATAATCTCACGCATTTTCTTACAGAACTACGTCTGAAAAACATAATCAGTCAACGCCTCTCATACTGCTTATCAGTTCCAGATAGGACAAAACATAATTAAACGGTTTTCATTTTACTTTTTTAATCACACGGGAGATTGTGTCGTGAGTCGGTCGGTTAGTTCTCACCAGAGACCTGGACATAGCCAGGTCTTCCGACGCGTTGCTTTCTGACTTTTCCTCTTCTCAAGTACATTATACGCAGAAAGAGGGTACCCTGCTCGATCTAAGAATTTAGCTGCGATGCGTTTTTCGTTAAGCCTACGGCGGTTTGTTGTCAAGAATACCACAGCATACCATAGAATGCTAAGGGAGGCCAAAAGACAAGCACGAAAACTGCACCACAAATGCCTAGCGGGATACTTTGACAAAACTTTGGCATAAGTATTCCAATACGCGGGGAGAGCGAGACCGATTCTTCTAGCATGTCACCCTGCGTGTTACAGGTGGTGCGCTTAAACTCTCAGCACGGACAGCGGCGCAAGCGTTAAACAATGTATGAAGCTATGAGTATTTTTAGCATGCACTGCCTACGTCCAGAGTCCAGAAAAAAAAATAATAATAAGTTGGCCACAGTAAAGTTGAACGGATTTAACGAAGCCTTTGTGCTGTGTAGTTTATAAATGCTAATTGTGAATCTTCCCGAGGTGAAAACCGATGTTGTCTAATGATTCATTTTACGGGATTTATCTTGCTTAAGTTTTTGCAGATATAAAAGCAACGTAAAAGCCCTTTGAGATCGAGATTCATTATATCATCGTACGTAAAAAAAATACGTGATGATTTAGGCAGCACTGTGGCATAGCGGGTATGGAGACTTGTTAACAGATTACACGGAATTTGCAATCCAGGGAATTTATAAACTAGGGGTAGCAAAAGAAATAAAAGGAAAACAAATATTCAATAAGTCAATTCAGTAATATAAATCTTAAATGCATGAAATACAATGTAGGTCACCATGGATTTGGGTGCCTGCCAAGAGAAAAATGGAAAACAACCCACAACAGGGCTTGTATGTTAAAAGTGCAACTCTTTGGGTGTTGAAATAGTTAATTAAGGACAGCCAACCTCTGGCTAGACTCCCATTCCATTACAAGCCGTCAGAATCTTTCCCTCTCCACAGCCACTGAACAAGAGAATTAAGCAAGTTCTGACACCTAGCAACAGGTCAACATTTGAAAATACTCCAAAAAAAGAAAAAAAAAAAAACCCAACAACCGCCTACAGTCATTACACAATACACAGCATTTGGACGTTACAAGACTCAGAATGCAGGTGACCACTACAGTGCACGATCTGGAGACTTAAATTTTAGGGGGACAAGCTCAAATGGCAACAAAACTGTCCACAGTGGGCCTGCGGAATCTTGAATACCCACCCCTGTTCTCCACAAAACTTAACAGACATAAGCTGGGCCCCACTCCAAAAATAAAATGAAATAAAATAAAAAAAAATAACTGAATAAACAAAAATAAAACAAAAACGTAGTAAAAACACATTGATAAAATCTAAAGATAAAACATCTTGTTCTTCAGACATGGGTCAATTAACATTTTTTTATTTTAAAATTTGTAAAATGTACATAAATCATACTTCACTCATTATTGAATGAGTTTATTCCATAAACTTTACTCTGAAATGGGAGGCAACGTAAGTTGAGAAGAACAGAAAGAGAGAGATAGAGAAAATAAGTTCCGTACAAGACATTCAATCCATTGAGATCCATTTAAAACAAGCGAAGATTGGTCAGGCATTTCCTCCGGATGGAGGTTTCTGTGCAAGGAATTGCTGGAAGCAGAGTACCACATCATACACCTGTCAGAATATCCTCAGGTACTTTTTGCCAAAAATATTTTAGGAACCACGAATGCGGGATTAAAGCCACCAGTGTCAGGCACCCGCCCCTCCCTCAAAAGCCCACCCTCACAATTCACAACAAATTTCAAGCAGGCCTCTGAGCTGGGGTAATAGAGAGATGGCAAAACACAACTGAGCAACGCTGCTGCACCAGTCTGTGTGTGTGTGTGTGTGTGTGTGTGTGTGTGTGTGTGTGTGCGTGCATGCACAGACACCAAAGCTCTGATTGGTTTTCTGTCAGACAGGCAGTTCTCCAAAACCAAGGAGCTCCTTTTTTAAAAAAAAAAAAAAAAAAAAAAAAACCTCTCTTTTTTTAAGTGCAGATAAAGGCTTTAAACCCCGAAGAGAAATAAATGTGGAATTCAGCCTCATGCTTTCAAATATTACTCATATATTTAATTGATATACATATATTGCCACCATTGGCACGTACAATATTGCACACAGTAATGAAATGTAGCACGGAAACCCTTTGTGAGCCAAATGTTCAAAAATGACAAATAATGTGGAATAACGCTTAAAAGAAAACAAAACAACAAAAACAAAAATAAAATACAAAACAAATTAGACATGCTAACTAATCCCCCCTATATGAGGTCTTTAGCGACTTACAAACTACACATACTGCCCAAGCCATAGGTCTACATACAGAAAACATCACAAAGGGCTATATAGGCGTCTGTTTCTCCTGACCCAGTCACCCCTGATCCCCTCGGCCCAAAGAGTCTTCCACATAATACCATTCATGTTTACATGAGAGCCGATGCCTGGACAGCTGAGAACAATTACAGAATATCTCGCATTCTGCTCGTCTTTCTTTTTTAGGGCATTTTGATCCCACCAATGATGCCAGCCAGCTGAGCTGGGGCAGCAAGCTAGTATCCCCACCAAACCCAACCCAAATCCCCCCACCCCCCCCCCCCCCCCCCCCCCCAAAAAAAAAAAACCCCAAACAAACAAAAAATAAAACAGAAAAAAAAAGAACGAACAGCGATCCAAAGCACCGAACAGGCATGTAAACATGCGGAGTGTGTAAGGCACCAGGTCGTTTTTTTCTTCCCTCTTTTTTTTTTTTTTTTAAACTCTTTAAGAGGATGCTTTCCACAGGTATGCAGCCTTGTACAGGTAACATGCTGCAGCTGTGCTCTCTCCCACTGCCTCCCTTGCTCCTATTGGTAGACCTTCAGTCCGTCTCTCCCATTTGCTAGATTATTTCACGTTTCCCCCCTCCCCACAGAAAACGTGGGGTTTTAATAAAGATTGAAATACATCTGATTCACAAAATCATAATTTGTATTTAATATTATTATGTATTCTTAATATTATTTCTTTCTTCTGTATTTTTTTTTAAAGTGAGCACTTTCATAAAGCCATTTTTTCCCCCCTTTTTTGCCCCCCAAATTTTCCGTGGACATGATACTGTTGCGTTGAGGATTCAATGTTGAAAGAGTAACAGCTGTAACCATTTGTCAGGTGACGGCAACCGCCAGACTTTCAACCTGGACATTGCTGCATGTTGTCACTGCACCTCCTAACCAAAAAGTCAGGTACTTTTGAAACACATCGCATGACAAGTTGACACAAAGGTATAGCACACTCCTCATCTGCAATAACTACAATTTCAATCAAAACAAATCAAATAAAATGTTAACATTTCTTGAAAATGCCATATTTTAACAGGCCCTGTTGACAGAGGATCTACTGACCGGTTGAATATGTGTACAGCTCTAATGCGATGCATATTGCATGTTTCCTTGCCTGTGTATATGCACAACGTACCTTTAACATTACAGACTGTGTGACAATTCAACACATCTCTGACAGCATGCTTAGCCCTCATGTATGTGTTTCGAGAATTGTGTGTGAGTGTGAGTATATATACACACATACATACCCATATATGTACATATACGCACACTTCTACTCACAGGTAAATATGGTGGCAAGTATACTATGATAACCTCTTTTAAAAAGGTTTTAAGTTTTGGTTAAAAAAAAAAATCTAAAATATCTGCTTTGTGCTGAAGAAGTCAAATGTTAGCTCACACGAAAAAGGACTTTTCCTCATAACTCGGCAATATTTCCATTTGAACATTGCAAACACTTTTATAATAGCTTGAACGTGTACAAAAGTTCTTGGTTAATTAGGGAAATAAACACTCAGTTCTTTATCATTTTAATCAAGTAGGAAACACAGTTCATATATAATGTTATTACTTCGTTTTAGCAGCTGCTTACTGTTTTAATGGTGGATAGGTGGGTAACATCCAGCGATGAGTGGAAACAAGTCGTAACTGTCAGTCTGTGGTGTGTGGGTGGTGCTCCCTTGGAGTTAAACAGATAGTTTAATCTTTATGTTTCTTTTTACAGTAAAGTTTATTTTTAATTATAATTTCTCTTTTTGTGATTTTGTATCTTTTTGCATGTTTTTTTTCCTCTGTTTATCAATCATCGTCTCCGTCGTCAGCGTGCTCTTCTTGCTGTTGCTGTAGCTCGCATGCCCTTTTCTCTCGCTGTTTCTCCTGAATTTTCTTCATTTCATCCGCGTACTTACAGAAAGTATTACCGAATTTGGACCATACTTTGTAGGGCACTGTGATGGAGTTGCGGTACGTAGGCTTCACTTCGCTAACCCTCATAAACACCCCGTACTTATTGGAACCCACATCGAAGAAAAACCGTTTGTTGTCCACAGTCAAGGAAGTTCCCTCCGGCAACTCCGCCGGTTCGTCCTCCACTCCGTAGTCATCGATAAGCTTAGCCAAAGCGTCACGAAACTCAATAAGTCCCTGTGCAGGAAGAGCGATCGTTTGGCCTTGCGTGGATCCCAGTCCAGGGCCCCGGTTCACGGTCTGTCGAATCCTTAGAAACCGGCCCCTCTGATTCTCTTTCAGATCCATGTAGTACTTCCGATTCTCTCTCACCAGGAATTCGCTCTTTAACGCCCGCCGGGGCTCATCCTGTGCTATGTCCGGGTTACTTGGCCCTAACTGGGCATAATGTTCGATGAAATCCCCCAGGTAGTCACGGAACTCGACAGCCACGGACATGGAGAGAGTGAGGCGGCTCTTATTTCCTCCGGCCCCGACCTCGGCTATCTTCAAGAAGCGGCCCTTTGCGTTTTGCTTTACGTCCAGATAGAAACGTTTGTTCTGAATGTCAACCCGCTTCGACGCGAGCTCCTGCGTCTCATGCTGCAGCCCGGAAGCCGAGCCCGCCCCTCCTGTCACTGGGTGTAAGGAACCGACGCCCGGGCCCGTGGCTGCTCCTCCCTGCTCACTTCCACTGTCTCTGTCCGCCATGATGCTGCCTGCCTTCTCCCTCTGTCTGCTGCAACCCTACTGCCAGCCAGCCACGCCACCGCTCTCGCGAGATCTGCGCAGACAAACACAAGAGACACATTTCAGTGCGTGTGGTCCACCTGTCGCCGACAGAATCACAAAAATCGGATTTTGCATACGCTTTTTTAATAACCTCCATCTCTGTTTTGCTAAAATATGTGAGAGTATACATCACATCTGTACACAAATACCGGAAAACATCCAGTGTCACAAAATGGGGGAACAAATTCCAACAGCAGTCGATGAAGAAACATACAGTAGTTGCCTAATAAGATATTTTGACATTGCCTTTGCATATGATGTAAAGCAGCTTAATATTTTCTGATTAGATGGGAGGGTGCAGACACTGAGAGCAACAACTGGAACCGTTTAATTTAGCTTTTCCACAACAGCAGTTATATTTATGTACATTTATATGCACAGATAAATAATATTTGTCACTGAGAGGCTGTTAGTCAAATTGGCTCGCTGTGCCCGTTCCATGCATCAATTTGACCCAATTTTGAAGAAAATCTTCCTAAACAATTAACTAACGATAGGTTATTAACTCTTACTCTTTATAAGAGTTTATATGAAATAACTCCGATCTGTTTCTGTATCTATCTCGTTTTACGTTTTGCAACGCCAAAAATAAAGGGGGTCTATAAAGCAGCCGTGAAAACACCCTTTATTTAGCCGATTCGCTTAGTTGGCATCGTTGTTTGGATTGTTTTATATACATTCATTTTTTACACAGATATATTCAAGTAGAAAGGTATACTATAACTCGGTAAAATTTCTTCCAAAGAAATTACATAGGAAGTTTTAGTCCCGGGACTTGAATTGGTTACCTTCCAATTTCCCCAGCCATAACCTTTCACTCGACCTGGATTACAAGTACAGAGTAATTGCAAGTGGTAGGCCATCCTGAAATTTTGTAATTTTGTGATCATAGCTTGAGGCCTGGTTCATAGCTCATGAAAATAGAAGAAATTCATCTCGCAAGATAGTTGTAGAAGAAGAACGTAGATGAAGAGACGCGGCTTTTGGCCAGAGACCATACCTAAGATCATGTGGAATTTCTGGGTAACTCATCACTGCAAGAGTGAGAGATTTACGCACAAAACGCAGTGAAGCGCAAGTCTGGATTCGGCCCTTGGCAAAACTGTAGTTAATTGTTTGCAATACACGTGCAACAAAGTCGTCAGCAGATGATACACAATGACAAACTGTACAACCACACATCAGTTATGTAAAAATTATTGTGAATCTCGAGCACGTCCACTGTGAATCCACTGAGACTCCAAATCCCATCTTTCGGCCTTGGACTATTTGGAAAAAAAGGCAATTACTTCCATGGTACACAAGAACACAGATGCTTACAAACCTTTTCCTAATGTTTGAGTTTCGTGAAAGAATGTTTTCCTCCTGTTGCAGGCAAAGCGCGTTGATTTCTTAATGTCGGGGTATTTTGCCAAGTAAACAAACTTACAGCTACATTTGTAAATTCTATATTAAACACACAGCCACACTATTTGCGCTGACCTATATATTCGCATCTATAATTTCTGAACTCACTAGATGGTGTAGTACAATTTGAAAACGGCACTGTGGATCCTTGAGAATGTTACTAAATAAATGTTAGTGGTTTTATTCTGGATATTGGTGCACAATGTCTCGACGTTTCTTTTGAAAATGTCAGTAATCTGAAGAAATTCATCTGTTTGATAAATGGTGAAAGTATTTCAAATAAATATTTTATCCAGTTACGGTGGGATATCAGAAAAATACACGCACCTATTAATGAGCGATGAAAAAATGACATGGTGGAACATGCAACAGTGCGTAGACAAAACGTAGTTTGTGTTCGTACAAATATGTATAAGCATTAATCTTTACAGAAATTGTATTTTAATTATTTTGGATATGTATTATGTTGTATTATGTATTGTATTATGTATTATAAGTTCTGGTATTATAAGTTACAATGAATCAGTAAGTATAAAGTAAAACAGCAGAAATCTACATATATATGTGCATCTACATGTGACCCCTACATGCACAGGCTAAGGCTAAACGACGATAATAATAATAATCATAATAATAATAATCATAAGACTATTAATAGTAATAGAACAAGCTGATTTTAATGTTGATAATCTCAGTTTCATAAATATGATAATAACTAAGTTATCATATACATATAAACATGCAACATGTATGTACCTAGATACTATTGTTACTATAACAATACCTAATTTATATAGTTTGTGCTTAACAAATCAAATTTTAACCGGACTTTTTCTAAGATTCTTAAACCCTCTAAAGATCCCCATTCTGTTTGTGTTTCAGGACGAATCCAAAGGTGAGTTGGCAGTTATACTTCGTTTGGGAAATAAAAAAATATATATATTTTGACATATATACCAGAAAGTTTTGTTGTTGTTATCTTTTATTCGTTCCTCCGTTAATCTTCTCTCACACAGTGATAGTTTGAATATGGTATTACCTTATCATTTTTTCATACTGTCTACTTATGACTGTATGCCCAATAAAATACATTTATTCGTTATATTATATTTCATCACAACTAAAACGTCGACGCGGACCAGAAGATTTTATATTTCAAACAACGAATAATACATTCCAGCTGTGGTTTTATAAGGTACTCGGTCTTTAGCGTAAATTTCAAGATAACAATCTGGATATTTAACCAGACAAAACGTTCAGATTTTTACTACTGGTCATTGAAGAGGCATTCCCGCAATAAGATCTGTAATTTCAAGGAAATGTTCTCAAGATGACAGGGTAACTTTGGAAAAGTAATCAAAATCAAAAGTTAGTTTGGGTAAAATTCTTATAGCTTAATTCATTCGATATGTTTAAAATATATAAATATAAAATATTTGCCAATTTCAATGATTTTATGGTTATATATCTGTATAATATATGCATATAACAACAACAACAATAATAATCCTACTAATAATAGTATCATATTAAATATTATAAAGGATAAAAAGAACAATTAAAATGCATAACTGACATTCACTATTTTATTTATTTTTAAATTTTAATAAAACTTGGAAAATCAGAGAAATTCTGTTGTCTAAACCAATAGGTTAAATAAATATACTATCTGCGCTATTATTTTAAAAGGAATTTGTGGGCCAAACAATGTACCCATAGTTTCAACATAACAGCCATTAGATTTAGATTAAACAGTTACGCTCAGCGCGTTGCTCATTGTGTTTTCCAAATCCATAAAATGAAAAAAAACCTTTTGAGTAAGACTATAAAAAATATTATAGCCTAACGTTTAAATTATTTACTCAAAAACCCCATTTAAGACAGTAAATCTGGATTTTATGTACATTTTAACAAGTTAAGGTAAACGAATGTTAAATTGTCCATCCAACAGATTACACAGCCTTTTTATTAATTTATCCAATAAAATATATCTAATATAACACGGAAGTTAAGTTTTCTGACAGACTCCTCGCCTGATTACCCAGTGCCGACTTTAAAATACTCATGTCGGTTATGAAAATAATAAACTACAAAATGCGATAGGTTTAATAAACTGCTGTCATTGATGTGGTGTTGATAAAATAAAATACATAAAACAGACCATTCTTTAGAATGAAATACTCCTGTTAAAGGCAGTTATTGCTTCAAGAACTAAGAATACGTCTTGCCGTAAGAACTGCATTACACACGGAAAAGACCATTTTGAAATTAATCTGGGACCTTGCGTGTGTTTTCAGCAGAAATGGGCTTTTCAGTTCGACATTTCATACATAACTCTATTTTGTCTCTATTTTGACCGATTAGGCCTTTAAAAAAAAAAAAAAGTTGTTTATTTCCTTTCTCAAAGCGGATACATGAAATTATGAAAATGGAAAACAAAACAGTAAGATTAAGATAAACACTAATTTAAGGTAAACGTTCGTTCTTACAAACTCCGTGATTACAAATATTCTTTATTATTTATAGTACAGTTGTCAGTTTAGCTGATATGGGAGAGAGAGAGAGAGAGAGAGAGAGCGAGAGAGCTGCTTAATTGTTTCAGTAATAATGATTTGATTCAGGGTGACTCTGCCAGAGTCACAATTCAAAAATACATTTAATTGGCTACTTTAGACGCAAGGAGTCGGAAAAATAGTTTTACCACATTCTTTAAATACGAAACTCCTAAAACCTTTTCGCACGGACTTATGATCGTGTATAATATGGTCACTTAAGTGGCAGATGAAAAAGAACGCGGCTTTATGCATTATACATTAATTTGACTGCTCCCTTTAACCTTGCAGAGATTAATGTTTCGGATGTAACGTGGTGCGAATATTTGAAGAAAGCTCTACGAACACTGCTTGCGCTGTACTGCCACGACATTATGTCCATAGTTGTTTCTGGCTGAAATCTTCCCTTAGTTCATAAATATAATACAATTATATAAACAATCCAGGTCACAGTTTCGCAGATAAAACTTCTCTATCCCTGGAAAAATAGACAGGCAATATAAAGTGGGCCTACAATGCATTTTATTGTGTGGATGTTATGATTACTACGCTGAGAGGGGAAAATAAAAATAAAATAATAAATAAGGAAATGTTATGGCAGAAAAAAAAAGAGAAAACAGACTGCACCAGAACTCCAACTAAGTAAATTTCAGTGGCGAATATGTGTCAGAGTTTTTCAAATGTGTTTCCCAGCAAAATTCACCAGCAGAGACTGCACGTGCTCATATTTTCTCTACACCTTCTCCGGCCTTGTGTCGCGTGCCTGAGGCAGGCCATTACTTCCCGCCACCGCGTCTTGTCCGATGCCAGCTGGATGAATTCATTATCTTCCATCTTCCTCCCACGTCAAGTGAAAGGATGCCTCGGTATTTGTCTCTGTCTTCCTCTCGCTCTTCCCTTTTCTTTTTCCTGACGGAGGTTATCTATTACATGAACATTTTAAACATAAACGATTTTTTTACGAAAATTCCACATTTTGTTCCAATGCAAAAACAAAGGAATTGCATTAATAGGCCTACAATTTTGTAGGACTACCAGTTCTCAGATTTAAGTAGTGAGCGTTGCGGAGTTTCAATTCTTTAAACCTTTACCACTTCCATGAATTCATGCAAGCAATTTTCTGCGATAACCGATCTAAATATTTTCATTACGTAGGCCTTTACTCATGGGCTATCAACAAAACAAAAAGATTACGTAGATCCAAAGTGCAATTCAGCTGAATTGAATCCTGGAGGATGCTGGTATCGCGATCCACTGGATGTCCCCACAACAACTGAGCTATCGGGGTTCATCTGTCCTCGGAGGCACACTTACACTGGTAAAACTGCAGAAGAAGGTAATAGCGATTGTGTTCACAACAGTAAAACAGACAAATGAGTACAATTCACGACTAACCATTTGAAGTCTCGTGCCCTTTTTCGCGACTGACCATTGGCTGAAAGATAGATCGCAGCAGTGTCACATTCTTAAATCGGTTGGATTTTATAGGCGAGCGGGAATGGAATTAACCTGTTGCCAGCTGTTGAACTTAAATCTTCCGTAATAATAAGACATGTTGTTGATTTTGTTTCCATGTTACAAGGCCATGACCAGTTGCAATCCTCGTGGATATGCTTGCATAAATGTGCAGTTATTTTATTAACAACGATGACCATATTCCAATAAGGTATTTCACATAGATAACATCGCATAATTTACTGTGCTACTTACACACCTTTCAAACCCAATCAAAAGTCATAATTCCATGTGTGATACAAAAAACGTGGCCTTAATATGCTAGATGTAATTCTTCAACCCCTATGGACTATCTGACGTCGGTAATTGCACAAACACAATCCCGCTATTATGTTAAAAATAGAATTAATTAATTTAAAAATAAATTACAAAAATAAATAAAATAAAACAGCGCTATTATATGCCTGCCTAGTTCTAAACTTCTGACGTCTCATAACCAAATAAAATCAAGATTCAGTCATTCGGGTTTTGCAGACCTCTGTTAATATGTGGGAGAGTAGGTCTATGTATTCCGTACATCGTCGGTTATATTCGATGTTGGTAAACAAAACAAATATCACATTAAAAAAGCAACGGTCAGTATTAGAGCCAAACTCAACTGGACTAAACAACATCAACTCCCAAACTGTAAGGGAGTATTGAAGAACATTCAAAACTGGAAAAAAAAAAAACAAAAACCCGAAAGTAGTCGACAGAGTGCCCGAAGCCCTGCCTGCGAATACGTTAATTAAAGGAGGGGACGAATATAAAAACTACCCCAAAATACATTATTATTAATTATAATAATTATCGTTTTATGCAGATTTACACAGGGGACCGAAAGTCTGAGACAACATTACATTTTTTTCTTTTTTTCATGTAAACCTGGAAATAAACAGAATGTTTTGGATTTTGAAATATTTTAAACAAAGACAAGTTCTGGCATATAATATGAAGGAATATTACGATTCTGCAGTATTTCGAGGTCAAATTCAAGCATATTTGTCGTATTAATCATGTTTACTCCTCTGTCCAGAAGGTCGGACCCCATCGAACATTTGTGGGGGAACTTAAAGGCCTATAAAGTTGAAGAAACTTAAGGACCATGTGATAAGCATGGATCATCAGGTTTTGCACAAGCTTCTGGAGTCCATGCCACCTCCAGTGCAAGCAAAAGGGGGACATACCGAAAACTAAGACATTCTGAAATTCATGTACATTTCTTTAAATTCAACTTTTCACTGAAATTGTTAATATAATATTTAATGGAAAAAATATTTATAAAATGATAAAAGAATGCAAAATAGAAGCACTTCCACTAGTGGTCTCAATTTTTTTTAACCCCGCTGTATTTCCACGTTAAAATATGTCTTATTAAAGGCCAAGTCACTTGTATCCAATTTAAAAGCCTGTCTCTCCAAGTATAAGGAGGATACATTACAATAGGATAGGTCTCCCTCGAATTCCGAATAATAATAATAATAAATATATATATACATTATTTATTTCACTACTAAACAATTGTTCCAGCTCTGAACTATCTTGTCTGCCACTGCTTAGGCTTAGTTTGTGACACTGTGACAAACTATGCGATCACAGGCATCAACGCAGGACACTTTTTTGATGTACAGTTCCTTCCTCTGAAGAAATAAGCACGTTTCAGTTCATCCAAGTAGCTCATTTACATTCTTTAAACGTATAATGAATGATAAGAGGGAATTTTGAAGCGCTTGGAACGGGCTTATGTCGTTTTTATGTAATTTTCCAGCACCAGCAGTTTCGAGAGGAGCTACGCACTAAAGTCGAAGCTTTATTTTGCTGTTGCTATTGCAAAATGAGGATGTGGTAGAATTAATACCAGACTACAGGCCTGCCCACCTAGCACAAGTAGTTTGGACCCTATTTGGCTTGAACTGGTGCTGATGTATGTTGATAATTAAGCAAATATATTCCTTTTTATTCTTATCAAAAAGTCGTTTTAGTGCTTCTACGTGGTAATACATTTGGTCCGGCACAGCAAGCTTCCAGCATTAGGCTAGCTGCTATGCTGTTATCATTATTCGATGACAAGATGTTCAGAAATAGGCAATATATACAAAAACGAAGCAAAAACCCAACAGGACCTTCTTATTCGACAAAAAAAGCACTGTCACGAATAGAACAGGAGCAATATTAAGAGTGGTTGATGTTTGTGCGTGTGTGTGTGACTGTGTGTGTCTGCATGTGCGTGTGCGTGCTTGACACTCTGGATATACTTGTATGACAACCAGGACACGTGTGTGTTTGTGTGTATGTCTGTGAGTGTATGCACGCAGCGGCGAATCTTTCACAATTTTACGGTTCATCTTGAATTCGTTTTCCACCTGTGCACTGTAGCTATACCAGTAACTGGGAGTGCGTTATGACCACTCTTTCTCGGGAAGTAAATAAATGTTTTGCAAATGTAGGTGCCACCCGCACGCTACTTTTGAGAATCACGGGAAACCACCCGTTTGCCAAGATAATGTATTTAGCTACAGCGCACTGGTGCACGGAATCACTTGCATCTCAAAGAATCGTTTATTAAATACTGACAACAGCAATAAATGATGCAAAAGCGAACAAAGGAACGCTTGTCTTCTTTCCCGGATAACAGAAAGATTAATGAGCGATAAGAATAGCAAACCTTACCCCGCTGGGTCTGCAGACAGAGTGCCACAGAGCCACTGCGCAGCCCCGTCGCAGACAGACACGGCAAGAGACAAAGGTGAAGTATTGCAGGCTAAAGAGGCCTACAGTCAACACAGCCGCGGCGCTACTTCACTGATTCGCCGCTACACAAGATGGAACGAAACAGCAAGTCGTGGCATGGAGACGGAGGGACGCACGCAGGACTACAACGCCGCACGCTTGCTTTCTGATGTCAGCACGTTGTAGTTGACGGGGATTTGCAGAAAGCGGGCGCCACGCGCTGTCCCTCGAAGGGTACTGCAACCGCGTGATATGAGGGTCAAGGAATGATATCTGTACATAGAGATACAAAACCTTACTTCTCTCAAGCTCTGTATAATAATGTTCTACTGCTGGAAATTGCATCAGTACATTTCCTTGCATTTTATACAAGTATGATAATAGGCTTCTAAAAGGAAAGTGATATAGAGAGACTGATTTTTTGTATTTTAGATATGTTTACCAGTATAATGAAGAAAATATTACTTTACATATATTTGGATTTTGAAGTAACGAATTAATCACATATTGAGTAAATTGGTCTCTTAATATTTTATTTACACTGCTCATAGAATTTGCATATTTATATATACTGCTAGCCTATTTGGTGTATGTCTGTTTGCTTCATGGGGTACCCGTACGCTTTCTAAACACACATTTATCGAGTTTGTCCGTAATCAAGTACATTTTATCGAAAACAGCATTGCTAAATTTACAACAAATGGGAATTACAATTTCTCGTGTCCATTTAACTGCGGACTTCACCCGGTTCAGCACCATGGATAGCAACCACATGTCCTCTTCCATTAATATACACTTTATTGAAGTCGACAAACAAAAATCTATTTCGCAGCCGATCATAGAAATATTATCTATCTTGTGTTTTAATTCAGCCTGATGCGTGTGTGGTCATTGAAGCCATATGGAGTCAAAACATTTAATCGTAATATGCTATGACATAGTTTATTGGGTTTCCCCTTTGAAATCAGTGTATTATTAGACGAATAGATGAATGAACCATGCAAACCATGTGTCAAATATGTCAGTCTGAAATTGGAATCAGTTTTCAACGGAAATGATTAAACAAAACAAGGAAATTATATATATATATATTCTCCTCAAGAATATTGAGTGTGGGTTTCAATATAAAATAGTCAGTGATATTAGAAATGTAAGTTTATGCTGAATTAAATAAATATATCTTGAACTCAAGAAGTAAACGCAACTTCGTACGGATGTAGTATGCACCATTTATATTCAAATGTGGTTTTCATTTAGAATATTGGGCGTATAGTTTCCAAGTTGAATTGAATATGACGCTTGCTGTAAAAATATTACTGTATCGCTGTAAATATTGCTGTAAAAATTGTCATAAGGAGAACATTTAGACTACTGTTATTTTACATCAATGATAAATGTGTTAGCAATAGGCTAACGGCTGAGCCTGATTGTACTTATCCCTCGTGTCCTCCTGGGAGAAGATCAACATCACCTGCTTTATCGAAAACACCGTCAACAGCAGGTGTCGCCCTCTGTGAATATTTAGTGGCAGTATCGGTGAACAGTGTAGCGATCGGCTCATATCACAAAACCGAAACAGCGTAATACTGACCTTATTTATTTTACATTAATACTCGAATGTGCACATGGTTCCATTCATCAATCCTCTCTGCTCTCCAACAACCAGAATGTTATAAGAATATATGTACATGTGTTATTACATGTCAAGTTACACACACACACACACACACACACACAGTCACACACAGTCACACACACACGTGTGTGTGTGTGTGTGTGTTTGCATGGAGCTGTGTGCATGACTGTATGTATATTCATAAATATTACATACAATGACACACACGTTTATATGACGAAATAAAAGTAATGATATAGACATATACAAGTGTTTAAAGAGACAAGGGAAGGTGATGACATGTAAATCACAAAAATGTATATGCATTTAAAAAAAAAATGAAATTCTGGTTGTTGCTTGGTTGTTTCAATTGTAATGATTTGATGCAGCATTGGCGTCTCGCGGTTTTTTCTAGAGGCAAAGCTTGAATGTGACCTGAATGCGAGCGCCTGGTTTAATAATGGAGCGAGACGCAAAACTCATTCAAAACAGACGGATGGAGGATCCGAGCCTCTGAAACGCTTTCTGCGCGTTGGCAGCCGCAGCCTAAACAACAAAAATCTCTACATTGTTTCTCTTCGGTCGATGTTTGTCATTTTCATCAAGTCCTCTACCCATACGACAGTTTAAAAGGGAAACATGACGTGCTTCACTGTTTATTTATTTATTTTCTATTTATTAATTGATTTATTGGCTGAAACGAAGATGGACTGACACCAATTGCTTGGAACCTCGGAAGGATTCCTGACCTGTGGTCCGTGTGTTGACGCTGGTCACAGACTGGAGCTCCGACCTTTAAAAATCTCTTTTTTTCCCTTTTTTGTGCATGAAGCTTCAGCACACGCCTCTGCGCGCGGGCAAGTGATCTTTTCTCACGTCCGTAGCTTGTGTGTGTAGGGTGGAGGGGGACTGGAGCGGAATGGACGCGCTGGTCTAGCGGCGAAACAAAATACCTCATGTTCGGCTTTTCGTTGGCGAAATTAGTCTAAATCCTGAAATTAGGCAGTGAAACGAACTACACATGGCTGCATTTCGTGTCTTTTTTTGTGGTAAATGTAAAAATTGCTTCCATTGATGAGCGGGGCACCCAGCCGAGCGCTGTGATATCTCTGAGCACAGATAGACTAGCGGCGTCTTGCAGGGGGTAGGATGGGGGTAGCATCGTCTGTTTTTTCATGAATTCACCTGCATTTTAGAATGACTTTCTAGCAGAATGCGGTGACAGGATTTTCAACCCAGCACTGTTTCCGGGTTCTGGCTGGTATTCACCCCATCGCTAATTATTGGAAAAATAGCATATCCAGATGGCATGGACACTTGAGCAAGGTCTGCCGCTCTGCCGTGCTATTGGAGCCGATTCACAGTCTCCTACTCTAACTCCGCTCCATCATCATCACCTAGCCGCCCCGAGAGCACTGCAGCAACGCGACCAGCAACCACAGAGCCAAGGCAGGCGGTATGAGGCTTGAGTCAGTACATTTCTCCATGCTGGTCATCGGGGTCTCCTTCGCCTGCTACTCCCCGAGTTTAAATTCCCTGCAGGACCAAGCTTACAAATCAGCGGTGGTTATTGAAGGCAAGGTGCAGTCCTTGCCCGCCAACGTCTCAGCAGAGCCGTACAGTGTGAATGTTAGAGTCCTGGACGTGTGGCCGCGGAACAGCGGGGGGCTAGAACGAGAGCAGCTCGTCACCGTAGGGGAGTTCGGCTCGGAGGCTCCATGCGCCAAAGTGAAAAAGAACCACAAATACATATTTTTCATGGACCCAACCGACGAGCCATTGGTTTTCAAGGCATCGTTCGCCCCCCTTGACACCAGTGGGAAGAGTCTAAAGAAAGATGTTGGGAGAATCTTATGCGAAGACTGCGGTAAGTTGACTGCTAATTCTTCAATACAGGCAAAGCGGTGCTGGGAACGCTGTAGCCTGCACGGTATTTCTATGTATGTGTTAAGTCTAATTTACTGCTCATTCTTCCCTGTTCCGTGTGTCTACAGTAAGGTGCTGTGATGAAATTGATGTAAGTGTAAGTAACACATTGACATTTGTTGGGCGTATCTGCAGCATTATTTCAACTGGTGATATACACATTTAGGGGTTCCTGTTATACAAAAGCCAACACACACACACACACACACACACACACACACACACACACACACAATGGGAGCACATGTACCTTACATGTATTGGAGCGCACGTTCAGTTCTGATTACGATCAGTTGGTGCGGTTAGGAGCAAGTGTGCGAGCTGTTCATATCCACTATTTATATTGCGTAGATGAAATGAGAAACAATGTGTTGAGTCGAAACAATACATTATAGTCGAGGTATTTGGCAATCATTTGCGTAATGTTGCTCACTGTGTAGGATATGCAGTTTTGAACCAGAGCCCGTATATGCACTGCCAGGTTATAGCCATCTTCATGTAAATATGATGTTATGCATTTTCTGCCTAGATAGCTATACATCTATCGTAGACATTTTAATAATGCGAGTGAAGTTTCTGTCATCAAGATATGGAAACGTGTGGGCTAATGGTTTTGCTGTAATGAAACAATTCAGCAGCAGTGGAAGAATTGTTGCTTCTGGCGCTGCCGGGTGCGGGAAATGCAGTGGGCCTTCTCAGCTGCCGGTCTGGTTCCTCTCTAAACTCAATTTAGGACGCGCACAAAATCTGCACCCCCCCCCCCCCCATTCCCATCCCCCGCCCCCGTCAATGTCACATTCCCCCGCTTTCTGCTTCGCGAGGAAACCAAACTGACTTTGTTACAGTAAGCTGATAATTCCCTGCGTGTAAGAGAGATGTTCTAAGGGTAAGGACTTAGAGATCTTCGCCTCATTAAGAAATCTCTCTGTGTTAACACCGTTCAGTGACCAGGGCGTTTGTTGCATCGTTGGGCAGTGGCAAAAAAAAAAAACCCTTGTTGAGAGACAACCCTGTCATGGTGGTGATAGTAGTGTGTCAGAAAGCAGAGAATTTCTCCAATCCTTCTCCCCACTGAATGGATTTTGAAACAGGGAATTGGCGAAGGTCTGCGATTTAAACAATGACTTTCCTCGCCGAAGGCGAAGCTGTCGCTACCAGTAGGTGAGCCATCACCAGTAGACTCATTTTCCTTGCAGTTATTATGCAGTTGTAAGACTTTATACCCATAACAACTGCGCACGATTGAAAGACTTTCAGTCCAGTACATGTACAGTAGATGTAACTGTAGTACTGTAGCGTAATGGTATTACTGTGGGTCCCAAACCATGAGTCAGGACCCACTGGTGGGTGGGCAGTGGGGAGGGGGTTGGTTTTGATGAGTGGCTTGGCGAATGTGGAGAAGCATGTATGCCTACTGTATTTTTTGCCTCTTCTCAATCATTCACAGTTATCAAGCAATGCACTAGTATTTAAAATTTTAATGGCTAGACAATTACAAGTAATGTTCTTAATTTCTCAAAAAAAAATTAGACCTGTAAAGAAATGCCCTTTTGCCATTTGCAAGCACAGACAGTGCAACATCGCACAGGGTTTTGAACCAGCTTTTGTAGTTTTTGAGTCATTACACATTTACAGCACACAGGATTGGGCGGTATTTGACATTAACAAGCAGAATTGACAAAAGCGGTCATACAAGGTTTTTGCCTTACGAATGATATTCGTATGCTGTGCTGATGTACCTATCATGAAAAAGATTGGTAGGTTCACAGAAGAAGAGAACGATAATGTAAAAATGTTGTCAAGTGTAGGATGCGGTAAGTCTGAGCATAAACCGGTCTGACTTCTAACGTTACTTTCCTGGGCCCTCAGAGAGGCAAAGCAGTCCGTCTTTACTGTGCAGAACAACTCCAGCGGGGACTCTGTTACTCAGAAAAACTGAACTATAGTCACCTCTCCCTCTGAGAGCTGCGTTTCAACTGTTAACATCAGGCATCGTTTTCATTGCCGCCGTTATTACAAAATTGTTCATGTTTCATGCTAACATTTATAGGCCTGCTTATGGGTGGGTTGTCAGGAAATTCTACTGATGCATAGCCTGGAGATCCCTCCTGACAAGACCTCCTGCTGTCCGTGAACCCTCCTCCAGAGCACGGTTAAGAGGGATATGTAGAAGTGTACAGGCTCTTTGTGTGTCATGTGACCTCATGTCATGCGGGAGAACAGCTGGATCCTGACTATGGACTGTCCACATGTTCAAAATGTAAAATGTTACAATCAAACTTCTGAGGGGTTTGTTGCAGCTATTCCTGATATGTATACATGCTTTGTCACGAATTTCAAGTGCTTTCCACTTGATCCTGAAGGATACTTTGATTTGTTTCTTTTTGGGTCTGACAGATGCTTTTGTCCAGAGGGCTAAGTCTCTTGGTACACATTTTTCACATTGCACTGTTGAATGTTTACCACAGCAGTTAAAGTGTTCAGGTTCAGTGGCTTCTTTTTGGGGTACAAAAAGCAGTAAAGGCATGTGACAGAGATTGGGAACATATAAACTTCAAAATCCCCGCCCCAATGCTGTGTCTTCTTCCTCTGTCCCGGCTTTGTCTTTCGTGTTACTGCAGACCAGGAAACACACTGCAGACCAGTTGTGTACCTGAGGCTTGTTAACTGTTGTGTAACATTGTGTGTTGTACTTGCTGCATTTCTTTTTTTTTCCTTTTTATTTTGCTGACATACATGTGACCTGGATTTGATGCTGTTTAGCAGGGTACAATGAAATGGAAAGATAGTACAGCACCCAAGCAGGGATTTACATCACCGTTAAGTATTAGCCCTTGTAGTCCAGTGCATTGTTACTTTAGCCAAAGCGATTTAAATAAGAGGCATGCCACACACTGGATTGAAACCTGCAGCCATCCAGTAATGAGACAGCTCTATAGAGAACATATATGCTAAGACAGGTGGAGGGTGAAGTAAAAGGGGCTGGTCCTCCTTTTTTGGCTGCTGTCCGTGGTTCCTATTTCCTTCCACAACTGTGGAAGCCTACAGGAAGTAGGGCCATGTCCAAGTTGTATCCTACTGTACTATATAGTGCACCATACAGAGGGAGACTTAGCCTGACCTATGTGGCTAATTCCCTATGAAGTGTGCTGTGTAGTGAATTAGGAGTCATTTGGGATCCAGCCTTGGATTCAGATGTAGACATGCTCACCTGCAGCCAATCGGCAGTCAGCTGAAGCTCAATTGCCTTAATGATGCCCTTTGTACAGACACAGCCTGTGATTGTGAAAGAGGCTGGCCGAGTCCCTCAGTTTTTTGGTCATTCTTGTCCCCTGCCTTTCTGGTTTTGATATGTCATCTTGGTTGGCGTTGAGCAGTTGGAGTTGGATTTCTTCTTAGCTTTATGTTTAACTTTTCGCAGAAAGGGAATAAATAGGATGTTGGATCTTTCCATTTCACTGTCCATAGCAGAGGCTAATTAAATGGCTTTGTTTCAACTTTCCATCCACCACTCAGCATCGTGGTCAAACTCCCCTCTAGGCATGTTTATATGAATGTGTGAAATTACAGAGCCCACATTGCTACCTCTTACTTGGTTTTGCTGGAGGGAATTAGGGATTTGGTACACTAATACAGATTCATGAGGACTCATCCATCAGAATTTCATATCTGCATTAAAGTCAAACATTAATTAAATAGATTGGTTATAATGAATAGCTCTGTACCGTTTTCTGTGTTAAATTGCATTGTCTTCCTTTTCTGAGTGTAGAAGGATATACTGTATATGAAAGGACCCATTTCATGAAAGCCATACAGCAATTATATCGATACACAGGGGTTCACCTGCATTCTGCTTTCTGTCCAGTCTTCTTTGTTCCACATCGCTTCAGTTCATTGCGGTCCATGCGATGCCAAACGTGTGCGTGTAACACAAAACAGTGTTTCAGGCATGACAGGCACGAGAGTCTCTGTAGAGTGCGAGGTGTGGCTGTTAAATAACGAAACGCATGCACTCTACATGTAGTGCAAAGTTTGCACTCTGAGTTTCAGAACGTCATCTTTGAAAAGTCATTGACAGGTCACTTAGCACTGAGATGTAGATTTAGATGGAAAATTTGAAGACTGACATGAGAAAGCCTCCACTTCCACAGTGCTACTCATTATATCCACTGAGTGGTTCACAATTAGCTACATTTTCTACTGGAAACTGCTGTGGTCTGAAGGAACATTTTTTTTCTGGGATACTTACCTCACAGTACCTCCTGTGCCAAGGCTAAACAAATTACTGTGCGTGTTGCAGTTATTTTAAAACACGCTGTCCTTTTTGTAAGCGTTATAAAAAAATAAGTGGACTAAGACACAGCTCTGTTGGAAAATGGTGCCCCGTGCGAATCTGGTGCCCTGTGGTTGGAATTTCCGAAAACCTTGAGAGAGCATTCGGAGAGCGGCGTTCGGCGAGAACAGAACCCCGTTCCGTCATGGGGGACCGGACATCCACGTCTGTCGTGCAGAGCCACAAAGCTCGCTGCAGAGATTAAGGTGAGCCCAGGAAGGGGTCATCGCTCATAGGGAGAAAGGCAACTCGGCGCGTGCCATGCGGTCTTAGCGCTGTTAGCATGCATGCTGCCGTGTCTCATGCTGTCCCCCATTTTTGTGGACAGCACCCTCTCCATCTTATTAAAAGAAACTTCCTACTTCATAGCACAGCTAAGATTGGCAGAATGCTTTATGTCCTGAACAAGTGAAATGACAGAAGGCCCAACAATGGGCAATTTGATGAAGCTAATGGTTAAGGCCAACTCTGTTTTGTGTGTCTCTGCTTGCCCCCATCCTCACAGTGGGGCATCTGTTGTGAAAGGGTGCGTTAGCTCCGCATGCGCACTCTACGCCAGCGGCGTTGCTTCGTCTTTGCTGAGAGGCAACGACAGACGTGAGATGGGATCATCCCATTGGCTGGCAGTGCAGGGTACGGATGCGTCAGGTCTATCTTACATTTAAAGGATAAAAATATTTGAGTCCCTCATGACTCAGCCTAGTTTGAGCGGGTATAGATGCTAATAGTGTGAAGGGGCTGCATGCTATGACTGCCAGTAACCACTGAGGAGGGGATCTGTCAGTCTTGACAGGATCTAATGCAGTCATCCTGTGTGTATGTGTGTGTGTCTGTGAGGCAAATATATGTGTGTGTGTGTGTGTGTATGTGTCTGTGAGGTGAATATATGTGTCACTGACTGTGTGTGTGTGTGTGTGTGTGTGTGTGTAAGTGTGTGTGTGAGAGGCGATAATATGTGCCTCTGCTGAAATGTGAATATGTGTGAAAAATTTTATATATGTGCAACTGACTGTGTGTATGTGTGTGTGTATATGTGTGTGTGAGGCAAATCTATGTGCCTCTTTCAAAATGTGCCTATGTGTGACAGATTTTCATATATGTGTCACTGAATGTGTGTATGTGTGTGTGTGAATGTGTATGTGTGTGTGAGAGGTACAATATGTGCCTCTGCTGAAATGTGCATATGTGTGACAGATTTTCATATATGTGCCACTGACTGTGTATACGTGTGTGTGTGTACATCAGTATGTGCACTAGCGATTCCACATGCTTGCATGATTGCATTAGTGTGTGCACGCGCCTTGTATTCAGCAGAGAGATCAGGGGCAGGGAGAATGGTGTTTGTATTTGACTCTTAACTGCTCCCCTGTGTTCAGAGACGTCAGCTGCAGAGTAATGGGAGACACTTTGCCTGAGGCCCCACTGCTATCAGCTGAGACTGTTTCAGCGCAAAAACATCACGCAGCTGTTGATAGACACCAAATGATGCAAAAAATCATTTTCCCTGCATGAAACGTGTCAGAAAATAACTGAAATTTGGTCTATTCTTCTGGTGATACGTTTACTGCATATCTTCTTAGGACCCTTGGGTAAAACTCATCTTATTGTAAAAATGCATTTTCTTTTTTTGTCATTTGACAATCTGGGAGGAATATTTAATTAGGAAGGAGTCAGTCAGTAGTGCATATCCTTTCAGAGCCCATAACTGTTCCACAACCTTCCGTTTCTTCCGACCTTACAACAGTAAGCAGTAGAAGGTTCTAGAACAGTGGCAGGGCTAAGAGTCACTGTCCTCATGTTTGCGGGTCGCTCATATTTCCTGATCGTAAGTCAGCTGTGCCGTCCGCTGGGAGAAACTGGGCCTAAGATCTGCTCTGCTCTGCGCTGTAATTCCCTCACTTCATCCATCGGTTAACACACAATCATACATGCCCATGCTTATATATACAGTCAGTAACATACCTCCATACATTAAATCATACATGCATAAACCTGTCTGTGCTGAGATTCATGTGCTGAGAAGCATGCCTGCACACACACACACACACACACACATACATATAGTATCATCTTTAGAGGAATATACTAAGGATAAGACCAAATATTGTGTATTTAAAGTGGTAGATTCGCAGCTCCAAAAAAGGTTCACAGCTTTGCCTCGGTGAGGGCTTGGTCATGGAAATCGAGAGTTTGACCTTGAGAGGAAAGAGGTCAAGACTCATTCTCTTGTTCTTGGCCACCATTAATCCCCCTTTTTTGGGATACCAATGTATTTCAATTTATACAAACACGCACACACTCAAACTGTTTTATACTGTTCATCAATACCAATCAATACTGTACATGTCCGCCCATGTGCGTCACCAGGTTTGAAGAGAAAAAGAAAACAGAAGAATCACAGGAAAATGTTATGGAATGAAAATGTGAAAATGTTCCTGGAATGAAGTGTGGGGATGTTCCAGGAACATCCAGTCTAAACGATCACAGAATTACAAACAAAAGCTTTCAGATTCTCACCGTGCAGTAAATTCACGTAGGGAACGTTGCAGCAGGAAGGAGCAGCGTTTGTATCGCTCTGGGCTGCATCATCAAAGGAAGTTACATCATCCAAGCACTTTTTTGTGTGAGCGGATCTAAGCCCACTGAACCACAGAACCAGAAATCTGCATTTCTGTCTCGGCTTCGTCCCCAAATATGTCGCGGTAATGCGTTGCAAATGTATGCGCTCGCTCCGAAACCCTATTTAGGGGGATCAAAGTAAATAAACGACAACATCGTTATTAATGAATTTTGTGGCCACACAAATTGCCTCATCATTACGGCGAGGTGCCGTGATTTATGCATGCTGTGGAGAGAAATCAGTCTGTATGAGGGTATCACGCATTCCATTAGCCGAGCACTCACGTCAGCGGCCTCTGGTAGAAAAAGTGTAGGAAAGTGCGGCTTGCTTATGAAAAGAGCAAGAGAACAGTGAGCCGGTGATGGCAGTACACCGTAAAACCTTTCATTGTTTTTTTCCAGTAACTTACTGGTGACACTATGAAAGCAGAACAGGGCGACCTATTGGTGCTGCCACAATATTACGCCGGCCGTGAAAGCAGAATATGGTAACCTACTGGCAACAGTGTCACTGTAAAGTAATTTCTGCCAGTAGATCATTGTATTTCCATTTCAGAGTAAGGCCGTGCCTACTGTGATTACGTTATACACCATGCAGTGTGAGTTGCAATGTCACAATCCTGCAACATAATGTTATTCTGCTTTTTCAAATAGTGCTGGATTTTATCATTTGCAGTCAGATTTCACAGCTAAATTGCACATTGCTGTATAATTCTGCACCTTTTAAGTCTTGCAGATTTAAAATTCAGGTGTTGTTACTGCGCCAAAAAACTATATAAAGGCAATAGGGGAACGTGTCAGACGCTGATAGAAAAATGTAAATTGTTTCGTAGTTTTCGCCGAGCACTTTGCCCCCTTTTCTGGGTTTATCTTTGCAAGGAATCTGTACAAACAAGATGGAATATGGCCTTTTATATTATATGTAAAATGAGATGCTAAGCAAAGAAAAAAAACAGCAGTTTATGTTAATGAATGTACAGGGCAGCCTTGCAAAATTGTTCACACCACTGATTCATTTTCATATTTCATTGGATAACAAACGACACATGGCCATCTCTTTCCATGTAACAATTTATTTCAACTCAGTCAAATTCAACGGAAAGTTACTGTGGCAAAAAAGGAAGTTAGAAAAAACCCTCATAACTAACCGATTTAGCTAAGGTGGCTATTTGGCATCTGAAACAGGGTGGCACAAAGCATTGGTTTTACTGCTGAAAACCAAAAAAGAAAGCTAATGTTACCTAGCTTAGCCCATTTGTTTTTCCACTTACAACTTCACTTTCAGATCTCTTTGCATTGTCACACAGACCTAAGGAGATATAGATATATATATATATAGGCTACAGTTTACGCTAACCAAAGAAAAATCACTGCTACTGTTCAAACTAGCTAGCTAAGATACAGAAACAGGAAGTCAAAAGATGTTTGCTTTAGCAAAGTTCAGGTGCGACTTGTGCCTGGCAAACCGGTATGCCAGCTAAATATATGAACAGCAGACATAAGAAAAAATGCCATGTTTTAATTACATATATAATTTAAATTATAGTCTTGTGCAACTCGGCTCAACAACAGAGATGGCGATGTCATCTACATCGTTGAAAATGTTGAAGGATGGGAAACCTCCAAAAGTAAAATGAGGGGAAAGGTTAATTATACCTCAGTCACTTTGAAATGTGTTTTTAGATCGACTTGAGAATGTACATCAAACCTGTGTGTAAAGGCACCTATGAAATAGTTCCAATGAGGGGAACACACAAACTTTACTTTAATTTGACTAAATGCAGCTCAGTCAAACACTGCTCAACCTTTCAGAATGCTACCCTTAGGTAGATATCTAGAGTTGCTTCCTTCCCTGGTTTAGCCACAGTGTATGTATCCCAACGGTCTAAGGTCCACGGAGAAGCCACAGGAAAGTGAACATGGATGACAGATGCATAGGCACCTGCATAGGTCCATGCACTGTATCAGCGATGATTGACTGAATCGACGCAATATGGGTTAGATATGTCTATTTGCCTATATTTCTTTAAGTCTTTAATTTGTGTCACTCTAGCCATTAGCTACTAAATATGCACATATATTTTATGTTAGGCAAGTATTTTACTTCATTGATAATGACCTGGTTATCTCTTAGCTCTGTCTCTGTGTGTGTGTGTGTGTGTGAAAATCATATTTAGCACACTGCTGCAGATTTCTCTCACCATTGAATATTGGAAACTGAATGAGAACAAGAAAATGCTATACGGGGACACGGCCTCAAAATCAATACATCCAGCAGATTTAGTGGCAATGGCGCACTGGAATGCACACCCATACTGTCACCACTGTATATGCTATGCCATGTGCAAATGAAAAGCGAACCAGAACCAGCACAGACCGGAAGAGAACTGACCCTTGGTTGCCCACACAGCAGGACTATAAAGCACCACACGATTTAAAGGTTCCGGCCTCTGAAGACTGCAGCGAGCTGCTCTGCCGCTCAGTTTAGTTCATTTTAAACACACCGTGATAACTGTTCCTAGATCAGTGAAGTCACGCATGCTAAAGCCCATCTGTTCGCTTGTGCATTGCATCACAAGTCGGGCTGCGGTGCTCGCCAACGGGGGGAGGTGGATGCTGGTATCCAGCATTTCGCTGCTGGTAGAAGCATCTGCTTCATGCTTCCATGTTAGTGTACACGTACACATGGAGCCCAAGCTGGCCCATTTGCCACATATATAATGTCACATCTGTGATATCTCTCTTTGCGATTGTAGAAATGTCCACAGATGGGCATTCCCTTAAATAAACCTACTGTTTCCAAAAAGTGGAAGCAGTTGGAGGCTTTGACATTAAAGGCTGATCGTAATGTATGTAGTGGGAATTTAAACCGCCCGACCACAGAACTGCATTAGGATCCCGGTCTGTAAAATAAGGAGCAGCTGTTCCAACTGTAATGCAGTTTTGTGGTCTGGAGGTTTGAACTCCTGGTACACATGTTACAGTCAACCCAGGATGAGGGTTTATACATTCAATTCATAAAATTGCATTCACAAATTTCACTGACAGCTGTTCTCACATACAGTTCCAGCAGGGGCTTACTAGATAACCTAACTTGATCTGATCTGCCTCCATTTAATAGCTGTTGAAATGGATGGAACCAACCATGGATCTGCGTTACTGTACTGCTGAAATCACATACAAAAAGTACCCTTTCTTCTATTATTAATATACACTGTGTGCGTTTATACCACATGTATTGGTATATTACTACAGTATTGTATGTAAAGGATACTACTATTTTATCTTAATTATGTAATCACAATGCATTATCAATGAACTATTTGCTATTAATTATTAACATAATTTTGTAAGCAAAATTGGTTTGGCAAATGATTTGGCAAAATGATTGACAGGTAAGTTGATAGTATATACTTCAACTCTTGTCAAGAACAGTGAGACAAAGTGCTTGCTGCAGCATTTTAATTACAGTTATAATGACAGATGGTATAAATATTTGAAAGAATCATATTATTGCTATACAGAAGATGGACATTTTATCTTGCAGACATCAAAAAGCCTCATTATGACGGGTATATGGTGATTGTGACACTCCACCTGGCCACTAGGCGGCGCTCTCAGGATTGGGTCATAGGTCATTTGTTTGGTCATAGGTGATTCCATCATTCTGCAGTACTGTTCCAATGGCACAGTACTGAAACAGCAGGTCAGTACTATTTCAGTATCTGTACTTGTATGGTTTTTACATGTATATGCTTCCACGGTTGTGTTACTGGCATAATTTTATGAACACAACTTTTTGATGCACAGAACCCCTCCCTATGTCTTGTATGTGAAATAAGACAAAGAGCAACTAGCTGACGACTTTTTTTTAAGTGACTAATGATGAACAGAATCATGTAACCTGTAGCGCTCTCTAATGGTATACGCTTAAAGTGCAAAAAAGTTGCACACACTGCAAGCAAATGGCACTGTAGTTAATGACCATTAGAAATGTTTCAGTGCTCCTTGCCTTCATCAAGGTACATCATTTGAATTGGATTAATGGTCTGTTTTGATTCCAGTTGTGCTCTCCCTAACAATGATGAACATTTACACTAGAAGAGAGGACGGAGAGACTGTTTTTTCTGATCTGATTCAGTTGTTTGCTGTTAGGGTGGTGGCTGGGTGGATTTTAGGGCTCAGACCACATTGCTGTCCCTGGGACAGGAGGCAGGGTGCCTGGGGGCGGGGGTAGGGGTAGGGGGGCAGGATAGCAGCTCCACCCTGTTTTTTTAATCTCATCAAGGATCTTGGGTTTTCAAACCCCGTCGCCATGGTAACAGGCGCACTCATCCGCCGTGGTCTCGGCCCACTAGAATCTATTCTGTGGTGCTTCCGAACAGGAATGGAGTTAGAGGAAGAAGCAGAGAGTAGCCATTTTCAGCACAGTGAGACTGACCCTAGGCAAGGGATTCTCTGTGTGATATGATGGGGGGGGGGGGGGGGGGGGCGGTGTATGGGGTTGTAGATTTAAGCATGAGGAGTGGGCTGTCTGTTGGGGTTGGGTTTGCTGACTTCAACAGATAGGGATATTTCAACAAAGGACATGAAGCATTATTCATTTACAATTTCTGTGCAAGTAAGTGGGTGGGGTGCTGCCGTTGTACCCTAGAGCTAGGTACATAACCTGAATTCCTCCTGTAAATACTTCCCACTGCACACGCAAACATGCAACGCACTGTATGTGGGTTGCCCTGGGTACAGGCGTCGGCCAAGCAAGGTTTGGCGTCAATAAATGGATATGTCACACATCATCTTAACCATAATATATTAACCTTAATTCTAGGAGGTTCTGGCTTGTACCTGGAGGTTCTAGTGCTGTCCGTGTTTCTGTGCTGGCAGCCACACCCCTTCATGAATATGAAAAATGAGCCAGCAAATAGAAATTCAACAGTAATTGCGTAGCATAGCATCGTAGCATACAATATTATGAGCCTCTGAGCCAAAAATCCGGCTACTGTATCGACAGCCTCTGCTGTAAGTGACATTTTGTGTTACAAGGGATTGTGGGGTGTACATAGTCTGTGGTCTTGGCCCACTGCTTCATGGAACATCTGCTGCGAAATCCAGCACCTTGATCTGCAATAAGCCTCTTCACTGCCGTGTGAGTGAAGCTGTTGCCGGCTAACAGGGAGCAACTGGGAGTGACTGGGGCACCTGGCAGCTGCTCTCGTGTGAGCTTGTGTAAGTGATCGTAATTGATTGGCAGAGACATTAACACATTCGTTTGTTGGTTAATTTCCTTTCGTCAGAGGCAGCATCTGTGGTTTGGCCAGACAGTTCCAGGCCAGCTCATTTGAGAGCAGCCTGGCCTCGCCTCTCCTCCTCTCTCTGTCATTCCTGCAGCCCGTGGGGCTGGTAACGGACATCGGAAGTGACTCAGATGCAGGTCCTATAAACAGTACCGTGTTTAGGCATTGTCACTTTGGGTTCCTGTAACCTTTTACCCACGATATTGTAATTATGGCAGTTGATTCCTGGCCAATAGAGTTCCAGGATCTTGCAACAGACTTTGCTATGGAAATCTGCTCCTGGGATTCTACCAGGTTCCAGGTCACATGACTCTTCGTCACATGGCTCTGAAATGCGTCAAGAGGTTCTCTGGCCCCTGGTCTGAGCAGGTCCCCCTCTCCACGTGAACGGCTGCATCCCAGTCTGTCTGTTCTCGTTATCCAATTTTCTCCACAACAGGAGGCTACAGAGACAATCAGATAATAGGAAAACAGGCCTGCTTCCCGCTATGTCTGGCCTTGGAGGGGGGGGGGGGGGGGGGATCTTACCCCCCTTCTCAGCCCTACACACAGGGCAAAACGGCCTCAGGACTGTCTCCGGTGCATAGCTCCATCTTTCATCATTCTGACACCCGCAATAGGCAGCCATCATGACTACCAGATCCAGTAAAATGACCAGAACCTTTTATTATTTGCTTTTGTTTGGAAAATTATAAACCCAGTCCGGTTTGTAATCACCCCTGTATCAAAGCAATATCCCCTTGTCAGTTCGGACGAGTGCCAGCAAGCAGGCACAGGACACCGCTGCATGTGCTAGCGGCCAGCGCTTCTTTTCACCATCTGAGCTGTGCTGTCACGAGAGTGCATTTCGCGCGTGTTTGGTTGAGCCAAACTGCAGGCTTCCCATCGACCCGAGGAGTCAAACCACACGACCTGGTGCAGGGTCCACAGCGAGAGCCAGCTGGGCTCTCCGGTTAATTAGCTTTTATCGAGCTGTTAATTGAACACTGATCTTTGTTTGACATCTCTACCGTACAACTAATCTGTTTATAAATTATTTCAGAGAGAAATTTTTTGTTGGCTGTGTGTCTATGGAAATAAAAAGATAAAGTTGTTTGTTCAACGTTTTGTCTTGTGTGTGTTAATATTGGACACTCATACAAATTTGGGGCAGCTGTCTAAATTATGTTTCATTTGTCATTCAATTCACATTTTGTGGTCCCTTTGTGCTATTAATTAATTTTAATCAACTGGACTAATTAACTGGACTTGGTTTGGGAGCTGGGCTTCATACTAGATGTAAATTTGTAACTGATTGCTATTTCATATCTTGAATTAGGATGCTGGCAACTGTGTATTTTCAAAAATATCTGTCATCCCTGTCTCATTCAGTTGTTTTTTAACTCTGTTTTCCCTCCTATAGATTGAAAATCATTCCCACAACGATACGTGTATTGACATGTCGATGCAAGCATGAGTAATTGGACCATAAAAGTCAGATTTATGACTTCCTCTGAAGAGAGCTGTGACGTGTGCCTGCCTGCATCAATTACAGATCTGCCGTAACTGTCCCGCTCATAGAGTTACTGAACAAATGACGGGGCTTTACTTTCACACCTAGCTTGACAATGTCCTGTGTCACGATGTCTGATTTTGCTTTATGTGTTTCTCTTCAGGTAAAATCTGACGGTAATTTAGGTGGCAGCAGGCCTCTCAATGTCTACTGTCACGAATGAGGGCATCTTCAAAGTGACTGACGTAACGGCATGACACAAAAGACGGTGTCCTGAGTCCCTGAGTTGTGGGTTTTATCTTTGGCAGCGGATGTCCATCCCGTATTTCCTCCAGCCGTTCTGTAGGGCTGATCCATACAGTGCAGGCATGCCAGGGTGCCAAAGTGACAAATCTGAGCCCATGTGCCCTTCTCTTCTCCTCCGCCTTCCATTTGCATGATTAGAAGCCCCTCTCGCAATATCCCCACGTCCCGTGTGAGAGTGAGGCTGTCCTTCGTTTGGATTACAGTGAGCATCCTCCATTCCCGACAAAGCCCCCCCCCCCCCCCCCCCCCCCCCGCCACACGCACACACACACACACACACACCTTGTGAATTTCATCCCTCCTCTCTCCTCTACAGCTCCCTCTCAAGCACAGGCTCTCAAGCCCACAATGCCTTGGGGAGCCCCAGGGCTGGACAGGGGTCCCACAAATGTTTATCATTGTCATCACCAACCCAGGTGGGACCCGGTGTCTTATATGTTCATTGGACCCAGGACCCCCTGCAGTGCTCCCTGCTCATGACTCTTGGGTTTATTCGTCTGTCCTTATTTCTTTTTTTACCTCTAACACACATACTTAAATCTTTAGCGAGCCTCGCCCCGCCAGGTCTTTAGCACAGGTCGCCACGTCCGCTTCGCTCCTCCCAAACTCCCTCTATGCCCCATGTGATTTTCGAGACTGCTGCTCCACGTTAAAGAGATGCTGTTCCAGTACCCTTTTCTCAGAGTTGCATGATCCTCAGGTGCCAGTCTCCGCTGATCCCAGGACAGCTGTGACCCCCTCTACCTTTTTTAATGACAAATGAGATGTCCTCACTGTCCTACATTCGTGGTGGCTGGCTGTGCTGGTTCTGATGTTCTGGCCTATTTCTTTCATCATAAAAGTCTGTGCTTTTACTCTGCTCTTGTTTTCTTTCCTACAGAATGCATCTTTTGTAGTAAAATGTTTTTTGTTTTGATAAAATGATACACTTAACCCCACATTAGCACGTTAGCACTCTTGTCCCCGGCATAATGCAGTTTATGTTGTAAGTTGCTCTGGATAAGAGCATCTGCAAAATGACTATAATGTAATGTAAGAATATCATGTAATGTAATGAAGAGCATACACTAAGTATTTGGGAAGGGGCAATAAAAAAAAATTGGGGGTGGCAGGAGGCCAGTAGGGGCAAGATATTATGATGGTTGCCAAACCACGCGTCACCAGACCAGCAACGCAAGCACGGCCCTGTGCGTCCTTGCTGGCATGCCCTTCAAAACCAAAATATTGTGGGGAAAAAGAGAACAAAACTAATCTGCAACCGAACAGCAGTCTGTGCCCATTCCATAGGCTTGAAGTCAAAATGGAGTCAAAATTGTCAATGAAAAAAACATCACAAGTTCTTTTTGTCTGGTGTGGATTTTCCAGACACCCTCGAGCACGATGAAAAGAAGTTAATAAGTCAGTAACTTGCATGCTGATCAATTTCGACAAAACGGACTACCAAAAAAAAAAAAAAAACTACATGGTCTCTTGATTTGACAGGCCAGAGTAATTCTATATTTCACACTTAACCGATGTTTGATAAAAAAAAGTATTTGTACACTGCTCAAAAAGGACATCCAGGTGGTATTGAAACATAAACAGGGTTTCACAAAGAGACATAGTATATTTTTCAAGGTTCCTGATTTTCTCTGAGTCTCTGAGTGTGTGTGATGAAGCAGGCACTGACAAATGACATCACAACCCATCTAGATGGAACCTAACACTCTTCACTCTCTCACTCTTCAACCCTCCCATGGTGACATGGGTTAGGAGGACCTAGTTTGTTTTTTGAGTCTCCTGTAAATGGTGATCTTTAACAAGCAGAGCCACACAAGGGGATTGTGGAGCTTGTAGTTTCTCCCAGGTCATCCCACTTGCACTCCCAAGAGCACAGTGCGAATCATCACCTTTTCCTGCACCCAAGCAAGCTGCAACGACCCCACTCCAAGGAAGGATTACGTTGGTTTTATTTTACACAGCCTAACCTTTGGTATGGAAGAATATGTCTGAATATGGAAGTCAAATGGATGATATAAGAATCTCTTTGGGTAAAAGATGACATTGCAAAATTCCAACCTGCACACATTTAGTTTGGATTTTTAAGGGAACTCCTTTGCATGGTTGTTGAAGATGATTTATTAATCGTTAAACACTACATTATAACAGAAGACTTTGACCTCAGTCCTGTTGAAGCAGGGCAGTACCCCATGTACGTTAGTGCTGTGTGGAACTACTTGATGGCTTCACTCACAGATAGAAAGATGTCAAAAGGGTTCTGTTTACTGCATTGTGCTAAATCATTGGTTTTAATGGCGATATACTCTTGGTATAGGTAATCCGACCTTCCTAATGCTGACTCTAGGATGAGGTTCTGAAGGGCAGTGAAAGACTTAGTTCTCATAATGCTGGAGAAACGTCCACCGGTTTTTCAGGCATCAGCTGGGCGTGAGGCGTATCTCTTTAACACAAGCGCTGAGCAGCTTTTCTGGAGGACTGAAGAGTGGGAAGAAGAGACAGCTGATGAGACACATATAGGACAGAACTTACTCATGTTTACTCAACAAACCTACATTAGGATAACACAGGGATGGATCAGACCTTCTAATATGACTGAGATTTTATTCTTCAACAAGAAATAAAAATCATTGAACATTTTTTTTCAGTTTTTAAGAAAGAAAGAAAAAATATGTATTTGTCTTTGTGTATGTTTGTAATGGGTAAAAATCAGGACATGCAAAAATAGACCATACGTTAATTTTGATGTTGTGGTCATAGTCAATTATTATATTGTAGTGAAATTGTGAATGCATAATTGGTACCACATAAATATTAATATTTGTGTTTGATATTATTTTGGTAAGAAGATGCACACATTTCTATGGACAGGACTAAATTCTCTTGGACTTAGTGAGGAGTGAATGAGATTTGAAATTAGCCCAAGATTTTTTCAATCTAAACTGGATTTATTTAGTGAGGCCTAATTACAGATAATTTAAGATATTTAAAGATTCACCCAGTTAATGAAAATGTGTTGGTCATGTTCAGATTTGGCTGGCATAGGACAGAAGGGTTTTACAAGCAGGTTAAGAATTGGATCAAGCATACAGTACGATGATTTTTAGCCAACAACATTTGCATAACATTACTCAATGATCTTTTACGATTCAAGAAAATTAGGAGATGTGATTTTATTTTACCCAGGAAAAAATATAAAGTGTTGAAGGTGAATAACAGAGTCGGAGAAGTGAACCATTCTCAGTATATCTTCTGTGTGTTGTCATTGCTGAAATTGTTGGGTGCAGTTCTGGAACTGAGATTGTAATTGAGAGGAAAGCTGGTTCAAATCTCAAATGGACACTGTCTTTGCACCCTTGAGAAAGGTTCTTAACCCAAACCGCTTCAGTAAAAAATAGCCAGTGTTATAAATGGACGATATAAAATTGAAGTTATAAACTGTGCTGGCTAAGAGTGGCTGTGAAGCCAATAAATAATGCAATATACTGTTCCCCCCTTGCTTTTAACAATAAGGAAAGACAGTGCTTCAGGTAAGACAGCGCAACAAATATCATGAATTTGACTTGATGTGCAAGAGGTAAACAAAACCACAGGCGTAGGGTGGCAGAGTTCATCAGAGTAAGTGAAGGTGTAGACATCTGCTACAGAGAGTTTCATCACCCCCTGGAGCCTGAGGAAGAGTGTGAAGAAGGGACCTTCCGCTGTCACCGTAGAACTCTCAGCAAAATCTGTGCTCCAGGGTCAGGGTGCATGTCTAGTGGTGTGAACCACGCTTGTGTTGAGATAATGCATTCGTAAAGGCTCTGCAGGTGATTTTTCTGCCCAATCAGCAGACAGAGTCAGAGTGTTTGTCTGGATTGTGATTGGCTGAAAATTAAATGAGGGACAGTTGGGGGTAACAAGTACAACTCATCCACTGCAATGAGAGAGAGTGAAAGAGAGAGAGAGAAATACAGTTAAAGACCATTTCTCTCCTACATTTAAAATAAAATACCCAAACGTCCAGTCCTTACCTGACGTATTTATCTACATACGTTCATATATTTTGACATACATTTATTGAAATTAGATAGTCTAGACACCCACAAAAGTAGGTATCGCTATCACGGATTTGAACTAGCTTTCACTGCTACACTGTTACACCAGCATACATAATATATGTGCAAAAGCACAAAACATGACAATATTAATATTCCTGGCTGGGTTCATTTTATGCTTTGTATTTTTATTCATCTTTAAAATTTATAACAAAGCCTTCAGCGCTTTGATACTTTTGGGAACTACATATTTTTAACCCACTTACTGTTTGCAATGTAGGGTGTAATTTTTTTCAATTAGTTCAGGAACCTCTTTTAATTTATGGGCAGGATTGTGGCATCTTGATGGTTTTTCTCCTTTGGGGACAAGTTCACGGTGTACTGCTTTCATTTCATGAGATGAAAGTTTTGAAAAAAAATCGATCCCTTGAGATTTAAATGTAAATGTTTTGCATAATAGACCTTTTTTTCTTGGTAACTTCTATGCCAACTTTTCAGCTTTTTATAACACAAGGATGTTTTATATTTCACAAGGATGTACTGCAGCGAATGAAAAGGCTTGGAATAGCCAAACTTAATGCTGATTGGAGCAGGAAAATATTGCCTGACAGCAGTTATTTGATCAGCTTCTTGATTGGCCATTTGGAACTGACTGTGTGGAAGTAACGCACAAGTGGCCTGTGTGTTCACTATCAGCTATCAGTGTTTCCCCCCCGCGGTCTCTGCCAGCACAAAATGCTGTAAAATTGCTGTAAAATACCTGGAAGACAAAAATTGGTCTGGAATGGATCTCCGTTCTGGTCAAAACACTGCCAGAAAGAAGGAATCGGTATTATGCTGGAAGAGGCAGCCGTTATTGCCTTATTCTATAGATGCAGTGGAGTGCGATTAAAAATTCTTTATGGATTCTATCTCCTTCCCCTTGTCTTATGGACGCGAGTGGATAGGCAGTGGTGGGGCTCGCATGGTGTTTCACTGAAGTCACGGTTTGGGTGAAATAACAGGGGCATTATGGGCTAGGTTTGTGAATCTCCCTCCACCTTTGCTGAGGTTTTCCTCACCATAAACTGAAGCAGCATGTGTCCCGCTCACCACACAGAGGCAGTGTGTGAACAGGATTTAGACTCAGTCCTGTGCGGGACGGCAAGAGTCCACCTGGAATCACGGTTAACTGCCTCCCTTTCCCACCCCCCCCCCCCCCCACACTTCTGAGAACACCTGATGCTGCATAACTCACAGACAGTTTAAGAAAATCTCCACACCCGAAACTGACCAATCATACTGACCGATCGAGCTGTCTTGGGGCAGGCACAGTGATTTAGCCACAAAGATTTTGTTTTCTTGCAAGTTATGCATGCAGGAATAGTGATGACTATCAGTATCAGGAAAAAACCTTGAAGGTGCAAATACTGGAATTCTCATTCATATTCTCATACAAAAACATATTTTTAATTTACTAGCATAGCGGGGTTTTGAAAAAATTTAAGTAGGTGCCGACCCTTTCACAATACATGTGAGTGCCCCATGTATGCTGCCCCTGCGTTAGCGATGGCCACTGAGCGCTAACTGTTTATTCACAGTCTGCAGTGAGTAAAATCAGCACATCAGATAGGCAACCATTTAAATAAAAATTAATAAATAAAGAATACTGAACTGAGCAGGAAGTGTTCCTTAAAGATGTCTTTATTTTTGTCTTCTGAGGTAAAAGATGACTGTTATTGATGTTGTTCCCATTCTGTCACCTCATGATGTGGATTTTTTCAGTAGTTGTACTAGTAGTAGCAGTAGCAGTAATAGTGAGACTGGGCTTAGTGATAATAGTGGTTAGGACTGGTAAGCTGCAGCAGCATGTGTAAAAGTATAGCAGTACGAGTGATAGCATTACCATTGCTCGTGGTGTTGATGAAGGTTTTTGTGATGCTACGCTAACATACTATTAGGCCCATGTTTGTGAGAATTTGCCTTGATACGGCTCATTTTTAGGGACGAAAATTTCCTTTAATTGTTTGTCACAACACAGTCTACAAGCGCAGAGGTGTTCCCATGGCGGAGATGGGCAATAATGTTATCTGATATTGACGGAGATTTAAGTGATGTTTTTTCCTTGATTTAATTTGGGTAAGACTCTGATTTAACCTGATGTTGAAACAGATTTAGCTGTCGTTGTGGTGAGATCGAGCCATATCCATACGGCTGTGAAATATTTGCCCAGGCAGGTATTAAATAATGAATTTGCACGTGAAAACAGTGAGGCGTCACCCTCTCTGAGGAACATCCTGCACTTCTCCATCTGAGGGGGGGGGGGGGGGGGGGGGGGGAGCGGGAAGGGTATAGAGGAAGAGAGAAAGTCAAAGGCAAAAAAAAATTACAATTGCAACAATTGCAACTTTTCTGGCATCTCAAACAATCATAACAATACAATTTGACATGAGGTTATGAATCAAAATCATTTATCCAGATGTTTTTGGATCCTTTCGCCCCAACAACTTCCTCCGCCAAATCCAGCTATGTATTATGAAATAGCGAAATAATTCAAAGAAATGGAGAAGAAAAGCGAGAGAGAGAGAAGGAGGGAGGGACAGAATGAGGGAGGAAGAAAGTGAGAGACAGAGAAAAGGGAAAGGGGTGGAAAAGAGAGACAGGCCAGAATGGTTGTCAGGATTAAGTATGAGATAGAGATAGACAGAAAGAGAGAGTGGGGAGGGGGAGAGAAAGAGGTAGAAACTGGAAGAGAAAGAATAAGAGCGAGGGAGGGAGGGAGGGAGAGAGCGGGTTTGCTCCACCACTCAGCCCGCAAGGGCTTCATCAACTATTCATCACTAACTCTGCTTTCTTCCTTGCTTAAGCTGCAGCGACAGCATCCAAACACAAATACAGTGGAAATGCATCAGAGGGCCATGGGAGGACAGTAGATGTTCATCCGTATTTTGTGTAAATTTATGATCGTTTCATTATAATCTTATATGTGTGCTGTGCTCTGGGTTTAAGAGGCTGGTTACCATATGGACCGGGGCATCTTTTCCTGATTTCACGCTATCCCATGACACTTTGCAGGACCTTACCGTTCTCGCGTCTTCCCACATCTGGGTTCTTGGATCATGCTCCTGGAATGAGGGAGGCTGTGAGCGGGGTAGCAAATTGGACCATAGTCTCGACTGTATGAGACTCTGTATATGGTCTTGTTTTACTGAAGGTCGAACAGAGTGCCTAAAAACTGGCACTATTTGTTTGGCATAGATGACCTTTAAGCTTATTGGTTCCATCAGATTTATGATGGTGGATCTAATTGGCCCAGTATACCTGCCTATGTCTACATTTATCACAAAACAACCACCAGAGAATTTTTCAGACCTAAATTACCGCTTGAAATTGGAATTCCTAATTTCTGGCTAAAAGTATGTACATTTAGTGGGGGGGGGGTTACTTTTTCCAATTCCAAAACCCCCCCGTGCTTCTGTTTTATGGGTTTTACTCATTGAGTGAGATCAGGAAGAAAGTTTTGTTGGAGCGGCAAGGCCGTAGTGATTGTGTGCAGTGCGCGAGGGTGTGGGTAGCGAGGGATTCACTAATGCTACCCTTAGAGTCCTCTTTGGCCATTCAGAAACGTGTCGGGCCTTGCCTGTTCCCCACACAGCACTGATCCCTTGCCTCTGGTATGTTTGTGGGCGTAGATTTGTTTGTGTGTGTGAGAGTGAAGTGGTTTATGAATGCCCCCACCCCACCCACCCTCCACCCCCCGCTGCATGTGTCCTGGCTAGAAACCTAACAGGCCAAGTAGGGAAACTGTGTCCAAGGAGGTGGAGTCTTAGTGTTTGGAAATGGGACCAGCTTGCTCCAATCGATGAACAGGGGGTGGACCCCGAATTTCAATCTCAGTCCCGATCCACTCAGTCTGGCTGTCATAATCGTCCTGAAATCTAATTGGTGATCCATAAGGTATGGACAGCACCAAGACGACGTATACCCCAGACCCTCAGACTAAAAGAAATAAGATAACTTTAAGGAATATTATAAAGCTTCATAATGTAGTATGATGTTATTATTGTGGTATGAGGAGTCCTGCATTGGTGGGAGGCCCCTGGACTCAGAGGTGCTGGGGATTGTGGGAACTCTATGCAGACTTGTTTGATACGTCTCCCCTTTCTGCGAGACATGGGGGAGTCTTAAGGTGGATGATTGCAAGATGGAGAGATCCAGCAGTTGCAACATACACAGTCAAACACCTTAGAGGTTCCGCGTTATGTCTCTGTAGATCGGGGAGGGGGGCGGAGCAAAGGTGTTGTCTTTCCACACAAACTGCTTGAACTGCTTGACTTCGGCAGGAATGGCGCGATTAGCATTATTAGCTCACCAGCGTGGACATGTGCCTATCTCGGCTGGTAGCTGCGGATCGTCGGCGGTTGTCGTGGCAGCCGCGCAGCTCCCTTACAAGCGGTTTTGAGAGCCTTGGGACAAAACGAGCGCCACATGAGACTGAATCACGGATCAGCCATTATCCTGGTTTGCGCGGATCACGTAGCCTGTGGATCCAAATTCCAGCCCTGAAACGGTTGACATGGGAGTGGATGCCAAGGCTGTAGCCGTAGCTGGCAGGCATTTGCTGGCTGTCTAGTGATATACTGTAAGCTTGATGATAGATCTAATGCATACCTTCAGGCTACACTCAAGACCATAGGTTGAAATATCACCGATAAACCCATCACTGCTGTCTGCCAGCATTTGTTTGTTTTAGTTGGTTCACAAATGTGCCAATTAGCCGTATAATACGTACCCACTGACAGGTAATTGCCTTTCTTTTGACTGCATCTATCTCACATGCATTTTTTTTTTTTTACTTCATTTCAAGTCAGGGAATTTAAACAAGAAGATTGAGTTAGCATTGAAATGTGTAAAATCAATTGTCGGCCGTTACCAGGAGGTTTCTGTAAATAAATTCAAAAACATTTCAAAGACAACACATTGCATGTTTGCACGCTGAACAAAGTGTAACAAGGGCTGGTGAGTGAAATCCATTCAGAAAAACCTGCGCAATTTAGAGAGAATTTAAACTACACAGGCTGCCCTTTAACATCCAAGTCAAAGACTTGGAAAAATATAAGTAGGAGACAGAGAATTAGTGTCCACTCGCGCAGAGGGGTCTGCTAATTAATTGCTTAGTTGTTAATCATGCATTCCAAACAAGATTGGGATTAGGGAAATAATCAGTTCAAAGATGCACTTCTCTTTTCTATTTTTCTATTCCAAGGTGAGAAAGTGTCAGACTCTCTACAAACAGGATACAATTAAAGTACTGTACATTTCTGTTCTCTGACAAAACAAATCTATTAATTGCTCCTATAAAGGGACATCAATGATGCTTTCATTTACGACTCGGTATTCTTTCCTTGAATAAACCATAGCCAAGGTTCCTTCTAGCATTTGTACCGTTTTCTGCACCATGTAATACCTTTTTTTTTTTTTTTTTTACAAACAGCTATACATCTTATGCCCTTATGTGCTGTTTCAACAGAAAGCAATATTGAAGTAGTACACTGTTAACTCGGAAAATATGTCACAGCATCAGTGTGTTAGTTATTAAAAATAATGAGGCAGAGGAACAAACCGTGTCAAAGTTTTCACAGTTGCAACAGATTTTTTTTGTGATTCAGATCAGGTGAAAAAATCACTTGCTTTTTGCCCTGAAGTTAAATTTAAGGCATATAGTAAATGCTCGTAGTTAGACTGGCATGAGATCTTTTTTTTTTTTTTTTTGCTCCATATCCATTTAAATAGCTGGATATTTACAGATTTTTACCCTCCATGTAGCAAGGTTGAGTGCATTCAAGGTCAAATATAGTCATGATTTTTCCCTAGAAAATGGTTTCTTAATACATTACAATGCATGAGTAATACTTAAACAAATTACGGTTCTGTGGCGTTTTTACCTCTGAAGCTTCTTCATAATGAGCAGAGCTTAATGTGTCTGTCACAGCCATCTCCCTTTCACTCTTGTCTCACTCACCTTTGGTTTCTCTCGCTTTAAGTCTCGATGACCTTAAGTCTTTCACTTCAAGACCCACCCTGAGTAAACCCAGAGCTTCACCCTGCAGAGGGAAGACAGTGATCCTTTTTCTGGAACATTCACAAAGTACCATGCTGGCAACTAATTCCTGGCGATTATGTTGATGTTACAGGGATCTTATTTGTTTATTGTGTTTGCTGAGTTAAACTGACATGTAATTATGGTCTTTCCTTGTTTGCTAACTTGGAGAGCCAGTAATGTAAGTTTTGTGGTGGTGTTTTAAACTCAGTGCCCGCTATTACAAAAGAAAAAACAGACAAAAGTTCCACAAAAATATAAATAAAGAAGTGAAAGAAAGTTTAAAAGTTTAAATAAGGATTTTATTACTGCATTTCTATATTCCTGTCCTTGCTGCCATAGATTTCCAGTGAAGGGTATCTGCATGCTACAGAGCAAGGACTCAGTGAGTCTGAAATGAGCTGTATGTGTTTACTAGGGGGGTTCTGGGAAATGATGTCTGGTTTTCCAGGAATAGCACTTCCTATATTTTGGTACCCACAGCTTACTTAAGGAGCAAATCTGCTTAATGTCACTCATCCCTTAATTTAAACGGAACTATACATTCCGTTGAAATATAAACGCGTAAATGGTAATGAGTGCAATGCATTAATTCAAAAGGCGGAGTGTTTCACTTAATCTGTGTGGTAAGTTTTTTTTTGCTACCCACGTCAACCCCTCCCGTGACCCACCAGTGGGTTTTGACGTACGGTTTGGGAAAGCGCCATGTCAGGAAGGCAGACACCGGCGGTCGGAGCGGTGTTTTAGTGTTGGGACTCTTTCTTCCTGCCCTCTCTGACTGTGTTTCCAGTGAAGCTCTGGACAGGATCGCTCCGGCCCATCAGCCCTTTTTATCTCCCTAAGCAAACAGGTCCTCCTCCATCTGCTCTTCACTCCAGTTGTTGTCGAAAGATAGAGAGCAGAGTTTTTTTTTTTTTTTGAGCAGTGTGGCATACCAGCCTTGGACGTTCGCCCTCATCTCTCCCCGTCCCAGACAGCATCCGTGCCCCCCCCCCCCCCACCCCCCAACCGTCCATTTCTTTCCAGGATACTGTACGCACAGCTGCGTAGTCTTGTCGTTGCCAGTGCACGGCACAGTTGTTGAGGAGGTCAGTGGGAACATGAAGCCTGACTTCAGATCAGTCGTGTGGGTCACTAACATCAGGGGATCTGATTTCAGGTTGTCTGGAAAAGGAAGTAACAGTAAAACCGGTTTCCTGCTGTCGTACTGGTACCAGCATAAAGTTGCTCAATGCGGTGTTACCTAAATCCTTTCATTTAGGCCGCTGCAACACCCTTGCTAAATAACTTTAAATATGCATTGAGGTGTAGTTGCCCGCTTGTTAACAAGACACAGGAAAAGTCTTATAAATGAAGCATAGCCTGAATTGTAAATGTTGTTGATAAAGCTTGCGTTTATTAAAAATGTAGCTGCAATGCAACAAGCTAATACCAAAGCATTCCACCCTGTTTTATGAATGACAGTATGTAAGTCCAGCTAGCTAGCAGAGGTCTCATTTATTTGCTTGTAGTCAGTGATAGAGGCTACTCTGGTTAGATGAGGAGTTATTTTTTCAAACATAGGTTTTATGCATGCTAACTTGCTAGCCAGATTACACTTATGCTATCTTGTAAATGTTCCAACTTTGTTTGCTAGTAGCACGGTACAAAGGCTGGTATGTTTGAATGGCCACCTCCAAACAGAGTCCTGCTAATGGAAGGTAATGAATTACAAATAGAAGGAAATGATCATTGGCTTGTTAATAAAGCCTTATTTCTCATCTTACAGGTGGCCTGGTCAGACTCAGACTGTAGCTTGGCCATAAGTGATACTAGTTGAGCAGGGTCAGTAGGAACACAGGACCTGCACCCAGATCAGTCCTAGATTGGTTAAGTAAGTTACTAGGAGCACAGGGCCTGACCTCAGATCAGTTGAGGTAGGAATACTTTGGGGACAGCAGAGCGGCAGCCCCGGTCCTTAGGCACAAAATGGCGTGACAGTGGGCCGGAGGGCCCCCGAGGAGAGCGTTGCTGTTGTTGGAGCGCTGGGGAGCATTATTGTCCATCGCCGTTGTCTGCCTGTCGCTCTGAGACGGACCAGCCACCGCTGAGCTTCCTGTCCCCGTCACCAGAGCGCACGGCGTCTCGGCCGTATCGCTCCGCGCCTCTGTCCCCTTATCGCCGTGCACAGCCCCGCTCGCTATCTGGGCCTCCCGAAGAAAAACTCGGCCTGTCGCTGAGCTTCATCAGACCCCCCCCCACCCCCCACCTCGTCTCGCCGCGCTCTGAGCCTGTGCAAGCGTGCCCCTGCTGTTATTGCGGAAATGCCTGCATCGTGGAAATATATATAAAAAATATGATAAGTCAGACACTCGATAAGGAGCACCCCTCGGTCGGAGAAATGAAAACAATTCTTGCGAATTATTCGGAGGATTTTCTCTCTTTCTTTTTTTTCCGGACGCTTTGACTTTGGCCACAGCGCGTAGCACTGTGGTGTGCTCTGCGCTCCTGAGGCCTTTGTTTTGGCTGCTTGACGTGCTGTGCTGTGTTTTGAGTACATTTTCAAGATAAGAGATGAGCTCACTGCATGAGAGGAATTTATTTTGATCTGAAGAATGTGGAAGTAAAACAAGGAAGAAGTTGAGATGATGCATGTTAGCCCTACTGGAAGAGGCAGAGTTCCAGCGGTAGAGTTAACCATGCTACTGCACTGATAAACACAAGTCTTTTACAGTGAAGGGATCTCTCCTAAACACTCAGAGGCTGAGGGAAATGTCTGTGTGTATATTATATGTTAAATTTCTGTGGCTCACTTTGAAACAGCTCTGTGACGCACCGTTTACAACCCCAGTGATTCATTCCAGCAGCTTTTATGACTGACTCTGGGAAATGTGTGACTCAATCTGATATCTGAGTGTCTCACTTTGAGCAGAAATCTCCACAGTTCACTTGAAGGGAATTGTGAATCACTATTAAGAGGATTCACCATGACTCTTATCAGAAATATCTGACTCAGTTTAAGAGGGGATCTCTGACTCCATAAACCACTTCACAAAGTTCTGTGCACACTTTGTCATTCAGAAAGAGAGAGACATGGCACGTTGCCTCCGACATTACACTTTATATCACACACAGTTCCCTTTGCTCCACCTACCAATGATGAGTTTTGGGTGGGCGCGGTTTGTCAATTAGGGGTGTGGCTTTCATCCTCAGAGGAATGCTTGGCTATATGACCTGCTGGGCAGGGCAGGGCAGTGTTTGTAAAACTTTTCATGATATTAGTAGGACTAAGAATTATATACTCTGCATTTAATTGCAGCATAGAAGATTCTGTTCATTCAAAAATACATAAAGGGACAATTATTCAAGTTGGGAAATCAGGCAGAATTACATTCACACCAACATTAAAAGCAGTAGTGACAAGACTATTTTAAAAGCTGAGTCGTTATTATTATTACTCATAACTGAAATCAGTAAGGATTAGAAAAGACATCTTGAAATGGGTTTGAAATGGTGAATGATAATCAGGTCACATTTCAGGGAGGATACATGGGAAATGTAGTTCTCTCAGGGATTGGTGATGAGATCTTAGCTACTCCTTATTTCTTTAAATTATCTCAATAAGGGCGTTGTTAGCCAAATATTTTAACATGCGGATGGCCTGAAGTGAACAGTTTGTCAGTCACGAAAATAATTCAAGAAGATTTAAGTAGAACTGTGAACTGGGCAGACATCTGGAAAATTAAATTTTTCATTGCTAAATGCAAAGTTCTGTGTGTGGGAGGTAACAATTCAACATGTAATTATTTTTGGTGGGCACTACAATGGAGTGTCCCTTCTATGAAAATAACCTCAAATAAATCGAAAAGGGTCTGTCCATGGACCAGCTGAATGACATGTGGCCCCATGCCATTCGTTACTGAATGGTGTACACATTTTAAAACACTGAGCGTTAGATTTCCAAACACACACAAGTGGATATATCATGAGGCCCTCAGCAGCTCTTTGAGCCCAAAGAAGCAGAGTGTTGCTGTACCAGTCTTTGTCAGACTCGCAAGTCCAGCATATGAGTAGGCGTGAGAACTGCAGGTATTCTGCCAGTGTGGTTGCATCATTTATTTTGGACGTTTTTACTTTCACTACAACCATGTGCAAATAAGTCACTGAATACAAGGTTCGAAGAGGTGTTGTCAAGTTATAAACTTAATGATTAGAATATACAATGGAATAATACATGTATCGATAAATTATATGTAAAGGCACAGGAAGAAGCCAGATGGGAAGAAATAGATACACAAATTCTATAAAAATATTAAGGGCGTGGGAATGGGTCCGGGGGCTGGGAGGTGCTGTTCACTGTGATTTGATTTTAGTTGACAAGTATGCCTGTTTGAGTCCATCTTCTAAAAAAACGTTCCAGTGTGAAATCATAATACATTTGTTATTTTTCACAGTAATCTTCGTGACCAAGGACAACTACAAATTTTGTGTAAGGAGTTTAGGCATCAGCCGGTTAAGAGTAATACACTTAATGGCAGCTGTCAACAAAATCAGCAATAAATACCTGGTCCTTCCCCCATCCAGACCCCCTGGGAACTGTGCCTAGCAGAGCAGTCAGAGGGGTGTGTAGGATGTTGTAGTGAAATGGCTGAGTTACATTTGACGGGTGCATCTTTTGGCAGCAAGGATACCTGTTGTGTCTCATGGCATATTGTGGTAATTCAGTTACTTGCTATACCTCTTGGCATATTGTGGTATTCTGCTTGCATACTGTATCCCATGGTACATTGTGGCAGTGCCATAATCCGCTGTATCTTGCAGGATATTGTGGTTAGTGCCTGTGTCTCCTGGTGTGCTGTGGCAGTGCATTTACCTGCTGTGCATCCCAGGAGGGTGTGTGCTTGCTCCCTCATGGATGCTTGTGTTTTGATGTGACACAGCAGAGCCGCAATGGCTGCAGCTCTCTGAAGCGTTGTTTCCATGGTGACAGCTGTGTGCTGCAGAAATTACACAGTGCAGAGACCAAAACAGGGGCGCTTCCCTCCAGAAGATGCAGGATAATACACACATACAAACACACACACACACACACACATACACACTCACATATACAAACACATCCATGCACACACACACACATACAAACACACACATACAAACACGTCCATACACATGCACACACACATCCACACACACATACATACTTCCACACACATGAATGCATGCATACACACTCAAATGCAGGCTTGCACATACCTGCTTATTGACACACACACACACACACACACGGCCAAAATCACATTCATATACAAACACATGCTTCCTGGCTTTCTCCGCCTCTTTGATTAATTTCCTGTTCATTAGAGAAAAAGTCGCAGTGGATATCGTATTAACTGGGATCAGGCACAAGTGTCCTTCATTCCCTCATGCTGGTGACACCAGCTGTCTGCTGTTCTTGGCACACATGAACGTCTTTAACTTGCAAGTCATCTGTCATCTTGAATTGAAGTTGTGAGGGTGAGGGAGATACAGCTGACCTTGAGAACGGACACTCCTGGAGCCCTCGCAACGTCACCCGCCTCTAATTGGCCGGAGCCTGCTTTACCCCAGCGGGCCGACGCTCCTGATTGGTCGGGGCGGTCGTCGTGCTCCAGCGGGGCGACGCGGCAGCCTGTGGGTGGAGGCGTCTCGGCTCATTCACAGAAACAGAGGCTTGACAAGCGGGGAGCTTTCACGGCTTTTATCACAGAGCCGCACGTTCTCTGTGAGGGACTGCAGGCGCCTCTCACTTTCTCACATATGCACACAAACACACACAAACACTCACACACAGCTTTGGCTTCCGCAGTCTTAGCCGCTAATACGCAGATATTTACATGGTCTTTCATTATTTATGTGCTATGCAGACATTCCCACCCAAGGCCATTTGCATTGTTTACATTCTGCATATCCTCAATTTATTCAGCTGTATATTTAATTAACCCAAATTTTGTTAAGCACAGTGACTTGATAGTCAAAGTGGTTTTTGTTCCGGCAGTAGAACTTGCAGTCTCTTGGTTATAAGACACATACTGTTATTGTCATCAAAAACGAACACACAAGACATACCGGAGAAGCACCCTAAGAGTGTTCGCCATGGCAACAGGGTAGCGACATGTCAGCAACCGGCAGAACCTCCACGGAGCGTGCCCTTTGACCCTCATCAAAAGGCTGTTCGGAGATGTGTCTCTTTCGAGCGGGGATGATTTAGTAAGGGGCATGGAAAAGACACAGGAGAGCATGTTGTTTGAAGTGGTCCCTTGTGAGTTTCGACCCAGGGGTAGGATGATGACACACGCACCGTTAAAGCCGCGCTCGCACACAGAGTGCGTTTTTTCACAGCCATGACTTATGTCGAGAAAGCGCCTCACAAAACCCGGGAAAACTGTAATGATGAGTCACTGGGTTCACAAAAGCAGAAAGGGTTTCTGTTTGTTTGAGTACCTGTAACTGATGAGATTTCTGTGTGTGTGTGTACGCGCATGTTTTTACCCCTCTGAAGTTTAGGAACTTCAGCAGAAGTTGATTCATATCTATTGTTATTCACCTATATCCATATATTGTAGCAATTTTCTGGACCCTACAAAAATATCAGAAATTCCACCTCACATGTGGAAATCAAAAATATGCTCCAGATAAAAAAAATCATTTATAATGCAAAACGACTATGTGTGAGCAGAAATGTTCTCATGTGTGAAATGTGACATGTCAGTTCAGGTGTTTGGTTGTGAAACTATGTACCATATAAGCTTTGTGTTAAATTCAGGGCTTACATTTTACATGGAAAATGTCCTTGCACTACGTTTGTCCAGAAGCAATTCGTGAATTTTTTCATATGTTTGTATTTTGTACAAGGATATATGAAGTCGCTGGGGATGATCTGTTTAAAAGCAATGTCATCCATGTTGGATTTAAGAAACATATCCTCCATGGACTGACTCAGTGTTATTCAAGTCAAGCTGCCTCTTTCCTAATTGTGCAATGAGCTACACATAAATAAGGAACATGTCGATGTCTGCGTCGGATGGCCTTGCGGTTCGCTTTGGTTTTGTCTGTGTAACAGTTCATCCCCCAGCCACGCAGCAGCTTCTGTTTTTACAGTGTTTCCATCCCCGGGCCGCCCCAGCCTCGGGGTCCCCAGAGCGAACATGCACGCGCCGTAAAGCAGACGGAACGTCCACTTCTTTCCGAAGAGAGAGCGGGCCGAACCTAAACAAACGCGATGGGGATGTTTGAAAGCGCTAGGGCGGACTGGGAGGCGCGTGACGAGTAGCAGGTTACAGAGTGAGGGTGCGCTGTCTTTGTTGCGGCCCCCTTGTAATCAGCACCGATCTGGGGATTCTGGGATTGAGGGTGGGAGAGACGAGGCCACTCTGGCATTTAGGAAGGGGCCCTGAAGGGGACTCCCTGTGGTTCCAGGGCGAGTCGTTATTCATCCTTCCATCATACAGTCCTCCACTTGTTCTCCACTTCAGAACACGGAGCTGAGTGCACATGGGGGGGCTGTAGAGTTGAGTGAGAAACAACAGATGTCCCCAATAAAAAGTGCACTATAAAAGCTATTGCAGTGATGTTATTTGAAGGGTGAGCTGTAAAGTTGTGGTATGAGAGATTATTTGTAAAGATGCAGTGAAATAGATTATTTGTAAAGGTGCAGTGAAACAGATGGTTTGTAAAGATGCAGTGAAATAGATTAGTTTTAAAGATGCTGTGAAGTAGATGATTTGTAAAGATGCAGTGAAATAGATGGGTTGTAAAGATCCTGTGAAATAGATGAGTTTTAAAGATGCTGTAAAATAGATGAGTTGTAAAGATGCAGTGGAATAGATAATTTGTAAAGATGCAATGAAATAGATGATTTGTAAAGATGCAGTGAAATAGATGGTTTGTAAAGATGCAGTGAAATAGATGGTTTGTAAAGATGCTGTAAACTAGATGAGTTGTAAAGATGCAGTGAAATAGATGAGTTGTAATGATGCAGTGAAATAGATGAGGTGTAAACCCTGACTAAGTTGCATTTTTCGGGTGTATATTGGTACTGAAAATGGCCATCTTCTACTTGCTTACTTGCACACACGCACACTCAGGGCAGGCAGAGCAGGGTGATGGGGGGCCATAGCATGTGTTCGCGGCGAGTCGTGTCTTGCTCTATGTGCAAGAGGCGGAGCTCTTCCGCACATGGATCTCCGCTGACAGACGGCTCTTTTGTTCGCGGCACGGGAACTGTCAGAGAGGTGGATGACAGAGGGGAGGGAGGGGGAGGTGCAGAGGTGGATGACAGAGGGAGGTGAGACAGGCGGAGCTGTGGGGCGGGTGGAGGCTGTCCAGCTGCCTGTGGAGCTCCCTCTACCTGTGTGAGTGAGTGGGGAGGCCTCGACCCCAGACATCTCTCTCAGTCAGCCAGCGCAGAGTGACTGGGATAATCCAATACCAATTTCAAATAAAAGCTTTATTTGTGTTGCCAAAGCATAGCAAGGAGCATGTGTAATGACATAAAGTTTATAACATCAAAGAGTAATAACAGAACAACATAACTGAACAATAATAGTAATAATCTCACCATTACTCCCTTCTCAATACAGACTGAATGGGATAATCTCACCACCTCTCTCTCTCACTGCAAATGTGACTGAATGGGTTAATCTCTCTCTTTCCCTCACTATAAATGCAGACTGAGTGGATTAATTTCACCCACTCTCTCTCTCTCACTGTAAATGCAGACTGAATGGGTTAATCTTGTGCTCTATCTCCCTCTCCCTCTCTCTGTCTCACTGTAAATATAGATGGATTTGGTTTATCTCCCCCTCTGCCTCTCACTGTAAATATGACTGAGTGGGTTAATCTCAGGGTCTCTCTCTCTCACTGTAAATATAGACTGAGTGGGTTAATCTCAGGGTCTCTCTCTCTCACTGTAAATATAGACTGAGTGGGTTAATCTCAGGGTCTCTCTCTCTCACTGTAAATGTAGACTGAGTGGGATAATATCAGGGTTGCTCTGTCTCACTGTAAATGTTGAGTGAGTGGGTTAATCTCCAGGTCTTTCTCTCTCTCTCTTTCTCTCTCTCTCTCACTGTAAATGTTGACTGAGTGGGTTAATCTCCAGGTCTTTCTCTCTCTCTCTCTCTCTCTCACTCACTGTAAGTGTGACTGAGTGGGTTAATCTCCAGGTGTCTCTCTCTCTCACTGTAAATGTTGACTGAGTGGGTTAATCTCCAGGTGTCTCTCTCTCTCTCTATCTCTCTCTCCATCTCTCTCTCTCACTCACTGTAAGTGTGACTGAGTGGGTTAATCTCCAGGTGTCTCTCTCTCTCACTGTAAATGTTGACTGAGTGGGTTAATCTCCAGGTGTCTCTCTCTCTCTCTCTCTATCTCTCTCTCTCACTCACTGTAAGTGTGACTGAGTGGGTTAATCTCCAGGTGTCTCTCTCTCTCACTGTAAATGTGACTGAGTGGGTTAATCTCACCCTCTGTCTCTTAGTAAACACAGGTTGCATGGGATAATCTCACCGCCTCCCCTCTCTCTGAACACACACTCACTGAACAGGGAGACTCTGTGGAGGCCCTGATACCAGCTCCACCCATTACTCACAGTTTCATATTCCAGTTTCATGCAGGATCTGAGGAGCTCAGGGATTCAGGGATTAATTATAATCTTTCATAATCATATTTCTCACAATCATGATCATAATCTCTTTTCCTCATATTTCTCATTCTTTCTCACTCTTCTTTCGCTCAAGAGCATATTGATAATGTGTTTATACGTTGATGGTAATACATCAATGATGAACAAAACAACAAAAGTAAAAAAAATCTTGAGCCTTGAAACTTCCTACAAGAAAATGAACAAATATTTTAAGAAAAATATCATACCACAATACCTAAATAAAAACAGCATTAACCAATCCATGTGGTGTTTAAGTATGTTCTCTCCCTCTCTTTAGACTCTCTGCTTAGAACTCTGCTTTTTTAAATGTTTTGCGAATTGTGGCCTGATGTGAATTGAGCCGGAGCCCATGTTTTGGCTCCTCCGGGCAGGGTTTTGTGGCCGTCCTGATGCGGACTCGGTGTTATTCTCGCAGTGGCGCTGACCCGTCCGAGACGGTCAGTCGTGTGCATCGGGCCTGCGGGGCCGTTCACATGTTTCCAGCGTGTTACGTTTCAAGCGTTCATTGTACCAGAACATCACCCCGTCATCCTTGGTGGCAAAGGCACCCCCGCCCCGGGACACTCTGACCTGAGAGAGAGGTCATTGGACAGCTGTCCAGCACGGCCCTGCGCGTCCCTCTGGAACCGGCCAGTTATGGGCCTCGGATCGTTTCTGCCGAGGGAGATGTGAGATTTCCTCTGGAAGTCGTTCTTGTTCACATTAAGAAGGATCGCATTTAATTGCTCTGTAATCCAAACCAGAGTAAGTGTGTCTGCCAGATACAAACATATTAAATAACTGGAATAATGTAATGAATACAATGCAATAGAGCTGCAAAATGTATAACTGAACGATTAAAACACATCAATTAATAAATAACCTCTTGGGTAATTGCAGTCCCAAGAACATCCTAGGTTACTGTTGTGCTCTAAGTCGAAATGTGAATGACATTCATTATTTTTAATTCTAATATTACTTCAGCTTGTATTACTACTACACAACAAACAACAACAGTAACAAAAATACTACTACTACGACCAATAATAATACCGATAATAATAATAATAATAATAATATAATAATGAAATCAAAATAAGGTGGCTGTGTATTTGATGTTCAGTTTCAACCGTACCTTCGCATTCTGTGCGCCTGTAGCAAGGATGAGGACTGGTCGCCTCCAGGGGTCTTCCGGGAGGTTGTTGCCTGAGCTACGGGTTCCCACAGCGACTCCCCCACCCACCCAGCCGGGACTGAATCACAGCTCTGTCTCGCTCAGGGTGGCGCAGGTTGTGTAGTTTCTCAATGTGAATATTTTTAAATGCGGAGACACCGAAGGGTGTGAAAGTCCCGGCCGTGGTATATGTGCCTCAAGGAGGAAAGCCTCCAGTTCGTTGAGAGATGAAGGAGGATGTTGATATCAACTTTGTTTTCTGTGCCCTAGAACATCCCGTTAAGGTTCAGTGGTGTTCATAGCTGGTGATTGTGGAGGATATGGAAGGCATTTGTCTTCAACCTGAGGTCGACACCACTCTTGAATTTTTCAGAGGTGTGTACGGGGGCGTAGTCATCTTGGAGGATGGCAACATCGTAAGGAAACAGCGTTTGCATCATAGGGTTTACCTGGTTTTGAAAAAGAGCTCTATCCCTTGGCCATTATACAGTCATGTAGAGCAATCTCAGGACCCACCAACTTCCCATACTATATCATTACAGATCCAGCACAATCCTGATCAGTTAATAGACATTGTGGGTTGAGGGTTTCCTTTGGCTTTTTACAAACACAAACCTGACCAGATGTAGGAAACAGAGTCAAAGCAGACTCATTGGTCTATAATACTTTTCCATTGCTGAGGGGTCCAGGTTTTGTACTCCATGTTAAGGGTCTTTGTGCATTAGTCTTGGATACAAGTAGTTTCTGAACAGCAACACTGTAATGAACCCAGCTTTGGGACACTCCATTTTGTTGAGACTGGTTCACTGAGCCGTCGCTTCACTTCTGTAATCATTTTTCAGACCTGGGGGACTGAGGTACTTTGGAACTATCTTGTCAAGTGTCTGTCTGTCCCTGTCAGTGAACTTTGACCTGTGACCACTTTTCCTCTTTGCAGATGCAGTTTAGTCTTGTCACGCACATGCATGGTCGTAATTTATCCGCACTCTTTCCCTTGCCACATTAAAAGTTTTTTTTTGTAGTTTTTGTGACCAATGCACCTGCAGTTTTTTTGGAAACCCACATAACAAAGTGCTGATTGTCAGACGTCTTTTACAGCCGACACGTACTGCTAATTGGCATTCAGCTTTAATATGACTCACCTATGCAGCTGCCTTTGTAGTCATGATCCAGTTACTTCAGGTGGGGTCCTTTTTCATGTGTTGTCGTCACTTCACTCAGATCTCCGAGTTGTGGTCTTTGAGCCCTACACAGTGGGCGGGCTGACCAGTATAAGGGTTGGGGTGCTTCTAACTTATAACTCATGGGTTGCGGGTTCAAGTCCCAGGCAAAGCACTGTTGTAAATATCCAGCTGTACGTATGAATGGACAATGTGTAAATACATAAGCCATGCGAGGCAATCTGGATAAGAGCTTTTGCTAAAAGTGTGAATGTAACGTACATATCAGTGAGCTGTGGAGTCATCCTGCTCTATGTGACTCAGGATTTTTCTCTGTCAAGGACACTCCTTACCTGCAGTCTGCCACAAAGTGAAATCCCCCAGGAATGTAGGATCCTATTATTCGGCAGGTGCTGTGCTGGGGCCAGGACCTGGACTACTGTGTCCTCAGGCGGTTTCTCTGACTGTGGGGATTGTTTGGGGTGGGTGTCTTATCACCTCTCTTTCCATTTATCGTTCTCCATCTCTCTTTTGGGGTGAAGCTGACAGGGAGGAATCCTGACAGCGGTAAATTGACACGTGGACGTGTTGGCCAACATTCCTCTTGTTTGGGTTAGGAAGGAACATGTTGCTGTAGGTTAAGATTTGGGGTGAAGCGGGAGTCTGACAGGTGAGATTCCCACGTCCCAGACCTTACAAGCCGCTGTCAGGATCTCTGACAATAGGAGGGAATGGAAAGACACAATCAGAAGCATGCTGGGACATGCCAGCAAGCTGGGAGAGAGAGAGAAAGAAAGAAGGGAGGGAGGGAGGGAGAGAGACAAAGGTGGGGGCGTAAGGAAGGGAGGGAGGGAGGGAGGGTGAACTCATGAGAGGGAAACAACTTTTTGCCACCTTCAGTGAATGATTCCTTTTTTCCTATTCCTAATACCCTGTTCACAGCGGGATGTCATGGCGACAGGTGGACGGACAGACGGACTGGGCCCTGTGTGGAAGTGGTTCTGCTGGGCTTGCAGGTTTGACTCCCAGGCGGGGTGCCGTATCCGCTGTATCCTTGAGTGAGCCGCTTAACCTTAATTGCCTCAGTAAACATGCCTGCGTTCAAACGGCTAACACACAAAAATGTAGGCCACGCGGGCTTCGACTCACACGGTTGTCTGCGAAGCCAATAAATAATTTAGCCCAGCACGAGAGACACTCTCCTGGCCGGAGAGGATAAGGCTGGGACCCCTGCAGGACCAATCCCAAAAATATGAGGGGCCCTTCAGGGGTGCAGGCAGGCGTGTGACACCCCTCGTTCCCAATGGCGATAGATACACCCCCCCACCCCCCACTTCATGTTAAGGGTCACTGCACTGCATCATTCCTACTGCTCATCTTCAGCGCAAACTTAGAGCCTTAGGGCTTGAAGTGCGCAGCGATCCGGCTGTTCCAGGCAGCAAATGGTTAATTGTCAGACTTTGCAATGGGAAATGGCTCTCTGTCTCTCTCTCTCCCTCTCTCTTCCTCCCTCTCCCTCTCTCTCCCCCTGCCTTGCTCTAAGTAGGTGTATCCCTGCGCTGGGTGTTGCTCTATATAACAGAAGAAACAGTGGGGACGGGTTCAGAGTTTCGCACACCGCCCGCTTTCGCCGTCTCTCTCTGTCTCGGTCTGCGTGCGTGTGTGCGTGTGTCATTTTTTTTTTTTCCTCCTGTGTGGGATTGCACTGCACGCTGTCACCATGTCAGAGGGCAGGAAGAGGGAGAGGAAAGGGAGAAGAAAGATGGGGAGAAAGGAGAGGAAAGAGCAGCAGAGGGACCCCACAGAAGGTAAAAAAAAGAGAGAGAGAGAGAACGGGGTGAGACAGAGAGGGGTGGTAGAGAGCACAGGGCTTGGGAAAGAATGCAACACCTCATCTTGTCAAAGCTTGCTGCATGTTGTCGCGCACGGGGAGAGAACTCAATGCAAGGAGCAAGTAGCTGCACATTTGGTGTTAGTGGGCTAAGGTATAGTTAATGTGAATTTGCATGCGAGCTGGGGCAGACTGCCCATTTTAAGATGACATTCCGTACTGGTGCAGGCTGGGTAATTTTAAACTGCTTAATTAAACTTAATCAAAACTTTTACTTGAGTTCTTAAAGTCTGAGATCCTTGATCCACAACTTCCCCTCACCAACCTTGCCCTCATGCCCCAATTTATTTTTTGCAAATGCACACAGTTGCCTAACAGAAAAAAAAAGTTTCCATTGATTCATTTTTGAACCATATTTAATGTACCGTACTATTGGTTCTTTCTGTGCAAGTCTATCCTGAATTTTATCACCAGCAAAATAAAAGGACAGGATCTTTGTCTTACAATCTCAAAGCTGTCAAAGTTAGCACAAACCTGGCAGCTCGCATGCCACAGAGTTTCTCTGTTTCACAGAACATCCTTTCTCTCTTTTCCCTCCACATCTGAAGTAAACAGGAATTGTGTGTGTCAGATTGAGTTGTGCGACAGTTGCAGTTTCTGTCGGTGGCGTGGTGGGTTCGTCTCCTGGGCCGGCCGAAGCAGGCTGCGGCTTGTCGCTAAAGCGTGACCAGGTCAGAGGGGACTTGCCCCTCATAAAGCTTCCGCGATTACCCTTCCAAATTGGCTGGGTCACCCCTTCACATGGGGTCAGTGCACGGCCCCTTTGTCATTGCACTGGACCACCCCTGGTATCCTCTCAGCGACAGGCAGAGCTGTGATTCATTCTCATGCGAAGTCTTGCTGGGGTGATGGACTGCAGGCCTGAATTGTCTCCAACTCACAAATAAAAAGCAAACGTTATTTGTTTCGCCAGTGCTCAATGAAACTCGCTGAACTGACATGTTTTGACAATAACGGCAGAGTCAAGGAGGAAACGTTGACTTGAATTCAGGTTCCTGTACAGGCTGGAGGGGTTTTGGAGGCTAGGGTTCCCTCCTCTGCCAGCGAGGGGAGTTCAGGGGCTCCCGACTCGCGCGCGAGGGCACAGCTGGGTGCCGAACGCTTCCCTGACCTCTCCAAAGGCGTGAAACTGCACATCCCCCGACGACAGCCCCTCCGCAACGCTGACAGAGGCGGTGTCGGGCGAACCTGGAGCTTGCGAGGCTGTCAGAGAGACGGGATACAAGTTGTTCGAACACGGAGGACATGTGTTTATTTGAGAGCGGCGCCTTATTTGGGCAGATACAGTTCAAATCAGATCCGTTGTCACTGTAGCAGGGCAGAGTGGGAAAAAAAGTGAACCTCCAGTCCCAGGAAACCCCAGCTATGCGATTTAGAAGTGAAGAAACTTGACTTCTTAGTTAAAAGACCCAGATAATGGAACAGCTGTCTCAACCTTTGAGCAAGATACTTAATCTGAATTGCTCCAGTGAAAACGATCAGCTTTCGCCATTGTAACTCATGCTGTTCAAGGACATCTGTGGAAGGGGGGGGGCAAAAAGCAATAGTAGGGGAAGGCTGAAGTTTTTTCACAGCGAGTGCAGTTTAAACAGACTCTAATGAGAGGGCCGTCTAGTCACCCCTGCTCTGATCACATGGTTTTACAGCTCGTTTGCAACAAAGGGAAGCAGTGTGTCTTTTACGCCTTCCTAAGCTGAGAGCTTTGTCAGGCTAAGAAAACATCAAAAAGATGCTTTCGGAGCCTCGCGGAGATGGAAGTCGGTGAATTCTTCCCTACGTGCCGTATTCCTCGATTTGTTTTTTCTTCACTCTCAGTTTTCTCAACAGTCTCTTCGATTCAGTTCACTTCAGGCCGATAAAAAATATATATTTTTCTCATTACCTACATGCAAGTGGAAGTACATTGTTCAGGTGTCAGTAAGGACCTGCAAGGTTCATATTTCTGTGTACGTGCACGCATGTGTACGCATTGGCGTGGACAGTATAAAACCTGGTAATCATCTAAAGCACACTTGTGCGTGTGAGTGAGTGCGTGTGCGCACATTATGCAATGTAATTGTCATCCGTATGTCAGGTGCATGTGCTGGTGAAGACAAGCAGAGGGAAATCGTGAATAGGGAGGCAGGGCCGGGTCACCAGGTTGCTTAAGACCCAAAATCAAGCCCAGAACTTTATCCACACAGCTTTCTTTGATAATGTTCAGTTTCCATGGTAACGGAGGAGTATGCACGCTATGAGAAAATAACCTATAGTAAGCACATTGGACTGTTAAGTTTAGTTTTAATAAACCAAAAATTGCACAATAATTTACATGTACAGATAACTTTGTAGATTGCATGGATATTCTGGGATACAGATTGCCAAACAGCGAAGGCCAAATATGTACTTTTAAAACTCTGATCTCTGCTTAGACATAATTATCATAGAAAATATTTACTCTTTGTAGCCTATTGTGTAACTCTATTATAGTGTTCAAAGTGATTAAAATATCTGGCAAATAAACTCATTGTAGCCATTAGCTGAGAATTATTTCTCATATTTAGTTTCAAAAAATAAATGTAATGCATTGTAATAACAGACTATTAACAGACTATTAAACTCTGTATCTAATCTTCCCGTTTAAAATGGTATGCAAAGCACAGACAATGAAACATCTTTGATCATCTGTGATAATGAAACTATAATGCAGACTTATATAAATAATATAAATGTAATATAAATATTTAATTCGAGTTTGAATCAGATCTCCTCCAGTTCCATTTATTGTTGATTCTGGTTGATTATCCCATTAATTTCACTGGTGTTTCAGTCATATTTGAATGTGAATGACAGTCTTAATGTGTGACATTGACAACCATCTGTCTTTATCTCAATAGATTTGGTCTCAGGATAGAAGTCTTAGGGGGTATTCATGTTTAGTTGCAATTTCTTTACTCTTACCATTTACAATGATATGGACTAAGCTCACCTTTCTATAATTCCACAAGTACATAGCTTGTTAAAGTACCATGTTATTTCAGTAAAAAAAGACAAGATGTTAACTTTTTCATTTTTATTTTATCATTTATGTCAGGGTAGTTCTACATCTAACGACCCTCAGTATAACTCTTTACAGTTCCACGAAAAAGTATTCGCTAAATTCTGTCTTTTGACGACGGATATTATCAGATGTTCATCTAAAACCTATTACTATTGAAAAAACAACACAAAATATTCCATTATCAAATATGTAAATTTGATACTTATTTTACTTATTTATTAACAAACGGAGTGCCACCAAGCGAAAAAGTAATCACCCCTCCAGACTCAGTAATTGGTTACCCACATTTTGCAGCAATGAGCGCAACCAAAGCTGTTGGTATTGATCAGTCTCTCACAGAATTTTGGCCCACTCATTCATATGGAATTTGCTGAACTCAGTAACATTTGGGGGTTTTTGATGACAAACTGTTTCAAGTCCGGCCTGAACATTTCAACTGTGATTTGGTTTGGACTTTGGCCAGGCCATTCCGAGACAGTTATTGTTCATCGACCATTGTGATGTAGACTTACTTGTTCATTTCAGTTCATTGTGTCGCTGTGTGATTTTACTGAACTTCAGCTCCACCTCATGAACGGATGGCCTGACGTTCTGTCAGATTCATCGAGATCCTGATGCAGAAGCTTCCTCTGACCATGGCGTTGCCGGCGCTATGCTTGACCGTTCTCGCTCTGGAATGCAGCGTTCGGTTTTCACCAAACGTTGCGGGGCCCATGACAGACAGTAAAGCTCCAGTTTTAGCTCATCTGTACATAGTTTCCCATTGTTCCAGAGCGCTTGAGAGCCATCCAGGTGCTTTTTGGCAAAGCTAAACACAACTATCAAAGTTCTTATTAAGTAGCGATTTTCTGCCTCGCTATCCTGCCACGAATCTCATTTCTGCCCAATGTCTTTCTGATAGCTGGATTCGTGAACACTGACTCGAAGACCCCTGGATGCTTTTCTACAGTACTTTGTGACTTTTTGGACCATTTTATGTCTTGCTCTTGGAGGGATTTTGGCTGAACAGGCACTCCTGGGAAGATTCATTACTGTTCCAAACTTCCTTCATTTGAACAATATGGCCCTAAGTGGGGTTTGATGGAGCCGCAGAGCCTTAGAAATCACTTTGTAATCCTTACCAGACTGATAGGCATCAACAATTGGCCCAAATTATTCCTGACTGTTTACCAGAGTATTCGAACAGCTGACCTTAATTATCCCTTTAACTGGGTTGAGTTAACTATGGGGGCAATAACGTTTTAAATCCGAAGATTTCATGCTTGCAAATAAATTAAAGAGGCACCAAAACAATTTTTGGTCTTATTTTTTTTTTATTTTTATTTTTTTTACTTTCAGACTGCCTCAATGTACTATTGCAAACAACAGGAAGAATGGACTACATTCAATGTGGAAAATGGTCCAAAAAAAAGTCCGACAAGGACAGGCAGACAGAGAGTGAGTGAGTGAAGGAGAAGGAGAATTTAAAATAAATATTTAATATGTTTAGCTACTGTGAAATCATTTATTTGATCCATAATTTATCCTCCGTATTTTTCCCTCTAGTTTTGACTTACTTGAGAAAAAATGAATGCAAAACACCATTTAAAAAAACATTTATTCAGCAGCAGGAAGAATGTTTGATTGCTGCTGCCCTTGTAAAAAGCTTTTGATTATAAGTTATTAATAATTAAGGTTTTGACATGTATATTAACATTTACAGAATAAATAACTACCGTAATTGCTCTTTGCTTATCAGTACAGTTCAATGTATGTCTTTGCAAATTTGCTGTGGTTTGGCTTATATAGATATGAGGAGGAAGAAGGAACCAGGTCTGAATGTCTCCTTTGAGTCTGTGTCAGCCCGTTTCAGCTGTTGGTTGGTCTGGTTGCATTAGAGGATCTATGCCTACAAATAGAGGTTCCAGTTTTGACTCTTATTTGATTTGGTTCTCTCTAATGTTTAATTTTGTCTTTGCTTTTGTTTGTTTTGGTGTTGTAATGATGAAATTTAGTTGGCAGCGCCATTGCTATCCACCGCACCTGTTTACACATTGGTTTCTCCTCCTAAATTTAATTTTTTTAAGACGTCAATGAACACAAACCCTATACAGGACACACATTACGATGTAACATCTCACCACAGATACTGAACCAGTATATAAACCAGACACACTGCATACGCTAAACGGTGTAACACAATTTCACTGCAAATACTACTGCAAATACTGTCGGCGAACCTACACATGATAAATAGTGTGTTATGGAATCTCACAATAGACTGAGCTTCACAATGCAGACGCTCCCTGCTAACACAAGTTCAACCTAGAGATAAGATACCTTTTTTTTCGGAGCCTCGAGATTCAGACGGAACACCTTTCTTTATTGGGTCGGGGAACTGGGTCAGCCCTCCCAAATTGGGACGGCTGGCTGTTATTTTAGCACACTTCCGTCTAGGATTTTAATTGAAGTCATTACCGGTGATACAGTACACCTTTCTCCCCTTTTTATGTCGATCACTATATCTGCCCTCCAGTGGTGCAGCTGGAGGTGGAGGATTTATACAGACTGAGCTACAGGAATGCACAGGGACATATATGTGTACAGCGTGCTGTCCATGAATGGAAAAACAGCTGCTGCAAGACAGGGTGCGGTCTACATGCTGTGCGGCGGCCTAGCAGAGTGGTTCAGGAGCTGAGTTCACATCCTGGAGGTTGCCAGTTTTAATTCCCAGGTGGGGGAACCGCTGGTGTTGAGTAACATGACATGCTTCAGGTTATACCTGTATGAATAGAAAGAGCAGCGATTTATGCAAGTTGATCTGGGCGTCTGCTAAGCATAATGCTAATGTGTGTTCTTTGTGTGGAATTCATGAAAAAGAATCTATGGTTATGTTCCATTAAATAGTGATACAAAACCCTCATTCAGTATTAGATCTGAAATATGACTTTAAAATAAATTCATATGTTTTTTTAACAAATGTAAACCTAGTGTAGATGATCGCTGAACTCAAACTGTGTTTGTGAAGCCAAAAGTTGATACCTACACTGGATTGAAAGTCATAGTTGAAGATGAAATGTTGATTTAATCCAGAACACATAGAGAGTGCAGGTGTAGTTCATGCATACTCTTGGGAGCAAACACATGCTAAATTCTTCATGCACAGAGAGAGAGAAAGACAGAGGAAGAGAGTTTGAACGAGAGAAACAGGGAGACATCACATGCGGGAGGGAGAGAGCAACGGACAGAGAGAGAGACGGAAAGAAAGAGTTGCCTGTCACTGGAAGGCGGCGCACACCTTTTTTGGGCTGTTAGCGTCATGGGAACAGGGGCAGTGACAGTGAGGGTGAGTGGGCCGTTTCCCGCAGGTTGCTGGAGCTGTGGGGTGGGTGGCACCGCGTTGGAGGTGAGCTGCAGGGTCCCGCCTCACCGGGCGCTCCGAAAGGGGAAACGTGTGGAGCTGCTGCTCCTGAACCGAGTCTGTGGGCCATGAAGTGCGTTCAGATCTCCTGCAGCGCAGAACATCTCCTCACTATCATTGGCTCTGCGGCCAGCACAGACTCTGTGTGGATCATCTTTATTATGTTTTGTACAGATGCACCATGCTAAGCATCGGTAGCCGCATCCAGGTGATTTACATTAACTCAGCTGTCCTGGCAGGCTTTCAATAGATATATTGAATATAGCGATAAAAGAACATAAGTTTGTTATTATGATGGCGATGATGATGTTAATGATGATAATGATGACAATAATGATGATGATGATGATGATAAAAATAATAATGATGATGACGAAGATGACGATGACAATAACGATGATGATGATTGATTATTATTATTAATAATGTTACACGTACTAGCAGTTCTAGTGGTGGTGGTATTAGAATTAACACTATTTGTAGTAGTAGTAGCATCAATGTCAGAATTTGTACAGGCAGCCTTGTGGGTAACAGCCCAGTTCATCAACACAGCACCACTGAGGAGTTCCTCTCTGCTGTGGCTGATGTCATGCATCACTTTGGGTCAGGGTATACCTGCATTTGCCTGGTTCCATACTTACCATTCGGTTTTTACTCTAGCTGATTGACTAAAATACTAAAATTGCTCTGGTCAGTGGTCCACTCTATTCTTCTCTGGTCGGTGCTCTTCTCTGTTGCTCTGGTCAGTGGTCCACTCTTCTGCTCTGGTCAGTGCTCCATTCTTCTCCTTTAGTCAGTGCTCCATTCTGCTCCTCTGGTCTGTGGTCCACTCTTCTACTCTGGTCAGTGCTCCACTCTGCTGCTCTGGTCAGTGCTCCACATTTCTGCCCTGGTCAGTGGTCCACACTGCTGCTCTGGTCAGTGCTCCATTCTGCTCCTCTGGTCTGTTCTCCACACTGCTGCTCTGGTCAGTGCTCCATTCTGCTCCTCTGGTCTGTTCTCCACACTGCTGCTCTGGTCAGTGCTCCATAATGATCTACACTGGCTGTCGCTTCTCTCTCTCTGCTCCACAATGATTCACAGCCTGCTTGTCCATATTTGTCACTTCTACTGACACACAGTGACCTGACCTTGAGCAAAAGTCCATGTCTGAAAAGTGTTACGGACTTACTGGCAGTAGATTTCAGATGGCCATGCAGGTCAAATGCCTGACCAATCGCACTCTGTCAGTGACTCACACGGGAAATGCCTGACCAATCAGTGAGACACACGGGAAATGCCTGACCAATCGTGCTCGCTTCAATAAGTCACACCTCTTTTTGTGTGCCTGTCTGCTTTCTGTCAGTTTGATAATTCTTCACAAAGCATAATCTCTGCCAAAGCCACTAAATGATCCCTTTTTGTATAGCCTTCAAAAACATATCCCTCATTTATCTGTTGTCTGTACATCATGAATAATGGTATAATCCAAAGGGAAGGAAATACTCGTGCCAAAATTCCAAAGCCAATTTACCCAGAAGAACCAGAACAACTCAAATTCCTGTTTGCGGTAAACTCAGACCATCAACAACTTCAAAAACTAAAGCAAAACAAAAGATGAATGCTGTGAAGAAGAAAAGGATGATGGATGACAGAATCCTGTGATCCAAGGCCGCTTTGTGACACACATGCGAGCTAAAATACCTTGTAACACATTCTCATTAAATTTGTATCACATCTTTCAACAGCGATGCTTGTTGTTTTTAAGGCCTAACAGACCAGTCACTCAAAACTATTGTTGCTACATTGTATGAGAAAAGCAGCACGCTTTTAAGAGACAAATGACAAATGATCAAATGATCTGTCGACAGAAACTGCAGGTGCAACAACAAACCAACCCCGCCCCCCACCCCCAGTGTTATGCATGGCATATCTGTTTAGAAATTATTATTATTATTAGAAAAAAAACATTGTGTCACATAACACTAAATATATGCACAGCTAAAACACAGTATTTTTGGTCAAAAACAGTCACACTGACATCTGTCAAAGTATCTATGGCAGAACATTTTGATAAATTTCTTTCTCAGCTGTTTCTATCATACCTCCACTCAAAGTGATACAATATTGTCCGCTTGGATAAGAACATGGTTTAGTTCAATTTTATTGAACTAAAAAAATACCCAAATGACTACAGTGGAGCTTGTAACATTAAAACCAGGAAGCCAGCAGTTAACAAGGGGGGAGAATAGGGGGATGCTGCAGGTTTCTCACGATAAACTAAGCGCTGTCAGCATAAACAGTGTGACTCCACAGCTGTACCTGCGATGATTCATCTTGTGGCCCACACACACATACACACACACACACTCTACGACATCAATCATCTTCACCTAGGCCTGGACACCTTAGGGTGCAAAAAAATGTAAGTTAAGAGCCTAGTGCAGGGTACAGGAAGCAAAGGTGAACCCCAGGTTCCATATATTTTGGTATACAAGAATGGGATACCTGCGGGCCCCCACCTGGCCAGGTGAGATATAGGAATTGTTGAGCTAACATCCTCTCCTTCTCTCTCCCCCTTTCTCTCTTTCTCCCCCCCCTCCCCTTTCCCCCTTCCCCCTTCCCACCAGCCTCTGCCCCGAAGCTGAAACGGCTGAAGAACCAGCTGGTGGACGAGGGAAACAAACTGACGTTGAAGTGCGAGGCCTCTGGAAACCCCGCCCCTTCGTACAGGTGGTACAAAGATGGCAGCGAGCTCAAGAAGAGCAAGGAGATCAAAATAAAGTCTGGCACGTATGTAGCAGTGTTACTCCATTTATTTTTACTTTCATGCCTTTTGTCGTTGATTTATAATTGCCAGCTGGGCCTCCCAGGTTACCCACACTGACAAGGCTCGAAGCACTGCAGCCAAAGTGTGAACACTACACTGACTCACTCCATCAGCAGCCAGTTCTGCACTCCAATGTACGCACAGTCCTACATGGGGAGGGCTGAACTGATTATAGAAGAGTTTGCTGGTGTCCAATGTGTCTGCGAGTGGAACTACCATAGCATAAACCTATAGAAGCATGACAAACTCAAACCAACCCTTTCCCACATAAGATCAGGCCGCTTGTGTTCTGTCATTGTACACTCTTGGTCAGATGATGTCATAGCTGTGACCCGTACGCAAACCTGTGACTTTAGCGGCCAGTCCATACTTGTGGCAGGCAGAAACCTCTGCTGTTTAAAGCAAACTCAGAACGTAATAACAAAAAAGAAACCCTGACTTAGAAGTACACCAATGACAGATGTCAACCTTGGGACAAATCCAATGAAGGGGAGGGGGGGGGGAAGCTTGTGGGAAAAGGAGAAAAGAAAGCTGCCAATAATTTTTATCCATTTTTTTAAATGAAATGGCAGTATTTTATCATATTTTATCGATTTTATTGTCTTCCGTTATGGTTTAGCTGCATCGTTAAAAGACGGGAAGTCCTGTGGTGTCTTTTCTCATGGGGTCGGATGTTCTCAGTACGTGTCCTGGAGAACATTCTGCTTCATTTTGTCCTAAATCCATTTGCTGTTATGCTAAGCTGCATCATGTATCTGTTGTATGAGTTAGCTTCGTCAGCAGGGTGTAGCCGTAGCATTGTTCAACATTACCCTTGTGGGTCGTCCTCCATCTCAGCCATTAATTGAATTTTCCCTCTACAGGTGGGTGAGGATTTTTTTTTCCGCTTCAGGCTCATGTCACTAAGTGTTTGTGTTTCTCCAGGAAAAACTCCCGGGTACAGATCAATAGAGCTCGACTGGAGGATTCTGGGAATTACACATGCGTAGCAGAGAACTTACTGGGGAAAGAGAACTCTACGAGCACTATTAACGTCCAAAGCAGTGAGTACCCTCATTTAACATTCTGCTGCTTGTGTATATAAGGCCCTGCTTGGCCTAGCTCCTCGCTATAATGCACAATGAGAGACCTCTGGAGAGATCTTTGCAATGGCGACCTGGGTCGCCTAGATATCAATTGCAATAAGCAGTGTCCTTCTAGTGCCAAGTCATTCTCTAGCCACACACACTTTAGATCACCCCCCCCCCCCCACACACACACACACTTTGTTGTAAGGGTGCAAGGTTTATAATTTCCATGTCTTGCTTCGTATTTTGGTGTTAGATATAAAATATCCAGAAATAACTAATGTTAACAAATTAAACTGAATATTCACAGTGTACTAAATAAGGTTTTTGGAATGGTTTACCAAGACACATAATGACACATGAAGACAATAATGAAACAGTCGCTGGTTTAATGTACATTTCTACTGCAGCATTTTGACGGACTTGTGCTCTTATAGATTAAATTAATGCACGCTGTGGTTAGTATATGCTGATACTCCCTACCACCACCCCTATCAGTGGTGCTGACCTCATGCTTTGAATTGAAATAAGTAATACCAGTAATGTGTATGTCCATTGAATAAGGTGATATAACCCCTTCAGAGTGTGAGCATTGTCATTCATTCTCTTATCTGGGGACCTTGGTCCTTAACCTGGCAGGCTAATTGTGTCTGTTGTTGTAGCCCAGGGAAGCCATGGCTGATATACATCCAGCAAATCTGTGCTGGAGGCCCGGATTATGAGAGCGTGATCTTACAGGGTGGCTGAGTTTTAATGTGGTAGTCTGGAACTTGAAGAACGAGGCAGGACTCAGAAGGGTATATGTATATGTGAGTGTTCAGACATGTAAATCCGGCTTCAGGACCGGGGCGCTGTGAAACGTTATCATGCAAGAGCACCTTGGTTAAGATGCCATGATGTAAACCTGTGTTGCTCAGGACTGTGCAGACCCCAGCGAATGAATGCTATTGCTTCTGAGACTGGACATAGCCGCTAGCCGTGATATCTCGCTATGTGCAAACGGCTGCATTGCTAAATGAGGCGGTGTGTTTAAATTCGGGATACAGGAGATGATGTCTATTAAAAAAAAGGCTGTCAATATTTTTTATCACTCCCAAATGTTTATGGAACAATTTTAGCAAGGGCCCCACATGTACACTGTTCAACATGTAAGCTCTTTAACAAGGACAATGCAACGACATTATGGGATGCACTGAGACAGAAGATGTATGACTGCTGCCTCATGGAGTACAGAAGACATTAAAGTTTGCGAGACAGGCTTTCTGTGATTTGAAAGGCTGAAACCAATCATATCACAGGCTTTCTGTGATATGATTGGTTTTAGCCTTTGTTAAATTGCAAGTCATTGGTTGAGTTGACTTAAATTGGAGCCCCGCCCACAAGAGATGATCATTGATCATAGGACGTAAATGACAGTTAACATCCTCAGAATTCACGTGAAATTTAATCTTGGTCAAACTTAAAGTACTACGTGTTCATGAGTCTGACAAGTGGAACTACAAAGCCAGAGAGCTGGATGTATATCTGGGTGGGATGGTAGTATCTCTGAGCTGAGCTGGGTGTGTATCTGAAAGAGATGGTAGTATCTCTGAGCTGAGCTGGGTGTATATCTGGTGATATCTGTTTGTACCACATGTGCGTGGTTGGGGCCATGGTTGGAGCCCTGTAGCAGCGTGAGAGAAGTTTGCTTTTGTGTGTGTGGGGGGGGGGGGGTGGCCTTGAGATAGGTCCTCATTCCATGGAACTCTCAAAGGCAGGCAAGTCTGGGCACATTCAGGGTGGTTTTGGCCACAGGCAAGTGAAATAATTGCATGGAAAAGGTCAACTTAAAAAAAGACAACAATAACAGACTGGCAGCAAAAAAAAGATGGCAGCAAAAAAAATGTTGGAAAGTTCAAATAAACTTGTCCCAGGGTGTTTTGCCAGCAGCGCACCTGTGAGTCCGATACTAGCAGGAGCTGCTGGGAAAAATCGAGGAATGGGGGCGTCGTCCTCAGGACGGACCGATTGAGATGGGAAGTGAAACCAGGAAAGGACTGGAACTTGTAGGAGGCAGTATTTTTCTCTCAGGGTATTTTTCTTTCTGTATCTTTCAATGAAAGTGTTATCATCGTCCCTAAAAACAACAGAAGCTGGACAAAATAAGACAGAGGATTGAGGAATGCCTTGAGTCAAAGTTGGGTTTTTAGTTGAAGCCAGCGTCACATTTCCCATCATTTAGTGATTCTCCCTGAATTTAGATTGATCGGAGGAAATGTCCTACATGTTATATGGTGGTGTCAGACATGATGGCATACAGAGAAATTCCTCGCTGTGAGAGCCTGTTTGATTCCGATAGGCACTGATGCTTCGTTGTTGCAGAGCGAATCGTGCTGACGTTTCCTCCGCGGAGGTCTCTCCGTCACCGCGTGTTTCTGAAGACGACAATAAGCGTAATCGATAGATGCGATGTGTTATTAGCGTGTCGGATACAGCGCCGAGCAGCCACTGCAGAGTGAGACTGCTGCAGTGCTTGGCTGCAGGGCTATGCGGCCGCAGTACTGTGTGTGTGTGTGTGTGTGTGTGTGTGAGTGTGTGTGTGCACGAGAAAGAGCTGAGAGGAGAACAGAGACGCAGCTGTGTTGTAGAGACAGCTGTTTCACACCCATTTTCATGCAGTTGCGGTTCACTGCTGTGTCCGTGCCAGTGACCAATCATGTGCCACCTCAGACGTGGGGAGCCAATCAAATTCAAGGCCTCTAAGCGGCTCCCCCACAACCACCCCCCCCCCCCCCCAAATTCTCTCTTTCCTTCGCTCCCTCTTTCTCTCTTTGCTTAACGCCTTGATGCTGGGAATTAATCTCTTTTTTTTTTCCATGTGTAAGCTTTCTCATGGCTGAAACTCGGGGAGATAATTCCGCGGAGTAATTGTGCTCATTAATAATGGGCGCCCACGCTGCAGTTTGGGCTGTCTAATGAAGGTTATACAAGGCTGCTGGATGCCGTGTCACAGAGCCGAACGTGAGAACGTCCACGGCGGCTAATGAAGACAAACAGCGGCTTGTGCGCGACGCGCACCTCCTCTCCGAGTATCCCCAGCCTTTTCTCTCACGGCAACCCGGCAAAAGACAGAGGAAGCCTGGGAGTTATGACAACCATTTAGACATGCCACGCATGCACACACACACTGACAAACACACACATGCACATGCGTGCATACATGCTCACACATGCACACAGAAACACACCATCGCACACACAGATGCTAGTATACAAACACACATAAATACCCACAATCTCATGAACACAGACACGCACGGTCATGCTGGTGACATGAGGGTATGGAAGAGGCAGGGCTGTGTCTCTCCACAGTCAAGACTCACCTGTTTACTGGTTTAATGTTTTTGTTTTGCTTTAGCATCCTTTCTCAGATAAAATACACATACAGACCCACATGGTTAGCTGTACAAAGCAATCCCTGCCATTCAACATTTTCATACAGTTTTCTCAGAAAAATTAAGAATTTACCCAATAAGTCATTAGGTCAACCGCAGTTATAGGGAGGAAATTTGCATCTAGGCAGTGGAAATAAATACGTGCTCATTGTGGTACAGCGAAGCAAGTGTCGTTGTGCGATTCATGTTATGTCATGAGGAACGTGCAGATATGCCTGAATGACACACTTCAACTGAGCGTGCTCAGTGTGACAGGAGGAACAGATCTCTTCCCTCAGGTTAGCCAGAGAAGGGGGGGGGGGCTGGTGGGTGTGGCTATGTAGTGATGATAACATAATTGCATCACCTCATGCAAACGCATGTATTTGTGTCGAATGAGAAATCAGAAGCTGAAATGTTTTTGTTTTGCATTATAGCTCAACACCCCCCCCCATGAAAGTGTGATACAAATGCAGCCAAGACAGGAGGATTAAACTGTGCTTGAAAACATCTTACTGAAAAACAGCACATTTAAACATATGAATGTCCTCCAACTGTGGCTGTGTGTAAGCACTCTTCATTTAAAAGTAGTATGTAGCATTGTTGTCAAATGCATTGCAGAATGAATTTGAATATGTTCTTTCAATGCCTGAAAGAGCACTGCTGTGAAAAAGCACATTTTTAAGATTTTAACATTTAAACATATTAATGCAATCTTCTATTGGACTCAATAACGGGTTCATCTGAAGGACCAAAATTCCAAAATCTTACCGGCCTTCCACGACAATCAGAATGGGGAGAGAAAACATGTGACAAGGTCAAAAAGGTTTCTATTCTTGCTCATAATTATTTAAACAAATGGCTTTCTCTGGTCAACATGAAAGGAGGTGGGTTCGGAGAACTGTCTGTCAGGATATCAGCCAATCATGTGGTCAAGGGGAGGGCCCTCTGCCAGTGAATGGCGCTTCGGTAATGAGACTATTTTGACAGCGTTGTGAATTAGCCTCAACTTTGACATCAGTGAATACAGATTACAGGGATAGTTATATCACATTAGATCACTGTATTCAATTTTAAGGGCAACACTGCCCAGGCCATACATTAATAAAAGACGCTAAAGATAAAAGTTGCAAATGAATTCTGAATATGGGTTGGACAACGCAGTCTGATATGTCACAACATATCTGTTTAAGTCCTTAAAATATGCTTACAGTATGTGCCGTAGTAGAGCTAGGCAAACAAGACAAATGACAATACTATTTATCTTCATCCTTTCTTTAATCAGCTGATGCACATTGAGATCAAAACATGTCTTTTCTAAGTGAAACATTAAACCTCTGCATTTAAAGTGACTTCATCTTCACTGAGCTTTGCATTGGCACAATGAAGCGAAACTGATAAAAATAGATCAGCGATGTAAGGCCACTGTAGCTGTTTGTGAAATGCAGTCGAGTTTTCTGGCAAGGGGAAAAACAGCACATACTCATGTCATCAAAACTGAAAACATACATTTTATGATACAATGAGGGATTTGAAATATTGTTCCGGAAAAATGGCCAACTGAAATTTATCTTCAGAAAATCTATTGAATGTGATGAATTTAAATGAAAACATTTTCTGTATTTGAGTTGAATACATTGTTATTATTATTGTTTTAGAGTTGCAAGATGTTGTTTGGAAGCATGTGGTAAAGCATGATTGATGTTGTTGTTGTTGTTGTTGTTGGTAATATTTAAAACTTCTTGACCTCAAATGTAGGATTGTAGAGTTGGAGCGGTGTTTTTGGATAGAGCCGCGCTGCACATGGACCAGTTTACATGTGCGGACGGCAGCGCCCAGTCCACCCGCTTCAAGAGGGAACGATGGGTTTAAATCGGACAAGGTGAAAATATCCGTAATGGGTATGGTGGAGTCTGACAATCTGCTATGGCCTCCCCATCTGTTTCTCATGCCTCTGGTTAAATCTAACCTGAATATCGTTTTGCAAATTTCATATATAACAGCTCCAAATATGACAATTGTGTGGTATATATTATTTAGGTTTCATAATTTGCATTATATTTCAATACTATTCCAGCATTTCTGTCAAGGATGCTCTGGGTGAAAAGTAGAAATACTTTTTCCTGTCAGTGCCAAGCACTAAATAGATGTAGCCCAACTGCAGGACACCAAATTGGATACAATGACTGTCACTTGTTCCTTTACTTTATTTATAATACCATATTACCTACAAAAAGGTTTTTTTCTTTGCATATTTTGCCGAACAGCGAAGTTATTGTTGCTGTTTCTTTTCCCAAAGCAGACACTTTTTTCAGTTATTTTGTCATTTTGTTGTCTGCTGTGATTGCAGTCGCTTATGTATTTATGTTTTCACCTGGAGAATAAATCTCCCTGGTGTCGTTCAAAGTACAAAACTATGGAGACGGAAACTTCTTGTGACATTGTAGAGCACACTGCAGGTTATTAGGTGGGCCATGTGCCTTTTGGAGTATTTATTTATGAATGGGGTGAGGTTTATTGCAGTGTCATGTGCACACCATGAGCCTCAATAACTTTAGTGCAGAAAGTGAAATGTCAGGACCTGCAGGTTTTCTGAGGCCCCAGAGAGAACCCTGCTGCGAAGGGGGGACAGGGCTGCAGGGGGCGCTGTGCTGCAGACGGATGGGAAGGGCCATGGGGCTGTCCTGCAGGGTGAAGGTCTGGTCTCTGGGGGGCGCTGCCTGTAGCCCTTGGGAGTGATGGGGCCATAAGGAATGTAGAGATGTGAGAGATGTGCAGCTGGAGAAAGGATTTTACCCCTCATCAGTCATGCTGGGGCCCCACCCCACAAACACATGCACACACACACACACACGGTCTACTTTGACCACACACAAACACTCACACACACACACACTCCCCCTCTTTCTCACACACGCACATACACACACACACACTCTCCCTCTTAATCGCACACACACTCACGGTCCACTTTGACCACACACAAACACTCACACATACACACACTCTCCTTCTTAATCACACACACACACACAGTCCACTTTGACCACACACAAACACACACTCTCACACACACACACACACACACACACACTCTCCCTCTTTCTCTCACACACACACACAGACACACACACACACACTCTCCCTCTTTCTCACATACACACACACACACACACACTCACACTGTCATATGCAGTTAACGCACAGTTCTCATTGCTCACCTCCATATACACGCACTCTGACAATCACACACACATAAACAAATTTACACACGCATGAAAAACACACATAAACATTTTACAAGTCTGAGATACAGTATCTCATTCTGTTAAACCATTACACCCTTCACCTCTCTCTCCCTCTCTCACTCTCTCTCTCTCTCTCTCTCTCTCATAAAAAACGGCTCGGTCTCTGACAACACAAACGTCAAGATTAAGTAGGTTTAAACGATGCTAGAAATCTTTTTTAGACGTTGGGCGCAGTCATGGCTGAACGGGAAGTACCTGTCAGTGGATCGATGCCATCGATCGCTGGCTGCGTGAGGACTGGTAGACGCGGCGGTGACTGACTGTCCTGGAGGCAGGCCCTCTCTCTGGGAGATTCATGTGTACAACCACCCCCCCACCCGCCCCCATCTCCTCCCCCCTCCCCCTACTACAGCAACAAAACACCAGGTCACAACATTCACCTCAGAAAAAAAGCACGCACACACACATATAAGTGCATGAGCCTAATTCTGGAGGCGTCGCTGCGTGACTCGTTCTCCTATGGTGTAACGCACACCTCCTGAATGATGTGGAGCGCGTCCCTCAGGGCCGAGGTGATGGAGCTGTTGTGAAGGGATTTGGTGGAGGGAGGGGTGGATAGGTGGTGCAGGTGCTGTCAGGCCCCAGAGTGCATTTCTCTAAGATCCCTGCAGAACGCCGCATTACAGATCTGCTTGGCAGGTGCGCGGCTCATTTGGTTTACATAACGTCCCCTTTAGCCACAGCTGGATGCAAGGGGGTGTGCCGACTTATGGAAAAAAAAGAAAATATGGATTTCGTAATTTTCTAGTTTCAACCACCCTAAGAATATTTTTGCTGGAATCTGCAGCCTGAAAAAATCTGATTTCGAAGATAATAGGTAATGGCCTTGTCCAGTGAGTCATTTGTCGTTGTTTTTTAATTGGATAGTGCTACTGCCAATCAATACATAAGCACTGTGATCTGCCCACTGTCATATGTGTACCACTCTAATGCTAAAATCTAAAGGTTTGCTGTCTCCCTATGGGAGAGTGGCTGGAAACAGGTTACTGTCCTGCTGTTCATCATGAATCGTATTTGTTGAGCGAACAATTTCTAAGGAGTATTGTTTCTCGTTTGTGGCACTTGATTTAGAGTCAGTCTAAACTCATCTCAGACTCATTTAGCTAGCTCACCTGTTTTTATTTCAAACCAAAATGAACTAGCCAGCCTCTTTCAGCTTTGCTCGTTCAGGCATTGCCAATATTTGATAAATACATCACTATATAAATTAAGATCAGCAGCAATTTTCATAGTCACAGTCCACATACGGTTTTTCCTCTTTTGGGGACACAGTTCCAATACTTTTTCTCATCTCCTCGCCACCTCCATTTGTCTCCTACCCCTCGTCTCCTACCCCGGAAGTATGTTGAGGACAATGGTGTCACCCAGAAATGTGAAAAGACTAACAACAAAAGAAATACATCGATGTATCCCTCATTTGGAGGAGATTTGAAAGCAAATTTGAGTGTTGGAACGTACCCAGTAGCTCCACCATCCTTGTCCCATCAGAGTATCAACCTCATAAGCCTCATGTGACCCTGAGGTCCACTCTGCAATCCATAGCCTGACAGTCACTGCTAGAAAAAAGGTAATTACGGGGAACAGGTAAACTAGCTTGCTGTAGCATTGCGATATCAAACTTATAGGCTGTTGCAGTCATGTACAATTGTGCTGTGGTGGGATGGTTGCCACCTTCAACCTGTAACATTTCGGTCACAATAAAAAGCACGCCCTGTTATTCTGAGCAAAACATTACACTTCTGCCTACCATGTTTGTTAAAACGTCATCATAAGCTTCTGTACCAGCAAAGGACATTGTGCTCGCAAACAGTAATGTCTGTGCTCCTCTGTTGCCTCTATACCAGTTAAAAATTCTCAACCGGAGAAGTATTTGAGGCTGATTCTGTGTGGATATATGATGTTTCTGCTCCATATTCTACATTTTGGTCACATGACTTGGCCGCAATTATATCTGATATCACAAACAATAGATACAACATGACGATGGCTACAGAAAGATCAACCTCTACTGAATGTGATTTTTATGTATGGAATCTTCCGTAATAATATGCAGACCTGCCTGGGACAGCAGGTAAAGTTTAGCCTTTGAGCTTACATGCCAAGTGCATGGGCCATCCATGTTGAACATTGTTCATTGTCCCTGTAAGATAAATGAATCAAATAAGGTAATAAATATCTGTCGATTGTACAGATCACATCTCTGCTCCTTTAGTTACTTCTGGAAGATGTCAGACTTTGTATTCGGTCCCAGCTGTTTCTGAGCGGTCATGACCACCCCCCCCCCCCACTCCATACACACACACACACACACACACACACTCCTCCATGCCTTGCTGGTGAGGGTCTTGCCTAAAGTATTCATTACCTCATTAAGCTGGCTTGGGAGAGCTAGTGGATTCCACAGCGCCCTGTTTTCCACATCAGCTTCTAGTGAAATCAGATGATCTTTACTATGGTACACCCCACCCCCCCACCGACCGCCAGACAGGTACAACACAAGCGCATGCCTACTGATTAGGGGACCCCGTGACCCCACGCCAGGGGCGTAAGGCCGGCTACCCCATGCTGGAGCTTTTATTCAATCTTGTGTGCCTTGCTCTGCTTCCTGGCCGCGGCAGGCAAAAGGGGTCGTGCTCTGATTTGAGGATTTCACGCTGGTGGGTGGGTGGCGTGTCAGAGAGGGGGAGGGAGGGTTCACTGTGGCGTGCTCCAAGGCCGCGACGGAGGCAGTCGACTGCACAGGGCATACACGGACACTTCGCACCTCCTCTGCTTTTGAAGATTTTGTGGGGGCGCTGGAACCGGGCACTGGAGGGGGGAAGGCCTTCCCCTTTTTCCCATGGAACATGACGGCTGTTGGAGCCAGAGGCCCTTCCAAGTGTCAGATCTAAGTGTGGAAACCTGCCCGGCTGCTTTCTGGGATTTGCCGCTCTGCGGTCGCGTCGCAGAGACCGCGGGGTGCTTCGGGGTGAGCCGCTCTGCCGTCGCGTCGCGGAGCCCGCGGGGTGTTTTGGGGCGAGCCCCCAGCCCGGTGGCGGATGGATCCTGATGTCTCACAGTGCTCGGTCTCGGGGCCCGTGTTTCTGATGTCGCTGTGCGGGTGGGCCTGCCGAGGCAGAGGCATGGAGGGTTCCCAGAGGTGCGACTGCTGCTTCCAGCGGTGGGGGGGCCTCCTCCCCACTTTGCTCCTGCTGTTGGCTCTGGGCACATGCATCTGTGTTTTTCTCCTCCGCTGGGTTTTGCTACAAGGCCTGCGGTGGGCCCACCCTAACCCCCCAGACCACCCCGACCAACTGGACCTCAAAGGGGCAGGGGTGACCCCTCCCCCAGATAACAACCCACCGACGCTGGCCACATCTTCCAGACGGGTGCCCTTTAAGGACACCGGAGGTACGAGCAGCGCTCCAACCAGATCTCCTACTCCCGCCACGATTGTCTCCAGCACATCGATGCAGTCCACCCCGGTTCCCACCATCCCAACCTCGCGGCCAGGCGTAGGCCTATCCTCCGGGCTATCCCCAACCACAAGCCCCTCCCCCAACCCCGCCCCCTCTCTCCTGGGTGAGTGCTCTCCTCTTGTTTACCTGTAGCACCCGTTGTGCAATCGCGTGCTATGGTACGGTACCTGCCCTTTGATATTTTTTTTAGCGTTTACACAATCAGGCAAGACCAGACACATTCACAGCAAGGAGCGGAGAGGACAGAGAAAGTTACACAAACCTTCTAACAACACACTTGCATGAAATCTGAGGGTAACATCTTACGATCATGCACACGCATGCACATTCAGAAGCATTCATAAATATCTTGTGGTTGCTCGCATTCTTTGTTTAGTCAGCCACTTTTTTTTTTTTTTTACAATGTGGGTAAATGTAATTAGTTACCTATTGGAAGATGCTGGTTGTGTTTTATCATTAATAATATTTGTTTACATGTCCCGCTCAAATATTTGGTGGAGATAATGCTCTTTCTCTCTGGCGCTTCGCCTTGACGGTGATTTAAGGCCCTTCCCACTGCTGTCACGGATTCCTCTCAACGCCAGCAGAACCAGATGTCTCTCAATTTCTTTCTCTCTCTCTCTCTCCCTCGCTCTCTCTTTTCCTCTCTCTCTCTCTCTCTCTCACTGTCTTGCTCTGTTCAAGCTCAGCTGGAATCTGTAGAAGTGTGACACATTGGAGGGTGGGTAAACATCGTGTTTACACACAGGGATGTTGAGAGCGCATCACTGGTGGTTCGTTGGCGTATTGCTGTGCGGTTTGTCAGTCACTCTTATGTGAGGGAGTGGGGGGGTGGGGGGGTAGTCTTAGGCCAGTCTTTAAATTAGAAAAGGAAGGAAATAATGGTCTCCCCCGCCTCATGCATCACATCTCATGTAAATGCTATACCCACTGTCACCCGGCTGCGGCTAAAGAAAAACCATTAACATTTTTAACTTTGGACTCAGTAAGAAGACTATCCACAACAGAAAAAAGTGGCAAAACCCCATTTTAGCTGCAGGCTGTTTAATGTAGTACACTTCCCATCTCGTCATGTGTAGAAGATTGTAAATGAATGACATAATCCAGAAGCAGCGGGAATCCTGCGCGAGGAGGTTATTTTAAACCCGCGCAGCCTAAAGCTGCAAGAATGCGTGCCTTCTTGCCCCGCGAGCTGACCCCTGGAGAAGAGCTGAACGCGGTCCGTCTCGGTTGCGACCGGAGCCAAAAGTTCCATCAGTGGGACGGCGTTGTGAAACTGCGAATCGCGGGGGCTATCTTTTCTTAATTTGCCAGGAAATGTAAACCTGTCAATGACAGATGGATGGATGTTTTTTTTATCCTCTTTCTTTTTCTGCATTGAGCCTGGTGCGGATGACTCGGTCTTAAACCTCGAGCGGGGGTACTAAAGGTTGTCACTTGTGTGGAACCCCGCAGGGTACGACCAGAATATTTTTAGTCACAGTCTTTTAGGAGGAATGGGTGCAGAATGAAACCATGCAGGGTCATTCCTTTACCTCTGAAGGAACGATTAACACATTTTCCTCCCGAGAACAGAAATATGCTTTAACAAGACCCCTTATTTTCAGGGTGGAGAGGTCTTTCTACCTTGTAGCAGCTGGTTATCTACATGACACAGAGAGTGAACCGTCCCGAGTCTCCAGCTCCCTGAATGTTTCTCAGAGTGAGATTTCACATCAATCAGAAGGAATGATAATCGTCCCGAATCCCGAAAATTGAGTGTTGAGTTTTGCAGGAAGAGGTGAGATTTAATGGGTAGCTGTGAGAGCGGTTGTGTGAGAATAGAGGCGGAAACACAGCACTTAAGGAGCTGGGTCGACAGCCCAAAAGTTGCATGTTCCAATCCCAGGTGGGGACTTGTCTTTATACTCTTGAGCCCCATGCTTAACCTGTATTTCTTCAAGTAAATACCCAGGTGTATGAACGGAAAGTAAGTCAAACATAATCTATGTAAGTGCCCTGCATAAGAGAATTGGCTGAGCAAATACATGAGGTATTGTGAGCGCTGACTGTTGCAGAGCTACCTGCTGTAGCATTTGTCTGGGTACAGTTAATTCCAGCAGGCAGCGCTGTGGGTAGGTTAGGGTTCATAGCCATTTGGTCGCTGAGATCAGTGGGTTTGGTCGGGTGAAGAATTGTGTGTAATTAGTCATCCGCCGGTGCACAAAAGCTGTATGCCTTCTGATCTTTCTTACCTAAAACAACAGCAGACAAACAAAAGAGTGAAAGCCTTAAGGTGTAGAAAGGGCGCTTTAAACAAAGATAACCTGCCTCTGTTCTCCTGAGTTATAAAACTCGGCCCATAAGCTTAAGCTTAGGGATCTCTCTCTCTCTCTCTCTCTCTCTCTCTCTCTCACTTTTTACAACTTTCCTAGAAACCTTGGAGAGCGCTGAAAGACAGATTTGTTTGTGATGTTTTCCAGATGGCCCCATGGCCCCTTTTTTTTTCCGTCCCACTTCGGTTCTCGGGCCTCGGAGAATTAATTACACGTGCTGACCAGGCTCTCGGGGGAGAGGAGGGAGGGGGAGGGGGACAGGGGAACACCCCTGGTTAATGATGCTCGCTGGGATTGCAGGCCTCGCGAGGCACCCAATCACTCTTCGTACAGGTCACCCCCCGCGGGGACGCTGGAAGCGCTCTGTAGCGGTCCTCTTTTCCTTTGTAGGCACGGCCCGTCGCCTGGGCCTGGGACCGGGTCCTGACCACCCGGCCCGCTTGACCTGAGGTACCGAGTGAAGCTTCCTGAGCCCCACAACGGGTGGAGAGCGGAGCTAGCGTGTCACTATCGATCCATGACTTGAAATGAACCAACAAAAAAAAAGGGACTTTTATGTTTTGTGGCAAAACATACATGCAAAAGAGGAGTCACAGTTCCATGGTCCTTGACGAAGAGATACAGAGAGATAAATTGAAAAGACAGAGAGAAATAAAGCAAGATGGGATGAGAAAACATTAACTAAAGGACAACAAAAAAGTCTAAAGATGGTAGAAGACCTTTTTTGTGTATTAGCGATGGATGTATTTAATAAAAAAAGTTATTTGCGAGCTTGAGAGAGATTTTAAAGGTGTGACCTGTGTTGACCCAGTATTTGTTGTCACATCGTATCTTATTGGAAGACATAAACAGTCAAGCAGCAGTCCATGTTGCAAGAAATGAACCTCAAAATGATGAATGTCCTAATACGGTTTTTATCTGTGGAGTTTTATCCGTATTATGTAAAATAAATTGGATGTCATTTTTAAAAAAACAATTGTTACAGTCTTTTTTTCGTCATCCGTAGCCCCTCACAATGAGCGTGCCATTCGGTCAAAGTGACTCATCAGAGAGGATGTGATCTAGCCAATAGGAATGGCTGGCCTCGCTCCGTTAATGGCCAGTGTGGAGCACAGGGGTCAACAGAGGGAATCTGTGAGAATGTGGGACATTGCGTGCGTGTGTATGTGTGTGTTTGTGCTTGCGTGTGCATATTTGTGTGTGCACATGGTGTCAAAAGTGATATTACATGAATCAGGTGACCTCCCAAGAGTTTGCACTGCTGCAAGTGCGTACATACCTACTCTCACACTTTTCGTAACTCATCTGTGTGTCCATACAAGAACGAGGCATCTCCAGAAATTTCTTTCGGGGTCTTTAAAAAAGGTTTTGAATGGGTAATTGATGGAAATCATATTGCTATTTAGCTGGGAGTTGGCCCAGCAGGGACAAAAAGGGGGCACCGTGAAAAGCGTATTGTAATAGACAGTGTGTGGATGCCCCTACAGCATGGCCTCTTCTTTTGAGAGGGACTTTAATGGGAGCACAGCTCTACAGTGTGGAAACCCAGTGTACCCAACCCCTCCACTACCCAAAAGTGAATGAACATGGCTGTAGAGTCTCAAATTTAGTGGGAAAGAATGACGATCCCTCGTAAACTGCAACCATCCCCATAGGAGCTAATACCCCCCCCACCCCCCCCACCCACCCACTACTATCCACACAACCACACGCAAACGTGCGTCACTTTGAAAGCTTTCCCAGTACAAAAAAGACAAAGGTATGAAAAATGAAAAGATGAAAAAGAAGCTAAAAAAAAGGCACGTTGAGCTATCGAGGTCCAGGCTTACTACTGCACAGCTGAAAATGCAAATAGAGGGGAAAAAAAAAAGAGAAGAGATTTTCTCTCCCCATTACGAGCTGCACTTTAAGCTAGGAAACATGGAATGCATTACACGAGGTAGTTTATATTTATATTCATTGTTCCTGTCAGCCCTGACAGGCTTAATCCAGCGAGAGCTGATTGAAAAAATATCGACTGTTGAGCCTTGCTGGATGTAGAACATGGACTGCAATCAATCAGCCGAACAAATTTCACTTTAGCATTTCGCCCTCCACAATGGGCTAATCACAGGAGGCTTCTACACAGCTCAGAGCGCTGAAGTGTAGCTGTGACAGAAAATGTCATTTACACTGATGACATATGTGTGTGTGTGTGTGTATATATATATATATATATATATAAATGGCGGCTGGTGAGCTAGAAACAGGGGAGGAACAAACTTTACCTTTAAACCTACCATGACTTGCAACTTGTTCCCAATTATCCTCCTTGATTAACGATAAAACAAACTATTCACGGAGTAATCAACACCGGCTGACATAAATAGATTAAGTGGTTACCGATTTCATTTTGTAATATAATTGTTTGTTATATCCATTTCTTTTTAATCTGTCAACAATTGTAAAACATAAATTAGCCTACAGTAATATGTAGGTATAATAAATACCGAACATGCTAGTAAAAGAAAAATATTACGTTACTATTACAAAATGAAACAATTTACTCTATTTACACCAAATGGTGTAGATTACTACATGAATTAATTGTTTTATTTTCAATCAATGAAGATAAATGTGAACAGGTTGAACATAATGATAGATATAAAGGTTTGTTTGTTCCTCATATATATATAGCATGAAGGAATCTGAAAGGAAACACTCTTGTTTTTTTCCCCTGGCGTTTCAGATTGCTTGTACAATTGCTTTTGATGTTCACACTCCTTATGGCAAACAGACATTATTCTGTAGTTCCTGAATAAACAAATTCCAGTGTGTCTCCAGTCAGACCTTTGGCTTTTATTCATTATAATTGAAAAATGGAGACAAAACAAGTGAATGCATGTGCTTGCTTTGCAATGTCGGGGCATGAATGAACGGAGAACGGATTGTGCTTTTTTTTTTTGTGCTGTGCACTTAGAAAATTGGCCAATTTTGCAGCTTGTGATTTACAGTTCTGTGGTCCTTTTTTCTTAAAGGTGAACTAAGTCCAAATCACAATAAATCCAATCCCCTGCATACCTAAACGGGATTCTTTACACTCTGCAGGTACAGATAAATAGCAGGATTAATCTCTCATTTTGGATGTCAGGTAGACGGTTAATTCATGCTTGTAAGGTATTTTATTTTCTCGTGTTTCAGGGTGACCTGCATAGCCTACATTTTTGAATTTTAATCTATGGTATATGAATTATACCTCAAAGTTTCCAATAGGGCTTGTCCCAGTGGCTCAGGTGGTGGTGTGCGTACCACATGGGGCCGAGGCCCTACCGTCGCAGCCCAGGCCCGAATCTGGCCTGGACCCTTTGCTGCATGTCTTCCCCTCTCTCTCTCCCCTGCATTTCCTGTCCGTCTCTCTACTGTTACCAACATATAATGTGGAAAAATACCAAAAAAAATAATCTTTAAAAAAAAAAATAAGAAGTTTTTCCAATAGGAATACACACATAGCAAGACCACTCAAAGTTTAGGCAGTTTTTCCAAACATGTATTTGCATATTACGACATTTTCCACTTCCATAGACTGCCAAGCACTTTTGTAGGCCACAAGACTTTTGGAACACATTGTCTTCTTAAAGTGAACTTTGACCGCAATGTATTTTGAGCATTGAACATATCAAACAGCCTAATGACCATCAACCATTTCCAGCGATAATTATAGTAAAGCATGTTGAGAAGCCTTAATTGTTTTTTGACTTGGCAATGCTTGCATTCAAAGAAAATCCTCAGATTCCGCTTCCTTCTTAGTCGGAATTTGAAGAAGTTGCGTTACGCAGCAAGACTTCTGGGAACGAGAAGTATGGGTGATGCATGCTCCAGTGCATTCACCGATTCCCAGTCCTCCTAAGTATGTGGGGGCACATCCTCTGCGCATTTCTGCGCATATTCACCCTCATGCATTTGAATTTCGGAGCAGTGTCTCGCAACATCGACCGCACACTTCTGTAATGTGTCCTCTGGGGAGTATGTAAGTATGCGTTTTGGCACATGGCCTGGTAGCTCTCGTCTGATGTACCCGTGCTTTATTTCTTCAGCTTTCCACTTTCCCCACCTTTTTCCAACAGAACCAGCCCCCCCCCACCACCATGTGCCGCTTAATACATGTAAGAACAGTTAATAAATATCCCCTGACTTGCTTAGCTGTGAGATATTGATTATTGCTTATTTATCAGCGATTAATGCACCCTAAGCCACAGCCACTTGCCAAGCACTAGAAGCAGGATATGTTCAGTAGTGTTCTCCTTCATTTTGATCACATTCTGACCAGTGTTCTACTCAGATGACCGGAATGGAAATGGTTGCCTTATCAATGAAAGAGATGTTCTGTCATTGAGATGTGTTTTCCCACTTGTGAGAGGTGCTACGTAGCCATGTCTGGATCTTTCCGCATACCTCAGGTCACTGTGCTAATGCTAGGTGTCTGGTGCTTTTGTTTCAGAGATATGTCCATTTTTCAAAGAAATTTAAACTGGTGGCTTGCTCTTCTCTGCGGTAGTATACAAAAGGGATTAATTTCCAAAAATCATCTGTGAGTATCCCTTGAAAAATATATGGACCATTTTTATTCTTAATGCAGGAAGAAAGACAAATTAATGTGCATGTAGCAAAACTATAAATGTTTATGAAATGTAAAGCTAAGCTCTTACAGAAATTTAACACAAAAGCATTACGGTTTTAAAATCCATGAGACAATATAAAATGCACAGCAGAGAAATTACCAGACATGATTGTAAAAATTAGCCTAATTAATTAGCAGTGCACACAAACAGACATTTGTGTGTCGCACATCGCCGTTCAGCACACGTTCCTCTAATCCAAACAATCTGGCTGTTGCTTATGGTGGATTTCACCTGCCATGTTTAATAGCTAATCAGTAAACAGTGGAGAATAAAATCCCCTTGCTACTCTATGTTATTGAACAAGGGCAGTAAACTACATGTTAGCATAAGGACGTGCTAAGTCTTTGTTTATTTACAGTAGCTGACATGTTTTTGCTGTGACTCAAGGTTCCAGCTAACGTGTTCATGCTACAAACAAGGCGGTGAAGCATACAACTCATAAACCTCGAGTTCCAGCTAACTCAATCATGAGTAAAGTCCTCTGTAATATGATACAAGCAACATCATTTTTCACTAGATGTCATAACAAATGTGTTGGATGATATAAATGTTACTATAACACTCGAAGAAGCATGGGGGAAACCGTGTGAATCAGTATTTATGTCTGTACCCAACATACCTAATTCTGGATTTCATCTCATCCAACTCTCATGTACGTGGTGCTTTTTTTTTTACCAGATAGAGAAGACATAAATAGTCGCATTCCAGTTGTGATAACGTTATTCTATGTGTTCGAACTAGCAAGAGCAAAGGAGATTGATACTACTGGACAGTGCAGGATCAATGTGAAGGCAAAAAAATATATAGTTTATACTGGGCCAAATGAAAAGGCCCAGTTAATACAGTATGTGATCAAGTGCAGGTCAAACATTGTATTACTGTTTTCTGATTGGACATATTAGGGAGCGAGGGGTATCATGGGAAAAATGAAACACAGATTAGAGGTGACTGCAATTTAACATTTCACATCATGATTTAATGTTTTAAAAAAAAATGTAAAATCTACAGTAGCTCACTAGTGACTGATGCTGTTTCCTGACTGAGACCCGAGACACAGAACGTTCACTCAGTCTAGCTTTCATTAGAACGCTTTGTGCCGAAAGGGTTTACAAAGCAGTGGTCATATGTAAACACTCTGTGGCCTTGTGGGATATGGTTGTTTTTACACCACAGAGGAGAGCGAGAGAGAGAGAGAGAGAGAGCGAGCGAGAGAGAGAGATTTATCAGGGCCTTTAAAAGACCTTTGAAAGTCCCTTTAAAATCTTCACATCTAAGTGGTGAAATACAGAGCCACACAGTTTGGCATGTTGGCATTCTAATGATGATCAAAATTGATTGATGAAAATAAAAATACAAAGTTCTATTCTGTTAAATGTGGGAGGAGAGAATCCATAATGAGCTCATGAGCCTTTATAGATGAGATTTAGCGGGGATGGTAACCGCAGCCTAACTGACTGTGACTGTTAGTGAGTGTCTGGAGAAAGAAGCTGTAAGCTTCATTCGGGAGCATGCACTTGACAGTTATAGTGGCATTCTGTGGGAAAATCTTTGATGTTTTAAGAGCCACTCCCACCAAAACACATAACTATAATAATGCCTGCACTGCTAAGATAAAAATTCTAGGAAATACAAATGACGTGTTGGCACAGCAACAATGACCGTAAAAACTTAGTGAGACGATTACGACAAGAGTCGCTTGTGATCACTGCCGTAGCGATTTTTAGAATGTTCAGTCAACTATATAATATTTTAACCAATTAAAAATGCTTTTTTTCCCTTGGGAATCTGTGGACTCGCACCCTTGTTCTGTTATTTGTCTGGCAGCCCGGGCAGAGAGGAGATGTTGGTCTTCGACGTTCATTGTTTTCCTTTTGGTTCCCTGAATACAGAGGGGACGAGTGACACCGGTTAATAATTCAAAAACTGTTGGATGTTGCAGTTCAGTGACACCCTTGCACCCACTGAACTGCTTGCCATACTGAATTTCATAAGTCTGGTTATTATCAGCATACTCTGGTGAATCTAGGCAGCAGCTGTCATATCGCAAGCCGCGTATTCCAACAGCGTTGACATCATCAGACTCTCACAGTTTAAGCTGAATTAATTCAGCCACTGTGGTCTCCTCTTCTAAGGCCTTTGATTCCTTTTTCTAAAACTTAAAATTTCCTCTTACAGTCTATGTAAAATCACAGTTTTCCTATGCTCTCAAAATGTCTCCTAAATATAGATATGCGAGTATTCAGATGAATAAAGTGGGAGATGGAATCACTTATGTACGGTAGAAGTGAAGAGATCAAGAACTCGGATTAAAAAAAAACACACACACACACAGGTCACCTGAACAGAAACAAAACCAGAAGTTGCATTTTAAGTACTTCAAACTGTATTAGGCATTCCAAGCTGTCTTGGCTAGCATTTACGTTTTGAAACTGTGGTGCAAACAGGAGAGAATTTAACCTGAAACACTAATAGAAAATAATGTCAAAATTAGATTAAAGGGTCACATCCGAATGATCAAAAGAAGTTTTATATCTGTCTAAAGCTTTTAGCTCATTGTTCCGCTAATGGCGATGTTCAGAGCAAAGTTTTAACTGAAGAAACGTAACATAACTGCTACCACAAGGTACACAAAAAGTTACCGAGACACCATGACAAAACATAAATATAGAAACAAGATCAACATAAAATCAAGGCTGAACGCAAAAAAATGGAGACAGTGGTTGTCAAACGATACAACAAAATTAAAGCATTTCAAAACAAACCTTTGAAAGTCTCTTTAAAAAGGAATGTTTTAAGTGCAGTCTTAAAATTGTCCAAGGTGCGTAAATCCCTAAGGTGGGTGCTTGGGTAAATATACAGTAGATATATTTAACATTTCCTCTGTCAAAACATTTTTGTTTAAATTTATCTGGAGGATAAATAAGTCATAAGATCACTGGTTTTCCCTTGGGGTGTCTTGGCACCAGTCGTTTAGTACTTATTCTTTCATCCTGTGCTTGAATATATTTGTGTGCTGACAGGGATGTGAGTTTAGAATATGACTAGCTTTTCTTCTTGTAGTCTTACTTCTTACTGTGGCCGTATTAGACTTCACTACCCTTAATGAAACGTTTTGTTTTTGTAGTTATTGATGTACAGCACTGGCTCTATTTCTGTGTCAAACTCAGACTAGGAGAACAACATGAACATACTTGCTGTAGGATCTCTCTATAGCAGATTAGTTCAGTTCAGTGAAATGTACCTTTGATTTATGTCATACATCAGTCTTAAATTTGACTGATCTGATAATAAACAGCACTCTAGCTGGCTCTTATAGTGGGTTCTCTTTGTTTCATATCATATTTTTGTATCATTTTGCTTTGTAATAAAAAAAGATACTTCAATAACTAAGAGGCACACAGTCTGCTGTATTACAGCTCAGATTGACCCAGTTCGGGTTTAGTTTCCCCCCGCGGGGGATTACTTTGTCTTATTCTCCTCTATGTCAGATTTAGGGAAAGATGCTTTGTTGATAAGGCCCTGAATACCTCCTTCCTGTTTGGTAATAGCGTACAGAAGCGCTGATGTCTGGGAAATATAATCTGTCCTCTCCTGACAGCTCATCCCTGAATATTCGGCCGCTGTCTGTCACCTCAGGTTACCGCTCCCGGAATGAAGCCTGCACATTACACCGCTCCTTTCACGAATTACTCCTGCACACAATACGGTGTTAAATATTCATGTTTTAGAGAACATGTTCCCAGTACATATCCGTTTTTCAAGGTGCCCAATATTTCAGCTCACTAGTGCGCTATCCACTGGTTTGAGCAGATCTCAATGAGCCCAGGTGAAAGAATTGGTCCTGCCCTGCCCCGTTTGCAGTCTCTGGCCCTCTGTCTGCCTTCTGCAAATACCCACAAAGTTGAATCAAAGCTTGTAAAACAGAAAACTTCAACATGTCACTGTAACAGTATAGAAAGGTAATGGCTGTCTTATGTTCTTAATTGTTTTGTGCTATTGGGCTAACATAGCCAGCCAGGCTAATGCCTTGTGGAGGAATTTCCTCTCCCCTGTTATTATTGTTAGTCTAGAGTATGCCGTTCCAAACCTTTCATAGAGTAGTATTGCCAACAGTGGTCCGTCAAGCTGCTGTTCACATTGCTAGTGTATACTTCTTAGGTCTTCACCACTATACTGTCTGTTGTATAGTGTTTTCTTCGTAAGTCTGTTTCAGAAGTACTGAAAACCTTTTGCGGAAACCTCTTGTCTTCATCGTTTTTGGTTTTCGTTCTCTTAGATCTCCGTTTTAACGACACATGTTCTTTCTCCCACAGTAACCACCACACTGTCTCCTGGTTCTGGTCACGCCAGAAGATGCAACGAGACGGAAAAGACGTACTGTGTGAATGGCGGTGACTGTTACTTCATTAATGGTATAAATCAGCTGTCCTGCAAGTAAGTCGACGTCCATCTTGTTCTTCATGACTACCATCAGCCTCCTCTTATCTTGACTTATTACTGTGATTCTTACATGCTCAATGCTTTCCTTTAATGATTGTGGTTGGTCTTTGTTCGTTGTGATAGTACCGCTTCCTTGGTACATGAAATAAACCTATGACCATGCACCTAAGTTATGAAGGGTTCCTAATTGCCACATCTCGAAATCATTTCAGGTTAAACACCGTCTGCTGTTCAAAGAAGAAATGACCTTTTTAAAATTACATTTGACTTAGGTTTGTGAAGGGGAACCATGGACCCTCAAAGAATTCGGCACACACATACACAAGAATCTTGATGAATAATGTAGTCATAGAAATCCATATTTCTTATTTGGGATTCAAATTAGGCCAGGCAGGATTCATCCTACAATGGGTAGAGACAGTCCTGAGTATGAAGTTGCTCAGTGCTATTTCAGAGCTAATGGAGGACCACAAAATCAGAAATCAACACTGAATCAATCAACACTGGGAGTCCGGTTATGATTCAGTGGTTGCAGAACAGAGAGGATAAACAATTCAATTTAGAGTTTGTAGGTTCTTTGAGGAATAAAGATGGTATTCTTGTTGGGAGGTTTCTATTTTCATTCTTTTCAGGTAATGTAATGTGCAAACCCCATCACAAGAAATGTCAAAATCTTAAACGTTAATACGTTTAATACACTGAATCGTGGAACGATTCAGCTCCATTTTGACAATCAAAATAGACAAAGTATTATTTATATAATTACAGCACAGGATGTTCAAAGAAAATCAAACATGAAAAATTGTCCTTGCCATCATTCCAACTTCAATTTTCATGGACACTACAATATATAATAGGCTATTACTTTCTGACAGATTATTTTTACAGTAAATCATTAAAAATGTAATGCTCACTGTTGGTTTTGAGTTTCAAAAGATATGTTTATGTGGGTCATGTTTTTCCATGCGGCAGTATTTCCCCACTTTGAAACAACACATCATTACTTTTTTCCTCGTGCAACTTGAACAAAATGATTACAGTTTTAGTCTTAGGAAAAGTTTTTTTTTCTTCATTCTTGACCATTCCGTTTGTCCAATGGGTGAGATAGGGCTCTATTTTGATAGTTCACCCTTGTGGCAATGATAAAAATTGATGTATAATATTGAATAATTGGTGCATTGTCTATTTGAAAACCTACATTTGTGTGATGTCTGTGTCAGGGAAAAATTAATTTCACAGCAATTTGGATTGTTTTCACTTCAGCCATGTAACAGTCATTCTGCTTGTGAAATTAATGTGTCATAGTTTTGCAATGAACATGGCAGAAATTGCTTAACGCAAAACATTCTATTTTGAGTTTTGCACCATGAGTTTGGACCATTAAAATAGAGCCATTTGACTCTCAGACTTTAGACCTATTTTATCTTTAAAAAAATGGTAAAATAGCTTGTAGTTGCACAGATACCACCTCTGTCTCATGTCTTTCTTCACACATAACACCCCCCTCACAGACAGCAGTAGGCCCATGCCTTACTTTACAGAAACCACCCCCTTCTATAAAACATTCTCAGACGACAGTCTTCTCCGTTTTCTCCGCAAAACATTGTTCTCTGAATCGTTTAATCTCACCCCTTTCTTTTCATTTATCCTCCCTCTTTCAGAGTCACCTCCCTCAAATTATACATTTTGCATTCTACCCTCTCTCTCTCGTATTTCTGTCTTTTGTCTGACAAGGCACAGAATCCTAAAACTAAATCCTTATTTAGTTTGTAAATGTATGTCATGTCATTGTTTGCTAATAAACGGTGTAGCTAAAAATAAGACGACTCAAAAGCAGTCACAGATCATTTCCACTTTTCAAAGGAGAAGCACGTGTTTTTTTTTTCTGTGCATTGTCAGTCCTGGTCAAGTGTGACAGAGGAATGCGTTGGAAAGGACCCTGAAATGCCATGTCACGCTGGTTTAGGGGAGAAACAAATATTTATGGCAGGGAGGCCTCCCACCAAGTGAACAGAACCATTGTATAGAGTCCTCTAAAAACAGGCCAGGGTTAAACAAATGGCAGCAAACGAAGGCTTTGGAGCACATTTCATCCATATAACTTCATTTAAATGTAATTATTGATGTATATAATTTAATACACACACACACACACATTCACACATATGTATATACTGTATATACTGCATATTTATATATGGATTACAGCTGATTGAACATGATTGAATTTGATCAACAGACTTTCTTTTTGGCCATTTGTATACCAGAAGGCATTGTTTAATTGGCTATATTCAGGGGGCTTTATTCCATTGCATCTGCACATACACCCCCCCCCATACGCTTCATACCCCACCCCCTGCTGAGTGCCACCAGATTAGGGGCAGACCCCAGTGACCCCCGCCGGCATGCAGCATGGTCAGGGCCTTACGATCAGCGGACGCATCAGCTCACAGGAGCGGCAGGTTCCCCAGGGTCCAGCCTGCACCATGCCCTGAGGAGGGGGGCGTGCTAACCACAGCCCACAGCAGAGGACGTGAGCCTCGGACAGCCGCCCTGCCAGCCGCGGACGAAGTCAAAGCGGCCATAACTCAACCGCGGCGGCTAATTGAGTAGCGGGGCGGCGCCGGTCCAAGAAAGTAGACAGTACAGCAGGAGCCCCGAAGCCATCTCAGTCACTACAGGCCCAGGCTCTGCAGCCATCACTCACCAGCCAACAAGCACAACAGGCAGCCCGCTCCTTATATATGACACTTAACTTAAAAACATGAAGATCGGGGGAGATTGGATAGCTCAGTTGGCAGAGCAGCTGTCTTGTCCACATCCCTGGGAGAGCCCTGGCCCCGACCCCCCCACCCACACACCCTCCCCCTGCCCCCCGACAAACCCTCCCCAGACCCCCCAACGCACAAACAAAGGAAAAAATACACAAGGATGATGGCTTGGCCACTCTCCCTCTTGAAAAAAAAACAACACAAAGATCTACAATGTGAAGGCTTATATATAACCGCAAAGGAATCTGCATTATTATTATTAGGCATTTAGTTGTGTGTGCGCATTTATGTGTATGTGCACACATGCATATGTGTGAATGCTTGTGTGTGTGTGTGTGTGTGTGTGTGTGTGGTTGTGTATTTGTCAGAACCTGCCAGAAGAGGAAAAAAACGGTAAGACAAATAACACATAAAAAACCCAAACCTGGCTATTTTTCTCAGTCTCACTTGCTTAAAAAACCCTCTGTATTTATTGAAATTTTATACACAGAATGATCTACTTGAACAGTTGGATAGATACTGAATCAGTTAAGGACGTTGACATTGTGTTGCAATTAAGAATGTTGATCTGCTTAAGCAGGATGATCCATACTATAGCAGTTCAGGCTACATGTCTTCTGTAGGGTCAGCTCCTCATGCAGGATATGAGCCTGCAACCTCCTGGGTATTCATGAAGCACTATGCAGCTGATGTACTGTATAAATCCTGAAGTTGATATGATTGCCAAAGCTTTGGAGAAAAACTGTCATGTTGAAGCTGAGTTTTTAATTATATTCGTTATTAATTATATTTTATACCAAACAAGTTTCCACAAAACGCTCTGCCACCATTGTTGTCATATTTCAGAAAATATGCCACATACACAGAATAGCACAACTCAGCTGTGTGGCAAAGGAAATCTATTCTTTACTACCTCAAGATGATGTATGTGAAGTTGTTTGTTTTAGCAGATACGGAAATGTATTATATAGCCATAGTTATTCATCTTTGTGCTGTTCTCCATGCTAGAGTAAGAACCCCATAGGGTTACCTATTTGGGTATGCTTTTAACAGTCTCTCTCTCACTCTATCTCTTACTATCTGTCTCTTTCCGCTGCCCAAAGCGAAGCACTGTAAATTTGGTGACAGTTAGAGAATTTCCCTCCGTATGGGAGGACGCTAAATGTCCATGATCGATTTCCTCACCTCACACACTTTTCCGGCTTCTTTAGCAGCCGCCAGTACATTTTTTATTCGCTGTTTATTGATTAGATAAAAAGATTGAAACAGCTTTCCTATTCGCTGGCGCCAGCTGTTGCCTCATTGGAGGGAAGTACATGGCTATTTTATGTAATGGCTGAATTAATAGTATTTCTTTCATAATATTAATTTTAAAAAAGCCATAGTCCAGAGTAATGAATTCACCTAGCCCAGTGAATATGCTCCCTATTGTCGTTTTTCTTTGTATTGTGTGTTTATGCTGGAAACTTCCTGTTGTCTATGGTTACTGAGGTCTAGTTACTAAACTGACTCATTGTATGTATAGAATCTGTCCTGCATTCTCCATTCACATGTATTCATGGATAACGACTACATGAAAGGTTTATTTAAAAAAAATAAAAAAATTCTGGGAACTTGGGAAGGGCATCTGTCCTCTGTACCTAATTTTTGGAGAATGGGAAAATACCAAGCTATAATTGCATTTAACCGCAGAGTACCCAGCACGTTAATCATTTTGCAAGAAAACACACCTGCACCCCTTTTTAGGGACATTATAATTGAGTTGTTAATATTCGCTGATCCCTCACAGAGTTGCCTTCACACCAGGCACAAAACACATCAGGCTAAGTACTTAAGCGAGTGTTTTTTTTTTAAAACTTGTTGCCACGGGTACTCCAGTGCAGCTGGTTCCGCAGGGGCTGCAGCGAAATGGAACCCGGTTCACCTCTGTAGACTCACGCTGTAGGACACGAGTCCGTTTTTATTTATCTTCATTTAATCAACCAGTTAGCTCAAGTGAGAACTCTACTTTGAGGGGATGATTTGGGAACCAGGTGTGGAGGGACTGTTATACATTATATGGTTAATCAAATGAAGGGGGATGGTTAGACAGACAGCCAGTTTTTTTGTGGGAATTTGAACCTGAATACCAGGGTTAACATCATAACTATTGTGTAAAGTGCCATGGGCTCTTTACCTACAGTAATTGGCCACAATATTAGTGCAGTGCAATGGTACCTTCTATATAAATTTTGGCACACTGGCCCACCCTTTGCTAAATGTAAATTAGGTTCCCTAGGAGGTATTCCATCCTAGCGCTAACCAAGCCAAATGCTGCTTAGCTTCAGTAGTTATGTCTTAGAAAGCTACCTCCTGGTATAGCTGTTGAAATACATTTGGGTTTTGAATCAGAGGACAGACCGTTGGGAGACCCAATGGCTTCCTGTGGAAGAGGAGTCTGGAAATGTGACACTTGATGCGCATAAATAGGCAGTGAATGTGGATTTGATAATGGAGATTGGTTGTGGCGGGTTATTTGATGAAGTGGACAGGCGCCTTAAATAAATAGGAGTCAAGGGCATGACTCAAGTGCAAATTCAAATGCTTCACCATCAGTGTGGAAGGGTGACTCCTCAAGACAACAGCTTCTTGGCAAATCTAAACCTTGTAGAGCCCCTCAACGCACAAAGCGAAGCTGAGAGAAAGAGAGAGCAAGGGGGTTGTTTCATAGTCCCAAAAGAGCAGCATCATGTTGCTAGGCAGATATTGATACACCATCACCTCATTAGCCTCTCTGTTCTACACCCTCATTAGCCTTGCCCCCTCATTGGCTCTGGCCTTCTGTTCTCTCTCTCATTGGTCCACAAATCTGTCACTCTTTGACAGGGAAGCATTGTTTCAATGGCATATCCCCTTCTGAACCCTGTAGCTGCACACACATATGCATACACAGATCTCCTGCCACTAAATGCAGTACCCCATCATGGAAATGGCAATACCTAGTGCTGTGGTGAGTATGTGTGTGTGTGGGTGTATTTTGAATGGGTATGTGTGTCGGAGTGCTTGTAAGCATGTGTGTATGTACTAGTGTGTATGCAAGAGATCACAAGCAAATGGCAAGAGAGACAGACAGAGAATAGCATTTGTATGTCTGATATTGTTTGGCCACTCAAAGCAAGTCAACCAGCAGTGACATGGCATAAGGTTCTCAGAGCTGAGGTCAAAGGTTGACGGTCAGGAGCCACAAAGGTCGTTATGATAAGAAATGAGACTCAGCATCTTGCTTATTTAATGCCGCAATGCAGTCCATTTTTTCCATTTTTTTTTTTAAAAAGCAACAGCGTTTCAACAATTTGTCAGCTGTTTCATCTCAAGCAGCACACAGTCAAAGACAACCACAGATTTTCCTTGCCTTTCCTGTAATCAAACTGAAATAAATCTTAGTTATAAAAAGACGATGAGAATGACAATGCGAAAAAGTAAATGTTCAATAACGGTTTTCCAAGGTAAGAAACTGACTTTCTCAACAGGTGGAAGTGACACAAGTCCTGGACAAATGTTGATTTCAGAATCCTGCATTGTGGCATCTTTGGGGGACGAGATGGATCGTAATTCTTCGCTTCCTGAATTGTGTCACTGATCCCCTTTTCCTTTCTCAGATGTCCAGCCGATTACTTTGGCCCACGGTGCCGCCAGACACAACCGCTGAGGTTATACATGCCCAATCCCCATAAAAGTATGTTCACCAACCCCCCCTACCCCCACCCCACCCCACCCCAACCCTAAAAAATGCAATTAGGGAATCGCTGACCCTGAAGTACTCTCAGGTCAAAAAGGCTGGTCAGAGGATAGCTGTGATTGGCTGGCTGACCATTGGGTGTTACACTGGTGTTTCCGGTGGGATCACTTTGCTTCTGCCATCTGGGATTTTCTCTGTTTTAACTCCCTGTTTTTTCTTCTCTTTCTCTCTTTTTTGTGCTCCCTATACTCTTTCTTTTTCCTCTCATGTCTTTTGTATCTCTCTCTCTCTTGCTCTCTCTCTCTGGTTTTGTTTCCCTCCCTCAGGTGTCCCATTGATTTTACTGGTGATCGCTGTCAAACCTACGTTATGGCTATCAAATCCTACCCCTACCGTATGTTCATATTCCTTTTTCCTGACATGTCTGTCATGGACATTGCATGGAGACATTCAAATGCACCATTGCATGCTGGGTTTGGATTTCTTTCACTGCATTTGCTTTGTCTGTTGATGTGCTGGTTATGTCTTTGTCTAGTAATCATAAGAAATGTTGAGCATCATTTAAATGTTCCTGTAGCACCTGTTAAAAGTGTTAGCATCATACCATCTGCAGTAAAACCAAATACGTGCATGCTGTTCAACTTTGCTTTTGATGTATGTGTGCAGTTGCATGTGCTGAAATGAATATGCCGATGAAGTTATTGGAACAATGAAATCGCACTTGATAATTGTATGTTCACCAGTTGCTGTACATGACTATGGGGTCGATACACTTGAGTTACTGCGAAACCACAGAATCTAAACAAAGACAAATTGTTAGTTTATAGTTTAGCAACATCATCATGGCCATATTTACACTTCTATTCAATAAGGTAACAAATGCAAGTTCTGTATGTGGTCATATGTTTTCTTATGAAATGTGTTGCACATCTGCGCATTTAGACCAAGGTCACGTTTCTCAGTGTTCCATCTGACTTGACAACCAACTGTTCAGCTGGGTATCTCTCAACTCCTACATGGTTATAAAGGGATGTTAATCGTCAGAGGAATGTGAAGTAATTGGATACATATCGAGTTTCTTGTGTTTAGACCGCAATCATCGAATGTGACACGTATTGGATTTGTCAAGAAATCGGATACAGTAGTTGCATAAACAGACAAGTGTAAACCAGGTTTGAGCAGTTCCACCGTTGCGAAAAACTTGAATGTTACACACCACAATGTTCCACTCCAGCAAGATTCCGGAATGTACATCAGCAGCAGACTTTCAGAGGGAGGGAAACAGGGGGACGTGCAAGAAAAATGTATGCTCAGAACATACACGTTGAAGTCAATGGCTTAATGTTCGTCTGTTAATGCAATCATGGCTCCCTGCTTTTAGCAGTGTGTAAACATTTCTGAACGTTTGAAAATATTTTAAATAGCAGGAGTAAAAATGAAAGAGGAAAGAAATACATCGAAAACATACACGTACCCATGAAGTTAGACATCAAAACGCATTACAAAATGATATTTCAAAACTATATTAAACACAGCATTTCGATGCAACCCTTGATTTTAGTTGTTGTCTCTATTTTAAACTACAATAATAAACTATCAACGACAAAGGCATGGATTCAATCAGCTGTTGGGTATAACTTTGCTTCACATTAAAATGTGAGCGTTTTAATGATCAGAGATCACTTAAATTAATTAACCAAATTCTTTCTCTTGGAAAACGAATGCTTGCTTTTTTTTTGGAAAATATCCAATCCAGATTGAATCCAGACCATAATACTGTCTAGATCTTGATGTCTTTTTTCATAACTGACTAAACAGAATTTGAGGACTCTGGATGTTTTTATGCAATATATAAATCTGATGGAAGGCACATAAACATTGCAGCTGTTTTTATTTTATGAACAGCCTAATAAAGCAGTAAACCGTACTCTCTGGTATCCATTTTGCACTGTGAGATTGATATCTTCAGTCTGGTATGTAAATACAGTGTTGCCATGAAAACTGTTGCACTGTGCATTATTTCAATGAGTAAATTAATATTTCTCAGTTAGCAACCTGTCAGCTGATGAAATCAAAATCATTCAATAATGAAGTTTATATTGTTTTAAGTTTCTTAAATGTTACGGACATGTCTTCTATTCATAGCATCATTTTCCAGTTAGTACTCCTTCATTTCCAAGGAAAAGTAATAATCCTGACACAAAGATGGCATTGTTTGGTTTCGGTTGCACTGGCACCAGGTTGTAATGTTGCACAATGGCTATCCAATATCCAGAATTATCATAACATTATGAGTATGCTTTGGGTGCAGAGCTCTGTTATTAGTCCCAGTCACACCTGTTGAAAGGCTTTGATTAGTCTTTAATTACTTGCTTTCATTTATTGTTTAGGAAATATTGATTTCACATATAAACAATTGAATAACTAAAATTATATATGGATGTCTCCTTTTACACATAATTCTGCATACTATTTTGTAATTGAATTGCATTAGGAATTCATGCGATAGTGTAACAGGAACCAGCATGTAGCCACTTGAGTGATGTTGATGACAATGTAGACTTGTAGCCTTGTGCGTGCCTCCTAACCATCTACGCTTTGTGGAAATTCCCATGAAACCTAATGCAGGAAGCCATTATTTTCTGATAACATAGACTGTTCCTGTGTGTCATATTCCAGGATATAACAAAAATTCGGTGGGTAAAATTCGGAGAGCTTCCCGTAGCCAATGATGTTGATCAGCTACACCTGCTGGTGATCATCGAAACCCACCTGAGAGATGACTGGACTGAAAACTGTGGCTGACCACTGTTGTTCATCCAATCAGCAACTCCTGACATGAGCTGGTTATCCAATCAGGCATTGTAATTCTCCAGAGGGACTTGGTCAAGTAGAGACTGCAGCCAAAGATTTAGTGTATGCGAAGATCTTCGGCAGTTTTGTTTTCTCTGTTGGCCGTTCTGTCCGAGAATCAACTGGCACATGTGCACTGGCTGTTACACCGACTTCCCACGGGGAATTTAGAGAAAGCACAACATGACTATTACTGAATATTTAAACGTTATAAGAGCATATCCATGGCTTTGTGGTGAGCTTTTGTTGTATGGCAACAGTCCCTAAGGAATATGCCTTGTTTTTATATTTCATAATGAATGCGATCGTCAGGGTAGTCAGGATTCTTTGAAGGAGGTTGATGCAACTGCTAAACGCATTCCGCATGCTTGCGTTCCGATACCCCTCTCTGTGGAAGGAACAGGGCCTCTCGAGGGCTGTCCCTGAGTTCAAGGGGGAGCAGGTAACCAGACCCACACAGTGGCTATTCATCCGGAGAGAAAGCCTGCCTGGTTTTCCGCTGACGCATCAAGTAAAGACCATCAGCACAAACAGATTGCTTTACGATGATTGTTTTTTTTTTCCTCATAAAAAGAAAGTACAGCAGGTACCTCCATCTAGAAAGACGCATGTCGGTTGAGTAAGCCCAACAGTAACGATGGTGACATTATTAACAGATTCAGTGGTCATAGACAGACTGCATTAGACAAGACATTGAGCAGGGAAAAGGCTTTTGTTTTAATCCATGAAGGCTGTTGTTTATGCTTAAGGCTTTTATTTGTGAAATGCTGAAGTCAGTCATAAAGCATGCCTTTTCATGTTTTCATGCTCAGTTTCAGACTGAGCAGTTTAGTAAGTCAATAGCACTGATGATAATGAAACTGAATGATAATTTAGGGAGACAATATCGGCAACCTTTTTGACAATGACAGGCAAGACAAGCTGAGGACTGTCCCTCAATTAATGACCGCCTTTGCGGCTCCCTCAGCAGTAAGTGTGAGTACCTTGTTTCACCACTAGATGGCGAAAAGGTCACCTGAGTAAATTTCACATTTGACTGTAAAAGACACAGAGATCTCATTTAATGTTGATGAGCCCTTTTTGTGGCAGAGTCCTTCCAGCCCTTATGTCTCCTCAAACTGTCAACTTGACAGCTTTCACTGTAAGACAACGCCCGCCCCCCACCCCCACCTCACCCAACCAACCGGAGTACGACCTGTTCAAGTCCTGGCCAGTTTAGTGTTGTTTTATCCTTGAGCGAAGTTAATTGAGGCGAATTGGTTTTTAGATAAAAATCAAGCCATGTCAGCCATACAGGTATACAAAAAAAGTGTTCAGAAATCCTGGCAGGTCAACGTCACCTTGCTGACTGAGAGCAGTGTTTCCAGGGTTAGTCTCCCCACCTCCTCCACAATCCACAGCTCCTGCTGCCGCTGATTATTTCATTGTGCTTAAGGCAGCTGTGGTCCGTTGCAGTAAGGCAGTGGGAGGAAAGTGGAAGCTATCGTCTTTTTTTTCCCTCTCCAAATGCAGGGAGTCCGATCACTTCAGTAATGACAAACAGGTTAGAAATGTTCTCTGTCTTGAGTCATAGGTGTGCACTTGGCATATGGTAAATATTTCTATTTCTACAGAGGTTAGGAACTGCTCTCACAGTATTTCCTGCTACACCCATTGGAAACTGCAGTGAAGGCCCCCCCCCCCACACCACCCACCCCCCAAGAAAGCTGCAATGCTCAGCTCCAGTCAGCTGAGCTACCGGCAGCGTGTTGTCATGACAACAGGAGGGATTTGCTGCAGACCCATGTTTGCCGTACCGGCTGTCAGGAGGGGACTTGACTCAGGCAGCCCTGGTCTTCCTTCGTCCCAGCAACCATGACTGAAGACAAAAAAAAATATACCCACAATTCTCTAGGGGAAGAGTTACTGGGGTTTAGTCAGTAATGATAGTTCTGCTGCAACCTTCCTTCATATTGCACTGGCTGTGTCGACCTGATAACCATTCCTGTTCAGTGCCTCCTCCAAAGTGACCAGCGTGCGCTGTGCTGTAGCCATTTCACCACAGCTCTTTATTCGCTTGGCCATTTGACAAGGCCTTGCCATGGTAATATATGTTAGCAGCAATAACAATGGCACTTAACAGAGTCTTTAAAATCTCCTCCACTTTCAGTCTGTTGTCTTGTACTTGTAATTATCCAGACATGTTTATCCAGACATTATCCAGACTAGTTTGTGTTCCTGTTCCCTGTTTGAAATTGGCTTGCAAGTTTAGTTCTCCAAGTTAAATGTGAATAATATTAAACTGTGTATATAATTTGTTGTTAATCTTGGCTATAGCTTTCCAGAATGTCTTTCTGGTATCTTTCTTGAACCAGTCTTGATAGTTGGTTTTTTAATTCACACCATTTGGAATACCAATCATATTTCCAATTTAATTCCACACCATTTGGAATACCCAATCACACACTGTAGGCCTATCTCACTACTGCACCAGCTTCCATCAGTGTGAGTGAGTGTTCTACCAGTTGCCTCGGCTTTTCACTCTGCTGTCCACCCAGCTCTGCTGGGCAGTCATTGGGTCAGACATGACGTCTTCCTTTGCAGCTATCCTGTAAGGTTTCGAGGAAGAATAGCGCGAATCCACAATCCAATGCCTTGTCCACACACACTAAGAAGCGTAAGTGATCCTAGATCAGTTCTTTTTTCTCTGAAACCCTCTCCGAGTACGGGCCCCGGAGAGTAGCTTGGGGCGTGTTTGCAGCTGTAGCTCCCAAAAACCCCTGCTGAATTGAACCCCTGGCAAAAGGAAAGCAGGCTGTACTCTGTCACTGTGTATTCCTGGTTATAGCTGATTAATGACGTAGTTTAGGAATTGGTCTAATGATGCCAGTGCTGCAGGGCCCCCTGGTCTTTTGTCACAACGAGCGCTCTCGCTGACTGAGACCATCGGAGGCCCACACCCACTCATGAAGCAAAGCTTAGTTCCCATTTCTGCTTTAATGAGCCATGACTGTTTGCCTTTGAGATTCCTTCTGGTTGGGGAGAAATGTGCGATTATGGAAGCTTTAAGGGGGATCTTGATTAGTTCGAAAGCGAGAGTCATTACAGTAAAGAGATGTTTCCTACGTATTAGCCTCATTAAATTCATATCTCAAATCTGCTGTATTGACAGCCAGTTAAAACCTCTTTAATTCCACTGTTTTCATCAACGTAAGTTTACTGATTGGTGTCTCGTACACGCATGAATACTCTCTTGGATATGTAAGTGGTTATTTTATGTTTACTGGCAACAGCTAGCAAATCAACCAGGCAAAACCTATTATTGCATTTACATTGAGTAGACCTTGTTGGTGGTATTCTAGAAAAGACCCAAAGTATTAATACCTAGGGAGTGCTGTAATGTATGTTGATTTAGTGGGCTAAACCTAATATATGCATCCATGTACTTGAAGTTGCCAACAAAAACATGGAGAGAAGTTGGATTCTCCTTCTGATATTGTGAAGGCCCTGATACTGGGCCAAGAAAGTCTCACTGCCAAAAAAATTCTCACTCTTTGGTGTATAACAGGGCTACTACACCACCAACTTTTTCTGGTGTTGAAAAAAAATAATAAAGTCAAGTTTGATTATAGTTATGAGCGTTTTCAGTCTGCTTTTGCCAAGGCACTTGGTTGCCCAGCATTGATTATGCTCCCATGGTGCTAGACAGGAAATGTGCATTGGTTGCTCATGGGCTAGCGCTGCTTTGATGACGCGAATGCTGCTTGAGTGATGCGATTCTGGTGTGGCTGCTTGAAACTTGGAAGCCGCAGGTATTTTAAAACCAGTCGTCATCAAATTCAAAGCCGCACCAGCGCACCTGAAACATGCGTTGACATTGACGGAGATTTCTGAACCAGGCCTCTATAAGCTAAACATTGGGGGAGTGGAGTAAACTTTCGCTGTTGCCCCTATTGACCTCCTGTTCCTACCCCAGATACATGGCGCTTTGTGATTATGTAACAGGCATATTTTGGGTTTCCTTTTTTGTGACTGCTTCTTCAAGGACCTTTTTTATTTTTGTGGATCCTTTTCATTTTCTTTTTCTTGAACGTTTCTGCAATGTGGAGGATTTTCTCATGGACCTTCTACAGCCACCAAAATGAGTAAGATCAGCCTGTGACTGAAAACTTTATTTATTTTTTATTTTTTGCTGAGTGTAGGAATCTAGATAAGGAATAAATATAAACTTTCTTTTGCCTGCATGGTAGACATATGTGTGTACTGGACTTTAAAATTAAAAAATTAAAATTAATGTACACTCAAAGATCTCATTCATGGATGGAACTGCATAGAAATGTGTTTGCTTGTTTATTTGGGGCAAGGAATTGTTACTAAATGGTGTATGGTGAACATGTAGTGGATTGTTTGCTAGATATCCATAATACATATCCATATACATATACCCATCTGACAATTAGCACTATGGAAATAGATTGTTGTGGTGAAGTTAAAACTTTCCTGGAAAGATGTGTGACCATAATTAAGACTCCACTCTAAATATTTACGTCACGCTTCTGTATTATTCTGAAAGTTGCAGGCTTCAAATTCAAAAATGTAAAAGCATGAACACTAGACATTAAATCTGATTAAATCTTTTGCAGATGTAATCTATCAAACTCTTTCTAACAGTGTTAAGTTGCCAAAGCGCTAATGATAATCAGTTCAGCATACGTCACGGTGCTCAAAGGAAGATCGCTTATATTAATATGAATATTTTAGGTCGACCTATCGTCTAACAAATTGCATTGATGTAGGTTCATATACACAAATGGTGAATTTAAACCCATATCCACACCTAAAGTAGTGTTATTTCTCATTGTAAGCGAGTGTGATTGGGCCTTTCTCTATTGCATGCTCTGAAGCTTGCTGGTTTCTGTGGTGTTTTTGCTTTGGTGTCTGTATTCTGTGTTCCATGTGTTGGTTGTCAATGGCATCTGCCCTGCGTCCCTGAAGACTTTGAACTGATTGCATACACATTCTGTTGGAAGGTTGCTCTCTAAAACTGTTTTTTTCTCCCTCTGTCTCTCTCTCTCTCCCCCTCTCTCTCTCTCTCTCTGTCTCTCTCTCTGTATTCCCCTCTTTGTCAAATTTCTTACAACTGGCAGCGCATCTTGGAATTGGATTCATGGGTATGGAAAACAAATTCTTATAATTTTGTGTTATGAAAAATAAAGGGTTGCTTCTTTCCATTCTTCTGGTCCTTGCTTTGCTTGTCTTTTCGCATTTGGTACTTCTTAAACTCCTAAATCAGAATAACCTTTCATTCAATAGATCACGTCATTACAACCTGTCATCCAGCAATTTAATCCATTTGAACTCTTTCCTGCTCCTAAAAGTGTTGTCTCTTCCTATCAGCTTGAAACCCAGCCTTTTTCAGCATTCCACCTCATTTATGTGTTAGATGTTTACCACATTGTGATGTCTTTGTTCTGAGAGACTTCACATTGGTAAAGTACTAATGCGAGTTAGTATGGTTTCCCAGACAGATTTCACACTGGGAAAGTATTAAAACTGGTGTAAGAGTGATTTCAGTGAACTGAGAAACACTACTGCCTTAACATTAGCATACTCAGTGTTAATAAGGAGTGAGCATAATTAATTGCATTTAGCGAGTTTGCTTTGGAATAGTGAGTAGAACGGCAAAGGCTAATAGCTGCAATATTTGCTTTTAAAAACGCATTTTCCCTCATTGTTCTTTTAGTAGTTTTCTCCATTACCCACAGTAATTCCATTGTCTACAATTTCAGTGGTTTAAATTTAAAGACTGATAATCTCTCTCATGCCATTAATCAACATTTTGTCCAAGTTCTATCAAAACACAAGATGGCCTTCCAGAATAGCAAAAACCAGTATGGTTGAAAATAATTCAGTGATTATGTTATAAAACAAAGATGTACACAGCGATGCACACACTCACACGCACAAACACTGTCTGAGCTGTAATTGGTTAAGACTGGAAGTTTTTGACAGCCTGCTCTGTCTGTTTTGTATAAATCATTTGAGATTTTCAGTGAGAAAATTAGTGCTGCGCAAAGGAAGCCAGACTCCCTCGCTCCTCTCTAACGCCCCCTGCTGTTTATCTCCTGTAAAAAGCATGTCATGCCAGCAATGACCTCTCCTCTCACTGACCGACGCTTCTCCCCCCATGTCATGTGTTATCCCTTTCTCTTCTCCCTTTCTGCATTCTGCTTTTATTGTATTAATTTTGATGTACCTTTCAATACAGAAAGTTTTTTTTTAATGTCTGATTTGTTTGACATTTTAAATGATAATTCTGGGTGTTTTCTTTAAGGTATTCAAGTTATATTATTTCTGAGACCAGTAAAAATGCTCCATTCAATCATGTAATAATATTATAATAGTGTTATTATTATTATTATTATTTTTATTACACTTCTGATTTTTTGGTGAACTTTGACAACACAGGCCTCGCTCATTTGGAGACTTCTTGTTACGCTGAGACTTGTAGGCAAAATGGTATATCTGGCTAGGGCTGCTGTAATATGGAGTGCCACTCCTTTCTAGGATACAGTATAGCAGATGCACCTCTAATTAGCATGGCCCATGTTTGGCTCCTCCCACACCAAGCCTCTCCCCCCAAAATTCTAATCTCCATGGCGAGTGATTTAGAACACATACAAAACGCATACTGTATACATGCAGACTTGATAGTTTTTACTGCCAAGTATATCAATATGCAAGTGGAAAGAAGCAACAAAATGGATCAGATCCTAACACACCGATAAGGTCATGAACTTTGACCTATATGTACTGAGAACATTAACCGAACTTCCTGAAAAATGTGAAAGGGGTATTAGTACCGGTACTAATATTTCTTTTCCTGTATGTAAAAGAGACAAATTATTCGTACAAAACCTCAGTCATCACTGCTTCTCCTTCATCTGAATATAGCACCGCATAGCAAAGACTTCTGGGAATGACAAGCATGGGTGACCTACGCTTCGATGCATGCTACGAATTTCTGTCCTTCCGAGTATGCGAGAACACATCCAGCTTGTCCCTATACATAATCGCTCTTATGTACTTGCGTTTTTAAACAGTACGTTACACATCAGACACGGACTTCTATACTCCAGAATTTTAGGCAGTGCCAGGATATCCCAAATTACTGTACCCCATGGTCTCCTTAGATCAGATAACTACTGACATGACTCCCAGAAGCCTTTCCCAGAGAGCAAAAAGGGTGAAAGGCTTTTTTGTCCCTTGCTTCTGTTTGCTTTTCATTTTACTGTACAGGAGTACATGGATTATTCCCTTTTTATTAAAAAAAAATTCCTCCCACCCATATATTTTATCTACATTTTTCCATATGAGCTGCCTCACTCATCGGAGGTAGTTGTGACATGTGACTCTACTGATTCACATAACGATAGCCTGATTCTCGCCACACTTCTGATGCACCACCAGGTTCATATGTACAGTATATGTTGATGGAGGGTGACAAAGTCAGAATATATACCTGGTTCCTATATCAGCAGGTTCCCAGCTACCCAGGAGTAGCTGCTAGAGAGCGATGAGACTAACAAGCCTAGCCCCTATCATTAACATAGCGAGGCTCAGACCATTGTTGCCTTGTTAATGCAGAACTCCAGCGATAGCCAATAATGACACCGCTGGGATAGGACTCCACTGGAGTTTGAGCACCCAGTTGCAGGTTTCTCACTTGCATCCTAGTGAAGTCTCTGGTTTTTGTCCCAGGGATTCCTTTCCCTGCCCCACCCCACATTAATTGGCACAGTTAGTCAATCAGCTGTTTAACATTTACAGTTTTTTTCCCGTCTTACCCAAAGTATTTCGAAGTTCAAAACATTCCAGCACTGAAACGCACCTGCAGGCTTCAGCTGTAGGCCTTCATTTTATTTTATTAGAAAAAAAAAGTTTAAGTGCCAAGCTGAGAAAATGACTTGGCTAATTAAGTAATTAAGTACAGGGTACAAACCGGCCCCCTAGGGGCCCAGCACTGACCCGGTTGCAGCGTAGAGAGACGGATTCCGTGGAGCGAGGGCTGTGGGTCAGCCCGCTTTGGGGTTTGGGCTGGTCAGGGTTTGGGTCTAATGCCTTCCTGTCCTCATTAGCTCTGCACATTAGCAGAGGTTCACACCTGTGTGCAGCTGAGATACAGCTCCTTTTCCACACGAGAAGGCCAAATATCCCTATCACCAGTGGGCTTTATTAGCAAGTCTTCCTGCTTCTCACAAGGAAGCTCAATACTCAATGTCTCTCACACTTGTGGTTTATAATAACTCCTAGCCGTAACGTGGAAAAAAAACTAATTAAAACATTGTGTATTACTGGAATTTGGTCTGTCGACCTCCGGAGGCAATACCAGTTCCCACGTTTTATACTTCGTTCTATGGGAAAACCCTCCCCCTCCTCCTCGTTGTGGTGGACTGCATTCTGCTCCAGTCACAGACTCGATAATGTTTGTAGGATTAACATTATTATGAAGCTTGCAGCTTTTTTGAACTTTAATGATGCCATTGTAGGTTGGAGAGAGGTCTGAGAGAACAGCATGTGGAGGATGAGCAGTAGTGAACGTGGGTGAATAGTGATGTATGCATGGACGTTATGCAGTTTTACTGATCCTTATACTGCATGGATCGGCTAAGGCGCTAGGGACAGTGTACAGGATGACCCATCCGGATTGAATAAGGATCAATGAACCTGTGCTGCAGACATTACTATAAAATGCCAAACAACAAAATGGGACAGTCATAGCAAGAACAGGGAGGACAGACAGAGAGAGAGAAAGATGGTCTGCCAGTGTAAGAGAAGGAAGTAAAGCTGTTGGTGAATCTCTGGGGTCATGTGATGCCTTGGAGACTCAGGTCTAACACTCAGAGAGGGTCAGCAGTCAACAGTCCAGCCATAGTGAGGCAGGGAATAATGTTGTTGGTTTGAGGTTCTGATGCTATGTTTTTGTGAGGAGCAGGCTATGAGGAGGTGTAACAGGGTGACAGTGGGGAGGGGTTTGTAGGACAGTGTTAAGGGAGGTTTAATCTCGTGTTGGAGGTTCTCATGCTGTGTCTCTGTGTGTTCCTCTCGACAGAGGCGGAGGAGCTCTACCAGAAGAGGGTCCTGACGGTCACGGGCATCTGCGTGGCCCTCCTGGTGGTGGGCATCGTGTGCGTGGTGGCCTACTGCAAAACCAAGTGAGTGGTAGAGCTAGGAGAGGCCCACCTCCTCTCTATCTCTGTTAACATGGGGATACCTTCTTTACAATAATACACTTTACAGTAATAATGGTACTAAAGGGAGCTACAATGCAGGAGGGGGTGAGGTTGTAAAGATAAATGGTGCAAAAAAATTAAAAAATATATAAAGCAATATGGAAATGATACATACGTACACACATACATACATACATTCAAATGTACATACATACATGCACACATAAATACATGCGTACATACATAAACACATACCTACATACATACATACATACATTCATACACAAAAAAACATACATGAATACATACGTAGGTACATACATACATACATGCATACATATACACACATACACACATACATACTTACACATGTAAATACACATAGCTGAACCATGGGGCCATACTATACACTTCAGCAGGAAGGATGACGGATGACTATTTACCAAAGCTCAGAGAGCCAGATAAGAGACGAGGGAACTTGAATCACTATGGAGGGTCAGAACCTCGATGTAACGTCCCATCTGTATCATTAGTTGCAGTCTTTCAGAATTAATATTTTGCTTCTCAGTCCAGAGAGAAGACTGCCCCACAAGATCTCCTAGCAGAGATCCTCAACCATAGACCACAAACTATACCTTCTTTTGTCATCACACAACATTTACTTGATCAATTAAATCAGTTGAGTACACCTCTTGCCACGCCTGGTTTCTTTAGGCTGAGATAATAGCTGGTTTTATAGTTTAAAACAAAAAAAGAAAAACTACAGCGGAAAATATGGTTTTCCAGGACCAGGGGTTTGGGGACCCTCTAACTACTCTATCTCAGCCCAACTTTCACAGCTATGTGGCTACAGAAAGTTGCAAGGCGATGTGTCTTTTAGCAGATTAAATCCAAGATGGGGTGCTGTCGTTGCACACTTGAGAGGGACACTTAGCCTGAAGTGTTACAGTAAACAGCGAGCGGGATGAATGAATGATATGTTAAGTATAAGCTGCGTAAGGCCGTGGGTATAATGGGGCTCTGTGAAGCACGTATCTGATGATGAGGCAGAGGATGTGGTTCGTCTGTTCCCGAGCTCCGTCTGTGCCCCAGCTTGCCTCTCATTATGTAAACGCTTAGGTTAGGATTTACAGAGACACAATGGGACGTTTCGTGACTGTCAGTCAGACAAAACCCAGCTCTGCTTTCACACGCACACGGAGTCTCGCGGGCAACGCGCACACGCACATGCGCACAGGAAAAGCACATGCTCGCGGACACGCAGAGGCACACGTGCTCGCACACACGCTGCATAGACACGTACATTCACATGCACACACACACACACGCACACACCGCAGTGCCTCAACATTGTTCTTTCGTCCAAAGTGAAAGCAGTTGGCCCTGTTCAGTGAAGCCATACCAGAGCAGCTGTGAAATCTCTGATCGCTGATCAGGTTCTCCTCCACACCCATCCCAAAGCAAATATAAAGTCCTAATTTCACACCACATATTGCATACAGTGATACAGAAGCCAAGGGACTGTAAGAATCCATCATCAATCAGGCTACAAAATGCATTCTTTCCACATCAGGGCATCCACATGTCTGAAAACTGTATTTTATTATGCAATAAGGTAAATGACTTCAAACAGCTCAAGAGCAAGATAGTAAAATGGATATTTGGAACATAGATCAATGATTACAGTCTTCCAGTCCTACGTTTGCAGACAGTTAATCATCTTAGCTTCTTCCTTTATTGGATGTTTGTTTGTTACTGCTATTTGTTACAGTGTTGCTGTTATTGTTGGGTGTTGCTGTGCCGTCATTATGCGATGTTACCGAAATGTGCTACTATAGGTTTGTTCCTGTAAGGTGATTATGCAACTGCTAATCTATGTAACTGCTGTTTACTTTCTGGCGTATTCCTCTTGAGAATTACTCAGTATTTTTACTGTTCAGTGTTGCTCTGGGATAATGCTGTTATTTGTTACCTGTTGGATGTTTTGGCTGGGAGTTACAGTTGGGAATGTTACTTATGGTTTATCTCTTTAGGAAGCAGAGGAAAAAAATGCACAGTCACCTACGACAGAACATGTGCGCTGACCATCCCACTCAAACCCTGATCAACGGACCCAGCCACCCCAGACCAGGCCCAGAAGAGATCCCTATGGTAGATGTGAGTTTGTGCTTGGCCGATTGATTGACTGATTGGTTGACGGGGTGACAGACTGCTAATTGAAGAAGAAAAAAGGAAAAGATTTTTAAAATTGTGACTCAACAAAAATTCCTAAATAGTCCTCCAAGAGGCTCGGGATCAGTCCCAGCATGCCACTCTTATTCACTGTCTGGAGCAGCTATCCCTGTTTACAGTCTCACTTAGCTGTTGCCAATTATTCACAAGAACCTTCTGGAAAGTGTCCAGTAATAAAAGAACCTCAGTCAGTCAATGGTTGTAATCCATATCATATGACATTAAGCAACCTTCGGGTTTTAAGGTCTAGACTTCACTAAGGCCTTCTTCATCCATGCTTTTTTTCTCCTCAGAAGTCTTTGCCATGTGATTGTTGTACAAAAATCTCAGCCGAAAAAGGGATATTTAAAAAAAATATATAATATTTTCCACAGGTGTTTTCTTCTCTCAACATACTGGAGAAGAAAAATGTGCTCTTATGAAATACCTCAGGAAGTGTAATAAATTTACCTAATAAATGTATAGGTCAATAGTTGGTGAAGCTTAACCGACAGTGCTTGTACGGTATAGCCACAGTGCACTGCTACTGTACCTGAAATTCCAAACCCAAAAATGAACCAGTGTAAGAGCTGTTCTGGAAACGAGCCGAACTTTTTTATGGAGATGTGAGGCGATTTCCAGAGGGGAGGGGCTGAAATGGGATATTCTGGGCATGACAAGTTGGAGATGATTTGAATGACTTTACCTTTGATGCGACTGAAAAATAAATACAAAATAGGCGGTAAATTGCAGCCAATAATTTCAGCGGGCCTTTTCTAACAACACTCCCAAAATTACTCCTTTCGTGTGGTGTGGTAGTTCTACAGCATGCATTAACGGAGAAGTTAAGAACATTTTTGATGACAGCCTTGTAAAACTGGATCGTTGCCTTTTGTGTTTCACTGAAACTTGCTCGGATGCCTCTAAAGTACAACCTTTGATGTTCAGATTTTTGAGGATCACAGTGTTCACCTCCCACTTCAAAGCAGTAGAAACAATGGTTTAAAGCAGCCTGCCATCCCTGTGATTTGACCAAATATTTTCGGTGTCTGTAAGGCGTACTTCCTATTGTGGAAGGCGAACCACAATCTCCTTCATTGTGTTAACGCTGTGTCTCTGCGTGCTCTAGAAAAGAATGAACAATGGTTGTTTTGGGATTCTCCATAGCCTCTTTCCACAGTGACTGTAAGTTCTAGAAAGGTAGCTAATACCCTGTCCACACTGTGGGGAATTTAAGGGTCTGTGCTGTCTAGCAAAAATAGCAGGGTTGGGTTTTCAAAACCAGATTACAGAAATGAAGGACTACATGTCCCACAATTCCCTCCAAAGGAAACCTGCATACCCAGACATCATTATGAGTTTTCTTGTGTATCCAAATCTATTCTTATTACTTGGCCTTCTTTCTTGCAGTACATTTCGAAGAACGTCCCAGCCACTGAGCGCGTAATCCGGCACGCGGCAGAGACCTCCTTCCCTGGCAGTCGAGCATCCTCCAGATCCCACCATTCGTCCACCCCGGCTCATTCATCCAATCACAGGTAACCATCTGATGATGTCACACATCCACACCTGTTAGGTGTTAGGTGACCTCATCTACTTAAACCACAACTGGCATTGACCAATCACAGGATACCCTATTGGTGACATCACACACACATTTATGTATTGTAAATCGTACAAATACCTTCAGTCACAAGAGATCTGATAGCGGTCTTCTTGTACCAGGTAACCTCACCCACCCATCTTCAAAGCACATGGAGACCTGTAATTGTCACAGATCAGATAATGCTATCACACATCCTGTTCACCAACTCTCCTTTGGTGGACAAGGAGCATTAGTCATAAATCTTAACATGATGTTTCATGTACAGTATAAAGTACGTTTATGCATGAATGAGCAATCTTAACCATTTCCTGCAAGCCTGAAGCCAGGCCTGCCTCCTCCAGAGAGTGATGCCAGCTTCGTAGCCAGCCAGAACCCTTCATTACTGGGGGTGGAGAAACACAGAAGCTCCTATTAGTTTGCTTGGGTGGCTCTCTGGTTATTTTCATACAGCTAAACTGCCTCTGGGCCTATCAATATGTGGTTTGTTCAGGATATTGTTTAATTGTTTAGGGCCCAGTATTGGCAGAATAGTCATAGGCTAACAAATTCTACAGTGCTGTTTTCTAAGATAAATTGTGTGTAGTATTCTATGGTAGATTTCAGTTGTGAATGTTTTATTAAAGTTGTCCTTTAAGCAGCTTGCATCTGAAGTCAATGCATTTTGGTGAGCGCCCCCTGGTGGCTGTTGTGGAAATCTACTGAGTGTGTTTTTTTTTGTTTGTGTGTGTTATCCTAGGAAGGAAAATAATCGATACATTACAGGCAAAAAATACACCAATTTGTTACATAAATTAATGATAAATAATTATTAATTAGAATAATTTGACTAATAACATTCCTTCTTCAGTCCCTTCCTACCCTGAAGACTGTTTACACTTATATCTGCTGAGTGATTTTTTCATTTTTTTATCGTACCAAGTTGCTGTCAGATCACAAATCAGATAAAAGTCCTCTGCTAGGTTTGCTCTACTAAAGAAATGCCCAGCTGTCCGAGCGTGAAAATTTACATCCCAGACATTTCAACATAACACACCCACAGATAAATTGTGCCATCTGTCATTAAGGGCAATTACTCTTGAGGAGATGCTGGAGCAGAAGTGAACAGATACTTACGTAACATAGGTGTGCCTTTGCGCCTCAGGTCTGGAAAAACAAAAGGAAAGTGGGGCGCTGTCAAGCCAGGATAAAAACATGGGTGAGAGTAGAGGCTGACCAATGAAACGCGGAGTGTGAGTTAGAGCGAGACGACAGGTGGCATGTTGTGTCTTTTAAATCTGTTCCTTTTAGCTTTGCTAGCTGACCTTCCTGGTGCAGGTCAGGCGGCTGAAGGCGATAGTCTTGGCAAACGGTGACTCTCCGCACCCCTCTCTCTTCCTGCGCAGACAGGAAGGCCGCACGTGGAGCCTGGACAGGACGGGGAGCGTGCTGTCGGAGTCGCGCTCGGGCGTGATGTCGTCGTCGGTCGGTACCAGTAAATGCAGCAGTCCGGCGTGCATGGAGGCCTGGGCCAGGCGTGCGGCTAACTGTGGCGTTAGCGAGCCCCACCGATCCGCCATGCAGTGCAGGGACTCCTTCGACTCCCTGTGGGACTCCCCGAGCAGCGAAAGGTGGGATGCTACCTATCTCCCCCCGTCCCCCTGCTCCCCATTCCCCAGCTGTCTGTCAGTGGGTACATTGAAATTGTTTCAGCTCAGTGTTGTTGAAAACTTTACTGCAAGACACTGAAGTGGGCAGATTTTGAATCCTGCTTTTCACATTTTTAGGTGTACTACTTTAAAATATACCTTTTCTACATCTTCTTTTCCTCAAAAGAGCCAAACAGACCATATTTTAAAAATTCAATGATAAACAAGTGCTTAGATCTAATACAGTACAACTTTCATATTGCTTTCTTCATCTATATAATATGGAAATACCTGGATGCCGAACAAGATTACAATTACAAATTACAATTTGTACAAGTACAAACTATTAGGGGTAAGTACAAGAGAACAGATACGTCTTCAGACTTGTTTTTAAAGAGCCAATTCTGATATGACAGAATTCCAAGGTGGAGGCACTAATGTCTTGTCTTGTCAAAGTCTGATGACTGTGACTGATCATCATAATAATAGGAATTTTCTGAATGCACAGAACAGCTGGGGACATAAGAGTTCTTTATGAACTGTAGTAACACCATGCCAGTCAACCACAGAATGTTTTGTTTTTCATATTGGGTCCTGGGGACCAACTGTGTATGCTGGGTTTCACTCTAATCATAATAACATCGTCTGAACTGTACTGAGCTGTTATTTGTTCTGAATTTGACACATTTAAAGTCATTTATTAAAAATGATTTACCCTGACAAGCTGACATATCCTATATATTATTCATAGCCAGGTATGGTGTGAAAAATGAATATCACATTCAATCAATCAACCAATCAATGTAATGCTTTTGTTTTCTGTGCCATACGTGCTATAATGCAAATAGTTCAGCTTGAAAGAGGTTTAATTTGTGATCGATTCAATCGTAGTCTAAGACGCAAGATCTACAAGGGCTTATATGCACAGAGAGTATGACCACAGTCACTGAAACCGAATCATTCGCGTAAAACGAAGAGTTAAATAACATCGCAAGTGTCAAAAAAAAGCAAAGCCTGCATTTTGTTAAAATAAGTAGGGGGAAACAATATACTGGAGCTGAAACACATGTTTCCGAAAAGCTTAACTGATCGAGAGATTTGCTTTGACAAAAACAGTGGGTTCCCTCTGGGTTACAGCATATGAGTGTTACATTTCACTGGTGTCCTGCAAAAAGCCATGCGTCTCCAAAAAAATATTGGTCGTCAGCACAATGACAAATGTAATTTGTATATTAACCATCACAAAATTTGAATCTATCTCACCGTGTTTTTAAACAGTTGTATTAGTTACTCAATTATTTACGGTTCCTACTGCATGATGGGAATTTTTAGTATGTGACCAAAATTGCTTTGTTGGTTTATTGAGGTTTTTGCATGATCCTGAAAATTTGTTTGTTAGCTTGGCAGGCAACTGGCAAAGCCAACAATATACTTTTGATCTGTTCCTATTGGGATACACTTTTGGTCAGGGGCCCAGTTGTCTAAAATGTCTCAGCACAGAACTGCTGTCACGAGTCCACTAGTTCTAGATTTATACTTGAAAGGATTCATGAGGTCAGTATGAAAGGGACTCACAAACCCAGCCCTGGTTCGATTTTGTGTGTGCTGGCCATCAATTTCAAGTGCTTTGTGCTGTTGACTCAAACCGCTGGATAGAAGCCATGGAAATGTCACCGGGTTAGACCCCACTCTGTTCCTACGGCCTAGAGTTTCAAGATGGAGTAATGCAACTCCCCAACACCCACCCCCCCCACCACCGCCACCCCCAAATCCATCTGTGACACAGAATGCCAAAGAAGCTGTAACAGAAACTCAATTTTAACTGCTGTTAACAGAAGATATATATAGTTATCCGTTGATTTCAAATTAAAATAATAAAATCTCCGCAGACGAGCATCAGGGTGGAATTGCTACCTTCTGTTTTGAGGTGTGGTGACAGACTGAGGAGATCCAGACCACAGTTCAAGAACAGCCTTTTTATGCAGTGCACTGACAGCCATTTATTAAGCCGCCCAGTCAGGGATGGGCTTGTGGAAGTGGGGAAGGGGGGGGTTACACTGGATACAATTCAGTAACACAACATACAAAATATCAGCAGCCCTGCTCTTGCGTGTTGACTTATTTGTTGGTTTCGGTGTCCTTGAATGCTTTGTTTGGTCGGTTTGTGAGTCTCCCTCTTGTAACAGCGACCCATAACTTTGAGTGAACCCCAGCAATTTCTGGTTGCGGTCAGGGGCGCCAAGCTCCATTCTTGTGTAGTACACTGGGTTCTTTTTTTTTTTATTTTTGCTCCAACCTCTGTTCTTAATGCCTTAATTAGGGTAATGATGATCTCCGTCTGATTGTGTTCTTTTTGAAAATGTATGAAAATGATGAATCACGACAGAGTGTTGCTTTGGTGCTGTGTACTGGTGGGATATTTTAGTGCAGTGATGGCAGATTATTAGCAGACGATTAATGTTTGAAATAAATGAATCCAGAGGGATTGTTTGGAACGAAAAATTAATGCATGCAGGAGATTGACGCAACCCCTCCCTCTGTTTTGGGTGACTCCTCCCCTCCCTGCCCCTCCCCCCACAGGTATGTGTCAGCGCTGACCACGCCAGCCCGTCTCTCGCCGGTGGACTTCCTCTACTCACTGCCCCCACAGGTGCCTACCTTCCAGATCACGTCCCCCAACGCCAGCCATGCCCTGTCCCTCCCACCCGCCGCCCACGCCTCCTACCACCTGGAGGACGACCAGCCGCTGCTCCGCCGATACCAGGTACCCCTGCACGATGCCCAGCGGCCCGACCCGTACCGCCAGACCCGCCGGACCTACCTGAACGACAGCACCGGGAGCCTGCCGTCCAGCCCCTACCGACTGGCTGACGACGAGGACTACGAGACCACCCAGGAGTACCTCTCTACGCTGGAGCAACCAAAGAGAACCACGTCCGGCGGGGGCGGCGGGAAGCGCTGGAGGAGGTCCCGGCTGAACGGGCACGCCTCGGCGGGGCGGGACTACAGCTCGGGGCGGGGCTACTTCCTGTCGGACAGCGAATCGGAGGAGGAGGAGCAAGGCGAGAGCACGCCCTTCCTCAGCACGCAGAACATGAATGCCGAGCCCGTCACCGTCTACAGAGCGGCCGACGGCCGGACTTCCCACCCGTCGGGGCGGCACAGCGCGCGCGGGAACGCGCAGACCAGAGCAACGCACTCTCGGTCCAAACAGGACAACGCACCCCGTTAAAACACCCCCAAATCCCCAACTGACTCTCTACCCAACAAAAAAAAAAAAAACCTATACTATAGACCTGCACCTATAAGAAATATTTTTATTTTATATAACAAGACAGATATTCTAAACAAATGAAATATTTATTTTCATTTTAGCAAAAGTTGTCTACTAGCTAACAGCAAAGACTTTTTTATAGGTAAACTCTATTTATATGTACATTTTGATTTACAGCATAAAGAGAAAAAAAAAAAGACGTGCCAATTTTTTCACAACTTAAAAAAATAGAATAATATTGTGGTGCCTTTTGCTGTATGCCGATGCCAGAGATCCAGATGAGTGTTTTCTAGCCTTTCTTATACGGACTCCTCATTTTTATACACGTTTTACTTCTACTCTTCTTTTCCTCCTCTTTTTTCCTTAGAATTTTTTGTTTCAGGTTTGGTTTTTTGGGACTTCCCCCTCACCCTTCCCATTTGACCTGTGGCATTCTGCGGTCGTCATGCAATATCAACCACTTCTGCATAAGCTCTGTGTGTTTACATGAATATTATGGTTTTTTAGACACGCTTATTGTTTTTTGATTTCAACAGGAGATTTCCAAATGCACTGGGGTCTTGCTTCCTCCCCCCATCTCGGGGAAATAGGCCGGTGTGCTGGTTTTGTGTTGTCACCCTCCTAATGTTGAGGGGTAGCCTATGATAAGCGAGGGTCCGAGGTTGTGTACCAAAGGGGGGGTTTATCATGCCGTTACAAGGTGGGAAGGGTGTGTGTGTGTCTTGGCGTCGTGGCCCGAGGTTCCAGTGGGACTTGGGTTGCTTTGTCTGTGGGTGTGTTCTTCTGAAAGGCGGCCCGTTCTCTGAGCATTCTGGGGGGTCAGGAGCAGCTCCAGTTTGCAGCGTGCCAGCGTGCCCACCCCCCCCAACCCCTCAAAATCCTCATCTCACTGCCCATACTCAGAAACCAAATCCCCAAGACCTAACCCCACTCCATACACCCAAAACCTCAACTCCTCATTCCCAACAACCTAAACTACAAATCCAACACCGCACCCATTCCCCAAACCCCAACTCCTACATACACCTCAACACTTATACCCTATATACCCCTATACCCTACATCAAGGGTTCCCAAACTTTTCAGCCCACAACCCCCAAAATAATGATGCCAGAGACTTGCGACTTCCACATATCCCCAGAGGTGGTTGAAGCATACAAACATTCGCACACACGCACTAATAGGCCTATTCATACAGGGCACAGCACTTTGATAACTCAAAAGAACACAATAGCCTAACAACCATAAATGCATTCTTTTTTATAATAATAAAGTAACGTTAAACTTAGCTAGTGAGATAGGTGGGCACTATGCATCGATCTGATTTTTGATTCTGGAAATCATCTCGCGACCCCCCCACCCGTGTCTCACGAACCTCCGGGGGGTCCCATCCCCCACTTCGGGAACCCCTGCCCTACATTGCAAATCCCATACCTCACCCCCTATAACCCCATACCCCACATTTCACATCTGAACCCCTACATCCTGCACCTCACACCCCAGACCATGAGACCAAACCCCCCCCCCCCCCCCCCCCCCCGACACACCCCTGTGGTTCCACCCGAGAGCCGCCCCAGCGTCTCAGGATTTTCACGCTCTCCATCAGACTGCTTCCTCAACACACACCCATCCCTCTGCTCTGTGACACACACACACCTCCCTTACGCACTGCATTCATGCCTGGCACACACACACACACACACACACCCCTCCCCCGATGCACTTCCATGCCTCTTCCACATGCACGCTCTATACCTGTGAAACTTCAGAAAGGTCATAAAATGCCAAAATATGCAAACTTTGTATTAAGATCTGTTAGGTCTATTAGATGACATTGTTTTCTATGAGGTGTGATGAGAATAGTCCATTGTGTGGGAACTCCTACATGATGTCTACAGTGTGTTTGAGTTTGTGTCCAAATATCAGTAAACAAGGCAACCCAAATCTTCCATCTTGGCAGTATGTTTCGGCTATTATTATTATTATTATTATTATTATTATTATTATTATTATTATTATTATTATTATGATTATGATTATTATTATTGTCACCATCACAGGAAACAATGTCCTGATACATACTTGGTAAACTTTTCTTTACTGTAATGATATACTTTATATTTATTTACTGTAATTATGCAGATGTTCTATTCCATTTCAGCATAACACTTGTTCTACTTTCTTCTTACTTTCGTCGATACCAAATGCATTTCCTATCACGTGCCCATTGGCCAGCTGAAAGTCTTACCTGATTGGCTGTTCTGTGTGTCACTGGTTCAGACCAGCTGAGAGACAGTTACATATAATCACACACCCACGTTTCTGTTTATAACCATTATTTTCAATACAGATCACCCACTTCATATGTCTATGTTTTTAAGTAACGAGATCCCTCCTCCAATATTGACCTGTACGTTTTTCTCTTGTTCCATCTTTAGCCAGCGGTTAGCAATGAGAACAAAGAGATCCGATCACAGTATGTCCTTCACAAAGGGAGAGAAATCGCATTATGTCAGACAAATAAGAAAACAAGAGGAATATTTTGGCTTTATTTGTTGCACAATACAGATAAACAAGTAGTAATAATTATTAACCACTTATCATAACAGATGTCACTTCAACCAGCCTCTCTCCAATTGAATCCAGAGAAAAATCAGTCATATACAAATTATACATCTAAAATGAACACATATTCCTCTCTCAAAGACATAACGGTAAAAGTGTATTTCTTAGATTGGAGGTTTCTTTTCTTTCACTGCTCAAGTTTTTTTATGTATTTTTTTTCTGGGTCTTATTCTGTATATTTGAATTATGCAATGAAGACAGTGCTTCACTAGTTAGTTGAAATGTTAACTTTGCCCACCCCCACACCCACCCCCCACCCCCCCACCTCCAGCACAGTTCTGTCCAAATTATTTCTTTCTACTTTTTTTGTTTCTCTTGCTTGAACTTGGGAGCCTCTCCGTTTTGCATGCCCCTGTGGTCCAGGTGGATGGGTGCATGGTCAAAGCAGCGACTGAAAAGTTTTCCAGTGAAAGTGTATTTCATTTTAACATTCAGCAATAAATCCCTTCTTTTCCATGTCCACACTTGGAATATGATAGAAACATTTTGCGAGATTGTCATAGATGTAATATAAAATGGAAAAAAAAGAAAAGAAAATCAAACCACCTGTTCATATGACAAAAATAAATCTCTATTCATACCATTTTAAAATATAATGTTGTCATCTGTATGGAGAAGCGCTATGATCTTGTGTTGTGCGTCATGTGACCCCCTCCTGCAGATCTTCAAGGATGGGACAGTCACATTGCAGCTTGGATAAAAAGGAAGTAAACTGAATACAAAGGCTAACCCTGGAAATTTTTTTTTAAAAAAGAGAAGGGAAACAAGACTGGTTCTGGGTCTTCAACTTAGAAGTTATGGAGAAAGACTTCAGACACTTTATAGATTCAGTTTCAGCAGAGGTAGATTCAAAGAGCATTTGATTGGTTTGATTAATGAAACGGATTACAGCTGAATTATATCAGAGGACATGAGTGGGTGGAAAGCCAAGGTAATTATCATAGTGACTTTAAGGATTTTTCGCACACTGCTATTAATGTATAAAATAGCTTAAAGACTCATAAAAGCAGAGACCCACTGGGGTATTCAAGACCAGACTTGAAAATGTTAAACGGCACCATAAATCTGAAAGTTTGTCTGAAGGCAGCATGACAAGCTAAGTAGCGGTAGTGCGGTAGAGAATCAATCTAGAAGGGAAAATGTATGAGCCAAAGGAAAGAGGTGAGGTACCTCACAGCAAATGAACCAAGAGGGATTTTATTTGTGGTTTAATATGACCTCTACAGGTGCTAAATATGTGAAAGTAAAAGTAAAAGAAGGGGTCTTTGTTTATTGAGTTTTTTCTACTTTTTCTAGGTTTTTCTGCTTTTTCCATCCCTAAAGTTAGATTGTCAGCTGAGATGCTTGTGTTTTATCTGTAAAATGTGTCTTTTTTAATAAAAACCAGACTGCAGAGGAAACTGGTGGCACTTAAAAGAGAGGGGAAGTGCTTTAAGAAGAAAGATACTGTCAAGCAGGCTCACAAAATGTCAACAGCCAGTGCAGAGAGTGATGGAGAGAACTTTGGTGCTCCAAAATGGCAGTGCTACTCCACCATGGTGTGTGGGGGCACACTGTGCAGCCAAACCCCGGCTCTGTGCTCATGACCTTATTTATTCACCAGCTAGGAGAATAAATGCAGTGTAGAGCTGTATACTTGTATCTTTTTATTGGCACAAAAAACACCTCCACGCACAAATGTTTCTCCACGCCGGAGTGTTAGCAGATTAACTGTCCAGAACTCTTCAAATACTGAATCAGTAATGAAGTAGCAGCTTAGTCAAGCCTTAAGCCTTAATTCATTTAGAAGCAGTTGGTACACAAAACAGACTGCACAGTGTGCCAATGGGGACCAAGTTTGAGAGACACCGACTTAGAAGAATGCATGCCGAGCTCTGTGAGCAAAACAAGGGAGCATAGATGGAGATTAGTCAATGATTAATCAAACTGATTAGTCAAACTGATATCAGGAAGTGTTCTTTATACCAACAGCTGTCAATTCTTTGAACAGTTTGCTACATCATGTAGAGGCAGGATCCTTCAGCGTTGTAAAGTCCAGGGTTGATGCGGTACTGGATACTACAGATGGTTGAAAAATGACAAGCCTAGCCGGGCTGAATGTTCTTGTCATTGAATATTATGATGTTCTTCCTGGAGAAAGGACTTCATATCCCATGTTAGATATATATCCCTGAAATATGTTTTGATTTGATTGGATGATTTGCCCTGGATTGAGCCACCAGACACGAAAAGGGTACAGCCTTTGCATTGCTCAGTGAAAGTGGATTAAAAACTGATCAGAGACACAAAAGAGGAGTCTGAAGACCTGAAGAAATGGCAAAATGGTATTGCGCTTGTTAGGCATTGTGCATTGTGCAAGCATATGTGTGTGCATTCATGAATATTTGTGAATGTGTGTGTGTGCATAGTTGTGTACATTTATGCATATGTACATCAGTGCATTTCTTCATGAGTGTGTATGTGTATGTAAATGCATGTGTATGTGTGAGCATGTGCACTTGGATGTGCATGAGCATGCATGCATGCATGCATGTATGTGTGTATGTGTGCATGTCCATATTCTGTGCTCCAACAATGGATCAGGTTCCTTAAGAAAACCTAGTCTACTCTACCCATTAGAATGACATGTGTGGGGATCGCTGTTATGGCTGTTGCATATCATCCGTGGACAAATGGAAGCTGGCAAAATTCTGTGTTAACCATCATTCCCCAGCCTCACAGAGAGAGCTGACAGATGTACATGGGGGCTTAACAGAAGGAAGGGGAGAAGGTTGGGTTTGGAAAGGGGGTGTGGGCAGGAAACTGACAGGAGATGTGGGAGATTTTGCATTCATTTGATGTGATTCTGTCTAAAAAGCCCCACCTGCTTGTTAGCTTGTTTGACCTTTCACCTCAGACTTGTGATGGATGTGAATGTTGACCTTTTTTACTTTGTAAGCAGAAGGGAATGTATTTAACTACAGACTTCATTTCCATCACAGGGTAAATAATGGTCTCTGTACAAGTTCTCACAAGGCCGGGGCTATAATAGCCTAGAGAACAGAAAATACATGAGGAGATAACCCATATGATGGTAACAGGGACTTGAAGTGCTCTGTCAGTTCAGGTAAATGATGATAGACATCACAAGACAGTAACTTCCTGTTAGATCGCTATAATCATCACATTATTAATCATTTCCAAATTTCTAACTGTGATTATAATTGAAGGAGCTTAATAGTGTTGTTATTATTATTATTGTTGTTGTTTGTTGTTGTTGTTACTGCTTAATAATCAGCAATCTGTATTTATGATTTAGCTCCAAAAATATGGACTTCTCCTAAAACTTGCTCATTATAAGAGGCATTTTGAAAGGTGTTTTGTCATTTGACCTTGTCTCTTGTATGAAGTCAAGGAGAGGGAGCAGAAGAATCACTTCAGAAAAGGAGGGAATGAAGATTCCCAGCATCCACTGGGGCAGAGATTCACTTTGCCACTAATGTGGCAGAATGTGATGGCACAACGTCCCTGCCAGGGAGAGTTTTCATTGGTTAGTATGTTGGCTAGATGTTAGATTGGCATGCAACCATGGCTTAGACTGGTATACACCTAGAAAAGTTCTCTACGTGTATGCATGAAACTAGATTAAGTTTAAACGCTTATACTCACAAAAGGTCAATGTTGATCTACAAACCCATAAATAACACATAACATTGAATATACTACATTTTTGGCATGTGCAGTTTAACATAATTATGTAGATGTTTGTGATTATTAGTGAATTAGGGAGATTGAACAAGTGAAAAATTAGTCAAACAATTAAAAAAAATACACAGGACAATCTAGAACACGACTCTGTACTTTAAGGCAATTGCATTGCCATTCCAGCATTAAAGCAGCCAGACTCGCTGGCGGTCTGACAGACCGAACCTCCCTCATCTGGCCTCCGTCAGTCCAGATCCATTTCTCTCTTTCCGACAGCTCTGATTACCATCACTTTTTATGCGTTTTAGCTTGTTTTAGCATTCTGACCAACACGCAGTGCAATTCTAAACCATGACTCATAATGTCAGTGCTATTATCATTATATGTTTACAGTTCTAGACATGAACTAGCCTTGCTGATGGCGCAACGTATACTGAATTAATCACATTAGCGAAGACTGAATTAATCACATTTGCGAAGACCGAATTAATCACGTAAGTTAAGGTGGGTCTACTGGTAATGGGATAATTCAATAAACAGAAGTGAAGAGGGTGCTTTTGTAAACATGATAATGGGTATTGTGGTGTTCCTTGGAAGAAATACCACATTCTTAATTAGATCTTTTGCAATCTCAGTTTTGAAAAACATGCTTTAGTAAGAATAAGGCAAATGCCTGAGTTGCGAGAGCAGGCATGCAGAAAATGTGACACATGTCTGCAAACGGTGTTGTGAGAACCTGACCGATGCCCCCTACAGTGCCTTAACTTTTCCGGACGTTAGCCGGAGGAGCTGAATGTGGAACACGAATGTCCAATTCAGTCACAACGGACATTAAACAGACTTTATCCTGCTAGCTCCCTAGCACAAAGTCCGGGTCATGTCCGGTTGAGTCCATGTGTGAATACAACAGGTAATTTTCTGGGGGGAATTGACAGTGCGCGAGTGGGAGTGTTGATGACTTTTCTATCATGAGACTGTCGCGAAAGCGGAAGGATACAAAAATCTGAGGGTTTCTCCTATGATCAAAAGAGGATTACTGCTAAACTTCAAGCATTTGTTTAATGGACTTGCCTGCAAGACAGAGGCTATTGGTGGGAAAGATTCCTGGTGGGAAAAAGGCCAACCATGTCCCACCGATTTTGTACCCCCAGGTATAGCAAGCGAATGTCACACCTGAAGTTTAAACTGCAACACCCTAAGTGTAGTCTAATGGCAAATATCTTCTACCATTTCAGCCACTCTATAGCACTTGTTTTCTATAAACATTGAGGGAAGTGTTTTTCTCATTTATTGCAAGAGACAGGAAGACCTTTTCTAACCAACTTTCTCCTCATGTTCTGCTTTATGTATGTACGTGAAGGCCCAAACTACAGTTTGAGGTTTGACCAACCTCTGCAGCATTCTCTGCGAATTCGAACATGCCTCTTCTGCAAATCATGCAGCCAGCATGCATGCATTTTTCACTGCAACGAGCTGCTCTGCAGTTACTGCGCTGGAGGACTGCGTAGCTGGGTAAGATGGTGCAGGTAAATCGCCGGAAGAAGGGAAACCTAAAGGGAAACTCCATAAGACTTGCACAGGTAAGACTCCACTCCAAAACATTGGGTTTGTCCCAACACTGATACTGAACTATTTAGCAGGACTCTGCAACTTATCGCTGAGACAGTTTACGTCCATTAAATAGTACTTAATAGTGCATCCACAAACACCATTTTTCCATATTTTTATTTCAAAGGCGGACGGTTCTCCTTCAGTGTCCCACCATTGCCTATGGCACAGCTGTTCCAAAGAGAAAAGTGCTCTGAAGTTTCAGGGGAATTCAAAATATTTCCATGGCAATTTATGTGTTAAGATCAATTTGCAGTCCTGCATCTTAAGCGCCAGTACAGCTGCTGCAAACAGTTTTATTTTCGAGGTCAGGCATGTTGTTGAGTGAGCTCTGAGGCACAAGGCTCAGAGTTTAGCGAAAGATGAATGCCCTTTGACGAACTGTATCACGCCATTTTTAATGGGAGGCCTTCATGTAAGAGCAAGACTAATCTTAAACGCCCCATAAAGAGGCCAGAACGGCTCACTTCCAAAAACGCCCCGCTTTCATCTCCTATTGGCCAAAGTGACTGGAACGATAAAATAAAGCTCTTATAAAATTTTGATTTATTGCGTCGTATACGTGGGGGATTGCATGTGGGACGTTCCTCTTTGGAACCGACCTCATGTTACACATCATGCACGGTAATCGATTTGACCGCTCAGATCGGAGAAAGATGACTGTGTTTGATGGGGGGTGGGGGTGGGGGGGAGGTACGGGCCGAGTGATGAAATCAGATGAACGTTGGTGCGCTAAGGAGGCAGAGCTTCAGCCACTTTGTTCATGGGAACCGTGGGGGCGGGGCTCAGGACCACTGCCCAATGGAGAGGCAGGAAAGCAGTGGTGGTTACCCGAAGGATGTCTGTCTGCTTTCTCCTATACTGATGGAAGAAGTGGTAGTGATGGGGGGGTATATGAATATAATTTTGTCTTAAAATTGTCCTAGACTCAAGCACTGGCCAAAATACATCACAAGTTGTGAGCAATTAATGTCATGGAAATAAGAGAGAGAGAGACTGAGCGAGAGAGAGACTTTATGTGGATGTCAGTGTATGATATATAGCAGAATTTAAACCTGCACAGATATATTTTCATTATCTGGTGAGGGTCAAACTGTACTAAAAAGTGAACAGGATGACCTGTTTGCAATCTGACCTGCTGAACACAATAAAACCTGGCTGAAGAAAAGAGTGTGTCCGCACAGAGTCTGTGTTTCCATCCACGTTTCCAGCCTTGTTTTCTCCATAATTGTATGCATTAGAACGAGCGGGGAAAATCACAAACATTCTTACATGGTCAGAATTACAAAGGTCAGACAATATTACCTGCAGGTCAAGTTCCTCCAAACCCATTTCCAGATGAAAACAAACGAGTAATGGGAATTTGTTTCCAGCTTTTCATCTCCCACATGTAAACATTTACTTAATGAACCTGTTGCATTCAGTTTTCCCAACAATCCCTTAAAAGTATACATTTTGGCTCCTTTTCTGACCTTAGCCCATGAGAAGTAAACAAAATTATAATCCTCTACATAATAATCAAATGGACTACAGACACTTTTAATAGATACAGTGTGGGTGTTTTCCATGCCTGATTACATACATACTAAATGCCTCCATTTAATTATCAAACTGTGTAATGTGGAAATACGAAAGAGGAAGCAAGGGTTTGCTCAGGTTTCCGTAAGTGAACAAAGGAGTGGCAAAAGTTTGTGATAGGCCTTTTTTTTTGTTGATAGCAGGGTTTTTGATAGCAGGAAGACTGAATGGGCGCCCTTTAATTTCTTGCTGGTCCCAGGAATAGCATTCAAAATGCAGAGTTTAATATTCAGGGGTAACAAATGGAGTTGTCAACCAAAAAAAAAAAAATGGTTCTTAAGCAGGTCCTTTGCCAAAACTGGTTGTTTTCCTAAAAACTCCAACTCCACACTTTTCAACTCACATCAAGCCATTCCACAGTTTCCCATTCCATAGTTGGGTCTTTGCAGAACAGGGGAAAGCGACAGATTAGGTCTCTAAGTTAATTGTAGATTGACAAAAATTGCTCTTTCTTCTCCCTGGATTTTTGAACATTTTGCTGGCTGCAGAACACCAAGTTTCCAAGGAGAGTCTGACCATTCAACGACTCAGCCAAGGAGTCTTTACCAAAGATTAAACCAGAGTCTCTTATAAACGCACTCCTCTCTCTGTCTTGAATAGACCCACCAAACCCTATGAGTCCCTCCCTCTTCCCTGAGCGGGAACAGAAAAAGTGATCTACCCACAATTCATAGCAGATTTACCAAAAAAAAAAAAAAGAAAAGAATTGCAAGTAAAGCAACATGTGCGGTCTTCAGCTGCAATCCATCATTTTATTGCAAAAACAAAAAGTGCCTAACCCAGGTAAACGATCCGGCTGATTAGAAAATTAGGAGCAGAGGTTGTAGCTAAAGGAGTGCCAGTGAGCATGGGGGCAGGGTGGCGAGGTGGGGAGGTGGGGGCGGGGGGGATGGTTCTGGGTTGAGTTTGACACCCCCAGCGGCCTAGAGCACAAACATGCATGTTGAGCAATCAGAGTGCACAGCTGGAGCTCATCACACCCCGCCCCCCCTTTCAAATACTCTGCTCTCAGCCCCACTTAGCCAGAAAATGATCCAGACGGCAAAACTGAGGTGTTGCCTCTTTATGAGGTGGTACACGGGAAGGCATGTTCATGACCAAAACAGGTATTTTATGATGAGTTGCTCAATGCTAAGGTAATACTGGTCATGAAGAAATATGTAGCTAGTCTAGCTTAAACAGCAGGTCCTGCAAGCAAGTTAGCAATTAATGGCTCCTGCACGAGGGCTAATTAGCCAGCTATGCTAGCTACTGAACAGCACTGCTAACTACAACTATGATGTTATCAGGCTGGTTAGCCTTAAGCAGCCAACTTTATTCCAGCTTTATGCAAGTCACCTAGCTTTCAAGCAAGCAGGACATGGGTCTTTGTCCTTTTAGCTGATTAGGCAAATACAAGAATGGCAAGCAAATAGCTTGTTGTAGGTTTATATTTAAACTTTCTGCACCTGCATAGAGACTTCAGTCATCAGTATTTTAGCCAGTGACTTAGCATTGTACAGTTGAATACAGTGATAAAGAGCATGAAGCATGATATCGATTCTTGGCTTAAACAGCACCTCAGACGCCATAACCAATGCATATGGTTCTGAATCCAGGGGACCTCGCTTCTTTAACTTTGGTAAGGCTGTCTCACACAAAGGAGAATTAGCTTACCAGGGATTTAAACTCACAACCTTGAAGTTGTAAGTCCAGCTCCTTAAGTTAATTACAGAAGACACCTACACATGAAACTTTATATAGGTCAGGAAGGGTTAATAAAATGTCTTCACAAACCTCTGGTACAAAAAGAAAAGGACCAGCAATCAGTGTGATTACAAACAGCCAACTAGTTCAGATGGAGGTGTGCACCACCATTAGAATACACACCACACAGATCCAATTTCAAGTTTAAGACTCCTTTAATACTCTGAAAAGAGCAACAGGATCTGTGCTGGTTTAACATAAACACAAGAAGCCAGATGAGGTGACTTAACTGAAATCAAATGCTTTAATTGATCAACTAAGGCCAAGAAACAATTAAAACCAGCAGACTTTGCACCTTTCCAGTCCCCGGGTTGGCTACCAATGATTTACACAGAAGTGGTCGAATGCAAGGATTTACGCTCCTCCTGAACTCTCTTCAGATGGTCTAAAAGGTTTTGTTCATACATGTACATTTGCAGACACATGAAATATCTTATTTTCTATTGGCTGAGAAGCGTTCCATTGGTAGCTGAAAAGGCCTGTGAGAATATCTGCAGTGCATCAAGGGAATCACAGTTCACAAGCAAGGCACCTCAACTGAATGGTTCCAGTTTGAATTTGCTCACTTCCAAATGATATACAGTCAAACTTCAAACTTTCATATGAAATAAAATACATTCCAATGTGAGAGAGGTGATTTCAAACAATGTCTATACCTCTATGTGAAGGTTTACAGGTATATACTAGAATGTAACAGAGAAACACTAGTATATGTGTATGAGGGTTTTCACCTCATGTTTCCAAGCCTGAGCATGTATATGTGTGTGAATGCGTATGCATGGCTGCGCGAGTGTGTTCTTTATGCCACGACCCTCAGCAATATTTTAAACCTCCCCCGCTAACACAGCTGTACGCTGGGCTGAAGATATTCCAATTGCGGGCAGGAGACAGAACCCAGTAACAGCTTAAGTGACGATCAAAGGCCGTGTGCTCGGGACAGAAACACATGCTGTTTGTCCTGCTTTTAAACATTTCATTCTTTTATCTGTACTGCATTATTGCTTTAAAAGCTGCACATGACATTTTTTTCTTCCTTGGTTCCCTTGGTGACCCATGTACCCCCCCAATCCCCCACCCCCAACCCTGAACCCCTTCCACCTACATGTGCTTGTATCTGTCAGAACCCAGCCGCAACCCCATTTTTCTCAACCCAATACGACTCCCTCTACTGCCCTCTACCCTAAAATGTCAGCCTTCCTTTATGTAGCCCTGTTTCTTGTGGTGCATACCCTCTCATGGGGCAAACAAGAAATATGAAAATGAAAATGGAAAGTGCATCAGTTGTCCACTAGATGGCAGTATTGCATAGATAGATATATTAAAACTAGTGAGAGTAGGGTATCTTAGTCTGGGAGCCAGATCCTTGTTGTATTATCACATGAAACATCCCACTAGGTCTGGTGATGACTTTTTCATGTCATTGAACACGAGCGCACACAGCAATTTTCACCAAAAACCCTTTCACCTCTTAAATAGATTAGGGTTCTCAACAGAGAGAAAATGAGTCATGATTTGAGAAAGTGAGTCATGATTTGTTTGATTTAAAAATAGGTTATCTGGTCGCCATAAAACCCAACCCCTTTCTATTGTCTCAATAAAAAAATGAGATCAGCGGCATATTCCAATACTCTTTCATCACCGCTCGCTTGTTAGCAGTTTGGCTGATGTTCTCAACATCAGCCTAGAAGTCCCTAGCTCAGGTCTTAGAGAGTTTGCTTGTTTTTGTTTTTGGACCCAAGAAACGAGATGGGGCAAATTAAATGTTTAATCAACAACCACATTTGTTCAATTAAGATCTGAGTGTTTGTTAATAAATTATTTGATTTGATTTTAGTAACAAGGAACCAAGTTAATGTACACTCAGTATTTAGGTGTGTCAATGTTATCAGATAAAAAGGATCTATTTGGTATTAATGTGCTGAACTATTTATATTTCATATTACTATTGATTTTAAAACAAATAATAACATTGCAAATCATTTTAAAGCATTAATAGGGTAGAGATAATCACAGAGTGAAAATGGCGCTATTAAATTGGTTGTTGGTTCATATTGTACTCTTTGTATGCACAAGCCACCTGCAAAAGAAACAAAGAAAGTGACGGCCACCCCAAACACCTAAGGTACACTCACTCCCTCTATCACTCTACCGTGGGAATGGCCTTGATAACAAAACATCGCATGATCACATGATAGTCATAAATGATCTGAACCTCACGCCATCCCAGGTAAATAAACAAACAGGTGTATATGGAAGCACCTGGTTCATTTTTTTTTTTCAAAGCTGGCGACTGGATTAGCCACAACCTCTAGCTTCCTGCATCTACCTTTCCTTGCCTCTTTTTAAAAGAATTGCACAAATAGTATATTTCTTCATAGGTTGTAATCAATCAGGTTTCTACCCTGAATTGTAAAAATAAAAAGTAAAAATAAAAAGTTAAAATAGGGTCTAATGGAGCCAGTTGTCCACAGCACAGTAACTGCATGAAATGATACATTGATACAAATACAAAACTAATTTGTGACCTGAATTACAGAAATTGAAACAATAAACGCTGATACAGAATCCTGTTTTATCAGACAGACAATTTACAGCACGTAGACAGGATGTGTGCAGTACTGTGGTTTTATGCTGGATGAAATAAAAAAATACCTTTTTTCAGCATGGAATGAGGGGGGTACATATTGTAGAGTCTAAAAGAGGAACTAGGAATTGGACACTCTCGTTTGGTCTAGCAGAACTTGTGGGTTGTGTAGCATGATGTAGAGGTTACATTTTTCACTAGACACTGTACTCATATGTGCGTGAGTGTGCATATCTAGGCCCAGATATGGTGAAATGTATTGTCCCCTACTAATCTACTTTGGCCTCCATTTCTCTGCCCTTATTTGTGGTAGACCTTTCAAAATTTCAGACAAAGTACCCAGATATGTATCCCTCAAAATGCATTCATCCCATTCCTCCAATTCATTCCTCCAATAATTTTCATACTCAATAGAGTATGAAAATTAATCACAAATTCAAGAAGGGAAATGTTACATTCTACCCCGCACCCAGGGATAATTGTAACAGTACCTGGGGTTAAATGTAGCAAGTAGCTGAAAGTGCAGACACTCAACACAGACAATGAAATTGTTGCGAAAAACATTATTTGACGAACATACCTTATAATACTAAAATGCAGACAGGCTGTGTTTGTGTGCACTCGCACATATACATGTGTCTCCATTTGAACATTTTCACAATAAACGTTTTTCCAGTCTTCCTCTGAATATATCTGTTTGTTTTCAGACCTAAAAAAGTTAATTTGGGAAAACAGCAATACGGGATTACGTCATTGTACTGACTCACTTATGCCGATCATGTGCCTGTCATTTGCTTACCTCATGGGGAGACAATCCATCATTACAGATCAGTTACCCTCATTAGTACGCCTCTCCTCCTGCTCATCAGTAAACACCCTATTGGCACTGCAGTGGCCTGCTCAGAGAAACTCACTGGCCCCTTTCTCCTGCGGCTGCTGTAATGTTTTAGAGTGTCTGCAAAGAGTTACACGACAAATCACATAACTTTTTGTCACAGTTTGCACAGATCCACCCTGTACAACTTCATCTCAGACTTTTCAGAGAGTATCTGCAGGCATTCCCCTGTAGGTTTTTTGCTTCTATTGTTTGGAATCCTGAAAAATACAAGAAACAAGCTAAATCATGATGAGGAGATCGTTGTGAAACTTTTGAAAATCCTGTTACAACTATTCGCCAACTTGCCATTCATGTTACAGCAGTCTGTTGTAGCGTGATGAGTTGAAATTCACGTTCATGAAATGCATTCAATATAAGCTGAAAGACTGGTGTTTGATCAAATATAGGTTTTACAAGTCCAGCTAAAACACAAGAATCACATGTCAAAAATGTATGTGGTCAAAAACAATTTACACTCTTACCTCAAAATCAGTTTTTTGTCGATAAAACTGATGGAGGTGCTCACAGGGGCATATAACTCTACATGTGAGCTAAGGTATACAGTGGGCCTGTACACTACATTAAATGATTCTGGCTTACTCCCTTTGGGAGAAATTTAAAGTGTTACAACTTCCCCATGTTCCAATCATCCCCAGTCTCCCCTGCCCCAAATGTGTACTGTGTACAACAAAAAAACACAAAACTCGTCATTAAATCACTGGTATAGCCGTATGTGCAGATGCAAAGGGGTTTTTTTATTTATGTGTTTTTAAGTCCAGGAGAACTGAATCAAATGTGAATGAAAGAGAAAAAAAAGTTAATTTGTTTATTCCACTTGCTTCTAAATGTGGACCAGACAGGCGCTTTCACAACCTCGCAGTCACATTGTTTCCTTGCTGTCCAACAGCAGAGAAAGCTCCCAGCAGTTCCTCTTCTGCTGAGCCGCTGTGGTCTCGGTGTAAGGACAATGGAAAATAGACACCATACATCCTCATATTTCTCTCTTTGGATCATTCACCAAACTGCTTAATAAACAGAACTTTGTAGCACATATATTTGGTGATGTTGTAAAGGCACTGTTGCAGTGTGTGTGGGTGGGAAACACCGGCTGAGTGTTGAATCTGGGCCACGCCACTGACTGGCCGCCCCACAGCGTGACGCATAACAGGCCTCAGCGCCACCTGAGAAGGGAGGGATTTTATGTATACATAAGAACCCTTTTGGAGGAGGCTCTGTCAAAATGAACTTGACTGAGTTTGCTTTCCTACTGCAATATATTTTAGGTGAGCAGAAACTACAAACATTTTACTTTGGAATGAGCTCTTGTCCAAATGCTGAGACTCATTTTTTATTTATTTATTTATTTTTAAATTAATTCTCATTTGCATCCTAATGCATCTATGTACTCTTGGACACAGAACAAAGTATCTCCAAGCAAAACTGCTGTTTGGCTCAAGCCAGCACAATCAAAAAGCAAGGCAAGAAAGACAAGCAATAACAATGACAATATAGAATACATGATGCGTTCTGTTCCTAAAAACCTGGAGATCTGTTTTTTTATTTACAACAAAGAGAAGCTATAACAGTGGTAGCACAATGAGATCCATGGGAATGAGAATGTTTCCTTTACCACTTCTCTCCAATAAAGCACATTTGTATCATTAAAATCATTAAAATTGATAAATCACTAACAGACACAATAAATGTAAAACCTGACCAGGTTTAATAGCACTCATAACAACACTTGTAATATCACATTTTCATAATCTGTATTAATATTTTAGCAGGTGCTCTTACCAAAGGCAATACAGCCTATAGTGAATAACTTGAAATGGAATGCCTTCTATGTGCATTGGTATGAACATTTTATAATTCATTATACAACAATATTACAATCTAAATAAATTATATTTAATAATTTAATCATATAATTTAACTTCAGTACTATGATTTATTCATTTTTATCTGGCATCCATTTATGCACTTTTAGTTTTACAGGTTTAATGCTCATAAGAGTTATTTGTGGAGCATGTCAACAGTAAGCCAAACCCCATTTGAGATCATACGACGTCTGCTGCCATGTGAAACAGTACGCATTTTAACTATAGATGAGTCACTCACAGTAAAAGAATTGATTTCTTGTTTGACTGGATTGTAAAAATGATGACCTCTATACAGACACAGAGATAAGACAGGTATTTGGTGAATAGGCAGTATGGTTAGCTGGGGGGCGGGGAACCTCTCCTAAGTGAATAAACTTCGCATTGTCCTTGCATTGGTTCCTTAAGCCCTAGTCCTTTGTTTATCTTTTAAGTGTTCAAACCATGTTTAGCTGCAGTCATGTACATACACAAAAACTTTCTTACTATGTAATTATGCAGCTCAATCGTTACCATACACCTTCCCTAAACAAATACATGCTAACTGTGTCTGTCTCCCTGCACGTGAACACCTGTACGCTTATGACTGTCATCATATTTATGATGAATTCAGTCTTTTACAAAGCTCAGAGTGATTTTGTAAAGAGAAATATAATTATATAAAAAGCTAAGCGGGTTATTGTACTAGTATTTTCAAAAATCCCGGATGCGTATGGAAGAAAAGAAAGAAAAAACATTGGTCCGTTGTCAGTCCCAAAAGTTCAGCAGATTTGGCATTTATACACTCACAGTAAGATGGGTTCAGTCCTACCCTCGTTATTTTTTACTAAATTCCTCTCGATCATTACATTTATTTACATTGGCTTTTTTTTAAAGATGATTTAATTTTATTTATAATGAGACAATTAAGAAATGTTACAAGTATGTATCTATATTTCGAAATATTACTAAGCACTACCCCATTCACTGCGTTTCCACCCACCTAGAAAAACAAACCTCGGGCTGATATGATTATGTGCGAGTGAGCCTGCATTGTTTTTGTGTATGAACCGGCAGTCACTCTGTGTCACATGACCTGCACCTGCATAAGCAATGCAGTCAAACAAGTGGTTGTGTTCACGTCGTAGTGAGACGGGCGACCTTAACCTGCGCAAAATCAATTCTACAGTAGGCCTAGGTGTGCGGGGTGCGCAGGCTACCTAACTCGTGAACTACTCCTTAAAATTGCGTGCCTTTAAGGCAGTCAAAAGGTCAAAGATGTTGTAACCGAATCATATGATTAACTGTGCTCCAGCTCCAGCTCCAGCTCCAGTGCGGGATTGTGATCTGCTCTAGATGACATCATCCACTAGTGTCAATACTGGAGTAAATTTGTGACCAAATACATTTACAATTCGCGTCTCTTAAGAGCGTCTGACTGACAAGCTATAGGGAATAATTGGCAAATGGCCCGTGGGTCGTTCCTTTCGGAGTGTTGGTCTTTGTGGAAATTGAGGATGTAAAATAGTGTAGCCTAAACCGGCTCTGGTGTAGAAAAATATCAGTAACCTGTAAACTTCATTGCTTAGCTGTGTGCCCCGTTAGGCAGACCCTGCTAAGTCTTTCTTCACCAGCCCATAAATAGGCTTTCCTAGAATGAACCGAGTCTCGAAGTAAGGATTTTGTCACACTTAATATGAAAATAAGACTTTTGGAGCGAAGATACTTACTGTTCAGGTGTTCACTTGATCTAACAGCCAACTGAATAAACCAACGGTTTTGCTGAATAATAATGCCTTATGAAAAATAAGGTGAATACATTTCTGTAAATAAACATCTGTTCAAATTTACATAGATGCGCACGTATTGTTTCTCTACATACTCAAATTAAAATGTAACGTTCTGTTCTGCAGACGCCCACGTATTGGATCTTACTATGTCATGGTTGCAACGACAATCGTGCCGTTATCACACTTAAAACTAAAAAAAAATATATATATGCCTATAATACATCCTCAAACCTCATAAAAACATGAAACGTCTCAACAACCCAGCGTGACAGTAAAAGAGAAAACCTGGGCGGGAACACTGGATTCAAGATTGCTGTCCTAGATGAGAATAAGGAAGTAATTCAGCGCTCCTTGGTATATAACTGTGTCAGAATTCACTTCACTCTCAGACGACTCGTACTCCTGAAGGACTCGGGCTGTTTTAATTTCTCGGTCACCATGAAGTCTCTGATTTCAGTGTGTGTTTGTCTGCTCCTGGCTGTGACTGTCGTGGCCCAGAAACCTCATCCTTGCAGTAAGAAAATGGTGGAAGAGAGAAGGAGAGACGCTGTTTATCAAATACTTGTAACATAAAAAATTAAAATCCTTGAGCTTTGTTAACAATCAGCAGTTATTGAAAAAGAAATGATAGTACTTCTATAACGATGCTGAATATGTAACAATACAATAAATAAGTTCCCTGATTAATTTCTATCCTTATTGTTTATAATTGTTGAGTATGAAATATCAGAAATGCAATCCTATTGCTGAATGCATGCTTGTTTCTCTTTTTGGTTTTTGTTTTAAGCCACTGTCATCATTAACTTTCTCATATTTCTCCCAACAATTTTTAGAATCTCCACCTCTTATGGTTGGCGGTGTCACTGTGGTGAGTGTATAGCTGATACATCAGATTAATGATTAACCAAATCTCCATGCAGTTATGTACTTCAGCATACAGTAAATGTGTATTGCCCAAGCATAAATATCAATCTACTGAAATCAACAATAATACATAGAGTTTACAATCTTGCCATTAATTAATATGAGGTTTAGTAAACAAAATATTTACGTATTGCATTTTTCCACTTCTCTAAATACATTATTTGTGGCCAAGTAAGGCATTTCTCCGGTTGTATTTTCCTCTGTTTCTCAAAGATGTATCCCAAAGGCCAGGTGTTTGCAGCTGAGAGATTCAGTTATGACGCCTTTGGGGAGAGGATCCGAGTGAGGGCAGGTGGCATTGAACATAACAAGACCTTCCATGTAGACCTTCTGATGCTCTTCAGAGAGGTAAATCTTACATTTTCCCTCACTACTCTTTGTTTTATATAATTTCATTTTATGTTCTTTTAGATTGTCTTTTTTTTCCTGTAAAATGGTTATAATCGCCTGTGTCCAGAAATCCGCTTCATAGATGAAAGTGTACATTACAATATACATTCTAAAATCAAGATATGCATTGAACTACTTAAACGTACAACACACAGTAAAATAATTCATTTAGAATGGGTCTTTTAAAAAGTCTGCATGGTCTCAGTTAGGTTGTCATGTTAAGGTAAGGAAAAAGGCAGTGCAACTCAGAATGAACAGCATGTCTGTGACAGACAAAGTGAACACACCATGCAAGGAGTAACAGCTACACCCTTTTCTTAGCTGAAACTTTATTTATTGTGGAGCGGAAATGACAATACGCAAGATAAGAGCTCAACAATAAAGACATGTTGTTTTTTCTTTGTTTTTTTTTTTCTGAGAGACCGAGATTACTGAAGGTAGTAATGGGAAATTCTGGCTTCATGGATCACTTTGAATCATTGAATTAATTGTGGTTCAAGCTTTTGCTGTGTTTTTAGCCAGCAATGAAAGTCTCTGCACTGTCCTAAGCCAGCATTCAAAATGTGACTCAATCTTTGTAGTGATCATTACAGAATAGTCTCTTCATTCAAAAGTGACAGTCCAAATTTTTAATAAGCTTTGATGTGAGAACTCCCAGATGTTTCTAAAAATATTGCAATATAGTCCAATTTTCTTGAAAATATGCTGCCTGTGTTCACTTGTTTGTTATAATAGAATACATGTTTAAAAAAATAATTAATAATCTACAAATCTTGCTCTTCATCTCCCATGTTCCCAGGAAGTGATGTATGAAATATCGCACAGAAACCGCACATGCAAGAAGATGCCTCTGAAGGCACCCTTCCAGGCAATAGAAATCCCCCATGATGCCACGCTTCAGGCCCAAGTGATCATTGGAAGTTCCTCTGGGCCTGGCCAGGGACTGCTGGTCAATAACTGGATGGGAAAGCTCCCCGAAAAAAAAGGTGAGAGAGACAGAAATATTGGCATTTGAGAGCGTATTAAGATTCAAAATGAGGGAAAAGAGGGAAGGGGCTACGAGAATGATCTTTATTTTTTAATGTTTATCACTTTTTGTCTCTCCGTGGCACCGTTGTATTTTTCACAAGTGATGTTCTATGTGCCACATCCAGAGGAACGTCTCTTTAATGTGCCTCGTCAGCTTAGAATAGATGCCTCCAGTTTGGGCAAATTACTGAGATTGCTGTTGTGTTGCTTATTGTACGATTATTTCAATACATTGCACCCACTCTCATGCAGTCCTTGGAATTGAAATTAAAATTAGGAAGTGTATTTTCTTAGAAGCTGCAAATTATCTACCTCAATGCTTTGACCTCAAGGCTATTCATGCTTTCATGAATTACACCCTCCAATGTCCACCTTAGGTATAACACTCAACTGAAATCTGCACATTGAACATAGATCTGGCTGTAAGCTAAACAAGGCATTGCAAATTCAGGTTCTGAAGAGCAATATGGTTTTCTGTTCCTTGCTTTCCCTTTAAATTCAACGGGCAATTTGTTTAGCAGGTTAGCTATCTCAGTAGTCTCCCTTCGAAGTACTAAACTAACCAAATCCTGCTTGGCCTCAGAAGTCTGATATGAGAAGTGTACTGGGTGGTATAACTACTGGCTACGGACACCATCACAGTTCCACTACAATGTGAATGTGCTGTGGGCACAGACCTGCTGGCTTATTCTGCATCTCTCCTCCCAGGTGACTATTTCCTGACATACACAGAGTTCGGGTGCATTCCCATCACAAACCTGTACCACACTACAGGGAATGGCTATTTCCTTGAAAGGTGAGTCACAGTCATTTGTGCGTAATCGTGCATGGAAGAAGTCCATCACTCAGCAAGGCAAACAGTTCTGTGTTTGAGTTTAATTTTCAGAAAATTTGTATGACAGAACAAAATCTGGGTAAAAATGGTAAGGTATTTTGGTAATGTTCACTATCATGAATTCAAGACTCCCCCCCCCCCAAGAAACATATAAAGTGGGTCAGGGGGGTTTTTGTAACAAAACTACAGATTAAAACATTAGAATTTATCATTGAGAAAGCACCACAGGGATTGGATTACAGCGTTTGCAGGTACGATGATAAGCAAGGCACAGCACTTCCATTTTAGTTTACGCTTTCATATCATATGATTCTTAATACTGGAGAGAGTATCCTTGACAACCAGCATATTTTATCAGCTGTAGGCTGAAACCTTTTTTGTCATTTCCCTTGCTGCCCAAGAGCCCAATCCTTAAACTCAACTCTGTTTTTTGGGCTCGTTCAGGCTTGTATCAACAGAGTATTAATGTTCTTTAAATAGCAAAGGAAAATGATGATTTTTGAGTCTATAGATGGCTTATAACAGCGACCTCTCCCATTCGTCTCCAGCTTCTGGGACATTGTGGTCGGGATTGAGGATCCTCAAGAGTTCTTTCCCCCCGATTTTTGTGACACATCAGAGCCCATGGATGATGAAGATACAGTGACTGACTTCTTCGAAGCCCTTCTTAGTATGGCTAACCAATAGGAGAAACTTGCGAAGCATGTCAACATGCCTTAATGTTTTTTTAATCTTCACAGCCAATCTAGGCATAATATCACAGCCTACACTAATGCACTTATACTTTCACTGTTGATTCAAATGGGAAAGAATTGAATCATTTTATTCTTGAATTTATTGCTTGAAAATGAAGAAAAAGATTTGAATGTAATTTTTTAGAAGTAAAAGATCCTCATTTTCAGTAAAGGGAATGTGAAACAGATGGGAACACATTTTCCTGAGGCAGCATTTTACGATGTCAGGTAATTGCTGTATTATCCATCAGTTCAGCATTTGAATACAGAACCATAGGTATATGTGCACATACATTGCATGTTATTGAGAGAACAAACTGCATTAAGTATAACGTCTGATGGCCCCCCTGGGGACCACTGGTAAAATTTTGTCTTGTAGTTCCTCTGACAACTGCCTGCTGAAGCTGTAATTGAATGATTACGTAGAATTTTTGGGTCATAAATAGAATCAACTATCACGTGTTCCTGCATGTCTTAAGAAGTTTACTATGGACATCACAGATGTCAAGAGGATCACAGCAAGAAATAAAGGTTTCTGTTCCTGTTTCTCACATCCTGTATTCTTATTCCCACACCTTGCACTCAGCCTAACCTGCCAAAACCACACCTCCCAACCCCACAAGGCCAGACACTGTTCCACATTGTCATGTGCTGTCATTCTGGGGACTTCCAACTTGCTCATCCTGCAGAAGCACTTATGATTGAAGCGTTGTGTCCTATCAATTAGGCAAAACCCAAACTTATGACTGCGGGTGGAAGTCCCACCCTCGCATTTTACAGTAAGTGCAATAGTGCCCCCTCTGGCCAATCGAGTTCCAATGCTCATCCTATGCCAGCTATGCCAAGCAACAGGAATGAAAAGCCGGGCAGGTAGATGGCAGCGTCACATGAGGCACTGTCTAACAACCTCGGCTTTGACTGTCAGAAGACATGGCAGCACTTGGGCTAACCTAAAATTCTGTTTGGGCATTTTAAGTTTGAGAACATGGCCAATAACAAGTGGCCTTCTACACTTGCAGTGGAAAATTCCTTCATGCTGCACTTACAGAATCTCATTCATTATTCGCTTGCTTGACAGATGCCCGTACCTAAGTAAGCTTACAAAACCCTGTTTTTCAGCAAAGACAATTGGACATTTTCCATTTGTACAGTTGGGACATTTAATTTCCTAATGAAGTTCAACAACTTCACTGAGAAAAACTGAAGCGTCCCAACGAGGAATTACATCTACAGCTTTCCTCATAGAGAGTAAGAGGACTGATTCTTTTAAATATTAAAATGACTTAATATCTATATACTGTGCATTTATTTGCATCGTTATTTGCTGAACAGGCAAATCCCTTTGTGAAAGGCAGGGCCAACCTATTTCTGTAAAACTTTCTCATTTGGATGACAACTGCTCAATGTTTCACAGTTCACATGTCAAGATATCACAAAAATATCATTAAGGCAATCAAGATTTAAATCCCTTTAATAAAAGACATGAAAGGTAGTGTAACAAAGGAAAATGAAACAAACCAACAGAATGCAAGTCAATACCATTTACAATCACAAAGAGAAAACTGTACATTGCTTATAGCCTAAAGCCACTGCTGTTCTCACACGTCCTGTTATGTCAGTTTCGCTGCACGTGAGCAGAGGCCAGGGGAGACCGTGTATCCTTTGTTCTTTTTTTTTTTCCTCTTTTCAATTTTAAATACCAAACCGTTGCATTTGCACAGGGGTGGCTACGTCGCCGTGGTCGTCATCGTGGGACGTCAGCATTGCAGTGGCAATGGGGGGAGGGGAGGGTAGGGGGGGTGGGGGGGTTGTGTACCGACGGGGTGGTGGGGGAGGGGCACTATTTGTACAGGATGTCATAGTGGCCCGGTCTGTACAGCAGAAAGAGGCGGGGCTCGCCTCCCTCTGGAAAAACGTGATGGTTGACGGTGCCCCCTTCACCCCGGTCCATGTACTCTACCAGGATGGAGGTGTTGAGGACCTGGGCTAAGGCGATGATATGGATGTGGTCACTTTCCTTGGACATGGGCTCTACCTCCTGAAACAGCAAAGACTCGTATCAGCTGGTGGAGCTGACAGCTTCAGTTAAACAGGCTAACGCTACTCCCCTACACTGGCACCAATTCACCCAAACCTGCTACAGTCTACAGCTGCACTCTCTCACCCACACTGGCTCTCCCGCAAGCATCTGCACCCCAACATCTAAACAGCTCTCGCATACAAACCCTCACACGCAGCGTCTTTCTTATGCCACACATCAAATCATTATGCTGTGGTTGTTTTGTCAGTAATAATGGAAAATTTGGAACATTTCCCTATTGACAGACCTGTAATCATGTTTTGATGTTCCATTCATTTACAACCCATACCCTTTCCCAAAGTTTTTGTATCTTGAGGCAGTACGGTAGTTGTAGTTGTTGTGTGACCAACCCCATTTATGTGAATTTTTTTTTTTACTGTCAACAATGGAAATCAAAGCTCAACACACGGACAAAGATCATGAAACGGAGCTGTGAAATATGGTACGCTTCCTGTGATACTCGCCTGCTGGCAGAACTCCTTCACGGTGCGGCCTCCCTCGATGAAGTGCTGGAAGAAGGTCTGCTCACGCTGAAGGTAGCCAGACGTCAGCAGTCGCAGGTACACCACCACGTAGTCCGACATGCTCTGGTCATTGAAGGAGTTGAGCAGCTCGCTCTGAGATTGTTGCTTCTCACACAGCTCGATCAAGTCCATGAACTGCGGGAGAGGAGTTCTCATGTCTTTCAACTTTTTAGGACTCTGACCAAATTAATACCCTGTGATCCCGCTTGTCATAAGACCCACTCAAAGCCAGCCTTGACGCAAAGCTTGTGTTCAAAGTGGCTATTGATATCTAAAGAATAAAATTCCCCACAAACTTGTGAAAAACAGTGTTTAGAATTTGTCTCAAGCCACACAACGGTTTGTGGCCTCCATTGTGTCCATTGTGTTGTGTACCCTGAGACCAGAGTCAGTGCATCATAAACACCATCAGCAAAGAATGCTTTGTACACGCCAGGGTTGGGTTTCCACTGAACTCACTGTGTTGTGGAAGTCTTCAATGGTGAACTCGGTGAATCCCTGGCTCACCAGATCAAGTTTGCTCTTGGCTGCCACTGCTTTGAACCTGTTGAGATAGGTGCAATCAGTAATATCCACTTATCTAGTCTCCACAGCATCATCCTTTCCTTATGTGGCATATTTCAACATTATACAGACGATCCCCAATTTATGATAGGGTTTCGTTCCGATAAGCCCATCGGAAATGGAAAATATTGTAAGTCAAAAATGCATTTAATACACCTAACCTCCTGAACATCATAGCCTCCCCTAGCCTACCTTAAATGTGCTTACAACACTTACATTAGCCAAATTTGAACAAAATCATTTTAAAAAAAGCCTATTTTATAATAAAGTGCTGAATATCTCATGTAATTTATTGAATACTGCACTGAAAGTGACACTATCACAACACCGTAAAGTCCAAAAACCATAACTCGGACCATTGTAACAAAAAATATTGTCCATGATATGATATCTACAAGAATATGAAGCTAACAAGGTTTACATAGTGTCACCCACTGCGATGCTCAAAAAGCTTAAAAATATTTCCAGAATTATGAGAGAACATCACCTCTGCAGCTCTTTGCTGTCGTCCAGCAAAGACTCCAGATGAGAGTAGCCAAAGGCTCTATAAAAGCAGTTCCCATCTGGCCTCGTTTTCCGTATATATGAGTACTTTTTGTGCAAGTCCTGTGAGAGAAGCAGGCAAGTTTATTCATGAATCACAGTACATTCCAAACATTTGACTTGTACTTTCTGACACCTTTCTTTAGTTAGTCTCAATCTATATAAAATAGTTTAGCCTAAATTCCATCCTTTTTTGATCAAATTAGAAAATTATGATTTGGAGGCTCCCTGTTCCTGCTATAGTAAGAAATAAACAACAAATGAAAAAAAATATTTTAGAACTCACATTTAAATGCAACTTGTGACACCAAAACAGTGTCAATATTACACATTTTTCTGTGTTTGAACTGGTAAAACAATTAGAAAATAAGATATATGATTTCATATTTTCTTTAATTTCAAAAGTTTAGGAAATTTCAATAGAACTTTAAAATCATTTTATATTTCAAACGTATGGAATAAGGAAGCTGAAGAAGTAACAATCCCTCGCAGAATGCCTGTTTGTGTTATCTTTACATTAAATATGAGAAACTAAATGACACAAGAATAAACTGTCAAGTATGAGTAATGATAAATACATCTACACTTCCTACAGAACATAGCACTGGAATTACAGGGGAAAGAGAAGGAAGTAACACTAAAGTGTAAACAATGCAGGCCATACTTGACAAGTAACTTGGTTGTTAATGAGTGCCAAGTTAGAAAATTAATGTAGACAACTGATCTTGTTTGTTATTCATATGGATTTTGATTACTACATAATATGTATGTGTGATAATACAGGAGGGAGTGTGTGTATTGTCTGTCTAAGCAAGTTGAGAGCACATGTATAATTTTTTCTTCATTCTGACCTTAATTTTCTGCTGGTATACGATATCATCCTGTGCATACTCCATCTTCAATACTGATAGGTCCTGTCTTTCTGACACCAAGGGGTTGCTCGTAGCTATCTGAGCACATGAGGAAAAAAAACACATGGAAATATTCAGCATATAAAACTGACTAACAGCAAACAAAACTATCTCTGAACTGACATAAAGGTATTTGGGGAGAGCTTTTGCTATTCATTCATAACTTATAGTTGAAGTAGTAAGTATTGAGCTAGCATGACACTACACACCTAGGGTGAAGTTGGCATGGCAGTTATGGCAGGTTTGGGGTGACAGGGCGCTGCAGCTACAAAGACCTGAGAGATGTTGCATCCTATGTCTATTCAACCCCCAGTGTGGATGTACCCAAAGACATTCAATTGAGAGTGATGGCCAACGTTGTTGTTTAATGCCCCCTGATTAATCTGCGATACACAATGGCCAGATGAAACTGCCTGACTGTTGCTACTGTGACTGGCACCGTAGGCCTCGATGCCCAGGGACACGCTACCCATACCTCCTGCTGGATCCTATCCTGCTGTGCCATGATGGCCTCGTCGTATGCGAGGCAGTTGACCCCTGAACAAAAACATGAAGGACGCATCAGTCGCATTGTACCACTGCAATGTACACGCTTGCCATATTTGAAACAAAAAAAAGCCAAAGATGTACACAATCTACCCAGATGTTGACGTAGAGCCATCCTTGACACAAATACATAAATATGAAAATTCAAGTCTCTTGATCAGTTCGAGCAGTTTTTAATCGTGATACCATCCCGACAATACAACCACTGTGGCATTCTTACTGTGATATAATGAGAACATTTTTGTATGAAAGGCAATTTTTGTTATACACGGAGCACTTTCATTTACTTAGATATTATCTAAATCGGTGATTTCTGTATGAAAAGTACGTGTGTATTAAATTGCGCGTGTGAATATTTACTTAACGGTTCGGGTGGTATAAACATTAATGTCTATAACAGTCATTTAACTAACTATTATCTAGCAGCTTCACTATCCATCAGCCCCGATTTAAGCCATGCTAGTGTCGTGAATGAGGTTCTTGGAAAATTTGTCCACAATTACTCTTAGCTTGAGTTCTTGCTTGGTGCATAGCAGCCACATTTTACATTTTAGCTTGTTTTCTTTTGTAATCATAAAGTTAGATAGCTGTCACAATCACACAAGTCAACATAGCAATCGGTCAATGTAAAATGTAAACTCGGGATGATAAAAATACAGCTGTAGCAGCCAATGTGGCTAGCTGGCGTTATTGCGCATACTGGCAAAACCCTGTGGGTGGTTTTGTTGTCCCATTTTGTAACGACAACCCAATAGCGCAGGCTATTACTAGCGATTTTACCTCGCCATCTAGGTAACATAAGATACCAGGACAGTAGCCGCTGTATGGTGGCCTTCTTACTAGCTACCGATCATCATCACTGTCTGTGTATAATAGGAATACCATAAGGCTAATAACTCCTAAAAGCACAATTTAATTCAGTAACCACCTTGGCCAGAAATCGCAATCTAGCGTTGGTGTTATTCTTTTTGCAACCGTTAGCTGTGTTATCTCCGAATTACCCAGGCCGATCTTGTCTGGATCTGAAGGCCAATCGTACTGACATTTTACCAGGCAGTTGGCTGACTACATCATCGAGTAATCCGGACTACTAACGTTAGTCAACGTTCATAGAAATCACTTTGTTCGCTCACCATCCATATCTCTCTGTGTTGTATCTTGCTGTTTCTCCTCCGCCATTTTTCTTCCTTCCTATTCCCCCCTACCCGAGTCCACTCACATTTATGAACACTTCCGGGTTAAGCGCACGTTGAATAATATTGAAATGTTTTTATTTAGCAGGACAATCTCTTAGATTAGTGTCTGTATGAGGATCAATCAAGAAAATTACGTTACAAATGCTTCCATCGAATGTTCCTGCATCCTTATACCTTGACAACGAAAATCCTAAAACGGCAAAGCATAAACCAGAAACATGTGAACACACTTGTCCAGAGCTTGTTACGCAAGGGCATAAATCGGGGCTGAGGTTTTTAAAATATCCTAGATAAGTACTGCATTGGAGACAAGAATTCTGAAAACCTGGGTTCATTTTGAAATCTGTTAAATAGGTGGTCTAAGAAATTAGATTTAAAAATCTACACAGTAGCGGACCCAAATGAATGCTATAAATAGCTTAGTACTAGGCAAATATATATACACGCAAACAACAAATCAGAACTGAGACATTCAGTTTAAAGTTAAGTCACATCATGCCCCCAGCTGGTCAGACGTCCGTCAATCCGAATTTCATATTACGGGACTAATTTTTCTGATTTGCACGTCCGTTCACCACAGTATACTGGTTTAACCGTGATGAAGAATACATTATATTCGTATTAGTGGAAATTATAAACTGTCGCTTGCTGAGCACAAAGACACGTGTACGTGTACAATTTAATCTTACAATTTACAGGCATTGCGTGCCCTTTCCTCAATCTTAACTGCTAATTCCTCAAAATAACATTGGAAAACTAGGGGGGAAAAAACCCTCCACCAAAGTTAGCTTTGACTGGAATCATCAATACAGACCGCATGGTCAGTATGTCCTACACCAAAACAGAATCACATTGACAGGGTCAGTTATAACCACCCGATATCTCCTATTGTCATTTCCCATAATTGATTTGTAAGAACCTTCGACAAGCAACACAAGACGAACAATGTACAGGTTTAAATATGTTTTATTGTAACAAAGGGAACAGAAAGCCCACTGGTAAGGTCTTACTGTTCATCTGTGCATCCAAAGTTGAGGTCAAAGACTGGAGTGAGACGTAAACCATTCAATGGAGAGGTAGCTAGATGGCTAAGAGGGAAAGTTAAGATTTGTTCCACCAAGTCAGGAAGCAGAAGGAAATGATGGTCCCAAATGAAGAATGACAGTTGATGCGGTTGATAGGGTCAGGTCTTTGTGATGTTGGAGATCCAGTCAAAGTTAAATCTTCTCATTCTTTGTTCTTGTAGGACTCCAGGTGTGCCAGGACCCATCCAGATGGACCCAGGATGCCCAATGAAAAAAGTGCAAGGCCTACCGTTGTCTCCTGTGTATTGTGAAAGCAGAAAATAAGTACCATTATTTCATGTCTATGCATTTTCGGTCATAAATATAACCCATGTTTAAAAACTGTTTCGTCCTCTGGTACATTACCAGTCATTTGTCACTTTTTTCCAGCCAGTGTTAATTTGAGTGATAGTCAAGTCATTTTTTCCAATCCATAAGTAGCCGAGCCCAAAAGCTAGTTTGTAGCACTTATATTAAATTGCATATTATAATGTAAAAATGTTATAGCTACACTGAACCGAGAGCGTGATTGAACTCCTTGAATTTCTTCAGGTGATTGCTATTCCAGTTTGCATATCCACATGAACGATTGGTAAACCAAATAAACCTATCCCGAATACCGATACCCTTCAGCATTACAACGAATTAAATTATTCTCTCAATAGTTGCAGAGAAATTATGGATATGCTAGAAGTAATGCTTACGCTGCTGTACCATAATGCCATTTGTCCTTGTGGAGTAAAATATCGTATTACTACTACATTAATGTCTTCAATTACCTAACACAACTTTTTACATGTACAAGTCATATATAGATATGAAAAAAAAAAAAAAATCTACAGAAGCTAAAATAACGAGGCCAAGTCAAGGTTCTATCAACGATTTGAAACTTTGCTCATTCACCTTAATAGATAAAACATCGAAAGTGCACTTTTTTCAATCGGACAGAAAAGTAATCAAATAAACAGTACGTTTATATTACGTATATAATCATAATTACAAGAAACCTGGCTAAGTATGATTATTTCTCAACATACTGTTATTACTTACGTATCGATATAGATATCTACGATACATAACTACAGTGCAACGAAATATGAGTTGACATCTTAACGGTACAAAAACTTCAAACAGTACTCCATTCTTGCGGATACATTACACAAAGACCTTGTAAGTTGTAAGATATACATCTTGACAATTTTAACTCTGCCTTTATCCTTTACTCTTTCTGAAACAGTTCCCATGTAGCGATAGGCTACATACTGCCTGAGTCCTTTGATCTAGGTACAATATCGCTACAACATCACTGTAACGACCTCCCTTACTGAACTATGGATATGACCTTCGTGAAATGACAACATATTACTTAGATTTTACCTCGAACACGATCTCGATTTCAGATCAACGTGAAACGGGATACGTTATCAAATAGCCATTATACAGAACAAGTTAACGTTAGACACAACAACTGTTGACAATAAACTAACATTACACAGTTACAGAGCTAGGTAGGCCGAAGCCTATGGCCTAGCTACTACTGATCCTGACCGAGCTCAGGGCAGGCTTTAAAAACACTAGCATGGTGACTTGACTGATTATATTTTCCCAAAAGTTACTTACGAAAACGCCAATGTTTGCCTTGGGTGGTTTACCATACACGCTAGCGCGTTGGGTGATTGTTGGTACCCGGCTGGCCAAAGCCAAGCGGGTCGTAATGACTCCGCGCAGAACACCAGACATCTTCTTGAAGTATCTTCAGCTCAAAATGAATGCATGAGATTGCAAAGGGTATGACAGTGAGGTGTTTCTTCTTCGCTTTTTTTTTCAGTGGTATGGTGTAGTCAGCGTATTGCTGCCTCCTATCGGTGTGGAGAAGCCCCACTTACTCCCTTCGCACCGTTCATGTTTATGATGACAGTAAAAAGATGAAGTGTAGTTCCCCAGAAATGAGGAAAAAGCATAAGACTATAGCCTTACCTCAAAAATGGAAAAAATTGGATTGCCACCAAAATTTCTCAGTTTTCCACTGAATATGATAGAAAACCATGTCCATTCACTGCCAAGGGTACCAAAAGTCATCTGAACTGTTTCTGAGGAGAGAAAATGGGAAAACTGTAGTTCCCCAATAATCAGGAAAAAGCATAAGACTATAGCCCTACCTCAAAAATTGAAAAAAATTGGATTGCCCCCAACATTTCTCAGTTTTCCACTGAATATGATAGAAAACCATGTCCATTCACAGCCAAGCAAACCAAGAGTCATCAGAAATGTTTCTGAGGAGAGAAAATGAGAAAAGTGTAGTTTTCCAGAAATCAGGAAAAAGCATAAGACTATAGCCTTACCTCAAAAATGGAAAAAATTGGATTGACTCCAAAATTTCTCAGTTTTCCACTGAAAATGATAGAAAACCATGTCCATTCACAACCAAGCACACCAAGACTCAACAGAAATGTTTCTGAGGAGAGAAAATGGGAAAAGTGTACTTCCCCAGAAATCAGGAAACAGCATAAGACTATAACCTTACCTCAAAATTTGAAAAAATTGGATTGCCACCAAAATTTCTCAGTTTTCCACTGAATATGATAGAAAACCATGTCCATTCACTGCCTAGGGTACCAAGAGTCATGAGAAATATTTCTGAGGAGAGAAAATGGGAAAAGTGTACTTCCCCAGACATCAGGAAACAGCATAAGACTATAGCCTTACCTGAAAAATTGAAAAAAATTGGATTGCCACCAAAATTTCTCAGTTTGCCACTGAATATGATAGAAAACCATGTCCATTCACTGCCCAGCATAACAAGAGTCATCAGAAATGTTTCTGAGGAGAAAAAATGAGAAAAGTGTAGTTCCCCAGAAATCAGGAAAAAGCATAAGAATATAGCCCTACCTCAAAAATTGAAAAAATTGGATTGCCACCAAAATTTCTCAGTTTTCCACTGAATATGATAGAAAACCATGTCCATTCACTGCCAAGGGTACCAAGAGTCATCAGAAATGTTTCTGAGAAGACAAAATGGGAAAAGTGTAGTTCCCCAGACATCAGGAAGCAGCATAAGACTATAGCCTTACCTCAAAAATGGAAAAATTGGATTGCCACCAAAATTTCTCGGTTTCCACTGAATATGATAGAAAACCATGTCCATTCACTTCCTAGCATACCAAGAGTCAAGAGAAATATTTCTGAGGAGAGAAAATGAGAAAAGCGAAGTTCCCCAGAAATGAGGAAAAAGCATAAGACTATAGCCTTACCTCAAAAATGGAAAAAATTGGATTGCCACCAAAATTTTTTAGTTTTCCACTGAATATGATAGAAAACCATGTCCATTCACTGCCCAGCATACCAAGAGTCTTTAGAAATGTCTCTGAGGATAGAAAATGGGAAAAATGTACTTCCCCAGAAATCAGGAAAAAGCATAAGACTATAGCCTTACCTCAAAAATGGAAAAAATTGGATTGCCACCAAAATTTCTGTTTTCCACTAAATATGATAGAAAACCATGTCCATTCACTGCCCAGCATAACAAGAGTCATCAGAAATGTTTCTGAGGAGAGAAAATGAGAAAAGTGTACTTCCCCAGAAATCAGGAACAAGCATAAGACTATAGCCTTACCTCAAAAATTGAAAAAATTGGATTGCCACCAAAATTTCTCAGTTTTCCACTGAATATGGTAGAAAACCATGTCCATTCACTGCCCAGACTACCAAGAGTCATCAGAAATGTTTCTGAGGAGAGAAAATGGGAAAAGTGTAGTTCTCCAGAAATCAGGAAAAGGCATAAGACTATAGCCTTAACTCAAAAATTGAAAAAATTGGATTGCCACCAAAATTTCTCAGTTTTCCACTGAAAATGATAGAAAACCATGTCCATTCACTGCCCAGGCTACCAATAGTCATCTGAACTGTTTCTGAGGAGAGAAAATGGGAAAACTGTAGTTCCCCAATAATCAGGAAAAAGCATAAGACTATAGCCCTACCTCAAACATTGAAAAAAATTGGATTGCCCCCAACATTTCTCAGTTTTCCACTGAATATAATAGAAAACCATGTCCATTCACAGCCAAGCAAACCAAGAGTCATCAGAAATGTTTCTGAGGAGAGAAAATGAGAAAAGTGTAGTTTTCCAGAAATCAGGAAAAAGCATAATACTATAGCTTTACCTCAAAAATGGAAAAAATTGGATTGCCACCAAAATTTCTCAGTTTTCCACTGAAAATGATAGAAAACCATGTCCATTCACAGCCCAGACTACCAAGAGTCATCAGAAATGTTTCTGAGGAGAGAAAATGGGAGAAGTGTACTTCCCCAGAAATCAGGAAACAGCATAAGACTATATCCTTACCTCAAAATTTGAAAAAATTGGATTGCCACCAAAATTTCTCAGTTTTCCACTGAATATGATAGAAAACCATGTCCATTCACTGCCCAGGGTACCAAGAGTCATGAGAAATATTTCTGAGGAGAGAAAATGGGAAAAGTGTAGTTCCCCAGACATCAGGAAAAAGCATAAGACTATAGCCTTACCTGAAAAATTGAAAAAAATTGGATTGCCACCAAAATTTCTCAGTTTGCCACTGAATATGATAGAAAACCATGTCCATTCACTGCCCAGCATAACAAGAGTCATCAGAAATGTTTCTGAGGAGAAAAAATGAGAAAAGTGTAGTTCCCCAGAAATCAGGAAAAAGCATAAGAATATAGCCCTACCTCAAAAATTGAAAAAAATTGGATTGCCACCAAAATTTCTCAGTTTTCCACTAAATATGGTAGAAAACCATGTCCATTCACTGCCCAGCATAACAAGAGTCATCAGAAATGTTTCTAAGGAGAGAAAATGAGAAAAGTGTAGTTCCCCAGAAATCAGGAAAAAGCATAAGACTATAGCCTTACCTCAAAATTTGAAAAAATTGGATTGACTCCAAAATTTCTCAGTTTTCCACTGAATATGATAGAAAACCATGTCTATTTACTGCGAAGCATACCAAGAGTCATCAGAAATGTCTCTGAGGAGAGAAAAAGGTAAAAGTGTCGTTCCCCAGAAATGAGGAAAAAGCATAAGACTATAGCCTTACCTCAAAAATGGAAAAAATTGGATTGCCACCAAAATTTCTCAGTTTTAAACTGAATATGGTAGAAAACCATGTCTATTTACTGCGAAGCATACCAAGAGTCATCAGAAATGTTTTTGAGAAGACAAAATGGGAAAAGTGTAGTTCCCCAGACATCAGGAAACAGCATAAGACTAAAGCCTTACCTCAAAAATTGAAAAAATTGGATTGCCACCAAAATTTCTCACTTTTCCACTAAATATGATAGAAAACCATGTCCATTCACTGCCCAGCATAACAAGAGTCATCAGGAATGTTTCTGAGGAGAGAAAATGAGAAAAGTGTACTTCCCCAGAAATCAGGAACAAGCATAAGACTATAGCCTTACCTCAAAAATGGAAAAAATTGGATTGCCACCAAAATTTCTCAGTTTTCCACTGAATATGATAGAAAACCATGTCTATTTACTGCGAAGTATACCAAGAGTCATCAGAAATGTCTCTGAGGAGAGAAAATGGGAAAAATGTCCTTCCCCTAAAATCAGGAAAAAGCATAAGACTATAGCTTTACCTCAAAAATTGAAAAAATTGGATTGCCACCAAAATTTCTCAGTTTTCCACTGAATATGATAGAAAACCATGTCTATTTACAGCGAAGCATACCAAGAGTCATCAGAAATGTCTCTGAGGAGAGAAAATGGTTAAAGTGTAGTTCCCCAGAAATGAGGAAAAAGCATAAGACTATAGCCTTACCTCAAAAATGGAAAAAAATTGGATTGCCACCAAAATTTCTCAGTTTTCCACAGAAAATGATAGAAAACCATGTCCATTCACTGCCCAGGGTACCAAGTGCTATGAAAAATGTTTCTGAGGAGAGAAAATCGGAAAAGTGTAGTTCCCCAGACATCAGGAACAAGCATAAGACTATAGCCTTACCTCAAAAATTGAAAAAATTGGATTGCCACCAAAATTTCTCAGTTTTCCACTGAATATGATAGAAAACCATGTCCATTCACTGCCCAGCATAACAAGAGTCATCAGAAATGTTTCTGACGAGAGAAAATGAGAAAAGTGTAGTTCCCCAGAAATCAGGAACAAGCATAAGACTATAGCCTTACCTCAAAAATGGAAAAAAATTGGATTGCCACCAAAATTTCTCAGTTTTCCACTGAATATGGTAGAAAACCATGTCCATTCACTGCCAAGGGTACCAAAAGTCATCAGAAATGTTTTTGAGGAGACAAAATGGGAAAAGTGTAGTTCCCCAGACATCAGGAAACAGCATAAGACTATAGCCTTACCTCAAAAATGGAAAAAATTGGATTGCCACCAAAATTTCTCACTTTTCCACTAAATATGATAGAAAACCATGTCCATTCACTGCCCAGCATAACAAGAGTCATCAGAAATGTTTCTAAGGAGAGAAAATGAGAAAAGTGTAGTTCCCCAGAAATCAGGAACAAGCATAAGACTATAGCCTTACCTCAAAAATGGAAAAAATTGGATTGCCACCAAAATTTCTCAGTTTTCCACTGAATATGATAGAAAACCATGTCCATTCACTGCCCAGGGTACCAAGTGTTATGAAAAATGTTTCTGAGGAGAGAAAATGGGAAAAGTGTAGTTCCCCAGACATCAGGAAAAAGCATAAGACTATAGCCTTACCTCAAAAATGGAAAAAATTGGATTGCCACCAAAATTTCTCAGTTTTCCACTGAATATGATAGAAAACCATGTCCATTCACTGCCCAGCATACCAAGAGTCATCACACATGTCTCTGAGGAGAGAAAAAGGTAAAAGTGTAGTTCCCCAGAAATCAGGAACAAGCATAAGACTATAGCCTTACCTGAAAAATTGAAAAAATTGGATTGCCACCAAAATTTCTCAGTTTTCCACTAAATATGGTAGAAAACCATGTCCATTCACTGCCCAGCATAACAAGAGTCATCAGAAATGTCTCTGAGGAGAGAAAAAGGTAAAAGTGTAGTTCTCCAGAAATCAGGAAAAGGCATAAGACTATAGCCTTACCTCAAAAATTGAAAAAATTGGATTGCCACCAAAATTTCTCAATTTTCCACTGAATATGGTAGAAAACCATGTCTATTTACTGCGAAGCATACCAAGAGTCATCAGAAATATTTTTGAGAAGACAAAATGGGAAAAGTGTAGTTCCCCAGACATCAGGAAACAGCATAAGACTATAGCCTTACCTCAAAAATGGAAAAAATTGGACTGCCACCAAAATTTCTCAGTTTTCCACTGAAAATGATAGAAAACCATGTCCATTCACTGCCCAGGGTACCAAGTGTTATGAAAAATGTTTCTGAGGAGAGAAAATGGGAAAAGTGTAGTTCCCCAGACATCAGGAAACAGCATAAGACTATAGCCTTACCTCAAAAATGGAAGAAATTGGATTGCCACCAAAATTTCTCAGTTTTCCACTGAATATGGTAGAAAACCATGTCCATTCACTGCCAAGGGTACAAAGAGTAATCAGAAATGTTTCTGAGAAGACAAAATGGGAAAAGTGTAGTTCCACAGACATCTGGAAACAGCATAAGACTATAGCCTTACCTCAAAAATGGAAAAATTGGATTGCCACCAAAATTTCTCAGTTTTCCACTGAATATGATAGAAAACCATGTCCATTCACTGCCCAGCATACCAAGAGTCATCAGACATGTCTCTGAGGAGAGAAAAAGGTAAAAGTGTAGCTCCCCAGAAATCAGGAACAAGCATAAGACTATAGCCTTACCTCAAAAATGGAAAAAATTGGATTGCCACCAAAATTTCTCAGTTTTCCACTGAATATGATAGAAAACCATGTCTATTTACTGCGAAGCATACCAAGAATCATCAGAAATGTCTCTGAGGAGAGAAAAAGGTAAAAGTGTAGTTCCCCAGAAATCAGGAACAAGCATAAGACTATAGCCTTACCTGAAAAATTGAAAAAATTGGATTGCCACCAAAATTTCTCAGTTTTCCACTAAATATGGTAGAAAACCATGTCCATTCACTGCCTAGCGTACCAAGAGTCATCAGAAATTTTTCTGAGGAGAGAAAATGAGAAAAGTGTAGTTCCCCAGAAATCAGGAAAAAGCATTAGACTATTGCCTTACCTCAAAAATGGAAAAAATTGGATTGCCACCAAAATTTCTCAGTTTTCCACTGAATATGATAGAAAACCATGTCCATTCACTGCCCAGCATACCAAGAGTCATCAGACATGTCTCTGAGGAGAGAAAAAGGTAAAAGTGTAGTTCCCCGAAAATCAGGAACAAGCATAAGACTATAGCCTTACCTGAAAAATTGAAAAAATTGGATTGCCACCAAAATTTCTCAGTTTTCCACTAAATATGGTAGAAAACCATGTCCATTCACTGCCCAGCATAACAAGAGTCATCAGAAATGTCTCTGAGGAGAGAAAAAGGTAAAAGTGTAGTTCTCCAGAAATCAGGAAAAGGCATAAGACTATAGCCTTACCTCAAAAATTGAAAAAATTGGATTGCCACCAAAATTTCTCAATTTTCCACTGAATATGGTAGAAAACCATGTCTATTTACTGCGAAGCATACCAAGAGTCATCAGAAATGTTTTTGAGAAGACAAAATGGGAAAAGTGTAGTTCCCCAGACATCAGGAAACAGCATAAGACTATAGCCTTACCTCAAAAATGGAAAAAATTGGACTGCCACCAAAATTTCTCAGTTTTCCACTGAAAATGATAGAAAACCATGTCCATTCACTGCCCAGGGTACCAAGTGTTATGAAAAATGTTTCTGAGGAGAGAAAATGGGAAAAGTGTAGTTCCCCAGACATCAGGAAACAGCATAAGACTATAGCCTTACCTCAAAAATGGAAAAAATTGGATTGCCACCAAAATTTCTCAGTTTTCCACTGAATATGGTAGAAAACCATGTCCATTCACTGCCAAGGGTACCAAGAGTAATCAGAAATGTTTCTGAGAAGACAAAATGGGAAAAGTGTAGTTCCACAGACATCTGGAAACAGCATAAGACTATAGCCTTACCTCAAAAATGGAAAAATTGGATTGCCACCAAAATTTCTCGGTTTCCACTGAATATGATAGAAAACCATGTCCATTCACTTCCTAGCATACCAAGAGTCAAGAGAAATATTTCTGAGGAGAGAAAATGAGAAAAGTGTAGTTCCCCAGAAATGAGGAAAAAGCATAAGACTATAGCCTTACCTCAAAAATGGAAAAAATTGGATTGCCAACAAAATTTCTCAGTTTTCCACTAAATATGATAGAAAACCATGTCCATTCACTGCGCAGCATAACAAGAGTCATCAGGAATGTTTCTGAGGAGAGAAAATGAGAAAAGTGTAGTTCCCCAGAAATCAGGAACAAGCATAAGACTATAGCCTTACCTCAAAAATGGAAAAAATTGGATTGCCACCAAAATTTCTCAGTTTTCCACAGAAAATGATAGAAAACCATGTCCATTCACTGCCCAGGGTACCAAGTGTTATGAAAAATGTTTCTGAGGAGAGAAAATGGGAAAAGTGTAGTTCCCCAGACATCAGGAAACAGCATAAGACTATAGCCTTACCTCAAAAATGGAAAAAATTGGATTGCCACCAAAATTTCTCAGTTTTCCACTGAATATGATAGAAAACCATGTCTATTTACTGCGAAGCATACCAAGAGTCATCAGAAATGTCTCTGAGGAGAGAAAAAGGTAAAAGTGTAGTTCCCCAGAAATCAGGAACAAGCATAAGACTATAGCCTTACCTCAAAAATGGAAAAAAATTGGATTGCCACCAAAATTTCTCAGTTTTCCACTGAATATGATAGAAAACCATGTCCATTCACTGCCAAGGGTACCAAAAGTCATCAGAAATGTTTTTGAGGAGACAAAATGGCAAAAGTGTAGTTCCCCAGACATCAGGAAAAAGCATAAGACTATAGCCTTACCTCAAAAATGGAAAAAATTGGATTGCCACCAAAATTTCTCAGTTTTCCACTGAATATGATAGAAAACCATGTCCAATCACTGCCTAGCGTACCAAGAGTCATCAGAAATTTTTCTGAGGAGAGAAAATGAGAAAAGTGTAGTTCCCCAGAAATCAGGAAACAGCATAAGACTATAGCCTTACCTCAAAAATGGAAAAAATTGGATTGCCACCAAAATTTCTCAGTTTTCCACTAAATATGATAGAAAACCATGTCCATTCACTGCCCAGCATAACAAGAGTCATCAGAAATGTTTCTAAGGAGAGAAAATGAGAAAAGTGTAGTTCCCCAGAAATCAGGAAAAAGCATAAGACTATAGCCTTACCTGAAAAATTGAAAAAATTGGATTGCCACCAAAATTTCTCAGTTTTCCACTAAATATGGTAGAAAACCATGTCCATTCACTGCCCAGCATAACAAGAGTCATCAGAAATGTTTCTGACGAGAGAAAATGAGAAAAGTGTAGTTCCCCAGAAATCAGGAACAAGCATAAGACTATAGCCTTACCTCAAAAATGGAAAAAAATTGGATTGCCACCAAAATTTCTCAGTTTTCCACTGAATATGGTAGAAAACCATGTCCATTCACTGCCAAGGGTACCAAAAGTCATCAGAAATGTTTTTGAGGAGACAAAATGGGAAAAGTGTAGTTCCCCAGACATCAGGAAACAGCATAAGACTATAGCCTTACCTGAAAAATTGAAAAAATTGGATTGCCACCAAAATTTCTCAGTTTTCCACTAAATATGGTAGAAAACCATGTCCATTCACTGCCCAGCATAACAAGAGTCATCAGAAATGTTTCTAAGGAGAGAAAATGAGAAAAGTGTAGTTCCCCTGAAATCAGGAACAAGCATTAGACTATAGCCTTACCTCAAAAATGGAAAAAATTGGATTGCCACCAAAATTTCTCAGTTTTCCACTGAAAATGATAGAAAACCATGTCCATTCACTGCCCAGGGTACCAAGTGTTATGAAAAATGTTTCTGAGGAGAGAAAATGGGAAAAGTGTAGTTCCCCAGACATCAGGAAAAAGCATAAGACTATAGCCTTACCTCAAAAATGGAAAAAATTGGATTGCCACCAAAATTTCTCAGTTTTCCACTGAATATGATAGAAAACCATGTCCATTCACTGCCCAGCATACCAAGAGTCATCAGAAATGTCTCTGAGGAGAGAAAAAGGTAAAAGTTTAGTTCCCCAGAAATCAGGAACAAGCATAAGACTATAGCCTTACCTGAAAAATTGAAAAAATTGGATTGCCACCAAAATTTCTCAGTTTTCCACTAAATATGATAGAAAACCATGTCCATTCACTGCCCAGCATAACAAGAGTCATCAGAAATGTTTCTGACGAGAGAAAATGAGAAAAGTGTAGTTCCCCAGAAATCAGGAACGAGCATAAGACTATAGCCTTACCTCAAAAATGGAAAAAAATTGGATTGCCACCAAAATTTCTCAGTTTTCCACTGAATATGGTAGAAAACCATGTCCATTCACTGCCAAGGGTACCAAAAGTCATCAGAAATGTTTTTGAGGAGACAAAATGGGAAAAGTGTAGTTCCCCAGACATCAGGAAACAGCATAAGACTATAGCCTTACCTCAAAAATGGAAAAAATTGGATTGCCACCAAAATTTCTCACTTTTCCACTAAATATGATAGAAAACCATGTCCATTCACTGCCCAGCATAACAAGAGTCATCAGAAATGTTTCTAAGGAGAGAAAATGAGAAAAGTGTAGTTCCCCAGAAATCAGGAACAAGCATAAGACTATAGCCTTACCTCAAAAATGGAAAAAATTGGATTGCCACCAAAATTTCTCAGTTTTCCACTGAATATGATAGAAAACCATGTCCATTCACTGCCCAGGGTACCAAGTGTTATGAAAAATGTTTCTGAGGAGAGAAAATGGGAAAAGTGTAGTTCCCCAGACATCAGGAAAAAGCATAAGACTATAGCCTTACCTCAAAAATGGAAAAAATTGGATTGCCACCAAAATTTCTCAGTTTTCCACTGAATATGATAGAAAACCATGTCCATTCACTGCCCAGCATACCAAGAGTCATCACACATGTCTCTGAGGAGAGAAAAAGGTAAAAGTGTAGTTCCCCAGAAATCAGGAACAAGCATAAGACTATAGCCTTACCTCAAAAATGGAAAAAATTGGATTGCCACCAAAACTTCTCAGTTTTCCACTGAATATGGTAGAAAACCATGTCCATTCACTGCCAAGGGTACCAAGAGTCATCAGAAATGTTTCTGAGAAGACAAAATGGGAAAAGTGTAGTTCCCCAATAATCAGGAAACAGCATAAGACTATAGCCTTACCTCAAAAATGGAAAAAATTGGATTGCCACCAAAATTTCTCAGTTTTCCACTGAATATGATAGAAAACCATGTCCATTCACTGCCCTGCATAACAAGAGTCATCAGAAATGTTTCTGAGGAGAGAAAATGAGAAAAGTGTAGTTCCCCAGAAATGAGGAAAAAGCATAAGACTATAGCCTTACCTCAAAAATGGAAAAAATTGGATTGCCACCAAAATTTCTCGGTTTCCACTGAATATGATAGAAAACCATGTCCATTCACTGCCCAGGGTACCAAGTGTTATGAAAAAATGTTTCTGAGGAGAGAAAATGAGAAAAGTGTAGTTCCCCAGAAATCAGGAAAAAGCATAAGACTATAGCCTTACCTCAAAAATGGAAAAAATTGGATTGCCACCAAAATTTCTCAGTTTTCCACTGAATATGATAGAAAACCATGTCCAATCACTGCCTAGCGTACCAAGAGTCATCAGAAATTTTTCTGAGGAGAGAAAATGAGAAAAGTGTAGTTCCCCAGAAATCAGGAAAAAGCATTAGACTATTGCCTTACCTCAAAAATGGAAAAAATTGGATTGCCACCAAAATTTCTCAGTTTTCCACTGAATATGATAGAAAACCATGTCCATTCACTGCCCAGCATACCAAGAGTCATCAGAAATGTTTCTGAGGAGAGACACGGAGAAAAGTGTACTTCCCCAGAAATCAGGAAACAGCATAAGACTATAGCTTACCTCAAAAATTGAAAAAATTGGATTGCCACCAAAATTTCTCAGTTTTCCACTGAAAATGATAGAAAACCATGTCCATTCACTGCCTAGCGTACCAAGAGTCATCAGAAATGTTTCTGAGGAGAGAAAATGGGAAAAGTGTAGGTCCTCAGAAATAAAAAAAAGCGTAAGACTATAGCCTTACCTCAAAAATGGAAAAAATTGGATTGCCACCAAAATTTCTCAGTTTTCCACTGAATATGGTAGAAAACCATGTTCATTCACTGCCAAGGGTACCAAGAGTCATCAGAAATGTTTCTGAGAAGACAAAATGGGAAAAGTGTAGTTCCCCAGAAATCAAGAAAAGGCATAAGACTATAGCCTCACCTCAAAAATTGAAAAAATTGGATTGCCACTAAAATTTCTCAGTTTTCCACTGAATATGATAGAAAACCATGTCCATTCACTGCCCAGCATACCAAGAGTCATCAGAAATGTTTCTGAGGAGAGAATATGAGAAAAGTGTAGGTCCCCAGAAATCAGGAAAAAGCATAAGACTATAGCCTTACCTCAAAAATTGAAAAAATTGGATTGCCACCAAAATTTCTCAGTTTTCCACTGAATATGATAGAAAACCATGTCCATTCACTGCCTAGGATACCAAGAGTCATGAGAAATGTTTCTGAGGAGAGAAAATGAGAAAAGTGTAGTTCCCCAGAAATCAGGAAAAAGCATAAGACTATAGCCTTACCTCAAAAATGAAAAAAATTGGATTGCCACCAAAATTTCTCAGTTGTCCACTGAATATGATAGAAAACCATGTGCATTCACTGCCCAGGGTACCAAGAGTCATGAGAAATATTTCTGAGGAGAGAAAATGGGAAAAGTGTAGTTCTCCAGAAATCAAGAAAAGGCATAAGACTATAGCTTTACCTCAAAAATTGAAAAAATTGGATTGCCACTAAAATCTCTCAATTTTCCACTGAATATGATAGAAAACCATGTCCATTCACTGCCCAGCATACCAAGAGTCATCAGAAATGTTTCTGAGGACAGAAAATGAGAAAAGTATACTTCCCCAGAAATGAGGAAAATGCATAAGACTATAGCCTTACCTCAAAAATTGAAAATATTGGATTGCCACCAAAATTTCTCAGTTTTCCACTGAATATGATGGACAATCATTTCCATTTACTGCCCAGCATACCAAGATTTATCAGAAATGTTTCTGAGGAGAGAAAATGGGAAAAGTGTAGTTCCCCAGAAATCAGGAAAAAGCATAAGACTATAGCCTTACCTCAAAAGTTGAAAAAATTAGATTGCCACCAAAATTTCTCAGTTTTCCACTGAATATGATAGAAAACCATGTCCATTCACTGCCCAGCATACCAAGAGTCATGAGAAATGTTTCTGAGGAAAGAAAATGGGAAAAGTGTAGTTTTCCAGAAATCAGGAAAAAGCATAAGACTATAGCCTTACCTCAAAAATGGAAAAAATTGGATTGCCACCAAAATTTCTCAGTTTTCCACTGAATATGATAGAAAACCATGTCCATTCACTTCCCAGGTTCTCAAGAGTCATCAGAAATGTTTCTGAGGAGAGAAAATGGGAAAAGTGTAGATCCCCAGAAATCAGGAAAAAGCATAATACTATAGCCTTACCTCAAAAATTGAAAAAATTGGATTGCCACCAAAATTTCTCAGTTTTCCACTGACTATGATAGAAAACCATGTCCATTCACTGCCTAGAATACCAAGAGTCATCAGAAATGTTTCTGAGGAGAGACAATGAGAAAAGTGTAGTTCCCCAGAAATCAGGAAAAAGCATAAGACTATAGCCTTACCTCAAAAATTGAAAAAATTGGATTGCCACCAACATTTCTTAGTTTTCCACTGAATATGATAGAAAACCATGTCCATTCACTGCTCAGCATACCAAGAGTCATCAGAAATGTTTCTGAGAAGATAAAATAGGAAAAGTGTAGTTCCCCAGAAATCAGGAAAAAGCATAAGACTATAGCCTCACCTCAAAAATTGAAACAATTGGATTGCCACCAAAATTTCTCAGTTTTCCACCGACTATGATAGACAACCATGTACATTCACTGCCCAGGGTATCAAGAGTCATGAGAAATGTTGCTGAGGAGAGAAAGATGTCCCAGGGTAGCCAGGAGATGGGGGCCTGCAGTCTTTGGGGCTCTGCCATGCTCTTCTGCCGGGGCTTTTTCCAGCCTCAGGGTGGCATTGTGAATTTTCCTTGTTATTTATTTATTTATTTTTTTTACAAAAACCAAACCAAAACTACGGGAAGGGGGAAAAAAATAAAAATAAATGTCCTTCCACTCATACAAGGGGGTCTCTTGCCCATATTCTCCACCAATGTGATGCAGTGACATTGTGGCCATTGGGCTGGGTGGTGAACGGAAGAGACAACACAATCGAATGTTCAACATAAGGGCCAAAGGCCGTTTATTAACCCCTTTTGGGGGACAAACACTCAAAACAAAGGAGACAATACAAAACGAAGTCAAAACTGAAAAACAGCACAACCATTTAAGTGCAAAACCCAAAAAAGACCCTCTCAGAGTATAAATCACTCTCAGGTTAGCCTGCCTGTTTGTGAGGCCTCAGCTGTTACAACTCTCATTACTTCTCCAGGCTGAGGGAGGGAACCAGGAGACTGACAGCAGTACAATGGGAGGAGCTGAGGAGCTTGCTCCTCCCTCCACCTCTCCCGGCACCACAATACACACATACACACACACACACACACATACATACATATATATATATATATACATATATACATGCATGCACACATGCATACATACATACAAACATACATACATAAACACATGCACATACACACATTCATACATATATGCATACAGGTTGAAAATATGTAAATGCAAAAAAGTATTTTCATTTTTATGAGTAACAAGCTGGGCCGCAGCTTCAATCCTTCTTGGAATGCTTGGAATGCCATTCTTCAGGAAGCAACGCCTCCTTTGAGGAATGGAAATGTTATTCACTCACTATATTCAAAATTTTCAGTCTCATTCCAGAGACACCATTCTGGAAAGTATTGGGGGCATTATTGCCTTGCTTTGGGAGGAAATGAAGGCATTCATTTTCAATTCTATTTCAAAGTAGCAACATATTGCTAAGTAGTGGTATTAACTGTTGTGACACAGCGGCAGGTGTGGCCACTGTGCCGGGTGGTGAATGGAAGGAAAAACAACCTAAAGTTCAACAAAAAGGGCCGAAGGCCATTTAGTAGCCCCTTTTGGGGAAAAAGGAAACACAACAAATGGGCTTAACACAAAATAGGGCAGAAACACAAAAATAGCACAGCCATCTAACACACCAAAACACCGAACCCAAACAGACCCCTTCAGCCTCTCAGGTTGTGCTTAGATAGAAGGCCTAATTGAAGGCAAGTGCTCACAGCTGAGTTGATTAGGAATCACTCTCAGGTGAGCCTGCCTGTTAGTGAGGCCTCTGCTGTTACAGCTCTAGTTACTTCTCCAGGCTGAGGGAGGGAACCAGGAGACTGACAGCAGTACATTGGGAGGAGCTGAGGAGCTTGCTCCTTCCTCCACTTTTCGCAGCAACACACTATGTTATGATTAATAACATTAAACTACTATTGTTATGTAAAGGTTCAATGTTAACTCTGGGTGTATTCCAATCTTTTAAGCCACACCTGACTGCAGAAAAATAGATTTGTAAAATGGGTCCTGTAAAGTCTAGCAAAAATCAAATTCTGCAGTGGGAAAACCATTGCAACAGTCAAACATGGTGGCTGTTGCATTACGGTCAGTGGATGCTTGGCTGAACCAGGACCTGGACAACTTGCTGAAACTGAATCTATTTGTGAATCTATATGTATTCCCTCTGTATTGAGGAATTCAACAAGAGAAGGTCAGGCCATCCAGCCAGCTAAGGGCAGCTGGTTCATGCAGCAATTCAATGGCTAGACCTAAACACCACTGAGGTTGTTTTGCAGGACCTGAAAGATAATGTATGAAATGCTTTGAACATATGAAATCTTTTTTGTGGAGGTTTATAATGAAGATTCTATAACACAGCATTTTTGACATTAGTCTCTGTGCCATCATGTACTTTCTTTGTGGCATTGTCAAGAGAGAATAGATCATATGGAGCAGTTTAAATGTATATTTGTCAATTTACAGATGGACATTTACATTTAACCCTTACATACTGTTCGGGTCAAATTTGACCCGTTTTGACATTTGACAGCAGTAAAAATACCCTAAACGTCATTTTTTTGTCCTGAAATTTGATGACTTTTCCTAAAGTGACCCAAAATACACAAAAATAAAAAATATTTTAAAATTTTATTCTTTTTTACAGGTGCTACAAATTTTTGAACATTGAGGCTGTTCTGGGTCAAATTTGACCCGTACCTAGTGAGATGGATTTTAGATCCACCAGTGTGGGTCAAATCAAGGAAAATGGTGGTTTTAGAGAATGTTGAAACTGTGAAACTGTACATGCCATGTCTGTCTGTATTTTTTATGGGACAGTAGTGAGAGTTGATGGGGAACCTTGGCACTGTCACGAGAACTATCTGTGCTCCCACCACATTTGCTGAGGTTCCCGCAGAGACAGTCATGGGGGAATCTCAAAACATTGAAATAGTAGAACAGCAGAGTAGTGGTCATATATGGCGCACATAAGGAACAGAAGTCATACAGAGGTCAGAGGGTGCCTTGACACAGACAAGATATCTGCACCTGCAAGCACAAGCACCTGCAATGTAACAACAATGTAACAATCTAAAAAAAAATAATCAAAATAGGGGTTGGAGGGGGCATATGATTATAAAGGAACCTGAGCTGCCATTTCAGTGACTGAGGTTATGGCAGCAAGAGTTACTGTGCAGAAGGCCATAGATCTGATCTTCCAAGATGAGGAAGCAGACAGTGATTTGGAGATGGATGTGTCAGAGCAGGAAGACAACATTGAGGAAAACTCTGATTACAGCCCCTCTAATGAAGATGACTCTGAGGGAGAGGAGCAAGGAGCAAGGGAGACATTTATGTCGAAAAACAGTGCTATCAGTTGGACCTCACATCCACATCAAGTTGCAGGCAGGACGGCAGTGGAAAATGTCATTCGAATGACTCCAAGACCCACAAGATTGGCTTCTTCCCATGCACCTGACATTTTATCAACATTCCAGCTCTTCCTCCCTCCAACCATTGAAAAAATTGTCATTGAAATGATAAACAGGGAGGGGATTAAACGGTATGGTAAAGAATGGAAGATCATGAATGTGGCTGACCTATGCCTACATGTGGCTTCTGGTAAGGGCAGCACAGTGATATGAGCCTGGCCCTGATCAACAAGTCACACAAGAAGCCAACACAAGGGGACAGAAGAGAAGATGATGCAACTTCTGCTCTGCAAAAAAGGACTGCAAAACAGGGACAAACTGCTGCAAATGTGGGAAACGTGTGCAGGTCCCACACACACAAGGTTTCCTACCACTGCTTTGAATGCACAGAATTGCAGTGAGGACAGTGTTCAATGATTGTAATGGTTGTACATGGTTGTATTATAAATCCAAACAGTTTGAGAATGTTCTTGCAATTTTCACTTTCAATTAAATATATTTAGATCATTATGACTGTTATGTTTTCATGTCTTAGGTAAAATAGGACATGATATTGTTTGATAATAGATGTTTTTTTGCAAAAAGGAATGTTGTAAAACCTAAAAAATACACTCTCCCTGCTCCCCGAAACATTAATTAAGGATTAATCAGCCATGTATTAATGTCAGATAGGCTATTTATACATTCTAAACAGATCTGTAGTTCAAAAGTCGTTACAGACACTTCTTATGAGGGAATTTTTGGCCCGGGTCAAAATTGACCCGGACCATACTATGAAGGCATCAAATATGAACAGTATGTAAGGGTTAAGATGGCTATTTAGAGATGCACTCTGGGTTCAGGGAAGGGTTGAGAATTCCAAGCTTACTGGATAAAAGATGAGATGCAAACCAGTTATCCCACATTGTAGATGTCACCAACTTGTAAGTCAGACGCCCTCCAGTGGTTTGTATGTGAGATGAACAAGCAGCACTTCAGCGATAAACCTGGCTATCCAGTTCTCTTAAAGGGCCTGTGCCCTCCGGTTCAATACTACTGCTCAGAGACATTGTGATGATATACATCTATTTTGGTCCAAAATTCAGGTTTTTTTGTGTATGCACAACATATGTTCATGGAAATCCATTCATTCAAAAATTGGCTTGAGGCTCTATGTCATCAACTAGTCAAGAGGGTGGACAGTATGGCTGTGAATAATTGCTTATGACCATAGAGTGGTCACCCTTGCTATGAAATCTTTCCTGTCTCTTTCAAATTTCTTTCACTTGTAAGAGGTGGAGGAAATCTAGTGGTATGATTTGATTCATTTTTTTAATAACTTGATTTACAACTATAAAAAACAGGAGGAGATGGTGACAAATGTGAATATTAGTTGAGTAAAAAAAAAAACAACAACATACATATTGTAAGAACATAATTAACTGCACGATCTGTACATTGTTATATAAAAATCAAACATAATTCATTATTTTATTGCTTTTAGAACTATGACAGGCACAAATAATAAAAACAGTAATTCTTCAAGCAACATAAGAGATAATAGTAATCAAATATAAATCCCAGTTGGAGGAATATCTCTTTGGAGGATACAAAGAAGAAATACATGCCATTCGGTCAGCCATGGACCGGATGCTGTTGATATATCACTTTCATATCAGTGGCTTGTATCACTAATGATTGCTGTGTGCATATATTCCTCTGTTCTACATAAGCTTAGCCATACGCTTGGGTAATTACATATGCATTTCCTCCTCCTGTAAAGTTTATAAATACAAAAAAAGTAACATCATCGTGGAGTGACTTCAGATAGGCTCCTTCAGTAAAGAATTGCTGGTTTCCTTCAACACAACCTCTTCTTTCTTTGGCATGTTTTTAGAGGACTTGGGGTTTTGTGATCTGAAAAAAGGCAAGGCTGTTATGAGGAGTTTCACTCTACAAAATGAACATAGAGTATGTTTCATTTACCAGAGTGTGCAGATTAGATTAGATGCCTTTATGGATCCTACATGGGTATGCTCTTTTCGGTTTGCACAGCCGGAGAGTGAAATATTTGAAAGTACTGGTTATAAAATGGGATTTAATTATACAGCCACTGGAGCATTCCTGTCAAAACATGATTAACCAAGTTAAAAAAAGACCCGGTCTCACCTTTCTTCTGCATCCTGAATTGTATCAGGGAGGGGCATTGCTAGGGTTTCAGGCAGAAAAAGGGCAAACCCCCCAGCCAGGATAGGAACCCCCCCATAAATGACACCTGGCAACCAGGTGACTGTCTCCCCAAGGATCAACATGACAGGAGCCACCATAGCCCCCAGCCGAGCCATCATGGACACCCAGCCCATGCCATTCTGCCTGGGGGAAAACAAAGGCAACATTCACAAGATGGTTCTTTCAAATAACTTTTCATTGTGTTTTACTTGTTCTATGCTTATAACCTATTTATTACCCATTGTACATTTTTTCAGTAATCTCCCAATTTCTCTCGACTTGCAATGGTCATTCCTACTCATAGGCTTGTCTCTTCAGCTCAGTTTCCTTCTGTAAATGTGAAAAGTCACTAGGAGCGTGCTTCTTCTCATTTTACAATCCACACAGCCATTTTATCTCACAGCTGGAATTAATATGCAGGGAGGTAATCAAAGGGGTGGTGTCTCCTAACACTATGGCTATATTGAAAATGGATAGATAGAGGGATGACAGGAAGGATGGAGAGAAGCTGGAGATAAAGGGAATGATGGACAGACATTTACCGGATAACGGTGGGGAAAAGTTCTCCTGAGTACAGATAGCAGCAGTTGAAAGAGGCAGCCAAACAGCCCTTCCCCAGCACTGCCAAGCAGGTGCGTAATGTCTGCTTCTCTGTTAACACACAGCAAAACTCTCCCTCAACACAGTGAAGTACCTACATGCATTAAGTGAGAGTCGGTCACACACAAGCTATACCAGTGCCAACGGAAAATATCTCACAGTTAAAAATAACAAATATTTGTACAGCCATGTAATTTCATAAACATATTTGGCAATGACTGCCAGATTTTGCTGTATGTACAATTATAATCGGCTTAAAAAGAGAGGGATTCCGTCCACAGAGGTACAAAGAGAGTTGCTTTATTTGAAATGGCCTGTATAACAGATAGGTTTCTTTTGCTTTCGTTTAAGGGCTTACTGCAATACATGAATACACACACTGCTTACCGTATGGCACCAGTAAGTTGGCCAGCACAGTGACGCCAGCCAATATGAGGGCTGCACACTGGGAAGGTCTTCGGCCAATCATGCTCATGGACACTGTGACAACAACCTTGGCAGGGATATCCACTGCTCCGAAAATCACCTGGATCAGGTAAATGTCAACACCAAACTTCTGCAGGTCCATGGAGAGTCCATAATAGGCAAAACTGGTGGAAAACCTGTGTGTGAAAACAAGCGCATCCTTATTATCATTTCAGATCTGGGGCTACTGCGCCCTCTAGTGGATAGTTACTTTAATGTTTCAAACTTAGTGTGCCTCTACTGCTGTACTTGAAAACATAATGGATGAAGAGGGAACAGAGAGAGGACAGACCAGATAGCGCTAAGGCAAATGGTGATGGTTCTCATGGCCGGGGTGCGCAGCAGGTCTAGGGCTGAATATGTTCCCTGAGAACAGGACATCTCCTTCTTCATGGACTCCTGCAGCATCTGCACACAGACCATATACTGAGCATGTGCACTAAACATCTGCAGTTCAATGACTATGATCGTGTGGAACGGTGACCACACTGTTCACGCGCTGAGCATGTGCAATATGCAGGCCACGGTCCGAGCATGTAACCTCACACTAGGCACTTGTCTATGCAGACTACATACTGAGCATGTGCAAAAACCATGCACTTAGAAAATGCATCACAAAGACCAAATAAACTAAAAATGCAAGAGCTGGAAGGTACAATTTCTTTTTCGTGTTGACGAAACAGTAGTGATGAGTAAGTGAGGTCTTATGAGTCCTAAGATGGGTGGAGCCTGTGGTGAACAACTGCTTTGGATTGGTTAGTGGCAGTAAATAATTGAGTATTTATATGGTAGCTCCACCCAGTATAGGGTTCATGAGACTCTGCTAAACAACACTAGAGATAGTAGTCTCCCTCAGTCAATAGACACAGATATGAACTTACACAAAATGACTCAACATTCCTACCCAACTTCACCCCCAATATTCCCATGGAGATGCTGACCTCAGTGTTGATCTTGTCTCCCTCTGCCCGGCGGCCATTGACCCGAGCCACAGTTCTTAGGTTCTGGACAGCCTGTTTTGTCTTCCCATTCAGCACCAACCACCGTGCAGACTCCACAAACCACCTATGGGAGGGGGTCAGTGAGATTAGAATACCCAGAGTGCTCCAGTCTCAAGCCAGCCAAAGAAATCAAATGAAATGAAAATTACTCAATGCTTGGCAAGTCAATATGGCTAACATTGATCCAGAGAGCAACCTGTTCATAGATACCCACTGACATATCTCCTATTTTTGTACTGTGTGTAGTCAATTCCTCATTTCAACTTACTGTAGGAAACAATGCCATTCAAGAATGCAAACCGACATGTATTATTGACTCTAAATAGAAATCTTCATCCATCAATACAATAAAATGAATTATATGAGAACAATACGGAAATGTTACAAAATATTACAGATGGACTTCCCACCAACTTACCCCCCCCCCCCCCCGCCCCCCCCCCCCCCCCCCCCCTCCAAAAAAAAAAAAAAAATCTTACCAGGAGTAGAGGAAAGACACATAAAAGGGTAACGAGACAGCGAGGGTTAGCCAGCGCCAGTCGCGAATGAAGTATGCCACTCCAGCCAGAATCAGCTGACCCGTGGTGTAGCAGTACCCAGTTCCTGTGCCAACCACTGTCCGTACACGTGTGGGAATCCACTCTACAACTGGAGGAGAGAAGAAAGATGGAGAAAGGTGCAATCAGTAATCACAGACCATTAAAACGGACTGAAGCTTCAGAATGTTTCAAATTCACCAATATCAACGCCAGTTATGTCTAAAACACAAACCCAAGTCTTTCAGTCCGACTACCACCCATAAAGTAACACTTTTGATGTGAAATGCTAAGGGGCTAAAGCCATTGCATTTTGATACCATCAGAATCGGGCAGATTGCTTAGTAACCTCTGGATTACTTTAGTCTGGGGGCAGTTTTAATACAAAAAGTAACTGATGACTAAAATTGCAAAACTTTCTATCTAACAACTACAAAAAAACAGCAGGACTAATACATTTAGAAGTATAAAGTTGAGTTCTCTGTCTCCTCTTGGTTATATCTAAGCAACCCACACGGTCTTACGACTCATTCCCTTCAATCATGTTGAAATCTCCATGGGAAGTTAGAGAATAAGTACTTTGTCTTTGTAGTAGTACTTTGGCAGTATTGTGTTCTGACACTGCCAGTGCTGACAAAACAGGGTTATCTTTTGCAGCTCCATTTGTTTATGGGGTCATAATGGACCGTTTAACATTCATTTCACATTTGCTGCGTGAATATTAAGATAAATGACCACTATGCTTAGTTGATTCTTTTCATTGTGGGCAAAGGCATACATATTTTCTTGGTGGCACAGTGCAAGAACAAATTCATACATTCATCTCTGTGCAGTTACACCGGCACAGAAAAGTATTTGCCTCTGCGTTATCCGAACAAAAATGGAACTCACTCAGGGAGAAGGAGTTGAGAACTTGCCCTGACAGCGCCATTCCACAAAAGAAACGGAATAAGCAGAAGACACTGAAGTTGGGCGCGAACGCAGCACATGTGCCCCCCACCGCCATCATTAGGTGAGAGCACAGCAGCAGTATCCGACGGCCAAATCTGAGGAGGTGGAGAAAAAGGATAACATACATGCAATAAGGCAGTGCTTTGATACAGTTGTGAGGACAAAGCCCATCAGCCGATGCTTTTTAAAGTGCTTATCTCCTCGGCGTCTGTATGCTATCTTTATAGCCGGGTCATAAGTTTCAGCTGACAGATATAATCGTCTTGAAATTCTTAATTTTTATCAAAAAGAAAAAGTATTCATTTTGCAGTATTTGCTATGGTAACACTTCATTTACTGAAGTAAGTGAGCATGACATAAGTTTCTGCTTCAGACCCCAACGTGACTTTCAACTCATTAGTGAAAAATCAAGTCCGCATACAGCAAAATGTTCATTTTTAAACATTATATGAGCTCACAAGCATGTAATAAACCCTGTTTGGAAGGTTTTACCATGCAGGGAGTCATAAATGTTCGTAGACTTGCTTGTCAGGTCATGTTTTGGAGGCAAACCCTTATGGTGAAGTTCAGTCTCATGTTGTCTTTTTCTTATTCCAATACACTTGTACCCTGCTCAGCATAAAATCTATACTATGTGTGGTCAGTAAGTGTCATTATTATAGTTAAGCTTGTAAAGAGCCATAAGAAATACAATATGACTGGAGGTAAACTGTTGAATGTTTGAGTGCCATGATTGCAGTATGTACTCTTCTCCTTGACGTTTGATATGAAATAAAGTCTGCCTGCCAAATCTGCACATCAAACAGGAATGGAAAGGGACTAGTAAATGAAGTAGAAGAGTGCATGAACAGAGCGTTGAGTATGAAATTACCTGTCAGACAAGCCCCCAAAAATCAGCGCTCCTACAAGCACCCCTCCCATATAAATGCTTTGGCCCATCTGTTTGAGGGAGCGAAGATCACACACCAAATCCCACTGCGTTTGGTAGAGAGAGAGAGGTGAAAAAGTACATTTTTGTTAACTAATTTCAGGCATTTAAAAATCAAAACTGAGGTTGAGTACTTTTGAGTTTTGCATGATGTTACGTATATTTTACACATAGAAACAAATGTATTTTGTGCCATGTCTTGCATCCTTTTTCCAAGTCTATTCAATTAAAGTATTGAAGTATAGTCTTTGCACATTAGTACTGAGAGTATATGGGCAATGTTTATTGTAAGGGTTTTTTATATAGCACCTTTGATTACATGAAGCACACAAATTGATGATCAAACATCCCATTCTGAGCAATATGTTACAAATATGAATTTATCAGGGTTGTAAAATATAGAGCATGGAGGGAAGAAACATATTTGGGGGAGATGGGCCTAAGTGCAGATGTAGGGTTGAGTTTTGGTGTTGTCGTTGAAAATGAATTGGGTCCCCCCTACCTCAGATATGATGGTGGAAGGCATGCTGGTCATGTTGTATTCCCATCCTTCCTTACAGCCTTCCAGATCTGCAGTGAAGGGGTCTGCAGTGCTCTGAGCAGCACCCCCTGTCTCCTCGGAGGTGCTATTACGCGCAAGAAGGTGCCACTGAGGATTGGAGTACCGCTGGCACTTGGACAACTGTCCGTCTGAGTCCCGGGGCACGGTGAGAAGCAGGGCCACCTGGGGGTCCAGGTGGGACAAGGAGAAGTTTGTCGGGGCGCGGCAGTGATGGGGAGGCACGGCTGCCACAAAGTTCTGCAGGAGGTTGTGACTGGCCATCATGAGGATGGGGATGCAGAGCAGGGTGACGTGCAGGACCTGGAACCGGCCCGTGCTGCCCACCTGCTCCAGGACATCAGCAAAGGCCATGGCAGCGCAGGGCTGGGAAGAGGAGACGGTGCAGGCAGGATCGGCAAGGACTGAAGGTTACCTCACAACCAGTGGCTACAAACACGGCTGTCACTTCAAGCTCCACTGGGTACGGAGAAAAATGCAAAAATCAGTTTGACGTTCTTTAAGTTGCTAGCTGTTGAAGAACAACTTGGAGCCCCACGACTTAAGCACGTTCTCTAATCAATCAATCTTTTATCTATCAGTCTGTCTGTCTGTTGATCTAATTTATCACTTTGTCAAATATACAGTCACAGAGAGTGATCAATAAAATCATTATTTATCAGTCTGTCTGTCTGTTGATCTAATTTATCACTTTGTCAAAAATACAGTCGCAGAGAGTGTTCCATACAATGAAATGCCTAACATGCTTCTTTAAATGTCTTCTCAGAGCAACTAAGTAAAGAATTGCCATTGAGGAACATAGTACCACGCAGAAATGCAGGAGAGCTGCTGGTGATCAGGACAGAGGTGTAGTTCTCACTACCAGCAACAGGTAAGGAACAAGAAACCAAATGAACTCTGCCCCACCCACCCCCATTGCAGGGTTAAGCAGTTGCCCCTCCACTGGTGACTTCTAGTCATAGTCAGCCAGTGATGTCACCAATGTTCAGACCTGTGACTTGTGAGGCCCAGTCTAAACTCTTGGGAGGAGGTTTCACCTACTGAGAAGTTTGGGATTTCCAGTGCATAACCTCTAAGGCCCTGTACGTACCTGTAAGGACTGTAGGTACTTGTAAGGAATACTTATTTGGAATGGGCATGACTGACTAAGAGGTGGCTCTGACCAGTATTTACATAATCAAGTACCAGTGGATTATCCTAAGCTTTATCATACATTTGCCTATAGCTTTTGCTGTACCATCCAAGCAGGGTTGGAAGGCCACAGATCTATTAGCTAACTTTAGTTGTGCTAGTATTATTGTGCTTTTATGTTTGGACACATTATTTTTGAAACCATCACTTAAAAATCTACAAACACATACACACACCCACATATACATGCACACACTCTGCGCTCTAGTATTTTGCACAGGATTTCTAGAAAAAATATTTCAACTAGATATACAAAGTAAATATACCAAATAGACTCAAAATATACCTTTAACTAATCAGTACATACAATGAGGAATTTGAGAATACAAACCACCCAATGAATATTGGTTATATTTTAAGTATTATTTTGTGTACTTTTTACTTGTTGAATTGGCCAATGATTTGGATCCAATATACATTTCTTTTACATTTACAAGGATTTTGAAATATAAAAAGAGAATACATGGGCCAGATTTTTAGGCAGGATATTGTTGAGTGAGATGTCTAAAGTGTTATACAATAATAAGCTTTGTGCTTTGGTATTCTTTAAGGAGTAGACTCTTTGGATTATATTGAATGTATAGGAACTACTTACATTGTGCCTGGAGTCACTGCGAAAGTATTATGTGCAATCCAAAATGCTGAAATAGCTATGAGGGATGAAATGTCGATGAACTGAACAACGTACTCAGTTGCTGAGTTTCAACGATAGTCATTCATACAAAGTGTTGAAAAATGTTCGTTCTGTGCATATTGCTGTTGTGTTGCTCAAATCCAGGGTAATCAGTGAATCAATTTCATGAATTTTAAAGATAAATATACAAAGATTCAGCTCCAAAAAACAAAGATAAAAACTAATGAAAAGAAATGTGATCTTTCAAGATTTACGAAACTGTTCCACCCATGGTGCAGTCAGACTGTTCAAGTAATATTAATGAAAAAATGAAGAAAAAATTAACACACTGCAGGTTAAGGTCTGTATACACGCTGTGGAATTTCTTCAGCTTTGTAGCTTTTTTTTGTTTTTTTTTTCCCAACTTTGGATTATAAATAGCAAAGTGGAATAAATCCGCTTGGCATTCTCGGTACCTTTGGCTAGGCACAATCCTTCCTCTTGCTGCAGTGGTGATGGGCAGAAATAGCCGGGATTCCAGTTTGTGAATGCAGGGACTAGGTGTCTGCGCTTTTGTGTTGCTGTAAAATTCGAGGTTGGTTATAGTTTCACAATGAAGGGGGGCGGTGTGTGAGAGGCAGTGAGGGTGGGGTGGGGTGGTGGGGGAGGGGTCAGAGGATTATAAAAGCTAAATGAACGAAATGAGGCAGTAATTAAGAAACACATGCTGTGGAGAGAAGGAAGTGGGGCAAAGGGATCAGGTTTGTTTGGTGGCAAATAGAGCGCACAAAAGATTGCAGGATAGACAAAGTAATACTGACTGGGGCAAGCACACATACGCACGACACATGCACAGAGAAAGAGGAAAAAAAAATATTATGTTCTTGCTGTAGAACAGTAACTGGTGTTAAACCAGGACCCCCTCAACCTCCTCCCTCTACCGACATTACAAAGTTCAGCCTCCTCCCCCTAGAAGCACATGCACGCTCACGTTGCAGGCGAACCTTTACACAAGGTAGTTTTAGCAGTGGTAGAAAAGCGGGTTTAAAAAAAAAAAGGATTTCATGTTTTTCTTAAATTAAGTACACATATCTGAATGTCAAATTGAGCATCACATCACATAATATACAAATTTATAACAATGACTGTAAAAAAGGCTTAAAAACAACCGAGTAACCAACTTGGTAAAACAATAATTTATTTTAAAAACACACAAGCAGGCTCACCTTCTCTTCTCCTCACTCAACTGAAATGATACTTTAATTAGCTATTCTAAATAGCTAGCCACAAACACCAGAATTCAATTAACAATCAAGCAATTAACAACACTTCAGTCAATTGGGAAGGTCCACTCCTTCACATTTCCTCCCTCCTCTCCAGTCTTGCATACCCAGTATTGCAAGACATGGCAGGTACCAAAGTCTTAATACAAAGTCTGCATTCAACCACAATTGTTCAAGTAGTTCATGCTGGAAAGCTTCTCTTCCAGATTGTTGAGGCTTGGTCCCCAATTAGACAACCGAGGTAACTCCTCCTTCTGGCATTCACTGCACTACAGGGACAGGACACCACCTCCCAACTGGCTATAGGCCCTATACTGGCTCGCAGAGTTGCTCTCTTTTGGGCTCTGGACCAGAACTCCTCCCAGAGCCAGCTACAGCTCCCCATTCAATTAAAGGGGTACCCAGCTGCTCCCACTCTTGGACCCCACTGCTCTGTCAGCTTCCTCTGGTCCCCTTTAAGCCCCACCTAGGTCTTCACTTGGACAGGTCTATGCACAGTCCTTTCTTGTGAAGGTTGCTTGCATTTAAAATCTCCAAGTCTAATAAAAACCAATTTAAAAGCCTTTTTTGTAAAAAGCGGGTCACCCCTAGGGACAGGGGCTAAAATCCCACTTCTGACACCAAATGTAAAAAAGACTTAAAAACAACAGAGTAAAATCAACTTGGTAAAACAATAGTTTATTTTAAAACCACACAAGCAGGCATTTCTGGCTCACCTTCTCTTCTCCTCACTCAACTGAAATGCTACTTTTATAGCTAGCCACAAACACCAGGTTTCAATTAACAATCAAGCAATTAACAATGCTTCAGTCAATTGGGAAGGCCCACTCCTTCACAAAGACCTATTGACCAATTACTTACTGATTCCCCATGTCAAATGGTAGCCAATATCTTTTAGCCTGCATATGACCAGCATAAACTGAACAATTTTCTTTTTTGTCTTTGTTAAAGCACCATTTTCTTAAAGTGTGAGTAGCACAAACTATATTTTGTAAACCAATGTGTGCTGATAACACTCTCTAGAATTTTAGAAATCCGAGTCTGAGTAAGAAATTATCTTTTTTCATCTTTTACTCACAACTGACAACAAATTTCCGTTGGTGTAAGCACTTCCAAGGTGACAGAAGGGAACACCAACCCTGGTCCAGCAAATCTAATTTCTTTTACATTACATTATAGGCATTTAGCAGATACTCTTATCCAGAGCGACTTACAACACAAAGTGCATTATGTCGGGGACGAGGGTGTTAAAAAGTCTCCAGTGCCAGAAAGGTTAGCATGGACCCTGTGGATGACCTGAAGCAATGCACTTTTATTTTTCTAAGAGGTTAAGTGCAGTGACCCATGGATTTGCTGAACTGAGCACTGAAGTCCCACCCCTCGCCACAACATCTTAGCTTCAGTCTGAATTTCCCCAGTCTCTCCATTAACTTCTTTTTCAGCTACTGTCACACATATATAGCTAGTGGCAACTCATCATGGATGTAACTGATTCATTGGAGGAAGAAATTGATAGCAAACTTCTCATGAATAGATGCTGCATCATTCAGGATATGGGGTAGCATTGTTTTTACATTGTCTGTTTAAGCAGCTTGTTATTTGTCAACTAGTTCTAGGTGACACCACAAACTGTTACTTCTGTGGAACAGCTGCTTCAGCACTCAATCGAAGTGAAGCATTGCATAGAGACTTTTGTCATAGAGGAATCCTTCTCTCATAGTTTAATACTATATGTTTTCATTGGGCTCTATATAGGCCAAGTCAGCACATTTTATGATACCCTGGAAAAGAAAATCATTGAATGGCATGACGAGGAGTGGGAAGTGAACAGAACAAGTGAGGGAAGAGGGGTAGATTATGTGTTATCAAATTGCAATTGTGGCCAATTGGTGAGTCATAGCTACTAAATGAGGTTAATAGTCAATGTATGGATGGTTTACATGCAAAAGGAAACACCTGTTATCCTTTGTCTTGGCCTGAAAAAAGTTGGGGAGAGAGAAAGTGAGTTCCATAGACAGAGAGACATGGTTTTTGGAGGTTTTTCTCCAGTGGTGAAGGAGATGAGATGCAAGCAGGCAGACACAGCTGGAGAAAGATTGTCAAACTAATGAGTCCAAATGGCTGACACACACAGCCTCAGACCGACATCAAAGTGTTCCAGTAAACTAGACAAGCAACTCTCAGTGGAAGTGTCAGTCAAACTCCATGTTACCAGAAATTAGTTTCCAAATATGCAGACAATGGCTTCAGAAAGTACACCATGGTGCTTCACATCCTTTGTTTAATGATGAAATGACTGCAAGCCAATATTCTACTGCTTTTTGGTCTTGCACAATACTTTCCAATTCTGTATTTTTGGTAACTGATCAAACATACCAAAAGGGGTGTCAGTTGGGGGGAAAAATCTTGTTCAGAAGAAATTAACGTTTATGTCAAAAGGTACATCAAAGTTTTTATATCCCACAAAAAGAGTGAAAGCTCTGTTGCTTTACAAAAAAACCCTTCATTAAAAGAATCCACTGAAATAGTTACCAGACACATGCTGTGAGCAGGTTACTGTGACATCTGTAGCTGTCATGAACAAAGTGTCAAAATGTAAGCAACGAATCCAGCACAGGGTTATCCCAATTACCAGGAAACCAGACAGCTGCTGTGTACCAAGTTTAAAAAAACGTAAATGTTCAGAACGTTGCTGATGTGGTTAAACTTCATACATTTTCGGTCTTGTTAAGGTGAAAGCATAGTCATTTATTTACCACAGGTACATCACAGCTTACCAAACACGCGAAAACAGCTGAGACAGAGCAAAGCAAGTGCAAACGGGTGTACGGCATTCGTCTTCACATGCCTAGCAACGTGCTTCGCGCAGAACGGGCGTCAGGCAGGAAGGAGAGTCACCTTTGGTAAAACCTATTTTATCAACAGAAAAAGTTATTTAAACATCACTTATACAACCTCCACCGCCGTCAGGAGTGCAAGATAGGGCGGCACATGCAGGGAGTTATGGCATTTCAAAACATAGTCTGTCAATCAATAACACAGCGTCAAGAAAACGTAAACTGTCACCTCCATAGTAGGGGTCATCAACATCATTTTGTCTGGTCTGGGGCCAGTCTTTTTCTGAGTAGGTGCTAGGGGGATGGGTTTGTTTTTAGGTGACTTTTTTCCTGGTGCATAGTATATGTATGATCTTATTCTTCAAGAAAGAAAACCTCCAACTCTTTTAGAGATGAAGGGGAGCGGAATTCTATTCTGAACTCTACATTTCAGAACTTCCCATAAAGATTCAATGATTTTTTTGAAACCTTTGCTTCACAATGGCCTCGTTCTCCTTGTGCTCATTATACCAGGTTGTGTCTGGCTGTGCTTTTGGTACAAGCAGTTTCAGAATGGCCTTCATACCACTTTCTGAAACTGACAATATGCTTTTTTTAAGACTTGGTGAGTGAGGTGTAGATTCAGTTCTGTTGTAATTTTTTTAGGTCATTGCTATGTCGTTTTTATCCTCGATACTATCAAGTGTCCATTTTCCTCTATCACAATAATCTTGGAATCTTGGCTACCATTCCTCTCACTGATGCGGTTTTGCTTTATTTGGTAAATGCCTTTATGACCTTAACACCTGGGGAGCTGTGGGGTTTGTGTGATTTTGTTGTTATGTGGCACTTAGAGTAGAACTGACAAATCAAGTTAATTCATTGCACAGTTAACTAACCTCACTAGGTCTCCTGGGTGTCCATGACCTGGAGTGAGCACTTAAATAATTCTGCTGTTTCTGTGGCCAGTGAACCTGCAGTTTAGACATCAGCTGTATGACATCTCTCAAAATCTTGTGTAAAAGAAGTGTCATGTTGCATTATAATCTCACATATTACAATGTTGATATCACAATGTCTTGTATAGCAGAAAGAAATAAACTGACATGTTTCTTTATAAGAATGATTACTAATGGGAGGAATCCCAGGATGTTTAGCACAAGCCACTCCACTCTCTTTGTGCTAAACAGGTAGACCAGTCCAAAGCACTGCACTTTCATTCAACAACTCTCCCCATAACACCGAGTGAGAGAGCTATCAGTTATCTAAACACACAATACCTGTCTCTGTAAGGTAATATTCACCAGACACAGGTAACTTATCACAGTCATTTGTCTTGCAATGGGTTACACATATGAGATGTGCAGACAAACAAAAAGGTAAGTAATTCTGTCATTTATTACAGTTACTTTCATGTGTGAGAAATGTCATACATCATGTTATACCATTATTACTGATTACCTTGGCAGATTACTGAATACAGGCTAAAGATGTTGCTAAAGGTGATGATCGAAATTGCTTAGTTTCCAAAACTACTCTGAACTCTAGCCTTTAGCATACTTGCCAAATCTAGAAACTATGGTGAAAAGCTGAAGTAAGATTGATTGAATATCTTAGAGTAAATAAATATCACTATTGTTACGCAAGCATGCTCCTGTCTGCCAAGGCACACAAATTACTTTGTATCTCAGGCATACATTTTTGAATTAAATATAATTACATTCTCACAGGGTACATACATAGATTTGTTGTCAACACTGCCAGTGTTAATGACAGTTACTATTATATAACATGTAAGGAGGCTGACCTTGTTTAACATGTAATTACGAGCACAGCTAACTTTCAGTGTTTTCTAAATGACATTTACTCAGTAATGAGAAATTTTTACTTACGATATGATTACAGAGATGCTCAGATTACTTTGTTCTATAGAACCAAGTGATTAGGAAAATAAAAAAAACATGTTTTTTTACATTTATTTTTGAGGTTAAAACTTACGTTTAATCAAAGGTGTTTGGTTATAAATAAAGATACCATACAGTGATTTCTCATCCAACAATAAAGACAGAAAGTACAGTGTCTTTGAAAAGTCACAGGTATCACTGATAAATAAATGCCATAGAATTTCTAAAAGTTATTCATCCTAAAATTATTTTTTCTTTGTAAAAAGTACTTTATATGACCACTGCAGCTTTTTTCCAATTTTTCTAATCAATCCAGAATCATGTATGGTGCTTTTAGAATGGCAAGAACATGTAGGCTTGGGACTCCTGAATTCAATAAGTTGAAAACACTGGATATACCACATAGGCACAAGAGATGTGTATATGTAGGTGAAGTAAATGATTCAAAATTCACTGGACTAAGATTGTCAGGTACATGACACATGAAGCTGACACTGAAACAATTTGTCATGAAGTATCCGAAAGTCAGTCCTTCGTAGTTCCCTCCAGCTTGTCTTGAGAGAGCGTGTCTTCTGACCTCACTTTGGTCTTTACTGCAGACATCCACTCCCCTAGTACCCGGACACAGATGTTTGTCTCTGAGGCAGAGTTCAGACATGTCTGCATGCATGTCTGGGAGGCATTGAGGAGCCTAACAGCATGGGGGAAGAAGCTATGTGTGTCAGTGTGTGTGACAGTGCTGGAGGTGTTGATACCAATGCGAACCGACAGGGGCCGTCCTGTAAGGAAATCCAGGATCCAGTTACAGAGGAACGTATTGAAGCCTGGTCCACTGAGTTTCAGGATTAGCCTCTGCGGGTTGATTGTGTTGAAAGCTGAGCTATCAATGAACAGCATTCTTACATACGTATTGTGAAGACTGCATTTGTGTGTCTGGCAAATGCCAAAGCTCTTTCGACTTCCTTGTCATCTGCCTGAACTACAGCTGCACTTAAACCAACATCACAAGCATCTGTGTGGATTGCAAACGGCTTCTCAGAGTCTGGGAGAACCAACACAGGGGTTGTGGTCAAACGCAATTTCAGGTGTTTAAGTGCCTCCCAAAAGCTCTCCTCCTATGTGAATGACACACCATCTACGGTCAGGGAAATGATGGGCTCAGCGATCTTAGCATATTCCGAGATAAACCGCCTATAGTAGCTGGTCATACCAAGGCACTGCCGAACCTGCTTCACCGACGTTGGCTCTGGGAAGTCCTTGATGGCACTCCCTTTGTTTTTATCTGGGCTCAAACCTTCTGGTGTCACCATATAGCCTAAGTAGCGAAGGGAAGACTTGAAAAAGTGTCATTTCTTCAACTTCAGGGACAAACCAGCGGCCCAGCACCCTCGTGAGCTCTTCAATGTGTTGTTCGAAAGTGGGGGAAGCGACAATGATATCGTCCAGATAAACCACACAGGAATTGTATATTAGCCCAGCCAACGCAGAGTTCATCAATTGTTGAAAGGTCGCTGGCACATTTGACAAGCCAAAGGGCATGACTTTAAACTTATATAGTCCTTTTTGGGAGACAAAGGCAGTCTTTGGACGAGACTTTGGAGCCACTGACACTTGCCAGTATCCTCTGGCGAGGGGGTCTTATTGTCCATGTGAGAGAGGGAGAGGTGGAGGACAGTAGAAATAGTGTCGTCAGTGGACTGGTTTGGGCAATAGGCAAACTGGAGTGGGTCGCTTGAGCTGGGGTGCGTGGCCTTGATATGTGACATAACTATTCTCTCAAAACACTTCATAATGATCAGAGTGAGTGCAGCTCACTCTAACAATCATTTAGTGCAGCTAATAATCATTTAGTCAGGTCACTGTTTGCTTCTTGGGAACCAGGATAATAGTGGTGGTTTTGAAACACTCGGGTTTAGCAGCTAGGATCAAAGATGTATTGAAGATGCCTGTGAGGATGTCAGCCAGCTGACTCATGCATTCGTTGAGCACACGGCCTGGTATGTTGTTGGTCCAGAAGTTTTGTGTGGATTGATTTTGGAGAGGCTGTTCCTCACCTCAGCTGTCATTAGACAGGTCACCTGGTTGTTTGTGGGGAGGGGTCATTTTCTCAGGGGTGTTCTGTGTACAAATGCTCCTTTACATCTGTGTCAATCGCTACTTAAGTGATTCTCAAGTTGTCTTTGCTTCTGTGGGTCATGTGACATCATGAAAACACTGACTGATTTCAGCTATTTAATTCTGTAATGTTCCATCAACTTTAGCATGTTTTGTTTTCTGTGTAAGAGTGATGTATAAAATAATATTTTAACTACTTAAAGATACAAGATTTTTTCTCAGATGTAGCACTGCTCTGTAAATTTAGTCATGTTCTGCTGGTCACTCTGAGTAATGGTGTGGTTTAGTTTGTAACCAAGAGCTTATTGGTTTAAAGCTGATGCCAATAAATCCAAATGCAATCCAGACAAATATGACATTCTTCATTTGGGAAATTAGTCAATTGGATGTTGCTTTAATATGTGCTTGCATCTGGCTTGGAACACTACATTGCTGCTTGCAGCTATATTTAGTTGGTGTTGTTTTATAGTTTTACGACAGCTTTGTGTATATACTATTGTAGACATTGTTATTTTTGATACATAGTTAATGTATATGTCAGATTACTCTTCTTTAGGGGGCATGTAACTGTCAAAGAAATCCCTATTTAAAACAAAAAACAAATGAACAGAGTGGGACCTTTGATGCATAACAGAAGACAAGTCCATTCTCTTGGCTGTTATAACTTTATTGGTTCTGTTTAATGACAGTGTCGTCGGTAAGATACTTGGGATTGGGTCTAAGCCAAGGGCCCATTACCAATCTCCGTTCCCATTTCCAGGAGAGTCAACCCATTATTTGCCCTATGGGTCCCTCCTGGGACTGGCTAGAGGCAGCCAGAGAACGTTAACACACACACTCTCTCTATCTTTCTCTCTCTCTCACATCCACACACACATATACACACACACACACCCATGGACACACCCATGGACATACACACAGAACCCCTACCCACCCTCGGCAAATTTTTTCTCCATGTTGATCGCTTAGCTGCTTTTGGCGACATAGAACAGACACAATGATGATCTTCACTTATTAGAATAAAAACATGACTTCATATTGGACATACGTAATAGGTATAGGAGGAAAAAACAAAGGGCTAGCTGCTTTACAATTCCCATTTCTACCTTAACCATTAAAAGTGTAAAATAATATCCAGTCGCATGCATGTTCACCCAAGTGCACCCACAACTGACCCACACTGTAAACCTGTTTTGCAAATGGGTCACCTTGAGGAGGGTAGGGTTCACAGCCCAGAGAGAGAAGGAGAGAGAGACCACAGAAGTCAACCCAACTCCCAGAACCTCAGTCACAGTGCTGGCCAACCAAACCTTGAGATTTGTTCAGCCATTTTGTGTTACAAACAGCAGGGTGGGTTTCAGAGGTGTGAGCTTCACATAAAAGCTAAAGGCACATCAGTCAGTGGCTGCTTTCCTGACTGATAACGCATTCTTTGAGCTCACACTCCAGCTAAAAACAGTGAAACATAGCCCTATTTTAGAAGAGGTAAGGACACAACAGGTGTAGGACAATACTCTTTAACTGAAGGAAAGAACCAGACAGCCACTGTTAAGCCCTTTGTCACAGTGAAGTAGAGTCGAGGCCCAGTTCCTACCAAACATGGTAACAGGATGGTGGTTAGGCATTTCAGAATACAGATTCAGGTACATTTGCTCTTTGACATACTTATATTTTAAATGTCCCTGCTCTCCTCCAGGTTTCCTCTGACTTTCTTCCTGCAATCATCGAAGTCTGACTGATCTCAGATCCACCAATAAAGGAGGAAGGGAGAGAGAGATGACAGATAAAGGCTTTTTTCACCTTACAGTTAGGCTGACACATCCTGGGAGGAATATCTTGTGGTGCAGGAAAGAGGTTGATTATTGGTGAAAGGTGAATGTGTCAGGAGATTGTCCATTGATGGAATATGGGATGTTGAACATTGACAGGTTGTTTTAGGTGGAAAATTCATCAAGGCACGCCACCATGGCAGACAAACAGCTAGGACAGGGGTCACTACGTTTACTCCAGGACTAGGGAAATGCAGTCACGTTTCGCACAAGCAAACTCTAAATATCAAGGGGTGCATGTTTGTTTTTTCTTTAAATTATTATTATTTTTGTGGTTCTATTTAAAGTTGATTTTTCCTTGAATTTGTTGCGTTAGAGGGGTGTTGTCTGGTGGAGCCAGGGTGGTTAGCGGCCCTCATCTGGGGCAGGGATTTTCTCCCAGCTGGGCTCTACACCCCAGATTTCACGGGCGTACTGGGCAATGGTACGGTCACTGGAGAATTTGCCACAGCCAGCAATGTTATGGATCACCTTCTTGGTCCATTCCTTGGGATTCTGTAGGTTGATAGAGGAAAACAGAAAGAGAGAGAGAGAGTTAAAGCAAAAAATGGTAGCCCTATTCCAGGATTATCATTCTGATTATACCAAATAGGAGCGTTGTTTGATGTTTTGACCTTTGAACCCAAACTGACCTTGTACAGTGCATTGACTTTTTCCTGGCATTTGATGTAGTCTTCATAATCAGCAAACACCTTAAACCTGCACGGGACAAATGAACTCTGAGTCACTTTCTCACAGACAGCTGCCCTGGAGTGGACTAGCCGAGGCCTATATAATTAAGCTGTTGTAAATGTGTATATGCATGAGTGTATGCATACATGCATTTGAGCCAAAGTAAATGTTAATGAATGTGTGGAGGTGTGCAGAATGTGTAAATAGAGTTGCTGGAAAGGTGAAAGTATATGGGTGTTTTTGTGCAGCAATATGGGTATTATAGGCATATGTAAGTGAGTGCATGGATGTTGTGTGTACTAGTGTTTGTTAGTAGATGTATACATCTGCATGCAGGTATATGAATGAATGTATACGATAGTAGGCGTATGCATGGATTCAGTAGGTCTGTGGGTTAGGTGTGGATGTGTACGATTATATGAACAGGTATATGAGTGTTACTGTGCATGTTCTCCTACGCAGACACAAGGAGAACATGCAAACTCCACACAGATAGGGCCTGGTCATGGTGGGAATCTGACCTTTCATACATTGACCAATGGGCAAGCATAAACAACCCCTGAAAGCTTCAATCCACTCGTGTCTTCAGTTCGCTGTTACGCATCGCTTGAAGTAGACGTGTTTTTCTTGAGCATTAGTCTCGTTATTCGATAGCCACACCTCGTACATGCATATCGGTGAATGTGAGCAGGTGGGTGTCACAGCAGCTCTTGGCCTTCCTACCTGTCATGGTGCATCAGCATGTTGACGATGTCCTTGAAGAGGTCATGCTGTTTGGGGCTGAAGAATCCACCAGCGATCTGGTCAATGGCCTGCTTCAGCTCAGGTATGCGGTTGTAGTACTCACTTGCATGGTATCTAAAGCGAGACAGCGAGAGATTACAACCACAACATTCACCTTTGGCTTTCCTTGGTATCAAATATTGCTTCATCCATCACGGTTAGGGATGAAGTGCAAAAAAGACCCCACAGGAAGAAAGTGTAGTCCCAGAGACCAGAGAGGCTGCTTGGCGATTCCAGCTGGGAACATTGTTAAACACAGGATTGAGCTAGGAGCCATGTTATGCACAGGATTCAGCCGGGGACATGATATCCCTACCCTTTAGCGTCCATAGCATCCACTTCCTCCACGCGCATGCCGAAGATGAAGAGGTTTTCCTCGCCAGCCTCCTCGGCCATCTCCACGTTAGCGCCGTCCATGGTACCGATGGTGAGGGCACCGTTCAGCATAAACTTCATGTTGCCGGTGCCGGAGGCCTCTGTGCCAGCAGTGGAGATCTGCTCTGACAGGTCAGCGGCCGGGATGGCTGATGTGGGCAGGGGTGAGAAGCAGCGAAAACAGGACATGTGAATATTTGGAGCTACTATGCGCTGAAAATCGCTAACTCACGCAAACCAAATCAAAATGATATGGTAGCAAAGTGCAATGTGTACTAAATTAGCGTTCTTTTAATCACTGACTTACACAAACCAATCATAAACCAAATCTTTACTACGAGAAGCAGTATGTGCGCTACATTCACCATTCCACAAAGGTAGATGCTTTTCAGCAGTCTGATTGCCTAGCTTGTTTCAAAGATACACTCTTCAATAACATTTCTACATAGTTGGCCACTCAGTTTCAGTGCCCACAGCTTGCAGATGTTTCATTGTAACATTCAACAAAACTTGAATGGGTTGACTAAATATCAAGCGAAATACTTTCAGCCTTTAAAGTACAAGCTCTTTACCTGGCTAAGGGGAACAAAACTAATACATATTTTAGAATCACACCTTTCTCAGCCAGGGTCACCCTGTAGTTCTCCAGGAAGATGACTTTGAGGCGATCGCCCACAATGGGGTCGTGGTTGACAATATCGCCAATGGCGGTGATCAGCCTAATGATCATCTTGGCTGTGTGGTAGCCTGGAGCAGCCTGGGTAGAGGAAGGGGGGTTAGGAAAAACACGGTTGGGTACCTTTTTTTTCTCACCCAAAAACAAACCAATCAGCCCCCGCTATATCCACCATCTTCCATGTAGTCACATGCGACTCCTCCGATTCATGTGAAAGCTAGCTTTTGCGCCTTTCTACACAACAGATAGTATTTATTTATTACAAATAGCCAAAACTGTCATTAGTGATCATAAACTCAGTTCACATACTATCAAGTAGTCAGTTAGACAGCAGTGATTTTTAATCAGCTTAAGTTCTGTTTTTTCCCCCAGTGAGGCTGGGCTACTCAAATGAATCTCCAGACATTGAATAGCTACAGTTTACACAATCAAACACTTTCAGGATGGCATGAAACATGTTATAAAGAAGAAATAATCCCTGGATGAATGACATTCATGACAATGTGAGGATTAGTTGCAAACAACAACAGGAATAAAATAACTGTATTCTTGATCCTTATAAACCTATTGTGTGTTTTTTTTATCTTCTGTGTGTAGGAGAAAGGGCCTCACCTTTCCGCCGATCATGATGGTTCTGGGGGTCCAGTTCTTGTTGGGTTCCTTCTTGATGCCTGAGTAAAAAAAAAGAAACCAAGAAATAGCTTAAAATCCTCTCTACCTGCATGTATTATCAGTCTACTAATGTTACATTTCGGAAGATTTCGTTCCGTTTCTCTGAGTGAAACGGCGTGTCATGTTACAGCTTATCTTAATGTTTATATGATTTTCCATGAGAAAGAAAATAATGTAATGACATTAAAAAAGTAAGTGCTAAACTGATACTTAGAACAAGTTTTGAGGATATAATTCCTTAGCGTGCAAGAACTGCAGGGAGTCAGAACTGCGCTCACGGTTGTAGTAGGTGATAATGTGAAGGCAGTTGAGCAGCTGTCTCTTGTATTCATGGATTCTCTTGACTTGCAGGTCAAACATGGAGTTGGGGTTGATGGCCACCTTGTAGTGCTCTTGCAGGTGCACGGCGAACTTCAGCTTGTTCTCCTAAAGATGGAGGGGAGGGAACAGCACCATCGTTGCTGAATCATGTGACACAACAAGAGGCAGGGGGAATAATGCAAGCTGGTGTTAAGTGTTGACAATGAAGTCGGTACTACAGTAAAAATGCTATGGATTTCATGTTTGTCCAATCTCGCTCACCAACAGGATTTACTGGGCTCACTTTAAATATCTGTGTTTTGGCTGCTAGTCCTGGCAGCCAAGTTTACTCTATAACAGTACTGTCTGTGACACATTAGGCCACTCCATGTCTCTGTGTCCCCGAAACACCTCAGCACTACATGCAATGCTGTGGAAGGTTTGAGGGCACACACATTATGCTGAAGGTCTGAAGTGTTAATGGTGGCGTGGGGGTGGGGGGGGTGGGCGGCAGCGGTGCATGTAGGGAATGGGGGTAGGGGGTGAGAAGTGGGTTCCTGACCTGCTTGACGTTGGCGACATCGCGGATGAAAGCGTCATCGTTGATGAACTTGAGCAGCCCTTTGAGCTGATCCAGGTCACGGACAAAGTCCTCTCCGATTCTCTAAACACACATACAGACATGCGCACGCACACACAGAGTTAACTGCTAATACCATGAAAACTACTGAAAACAATTGTGTAATTTGAATGGCAACAGAAACTCAAGGTAGGATAACAGCTATGCTAGCTCTCAAACCTCTGCAATGACTTCGGCCAGTCCAGGGTTGCACATGACCAGCCAGCGGCGTGGGGTGATGCCGTTGGTCTTGTTCTGGAACTTGTGGGGGTCCATCTCATAGAAGTCCTTGAACCTACAAACATAACAGCATGTAAACAGCTGGCTTCCAAACATCATACAGTACTATGTACTGTCCCTTGCAGAACTAGTGGGCCATATGTGTGTTTGTGTCTGTGTTTTATGCTTTAATGCATGTGAAATGTGTGAGAGATGACCATGTAAATTTTGCATATATTTATGTATAGTTATTTAAGTGGAAAAAGGATTTCCCTTGTTATTAATCATGACCATCATGCTGAATATACTTAATAATATCATGTAATTTTTCCACTCTACATTTTCCCTTTCGTTTCGCTCTTATAATAATATTATAATAACATTAATTAAAATATTTATATGTTGGTCTACACCATCAATGTAAACAGTAAAAATTGTGTACAATCTGTAAAATATTTTTACCTTTGTCAGTCACATACCTGTTTAAATGATGATATGCACTACTTGCAACAGACATTTCATACTTGTGCCAGAATTTTATGGTCTGTGCTATTAAACTATCAACCTTTGTACCACCAGTACTATGCGCAAAAAAAGTTAACATACAGCCCTGCTTTGAGGATGTCGGAGTGGATGCGGGCGACACCGTTGATGGCGTGGGACCCCACAATGCACAAGTGCGCCATGTTGACCCTCTTATTGGGACCCTCCTCAATCAGGGACATGCGACGCAGGCGGTCAACATCCCCAGGGTACTTAGCGGCCACACGCTGCACAGCGACAGAGCAGAGGGTACAGAGTAAAACAAGAGGCAACGACAGAAGGGGGAGAAACTCAGATTGAGGAAACACACAGAGAAATTAAGAGCCAAATTTACATAGCGCAGTGGGCTGTTTTTCATTCTGTCCTATACGTGATGCCTTAATTGGTTCAATTGTTGATTCAGCTGAACGCATGCAAGTCTGTGGTAAAGCAAAGAATACAGTAAATGACTTTGATGCAGTTTACTCAATTAGCTCATTTTATGTATATAAAGGATGTGCCAACCAACAGCACTAATTGTGGAAATAACAGGACTTGTTATCTAATCAAGCAGAGAGAGTGGAGTAAAAACTACAAACACATTTCATGGCATTGAATTTCAGGCCACTGACGCACAAAATATTGACTACAATTGTGCTGACATGTTTTGGTGAAACGCTTGATGAGATAGAGGGGGAGAAATCATTCTTATTAAGTTACTACTCAACGGTGTGCACAATAAATACAAAATAAAAAAAGCTTACGACACTCGAAACCTCAATGACTTTGTGCTAATAGTCCTCCTCACCTCCAGATGGCGCTTGTTGATCTCATAGATGATCTCCAGGTGGCGGGGCAGCAGGTTCTGGAACAGGTCGATGGGCCAGCGCTCCAGAGCCTCAGGCAGGACAGTGTGGTTGGTGTAGGCGCAGGTGTGAACGCAGATGTCCCAGGCCTGGCGCAGAGACAGCAGGGTCAAGATTCGATAGAACGATAGATGGACAACAAAGGGCATCATATGAACAATGGAACTAGATCATGAATGATCAGCCTGTAATGTATGCATGGCTGTGACCTGCTTGACAGCAAAATCAATATAGGCAACCCTTGCAAATCCAATCAACAGATGATCAGAATCTAAAAGCAAAAACTTTGTAATACTATGAGCATTCAATTACTTAGAGATGGAAACTACTTATACACTTACAAGATCTTTTTCTCATGTGTTTCGGGGGGAATACAAAACCATCTGTAGACATATATTTGACAGCTTTCTGTGCTTCTCTGTTCACCCCAATGGCAGTCTCTGGCTGGCTCATATGTGGCTCCAGCACTGCCAGCCATGGTTCAAATCACTCCAAAGTCAATGGATTGTAAACGCATCAAACTGGCGTAAAATCCCTGTGTATAAACTATTCATATATAAACCGGGCTATATTCCAACAACATGCTGTATTACATAATGTAGTCTGAACAAAAATTCAGACTGCACATGTATTGCTGTGGTGATCTTGGACGCCATCTAGTGATGCAGGGAAGGTATGACTTTTCACAAAGACATGGTTTTCCAACTTCAGCATGTGCAACTTAAAAAAGGAAATGCAAATATGTCAAAACCCACACTAGACATATTATATATAAACCATGGAAGAATTTTTTTCCAATTAATGTGCCTTGGGCTGAGTATGGGATCCCTGCTGTATACATCTTGTAATTCAATCAGGGTAGTGAGAGTGAGAGACGCAGTCAGTGGATGGGATGACAGCAGATGGCCGCCGGTCTCCGGCACACACCTTCTCCCAGGGTACTTTCTCCTCGTCAACCAGGACCCTCATCAGCTCGGGGATAGCCATGGCGGGGTGGGTGTCATTCAGCTGGATAGCAACCTATACACAAGACCAACCGGATCAAAAGAGCATACTGTCATTCAGCTGTTTAACAACCAATGCACAACACCAACCAGATCACAAGAGCATACCATCATTCAAGCTATTACTGATTTATTTATTTTTGTATCGATCAGCTCATTTAATCAGCATCAATAGTGTCACACAGTGATTTTTTGTGTGAATATTTAAGGGATAGTGAATAAAATATGAACGTCCCAAATAAAAAAAGCTAAACATATGTACTTCCACATCCCAGATTTGTTCTCAAAATGTACAAGAATTTAAAATAATGGTTAAATTAGAGTTTAATTAATATATTTGATAAATATTACAGATCCAGCCTTCATCTCTCAGCTTCTGTGCTGTAACTCAAGCGAGGGGACGGTGCTGCCAGGTGTGCTCACCTTGTCGGGCAGGGTGGTGAAATCTGTACGCACAATCTCCCGGGAGCCAAACTTGGAGACTTTGAAGCGGCGAACGATGTCTTGGAGAGTGGCGGCCACCACGAAGTACTCCTGCTTCAGACGCAGCTCCTTACCCTCGAAGAACTGCAGCCAAAGACAGATAAAGGTCTTGCTCACTCAAAATGGCCTCTGTCAGTACTTTCACCCAACATGCTGCCAAAACACACTGGGACTAGGCATACAATTACTGCCTTTATGAAGATGAGGTGATACAATTAAAATAAACCGTTCACATCCACGTTTCAACAACTATAAAAATCTACATCATATCATCATGCTCAGTTGATATTTTTGGGTGTGCCTGCAAGCCATGGGGTACAGTATCAATGTGGTAGCAATGGCTGCGGCGTTGAAGCTGGTGTCTAAGGGGGTCGCTCACGTTGTCGTTGGGGTACAGCACACGGGAGATGTTCTCAGCCAAGTTCCTGTCCAGCACAGCCTGAATGTAGCCACCAACGTTGACTGTCCAACAGAAACCACACCAGTGAGTGCAAGGCCCCCAGGACTCAGTAAACTTTCCAAACTGTTTCTCGCCTCCCCCCCCCCGCCAAAGATGTATAAAAAAATATTTAGAAATTCAGTCAGAAAACTCCCTGGGGAAAGGACCTTGTGATCATGAATATTGAGGAAAAGGGACCCAGACTACCAAATATTTTTAACCACTAATCCTGTAACCATAAATGTGTTGCAGGATTGTGCTGTTACTTATCAGATGTTGAAAATAAAGAAATTACTCTGCGCTCAGCACTAAAAGGAAGGCTGGCTGTGGCACTGTTCTGTTCTCAGTAGTAGATCTTGCATTTCCTCTATTGCTGGACTTACAGTCTTTCAGGTTGAACTCGCAGGGTGCTTTGGCGGACCACAGCCTCATGGTGTTGACGATGTTGTTTCTGTATCCGGGGATTGGGGTGTCGAAGGGCAGGGCCAGGACCACCTACCAGCAGGGAGACATTTTCGTTTCAGAAAAGGAGGCCCATCGGCTGCATATGAATGAGCTGTTCTCCTTCTCTCTCTTTCACACTTACTACATTGGTCAACAATTTAAGTATTCGCAGAAACCTGCCATTCATTACTTCCCACCCCATCTCCCAGATTCTTCACCTTTTGCCCACACACACCCGCTTGTTTGTCTCGCAAGGCCTTTAAACCAAAATGGGTCTGAGATCATTTGAAAATCTAAAGGTTTAATTTTATGCACTGAGTTTTCAAATGTGTCTTTTGATGTTGAACAAAAGCATTGGATCGATACTATTCTTTTCAGATAAAAGTTGCAAAGATGTTTGAGAATAATGGAACAATGCTTGTGATTGACATGAAAGAGAGGCAATCAGCAGTCATACAGTTTCATTAGAAACTGTTGTTATATACACTGACTACAAACTGCCACTATCTCGTTTGGATTTTTTTTTTCAATGGCTTATTAGCATTGAATATACATTGGGCTCTTTCCTCACCTGTGTGTCGACCCATTTGACTCCATCTGGGTGGTGCTCCACTCTGCCGTAGAAGTGGACGGGACGCATGTACTCGGGGCGGGCTTTCTCCCAGGGGTTGCCATAACGCAGCCAATCATCTGCCTCCTCAACCTGTCAATCAGCCAGTGACCACCAAACTTGAAACATGACACAAACACCTCAAGCACTTAAAAAAAGCGTGAGGCAGTCGTCACGAAGAAGTCAGTCACACTCATAGTTTTGCAAATATTTAAATCTCAAAAAATGTAATCATAAAATTTATAATCTGCTTCCACACAGAGAGTAAGGGACACAAAGGGATAAATGCTGATGAATCAAAGTCAGTTTCAGTCCCTGCATAACCAGCCGTCACGCCAAAGTCCAGACTTCCACACAGCGCAGCTACTGTACCTGCCAGCCACTGACGATTTTCTGGTTGAAGATGCCAAACTCATAGCGGATGCCATAGCCATAGGCAGCCATGCCCAGGGAGGCCATGGAGTCCAGGAAGCAAGCTGAGAACAGGAGAGGAAACTCAGGGATTTGACCGGACCATACACACTCATCAAACACTCTGCAGTCCCCTCCTTCTAAACTTACATACCTCATATTGGAATGTGATGAAATGAGAATTGCCAAGCCCAAAGGCACGTTACAGTTAACATGAGGTGTTTCTGTTTCACCCCATAAAAGCTGTTTGCGAGTGCTGTTCTGGTGCGTTGTTGTGGGTCTTGGTGTGAGAGCATACGGGTAAATATGTTCTCGTACAGATAAGTTTGGATGCTGTTAAGTGAGAACACATTGTTGCACAGCAGTGAGAACGCTGGTCAGTGGGTGTGGGACTGTGCCTCTATGTGTGTGCTTGTGTGAGCATGTGCGTAAGTGAAATCACTAGGGAAAGAGCAGAGCATGTGACACCAGACAGAAGAGGGGAACAGTGCGCTCACCGGCCAGACGTCCCAAACCGCCATTTCCCAGACCAGCATCCTCCTCCATGTCCTCCAGCTCCTCCATGTCCAGGCCGAGCTGGGCAGGGACAGAAGTATGTCAGCGAGACAGACAGACAAATGTGAGCACGCTGTCACAGTGTCTCCACGGTTACGCCACCCCTCACCTGGTAGGTTGCCTCATCGCAGGCGTTCTCCAGGGCCAGGTTGACCATAGTGTTCTGCAGGGTGCGACCCATGTAGAACTCCAGGGAGATGTAGTACACACGCTGGAGAAAGAGAAAGAGGAAGAGCAGCAGAAAAGGAAGAGTGAGACAGAGGGAGAGAGTGTGAGAGGAAGAGAACAGCCACATCACATGGGTTACCTACCCATACTACATTTCTCCTCTAAACACTCTGCTTCATTCCATCCTTAATTAAAATTCCCATAGGGCATAAGAGCAGCTTCTGTGTCACTTTTATTCACAGAAGATGCCAAACCATGCAGTCCACCATCATACCAACAAAGATTCATTCAGAGCTATGTGACCCTGGCACTCAAACACAACACCAGCAACTATAGCTACTAAAATGCCATCCTGTCTGCCTTGTTTATGGGCTCAGACACTTTAGGATTGAGGGAGGGTAATACTAACACCCTTGCAAAATTACACATGACCTTTGTGTTTCAGCAGTGCAGTGGTTAGAAAGTTGGGGCTTGTAACCCAAATCCCACAGAAACAAATATGAAATTGTCATACCCCTCTGTAAGGTACTCCCATCGGTATGAAACGCTTGGCTGGGGGCAAAATAGTTCAGAGCTCTAGGTTTGGATGTTTCTGTTTGTTAATCATTAATAAATATAACTAAGTACAATAAAAATGGCATTAAGAAAGCTTTGAAAAATTTGAAGGAAATTGAATGTATTTGGATCTAAATTAAATCTGTATTTCTGACATGATGTGCAGAAAGAGCTTCTTGTAAATGAAGTAAACTGCTGCCAAGGTCTTAAATGCTGGCACCATCTGTTCTCTTGACTTTTCTTATCAGGGTCTTGTCCCACTTCCTGTTCAGTTTATACAGTACAGACTTGTTTCAACACTTTGTACAGTGCTGACAACTTGTTCCAAAGCTACACAGTACTTACAACCCATTCCAACACAGCATACCATACAGTCATACTTGTTCCAACATTCAACAGTACAGTACTGTCAAATCATTCCAACACTATCCTGAAATGATAGCGCATTCAAAAACTCTGCAATACTGACCACTGATTACAGCGGTACAATATCTGCATCATATTTCTAACACTTTACACCGACTAGCAACTCATTCCAGAACTCTGTATAGAACTAGCATGTTCAAAACCAACAACTCACTCCAATATTGTTTAAAATAGTGCAAAACGTGTCTCAGGATAGGCCAGAAGAAACTGTTTATAGATGACATTTGATTGAAAGAACTATATACATTTTGACTGACTGACATTTTCAGTGGAAATATTAATTCTCTACATGCTTCATTACAGAGCTGTCTATTTTTTTTATTATCTAGACCATGTTCTCAAGCACCCCTTAATGTTATTTGTAGATGGTTTTGTGAGGTCTGGGTATCTACTTGCAGTGGTTTTAAGTTGCCACTAAAATAGTGAGGATTTGAAATTAGAAACATAATACATCTCTAAATTTCAAGTATCCATGTGCATGTATGATAACAATGTATGTTGTAACTGGCTACATACTGAAATAAGCTTGCAAAATAGTTAGTACATCAGGTAATGCCACGAACGCTGATACAAGAAACTCTGAAACAATGGTTAGAAGGTGGATTTCTCTAAAAGGATGCAGAAGTATGTTCTTATTTTGGTCAACTTATCCTTTCTGTTGGGGGTGGCAACATGACACCTGAGCCTTGTTTTAGCCTTTGACATTTCATGTTTTCTTACCTCGAAGTTCAAGACGGGCAAAAGGGTTCAGGGGCAGGAGGGGACTTCTAGGGATTGCATAACGCTGGCATTTTGCTGGGGTATAAATAGCAACTGCAGGGGTTGTCTGCAAAGGTTAGTCTGTCTGTGCAGACCGGTATACTTGTTCCCTGCTTTTGGAATGTATAGAATACGGCCCACCAATAAAAAGTGCAGGGAGGCTTATAGGATGTCTACAGTTAGACAAAAAGTGAGTATGAGTTCATTTCCTGGTATTAGCAGCATGTAGTTCTGCATTAACCTTATGTGGAGTGGATCAAGGCGACAACTTTAGAAGCCGAGAGATTGTTAAACCCGTAATCTGCATTTTAAACAGTTCCCCTATGATTTCTTACGTGTTCTTAACGCAAACTGCTAATTCAATCAACAAATATTGTAATGTGCAAGTTTCAGTCCCTTTCTCCTTGCAGGGAATTTGAGATATATATATTTTTAACATTCTGCCTATGTGTTTTTTTTTAATTGGCAGTCCTTTTGTACCTTGCATTGGCTGACTGATTGATATATTTACACAGTAAAGCTGTCACAGGTTTGGAAAATTAAAATAAGAGAACACGGGTAACCTATGCGCTGACTCAGAACTTTGGTACATATCTCTATAAAAAGATCAATAAATGACCTCAAGTAACCTGTGCATGCATGAACTTATCGGAAAGTTCAGCCTCCAATTTACCACGACATCTTCTACCTACTGCAGTGGACTTCCTGGTTTGAAACAAAATGATCAAGGCACCTACAAGAACAGTTTTACACCAAGTCTCAAATGGCATAAAGTCCCAGAATCAAAGATGGGAAAGCAGATATAATTGGCATTGTTGTGATGGTGGGGGTAGGAGGTCATAAGGTTGTGAGAAAAGGTTCCTGTCCTTATCCACAGCTTATTTCATATCAGATTAAATGACCCGGCACCCTCGTACCCCATATTGGTTTACGTCTCGACCTTTAACAGAGGATAACTTCTGACCTTTTCTGATGTACTGGGCAGCCCTGCAGGACACCCACAAAAAAACAAGCCCCTCGCTTCTCCCACCCAAAGCCATAACATAGAAGGTCACCTTTAACAAAAGTGTGCTACCCAATAAGGTCTGACGGATCTCTGTTTGCTGTACATTCCCATTATATGTGGGAACTGTTTGACCTGTCACCCAATACGACGGACCCCAGTATACCTCCAGCCCCTCTTCCACAGTCACCAACCCACCATTTTGCACTACATTTAAGTAATGCAATTTCACATTAGAAACCCTGATTACATTACATTGTTAGTTTTGGTATGACACACCCACACATATATATTAGCGTATATGTGTAATTTTATATGTGCATATGCACACACTGGCACAGGCATACGAATTTTGGAATTTGAAACCACAGAATTGACACCCCCTTGGGAATCAATAAATACTTTTAACAGCAAGCAAATTTAGATCTGTGCATATATAGATCATCTTAAGTGGTTGAGCCTTCATATGAATATTGTTGGTATGAATATATTGCTTTAGTGTCCAGAAACGGTAGATGAACACTTGATTGAATAATAGACTGATTAATGTTTATCATTCATACAAACAGACTAAAGTTTTGTCTCTCGGTGCTGCAGGGCTCATAACTTTCATAAGCTAGATTTAGGCACATGATTGAAGTGTATCACAATATTTATCTGTTGTTGATCATTTTAATAAAGCTAATATCATTGCAGCGCTTAATTGAAGAACCAGCAAGCCTCGGCTGGCACATGCTAAATTCTTGTTCAGATTAGTTTGACAAGTTATAGGTATTCTCAGACTTTGGGCACTCAGCTCTCTCGCTATACCTCCACGCCCCCTCCTGTTGGGAGATAGCACTAGGGACTCTGTACCAACTGGTGAAAACGAAGCCCTCGGTGAGAAAAGGTCAAAGATATTTTTAAAATTAAACCTCTCATAGGAAGGGAAGCGTCCCAACTTGATCCACCCTGCCACTGCACACTGGCACGAGATAAATGTCACGGAATTATCGTGTCATTAGAAATCAAAAAGACATTTAAGAGATTGATGTTTGTCCTAACTTCAACACAGTAAAATTATGCAGAAAAGAAAATGCCCTGGCTTTCATTAACTATCGCTTATGACGAGACCGGGAAATGCCTTCACGTTTCGGGAATAAATGGGCGACTGAGCTGTGTTGTCGGCTGTTTGTGTAACAAGAGCTGCAACAGTGAGAACTCATGGTGAAAAATTCATGAGCGAAGTTCAGGCATTCTGTGTAGGAGTCAATGGTGGGTGGTGAATATTTTGGGATAAAAATAAAAGGCATTAAAGACTGCAAAGCATAATAGCCTCAACAGTTTATTGAGGCTCGTATTTACATGCCCCTCGTTAGAAATCAAGTACAGCTGTCCAATGTATCTACAGCACTATTCTCAAGAACCCACTGTCACACCTTTTAGAAATAGCTTCCCTTTCATAGCCTATATGGCATTCTGTGTGTTTATTTTGCCAGGATCTTTACAACAGAGATATAGTCTACATCATTTAAAAACATAAACTTGATTTTAAAACATTTATTTAACACAGTTCCAATGCAAACTGGATGTCTTTTGGTGGGCGTGTCGCAGAAATGTGACTTCTATTTCCTTCCAGGATTACAGTAAAGCTATAGGCCATTATAGAAACAGCCTTTCAATGCAGATATCAGATTACAAATCAAAGATGGAATCCTACACCATCACTGCAGTCGGAAGTGTGATAGTAGTCTGTCCAACGCTGTTTATCAACTTACTCTGCAAGCAGGATAACCTATATACATTTACAATAACATTAATCAAATTTATTCAATTAATACTGTTTCACAGCACTTAATGTGCAGTTTTGAGGCTAGCTTTGCAATATTCTCTCCTTCTGTAGTCTGTTCACATGAGCCTGTTTAACACACTTGTTGCAGTCATTTAGAAGTGCTGAGAGTTCCATTTAATTAATGAAACATAAAAGAGACAAATTGTTACTACCATGTAAATGCAAGAAACGCAAGTTTATGTTATGCTCAAATTGTACAAAAGTTACATTTGCCTCCGCGCAATTTCGCAGTATGGTCTAATATTTGCGTATTATTACGTTATTCTATACAGTAAATGAAAGTACATTGTCAAGTGTAGCTACATGCATCTTGGCACCTCGAGTTTTTCAGGGTGACACGGCTTACCTTCGGGTCTTTTTCGTAGTAATGCTGCTGTGTGCGGATCCACCTGCCAACTAGGTGATCGCGAACAGTGTTGGCAAGGGCGAAATAATAATCCCGCTTCGTCGCCACATTTCTGTCCTTCACCAGAGTGAAGTGCAGGTGCCGGTTAAAATTGGTCTTGAGGTCCGTCACATTTTCCACCCCCGCAAGTCCCCGCACCGAAATCTGCTTTTTCCTTTCGTGATCTGACAGCGGTTTTGACATCTTCCTGACCTGTTTTCAAATATGCTGGATGGCACAAAAAACGGGTAAATCAGTTAACTTGCACCACCCTTGCCCACTCAAGCCTATACGCCGGTCCACACGGTTTTAAAGCAAGCATCATTTATATTGAGAGAAGGGGCGGGGTCTCTCTGAAGCTCCTGACCAATCGATCGTCAGCCTCCCTACCCCAGATCAAAATTTTACAGCTGCACCACTTTCTGTAGAAAAGTTTCCTTGAAAAGTGGTCATAAATTACAACTGTTTTATCTATTTTCATATATGTTTTATATATTGGGAAATAACTTTTCGTTGTTTTTATCACACTGCCTTCCTACACATGTATCAGGCAGCATAATAGGCATACAATTTTATTTTTTAACACTGCACGATCCGATGTGTTTTAGTGGATTAGGGCACTGGCAGATTCACTAATCAACGACTACTTGGATCTACATTTTAAACACACACAACCAAAAACTTTCATTAAGGAGGCACACAGCAAAATTTTTATGGCACTACAACTCCCAGAGTTCCACTCACAAGACGATTTTCACTTATGTTACTGGAAGACATAGCTGAGGATAGTACAGGATAAGACAGCAAAGGCTATTTTTAGTGGCTAACCTGCTCCCAAAGGTCATGATATTTGAAAGGCACGCCAGTGTGAATGTCAGGAGTACAAACCGAAGTCTACATTTACTGGCCTACTCACTGTCAGTGGTACTGCTAAATATTTTTAAATGCTGCCAGAACTAGCTTCAATATAAAAATCAGTTTATATATTTAACAAGACAAAAAACAAACACACAAATTTGTTATACTCCCCTTTATTATGGCTGGCAAGAAAAAAAAAAACAATGTATACATGACATATGAGTGTACTATATACATATAAAGATTCTTTATTTGAATGGGGCAACAACTTAACGTCAGTTATACAGAAAACAGGGCAAGCAAGACTCCTGGTGTTAAATATCACAAATAAATTTGACGAATAAGCAGTGCTGCTGGTAAGGTCCAACAGGGGTCGAATGGGCGGTAGCCAGAAAACCTCAGGTGTGGAATGACTTCAAACATATGAGTTTAAATGCTTTCCCCATTTTTGCTTTATAAAGGGGAAAAAAAAGGTACTTGCCTGGCAACTGGTCAGTGGACCTCCAGTCTGATCAGGACAGGAGGTGCTGGCTAGATTAATACAAAAATAGTTTCACTTTGTGCATTATGATCAAGACTGAACATGTTTAAAATGGGATGACCCACAACAAAAAAAAAAAAAAAAAAAAAAAACTGACAACCAAATTCACACATCACCTCTTTTTTTCCATTTTGAAATAGTTTTTACACAAAAGCAGGGGAGACAAAAGTGAGGTGCAGAAGTGATTCAAATAGGAAACGGGAGACTGTTTGGAGGAAGTGAATAAAACTGTCACACACAAGTGACCCACTCCGCACAGCCCACCTGCCAGTTTGAGACATGTATACCATATGTGCTGACCCTGATCTATGGAGAACAGGATTAAAAAAAAAAGACTGACTGCTTTCCAAGTGAGAAAAAAGTATTTGATATACAAAGGTTCAACTAAATACGGACAATTTCAAATCAAGTTAAAATTAAGGACAATGGAAATTTTAAGATTTAACATACAGTGATGCTTTCACATCCATTTATAAAACTAACGTTGTCTTTAAAAAAACAAACAACAAAAAAAGTTACATTTACAAATTCAAGCCCAGCAAAATCCTTTATAGACAAGCAGCAATATACCAGGACAAACAAAAATCTAGTTCTTCAGAGCTACAAAACAATCTCAAGTTTCATTCAACAACCAAGAGTTAAATGTACAGCTGTTAAGAATATCAACACAGTAAGATCGTGTGACAAACTGGGTGCACCGTAACATGGCAGGTGAACTCAACTGCCCAGTCCCCTGTGGAATAACCAACAGTGAATTGCTTTTCTGGACTCCACAGTCCAGAGCAAACTTTGTCTAGAGAAAATCAATAAACATAGCAGTCACCAAATACTAAAGGGTCCTTTACCTGTTCACTCTATTCAAATATACCCGTTTCATGTTCGTAGATAAAACCCCGTGGAAACTTTATGCCGACTGGGACTACACTGCTGGCCTTTTTTGCCCCTCACAGTTCCTCTTGTGGACAAGCATGGTAACTGCTGGGCCTAATGTCTATCAGTGTGACTGTAGGGTTACTGCTTCGGCTGAAGATTTCTTTGGAGGTACAACCACTTTAAAAGCACTGAATCAAAGCAACGCATCCCGGACAACTCTCTGTGAAAGTTTGTGTCACAGCGCAGGCTGTAAAAGAAAGCAACTCTTTTCATTTTTGATAGTTGTTTTGTTGTTGGCAATTCACTGTGGTTGCATTAAAAAATTAAAGTACATGTGTAGTGCATCTTATGCATTCATGAGAAAGATCAGATTCTCCACGTCCTCCTTCCTTGCTCCTATATTTACTCACTCCTAATGTCAGGGGTGTGCCTGGGAGGCCAGTATGCATCCATTTGTTTTTCTTTTGCAGAGAATCAGAACTTCAGCTGATAATATGGAGCTCATTAATGGATCATTCAGGACAATCTCATTCCTGTTAAACCTTTTATCTGTTCAGGTGTATGACAACAGTCATTTTGATTTAAAAGAAAGCCATTCCTACATAGAACCGATAACAGTTTGGTTTGATTTTATTACAGTTAACTGTCACAGAAATAAAAAGGCAGAAAAAAAACTACTTTCCACAGGGGACAACACACTATTTGAATTCTTTAGCTCAAAATTCAATTACAGATCACACCAAAATCACCCATTTCAAAACGCTCTGAATACACACACACACACACACACAAACTACTCAGAGTGGCTGATCAAGTGTAGGCTAGCTGAACGTTAAAAGGAGGGAACTCGGCCCATTTAAGCCGATCAGTCCCAAGTCTTCCCACACTCTAGATTCAGAGTGACCTCATAGAGTTTTCAACTTAAATTTGATCAAATAAAACCCTGCATTAAACTGAACACCCCACATTCTCAGGGCACTCACACCCAACAGCACTGTATGATCACAAAAATATATACTTTTACCCCAGAGAGAAATGCCTAACCCTTAAAAACAGTCAATAAGTTAAGCAAATGTATAATTCAGTCACATTTATTTTTTTATCAGCGCAGTTCTTTAAATTTCCTACCTCTATAACAAAAGGGTTTAGAGGGACAATCTAGCCACAACAATGGGGGAGGAGAGATGGGGAGGGGAGAGGAGGGGAGGGAAGGGGCAAAGTGGACAGCAATCCATGACAGTTACTGGGAAACTGCTGATATCCAGAAGGTCATTTGTTCAAATCCCAGTTGGGAAATTGCCCTGGTTTTCTTTAAGGGTTTACTAAATACGAACTGCTTTAGTCAAATACCCAGCTGCATAAATGGACATGGTTTTCTATAAGAGAAAAAAAAATGTTACTGAAGTCCCAAAATAAGGACATCTGCTAAGTAAATACAGAATATAAAAAAAAAACAAAAAAAACAAAGAAAACAGAGCTAACGAGCATACAGATACTTTTTTCCTTCTTTTTTTTAAAAACGAAGACCTTGGCAAACGTTACATCATGTAAATGAACTGAACCAGAACAGCTTTCGTTAAACAATGGTCTTCTCTAAGGCAGTCCCCAGGGTGGGTGAATGTGTATGTGTGTGTGCTCATGTGTATGTGTGACAGACAGAATGTGGGACATATGGGCACTGCTGCTGCTGTATGACTTATAAGAATGGGGGATGGGATTTAATTCTGTGGGGGTGGAGGGGGAGGGGCCGGGGGCATCCCGAAGGGGGGCATGCCTGGGACTCCCATTCCCATCATGGTGACAAAGTTAGTGGGGTCCATGGGCGGAGGAGGGGGCGGTGGGGCGTACATCATGCCCGCTGATCCAGGTGGTGGGGGTGGAGGTGGGGGCGGCGCGCCGGGGGGCAGGGGTGGTTGGACTCCTGGGGGAGGGGGCACCATGGAGGGGGTGCCCATGGGAGGGGGCGGCTGGGCCGCGCCTCCTGCTGAGGACTGCTGCTGCTGCCATGGGGGCAAGTTACCCGAGCCAGGGGTGGAGGTGGTGACGGTGTCTGCAGGGAGAGAGGGAGGTAAAGATAAACCTGGTTTGTGTCATCATCCATGAAGTTGAGATGGGAGGTTCTCTTACTGGACATTAAATTTGAAGAGACAGCGCAAGAGAGGGAGTCCAAAAGAAAAACTGGTAGAGGGTACTACCAGAGAACCCAGACTTGTTTTGCTTACTTTGTTGCCAGGGCAATGGCGCACTGGTGCCCATGCTGCTGGCAGGGGGCGGTGGTGGAGCTTGCTGCTGCCATGGAGGCAAGGGAGCGGACGGAGGCGGAGGTGGCTGACCATTGGGCGGTGGAGGCGGTGGCGGCATCAGGCCCATAGGGGGCAGCAAACCTAATACAGACAAACGGAGGAGAGGATTACAGAGAGACCACTCCAGCCAGATGTTAGATCAGTACATTCCCACATACCCTTTCAGTATCCAAACAGACTGACACATAGGCGCTCTCTCACACATGCACTGAGTGAATGGCACTCACCCATCGGCGGGGGGCCATGTGGCCCAGGTCCCTGGTTCATCGGGGGAGGGGGAGGCTGCATCCACGGGGGTGGAGGGCCGTTGTGGCTGGGGGGCATGGGGTGCCCACCCATACTTGGCACGGGGGGTGGGAAGCTGTGATGGCCACCATGATTGCTGGGGCCGCCGTGCATGCTGGGAAAATGCCTATTCTCTGAGGGGCCAGATGACATCCATGGTGGGCGGCTCTGCAGAAGGGATAGGGGTGGCAAATTATCATCAGCTAGAAACCTTGTATGCTGTGCATCTGTTTCATGTTTTCACATATACCAATGTGTAGTTGCATTGTCCATATTAAATAAACAATTAAATAACTGACAAGGACAGAGATAGAATGACAACCAGGCTATTTATCCCCTACAGCAGGGAATGAGTGACAAATACTTTCCAATAAACCATGTCTTTTAACATCTTTGACAAAACTGTGGTCACTAATTATTGCATATGTGGCATACTGATGCCTTAAATGAATCATTTGGAACTTCATTTTGGCTTCAGTGCTGCCCACAGTGTGGGGGGTGTATCAGAGGAGGAGGGGTGTGACATACCGGAGGGGCCTGGTTGCTGTTGGGGCCCGAGCCCCGGGGGCCGCTGGGAGGGTTGTGGGAGGGGCCTCCGGAAGAAGAAGGGACGGGGGCCTCGCCCAGCTCGGCCATGAGGGACAGGTACTCCTTATCCATGCGTGCACGGTCCTGGGCCGACTGCGGCTCCCCGGCCCGGGGAGTAAATGTACTGCATGGAGACCACACCCAACTCAGCAGGGGAATTCACTTCACACAAACAACGACCCACTTCCCCAAAATTCAAAGACCCACACAAATCATATGGCAGGAGTCCCCAAGCCTAAATGAACGGTGCATGTAACAAACCTAAGTCGTACAAACATTTCATTCACCAACTCTTCAAATCAGTCAAATTTTAGAACTTCTGCAGACCGTACAAAAAATGTATTATTCTGAAACTTAGTGAAAATGGATTTCAATTATGAAAACAGTAGCTTTTTGTCAAGTGAAGGGTTAAAGCATTTGAAAATAATTATACCTTGTGAACTTGCAGTCAGAGGAAATGTGCCCGGCCCCACCACACTTGGTGCAGACAGTGGTGTTGGTGATGCTGCGGGGTTCTGAACTCTGCCAGGGCCTCAGGATCCTAAAGGAAACACACATTTGCATCCATTAGCTTTTCAACCAGAAACATGCACTGACATTCCATTCGCCTTTCCGCTGGACATGTACACTGCATCAGCACTTCAACTACATACAGCAGCACATCCATTATCCCTGAAACGGAATATGTCAACAACCTTTGTAAAGTGTTTATGCTGTCTTCTGGACTAGAGCACGAGATTAATTTTTTTTTAAGTTGTTAGTCGCTTTGCCTCATCGCAGCCAATCCACACCATGCCTGAAGTGGCAAGCTATACTTAGTATGAGTGTCAAATTTCAAGCAGCACATTTTTGTCAGGTTACACCGGGACAATTTCCATAGGTTGCTAGAAAGACCGAATGCCATTTCATTCTTTGCGGTGTGGATTTAAACTTCCTGCCCAAGCTGCAATGCTTAAATATATTGTGGTCATCGTGAGGAAAATATGTGCAGCATGTGACTAGAGCGATAAGGAATAAATTAGCCAGATGTTAAGATTTGTGGTTGCTTTCAACGTATTTATTTAAATCCTGATGGTAATATGCACCTTACAGCAGACCTACTGCCTGTATATGGAGAATGAATTTGACGCTGCCTATTTAGACAGCCGGCCATACAAACTGTGATCCTTTGATGGGTATTACTGTTGATGTTAATTGAACCATGTTGCAGATCTCCATTTTAAAAGAGAATTTTACACATTTGGAGGAAATGTAAGAAATCATATGAAACACAGGACAACTTGAAATGGGAGCAAATTGCTTAAAAAGACAGCTAGTTAACCTGTTAGCTAAAAGGAACTTGAAATTAAAATTAAACAAGCATGCTAAATAGGAAGATCACGGGACTGACTGGATGACATGGCAACTTAATCGAATTGTGCTTCCTCCGTCTCCGTTATTTCTACTTTTCCCTTGTCTTTGATATCCTTTATCTTGTCTATTTTTTTTGTTTACTCTCATTATTGTAACTAGCAATGAATGAGCCAGTTAAAAAGAGGCATCCCTCCCAAATATCGTCCACAGCTAAAACTGATAAAAACATCTCAGGCCGATTTGACCGCCATTGTAGAAGCCTGCCTAGAAAAAGCAGTGCTGCTTTCTACAACACCAGGCGGAGATGGGCAACGCGTCAGATGACAAGCTCAACGCCATTCAAAGAGAATTTGGCAACTTACAGGAGAGCATGGAGGGCATTAAAAGTGACCTGTCTGGTCTACGCGTGACTGAGAACCCCGCCAAGCTCTGCTTAGTCGTTCTCTCTCTCTTTTTTTTTTTTTGCGCTGAACTATTATGACAGCTACTTCAGTTTTGATTGCCATGCCCTCTGCTCCTTATTTCAGTGGCTTCAATTCTCAATTCCAGTTCCTTCAAACTGTAGTTCCTTTCCATTTTACAAATAAATAAATGCTGTTATTTAACTGCATCAAGGAAACAACCGACCAGTAAATATGGTTTCTATTCTGTACTGCCTGGTCTTTATAGTCTAACAATGACACTATGTTCACTTGAGTAATCAAGAGATGTATTTAGCTACCTTTGGTTAACTATCTGCCCTTAACTACCAGGTCATGAGTCAGGGCTATATAGTACATTCCTTTTACATAGACCAGATCATTTTTATAAGATGTGTGATTATTGTTAGGGCGCTGGGGGGGTAGGTGGGATTATTAGTTACCCATTTCCATTACAGGTCATGGATTTTAGCGCTTTGATGGGGGTGGGCTGTGGCAAGCCTGCTGGCACAGCTGCAGACGGAAGGGTTTGCAAAGGGTTATCGGGTTTCATGTGTTTATTGTTGTGGCCAAGAGGTTTCGGGTAATGGGCAGGAGAAGGACTCTGCAGGGACTCGCTCAGTATCATAACTACGATTGTGGTGGTCTGAACAATATTACAGCTTTGCAGCGCCTTTTTGCATTTTCTGTCCCTTCTCTGATTGGAGCACCCCTACCACTGTTTGAATGTAGGGAGGCAGTGAAAGTAATGAACAGAGGGGAATCTCCTGGTCTTGATGGTATTCCATTCTTGCCTTCTGGCATTTATTAGGTCCCTTGCTGCTGAATATGTTACAATATTCTATACATAAAGGCACATTTTCCTGTGATAAACGTAGCCATTCTATCCCTTCTTCTGAAAAAGGATAAAGGCCCTACTCGGTGTACAAGCCCTCTTGTTGTTGAATATATGCCAAGGCCCTTGTTTGATGCCTTGAATATTGTCTAAATTAGCACATAATGATCAGACAGGCTTTATTCAGTCTTGTTATACGTCCGATAACCTTCATCGCCTTCTACATATTGTGGATTATGCCAAATATATTGATCCTCCACTTGCAGTACTCTCACTGGATGTAATGAAGGCCTTTGACCGTTTAGAGTGGCCATATCTGTTGTCTGTTCTGGCTTACATGGGCTTAGGTAAGGATTTTATTAATATGGTTAACATCCTCTATGCTAATCCGTCAGCCATGGTATTACCAGGAAACATATCCTCGTCTCGAGAGGGACACGCCAGGGATGCCCCATTGTCACCATTGCTTGCTGCGCTATCCTTAGAACCCCAAGTGCAGTCAGTTCATCACTCATCTCTTATTACCCCCATGATCATTATATGCAGACAATGTTCCTAAATTTCTTTCTGCTGTGTTATTCACCTTTGACAATTTTAGTCGTGTGACAGAGGGCTCTGTCCCAGGCCGCAGGCTGCACTCAAACATCCTAACCTAACCGTTTTCTGCCCCCCCCCCCCCATCACCACACTGTGTATGTATCTGTCACACCGTTCTGCCTTCTGTTCTCCGTTTGCTTGTCTGGACGCCAATGCCGAATGCTTCCGGCACCAATTACCAGCGTGAGGACCCAAACTGAACCGAGGCAACTCGGGCTGGCTAAGTAGTGCCTGTCTCGAGTTGCACGTGCGTGGTTCCGCCAGGTATTGGGTCAAACCAACGTTAACTGGTTTTGTTGGAAAAACTAAAATAATCCAGTATTTTGTTAATGCATTATAAATTAACCGGTTATAATGATTATTAACTGTGGCAGAATGTTTATTAATGTGTTTGGCCATTACAAGTTGCCTGTATAATGTAGTTTATTTTAAAGCAATCGTTGGCATGTTCTGGGGGAGGGGCTTAGAATATAAAAGAGCCCCAGTTCCATTCCTCGAGGAGGAGAGAGATTTTGCAAATTTGCCAGAGAGTAGCTGTGGTAGTTTGTGATTTATTGTGGTTTGTTGTTTTTGTATTGTATATGTTTTCCTTAATTTTTTCACTGTATATATTTCACTTATGGCATCACTTTTGCACCTGGTTTGGATTTTTGTGGGTCTGTGCACTGTAAATGAACATCTTGCTCCAAAGTGCTTTTGTGGCAGTGCCATTTTTGTTTTGAATGAGCCCTGCTCAGCCCATTGATGACGACAGGAAGATCTCAGGATATTGAATCGACTGGGCAGAATCGCGCAAATTTTTATGAGGAACCAATTCAGGTTGTGCTTTCATCTATGCATTCTTATTTCACTACTAGACTGTAAGGATGCCAAACAAATGTTTGGGAGCTAGAAAATGATAGGGATTTTTTGCATAAAGAAGAGTTAGACAAGCTGTTTACAATTATGACATCTGTAAGTATGCGCAGCCTTTCATTTCGAATGTACTGTTAGGAATATATACATATATATATTTTTTTTTTCCCCCCAAAAAGAATGTCAATGTTTTGCAAAATTCTGTAATCTTAAAATGCTAATGTACTCTAAAGGAACATGCATGTGCTGTGTAAATAGGTCCTTAGAGGGTAGGGATGGGTGGTGTCCTGTCAGCGTGTGGCCAGGAGGCGGTACCTGTTGTCATCCTCACGAAGGGTGCCGTTCAGCCGGGCCAGCTCTCTCAGCTGCATTTTGCGCAAGTCGTTCTGATCCTCTGGCGTTTCAATGCCCTGCTTCAGGATGTTTCGAATCTAAGGGACACACAAAGCAGGGCTTATTACAGGAAACCTGTGTATTTGTCACAACCGCGAAGGTAACGTCTCTGTACATTAGGTCATTAATAAAACCGACCATACGGAGACCTTATTGGAAGCATGTTAAATACTTAAGGGCAAGCAGTAGACAGGTTCAACTCAGCACACGGTCATGCTTCTTATAAAACCTGGAACTGCGAAAACCAGGAATGCATTCAAAGATTAAAGCAGAGCTAACGAGGCCATTTTACTGTTATCTGTCAAATAAAACCCCTCTGGCCATTCATTTCACTCAGAATAACATGTCTAGGATCAGATACGAATGACAATCCATAACAGCTCTCTGCTGTCCTTCAGAGGATCAGAGGCAAACTTTCAGCCAGACAGACCATCTTCTGACATCAGTAAGCCAATAGGAGACTGGGGTGAGCTTTCAATTGTTCACAATCCCAAACCAGACAGATGATAAAATTGCAGCCTTGAGCTCAGCTGCCATCTGGATGCATTTGATCCTTCCTTAAAAATATATACATGGGATCATCAACCTGGCACTCTTCAGTGTGTGTGCAGCTCTATTGGCTATAATATGAGCAAAATACATGCATTTATTTACCCTCACAACCATTAAGCATAAAGGGCTAGCTCTTTAGCATGTTAGCATTTTACTAAAGAATATCACGAATTATCAAAAATTACAATTTTTTTTCCCCACTACTGACAAAAACTTTGTGTAGAACTATAGCCGATGACAGGCAAACCTAATTGATAAATACTGCTTTAAACTACAACCGTAGCTACGGACTGGATTTTTGCTTTCGCTTAAAGCGTTTTGATAAGTTTGCTACGATTGGGACAGGGTGACGGAACGGTCACGGTGAGAGTGAAGGGGCGTTGTGGAGGCTCACCTGCTCCACAGCCTTCTTCACATTCTCCATGGTGTTGGCGGTGACCAGCGCATGCAGGGGCTCGTCCTCTCCAGACAGCATCTGGCCGTCCTTGCGGCCCACCTTGCCCTCCTTCACAGAGCCCTTCCCGCGGATCATGATTTTGGCGCAGCACTCTTTCTCAATGTTCTTCAGGGTGTTACCGCTGCAGGACACGAGAGACGACATTAGACAGAGTCATGTTCCCCACACTTCTACTGATAAAACCAACGGGCATCAATACTACTGAATAAACACTGCTTTTCCCAGGCTAATCTTTAAATCTCAAACGAGACCTCAAATTTTGAGTACAGTATCTGTGTTCAATCTGAGATACAGCTCTCTCACTTACCGCGGTCCAATCAGCAAGCCCACAAAGTTGATCTCTGGGTACTCATCTTGAGGGATCATCACTTTATCATTGACTCTAGTGGCTGGAGGCCTGTGGAAACAAACGCAACGGACACATTTTAACCTGCAGTGACTATACTGGGAAAACTGAGATATAAAACAAAGACATTTTTAATTCATTACGAAAATGATTTCAATGAAGATCTGAAGTAGAACTGATTTTAAAGATTTCAGAGTAGAGGAGCTGGTTGTGGTTTGACATTCTAGAATAGAAAACATGGTTACTGGGGGGGGGAGGGGCAATTTGGAAACCATTTAGCTACTTAAGATTTGAACTTACTGTATCAAAATGCTAGCTAGAAGCAAATTCTGATAGTGTGTGACAAATGCTGACAACTGCATTAATCATCAAACCTAGAGCAAAACCACTGGACAGAGCCCAGGTCTCAGTGTGACTTTGATAAACATTCTGCATTAATACCATAAATGCTCGTTCAGCTTTCACTGCAAACATAGTTTTGCATTTGGTTTAAGCACATAACTTCTAAGCACCAAGCATCCACTTTAAAGCATGTGTGGAATTCAAGGGCTGTTTGAGCACTCCTCAGCATGGAATGATAAAAATCGTTCTGTATGCAACCAAAATCTAGTAAGAGATGTAGTAACAGTGCGCACTTGTAATCAGCAGGGGGTTTGAACTCGGGGTTCAGCCGGACCATCTCAGTGATGAGGGCATGCCTCTCCTCCTCCAGCTTCTTGCGGGTACGGTACTCGCGCGTATTCAGCCTCTTCCCCTCACTGTTATAGATTGGCTCCGGGGAGGGGGACCTGGGGAGGGGGGGCGGGGGGAGGAGAAGCACAGCACAAGCGCTGACGTCAAACTCTGCAACATGGCTCCAAAAACGAAAAATAATCACTCCTCACCTGACTAGCACTGGAACACGACACACGTAAACACAAGCAGATCATTTACTCTCATTTCACGGGTGAGATACCATGTGAAAGGTCAATTTCTTTTTCTTTTCAAAGAGGGGGGAAAAAACCCAGGTAATAACACAGCTAAGGGGGGGGGGGGGGGGTAAGGCGGTTATTATGGCCCTGTGGAAGGTGTCAAAAAAAAAAAAAAAAAGGCAAACGAATGTGAACTGTAAACTAAAGATCCCCTTACTGTTACTGGGGTGTTAGTGCCCCCTACTGGATGCTAGAGAATGAAAACAGTGAGCTGGGAGCCAGCTCTCTGGGGTTGTTCTGAGCCAAAACAGGTAACATTAGCCCTACAGTCAAAACAGTATCTAAGCGCGATGTCCGAGTTCAGACATTCCACAGTCAGAAGGGAGTCTGTGGCTTTCTCTTCCCAGACAAACGGAGGAATAGTGCTTAAACACGTAGCAGCAGTAGGGGGGTACGTCGAGCTGTGTGGCGCACAGAGAAGACCCCAGCCAACAGTGCAAACCTTCCCCACGCCACATCAACTTGCATCCTGTCTACAGGATCTCACACAAAACAGTAAGGTTACTTCTACAGTGTTAAAATGTCAGCTGTTGAAGTTGGACATATTGGATGGTCAGTAGTGCTGGTTTAATCCTCACGACGACGACGTTGGACGTTGAACACACCTGTTGCTCCGCGTGCAACGCTTTGAGCTTGAAAAAGATTAGAGTAGGTATGAGAGGAGGGGGGTTTTGGTTAGAGATAAAGTCCTTTTATTATGGTTAGATCTGCCAAGCCCATCATGCTCAAAAAAGGCCTCTTTTGTTGCCGGCCCTTGAAAATCATTTAGCAATAAAGCACAGAGGAAAGAAACCACCTCCAATTAGCATTGAAAAATCCACCAGTGAAAAGCTGAAACGTGCCAGTTGCTTTGTTTGATCTGTGGTTACATATTCAGGAACAGGAGAAAATCAAAGTTCCTGAAAGAAGCGCCGGGATCTTTTTCAGCAGATCTGTAAAATCCACTTACAGCACTGTTCAGACTACACCAAAGGGGAGGAAACAAACTGGGTGAAATAGTAAGGATTCATTGGACCTACAGCAAATGACCCTTAAACGAATATGATTTTCCTGTCCAGCAGTACTAATGCAGGGCTGCGAGGGTGCACTAGGCAAACGTGCATTTTTTTTCGGCAGTTTTTGAGGGGCGCGTTCCATGCGTCAAGATTTGTCTCCTCTCCAGTCCAAAAGCGGCTATAAGTCCTTTGAGCATGGAAACCTGGAATTCTGTGACCTTCACATGGCTATACCTTTGACCCTTATGTTATGGAGAAGATGGGGGAATGAAAAACAACAAACCATCCAGGAGTTTAAAAGCATTGAAGTTTCAAACTGAAATATCAGACTCTGAATTGGGGGGGATGGGGACAATGAAACAAATTAACTTCCTGGAAAATGATGCTTCTCCTTGCATTAAGATCAAGAAAAGTCAAGAAAAAACAGGGATCAGACTCTTGAAGACATGCATTTAAACTATGGGAATAAGGTTCCCCAAACATCTACTGTAACATCAAAGAAACATCTACTTTATGCTTTAAATGAGCAATTAACTATACTTATTGACAACTATTAAAAGTAAGAATGGACAAACCATCAGACAAGAATTTGAAGTTATGAGAAGTGAAGCAATCCAGTATAACAACCATAACTAGGTCAATGCTAAATAACTAAACATTTCTGGTTTTGGTTGTGAGATCAAAGGTGCTGTGCATCACTCCAGTGGTTGCAATTATTAAAATTATACATTTCATGAACATTAAATACATTTGGCTGTAAGCAAATGCGGTCACTGCTTTGATAAAAGCATTATCTAAAGCCAGAATTTCAGCTGCAAAGCACCTTCAAGCCACCAATAATCTTCAAAGATAAAAAAAAAAAATTAAGATTAAATGCAAACTGCACATAAATGTTGTGGTAAACATTCACTCAAAGTGAAGAGTAGTATACTAGTAAGAACAATACTTCATATTATTAAGTCATAGCAAGCTACATTCAGACACCAAATAAAGAGGTATTCCCCTGTCTTAAAACTTAACTCCAGGCAACACTGAAAGCAGCCTATATAAGAACTACAAGAGGCAATTCACACCCAGGTGTGGTTGGTGTCCACTGTAACTACTAAGAGTTAGGAAGTGGCTTAGGTGGGGGGGAAAAAAAAACAAAAAAAAACCAGAAGGGGCCAGGCAGCAGCAAAGCTGACACTCTTAAAAAGCTAATCCCCTAACAGTCAAAACCAGACAGCAAATTGGAAAATTGGTGCCAAATGCAAATACCAACCAAATGAAGTTGGGTAACACAATGAGACACTTGACAAATGCAGCATCAGAGAGTCCCAGAGTGTCACTGTCTGAGTATGAGCTTCAGGGGAGCCACTTTCTTTGACAGAGAGACGGCTGATATCCTAGAGATGCTGCTGTTCAAACACTGCCCCGCTGATAGCTAACATTTTAAAAGTGAACACACACACATGTGACCGTTCAAGGTCACAGAGCAGGTGAGACGAGGAGGGGGGGGAAAAAAAAAAGTAGAACCCGCATAATGTCTGAGGTCCACTGCAAGCTAAAAAAAAATATTAGCTTTAGGATTGTCAAACTATTGTGCGGGCACTATGGGTTTTTTTTCCCCCCCCCACACCCCTCTTATCTAGCGCTAACACACTGTTGCCCGGAACCTGAAAATCTCTTTTGGGAGTATATAAGCTTTTTTTTGGGTTTTCTTACAAGGAGAAGGTAAAGAAAGTGTTACTGTTGTTGGGTTAAGAGCTTTTTCCAGACCTTTCCTCAGGGTTAACGGGGATTTCCAGGTCTCCTGTACGCAGCTTACGGCTCAGGTCTTCGATCTGCAGTTGGACTGGGAGAAACCAGGTTAGGAAAGAAAACAAGGATGGGAAAAAAGATATGGTTACCGGTAAACAGAAAAGGAAAAAAAAAGCACTCAACACTGGATGTAAACTGTTATCCGATATCTACTGAGAAGTGTTACACGAATGAATATCCGTTAAAAATGGAAGGTGGGTAAATATGAAGTCATAATTATATTTTTACATCATAAAAGCCCCCTGAACCAGGAGTCATGGCAAACGCCCTCAAGACAGGTTGCAATTTATGAAAATGGATGAATAAAATGAATATTTCCACATTGGCACTCAGTTTAACCTATATGGCACTTAGATCGTAGTTTTAAAATCTAGAAAATTTGTTAATTTCAAATGGATAATTCAAACACCCTCCCTCCAAATAAATACAAACAATACAAACACGATTCCTTGGTCAAGGTTAACCAAATGCCATAGCATTTAAAACTGAATGCGTAGCTCAACATTTGGCATATTTTAAAGCAATTTAAGACAAAAATATTAAAACAGAATAGAGAACAGAACCAGTATACACAGTATTTTGAACATTTTTGGATTTATCATGAAAAACAGAGGGCTGTATCAAAGTCAAACATTTCAGTTCAAAATGATAGTGCCCACAATACCCCAAACTTTAATACACTATCAAAGCATTAGAAAAAGGTTATACTTTAAAAGGATACTTGGCAAAGTCATACCACACAAATACCTGACCTACACATTACAAAAAAGTCATTCTACTGTTGATAAACTGGACACTAAAAATCCTCCCTGTATGTCTGTGGCCCAAACACACTGAGAATTATAACCATAACTACAATCCATAGACCACATATTTTCCATTTGTTAGGGGTCAGTCCACAAAGCTCAACACCACCCTTTCACCTGTTTCCCCATTGATGATATCCAAATCTGATTTGGCTCGATTTTAATAATATTTTTATGGGAAAGCCACAATGATCTCAATGACAGCCCTCAAAACTGTGTGAGCGCATTTTCAAGGTGACCGTACAGCCGTGACCAACAGCTTGAGGGACTTGTATATTTATTGTGGTCTACAGTTATGGTTAATCATTCTCAGCGTGACAAGGGTTTTAATGGGGGAGAAACCACTGTTACATTACATGCAAGCCTCTCACTATTCACAACAGCCATTAACACACAGTGGAGCTTCCCAGATGACAATGTGCCAGTGATGGGGCGTGATAGGACACAAGGACAGCGTGGGCTGTACCCACTGCAACCTTATATCTACAACCAATCAGATCTGAAAAACCCACTGAGGGAGCTCCAGTGACCAAGGAGAGGGTGCCAGTGACATCCTTGCAGTACTGAGGATGCGAGTGCGCTGCAAAGGCTTGTGGATAATGGAGTTCATGGAGGTTTACATCAGAAGTGAAACCTTGGGCAGGTGGTCTCTCACTACACCTGCTTGGAGTTAGTTACTCTGCACTTTAATCGACACAGGACAAAAATTAGCATTTTACTCACCCGTGGGAATAACTTGATCATATTGGGACAGATGTTTTAAAGCCAAAAAAGACCAGATGTTACCTTTGCTTACTGAGCAATAAACAATGGAATTTTTAATACTGGTCCATACTAATGCACATCAAGTCATCTTCTTGTGAAACCTCTTCCCAGTTAATTGAAGTAAAATTACAAGATGTTTTATAATATTATTCACTGGGCATACTTGCGTTTTTGCATCCATATGGCTGAGCAGTGACAGCGCTCAGCTCTAACGAGCATGAAAAGACCATCACTGGAGTCTGGGTTCTGTGTGTTCAAACCCATTGGGAATTCTCTCCAATTCCCTTTTCTATTTACCGTTGATTATAGTGTTGAGGTGGACTAAAGGCTTGCAATCACATTGAAGTTCTTCTTTTGTTGCAAATGAGTGGTTAGAGTCAAGATCTCATTATTTTACACGATGGTTTGTATACACCAGCCACTTTCCCTGTGCATTTCAGTGCTGAATTTGTATAGTCTGTTGTTATGGTAACTAATGGCATGCTAGGGCAGGACTATGGAGAGACACCTTGCATGCAAATTTACAGGACGGGACACAAAGTACACAATCCAAAGTGTGATATCAGTCACAGCATCTACCAGTTCTACTGCATTGCAAAGACCATTTAAATCTCCATGAGGATGAAACAATTTCACATTTTTCATGTTCTGCATGGACAAGAGCAGAGAGCTGAATTTCATCAGTAAGCTCATTCCAGGTTTTAATCGCAGCATTTACTTACAGCCATAGAGACTGCTCGGTGTGCATTTTCTGGATGGATCCACTCTCCAAAAATATATATAAATTACAGGAAATTACATTTCCAGAGGAGCATGGGATGTCATCAACTTGCTAACTATAATCAAGCTAGGCTGGTTGTCTGATTATTAAATCAGCTTGCACCAATGCAATTTTGGTCTTTGGGGGGGAGGGGGGTCACCCTCTGACTGATGAAATTCAGCCCAAATGAGAGATACCACAGGAAGAAAGTCAAGGTTAATAAAAAATCTTCCAAACACACAAAAAAAAAACCAATAACACAAAAAAAAATGAAGTGGTCTACAATGGATGGGTTAAACCTGGCAGTGTCTAAGGTGTAAGGGCAAAGGAGCTGGTTACCTATGTAAGCCCTCTCCTGTTCACGGGTCAGGCCAGGGGGGATGATGGTGGGCATGCCCGGAATCACCGTCTTCTGATCGGGCGTCTCGCTGCTCCAGCGACTCCTTTTCCGAGCCTTCTTCTGCCCAGCATCTACCAGATGGGAACAATTCAATCAATAACAACGGTATGCATCAGTACCTCACTACCACCCTTCCTCTTTAAAATATGCTATTCAAAGTGGGATTCCACCTGCTTGAAAGCTATGGTCTCCAAAAACAAAACGGGGGAGCCAATCTTACACCAGGTAAAATGGTATTGTTTGAGATATTCACTGTGATTGTATATTTCAGAAAGTGTGGGTAACAATATACGTGCTTAAGTATATGTGGCAGACTGCTATGAATGTTGCAGACTCATTGGAAAGTAGTGTAAGTATTGCTGCTGATAGGGCAGCTGTCTGCAGTGTGATACTGGTTGTCAAACGCATCAGTCTTGAATTCAGGTTACAGTATTGGTTACATTACAGAACACCAAACTGAGGTAAACATTTCAATGACTGATGCAAAGCATTCACCTTGAACTCTTCTCTGGCTAGTCGCAACTCTACACCTCAAAATGCACGCACAGTAAATAAATGTTGCAGCCAAGTTATAGTGCATGCTGATTTGACCTATTGTTCCTCCGAGGTACATTACATTGCATTCATTTGGGAACTATTGGTTATACTCGTTAGGTGAGGTTATGGTGATGAATCTTAAGATATGCGAATACTAGTGTTAAATATCGAAGGCAGTTTTAATTTTTCTACCCATTCGTGCATTCTTAGAATACCGAAAATGATCACAACGCGATTTCATTATGTGAAGACACGTGCGTGCACAAACACACAAGCCAGCCAACGTTTGACATTTAACCAATTTTGGCAAACATTTTAGCCAGCAGAGGAACACTATGACTTGGCAAACTTTATCTCGGTTTTTAAAAACAAACGATCATTGACCGTTGCAATTGCTTGGACTAGATAGAACTCTGAAGCCTGAAGTTGAGAGATGGCAGCTAATGCTGCAAAAATGGGAATCTCTTCACATTAATCTGACTAGATCTATCACTCTTCATGCAAGCCGTTCCAGTAACATGGCTAGGAAGTGAACTTCATATGAAGCTAGCTAATTATCACAACACACACACGCGGTGAATACAAAATTAAAATGAGGGGCTAATCTTAGCAGGTTACCTTGAGTATATTACCTTGACTAACATTAGCTGCAGTTAGGGAACTAGTTTCTGGGGAAATATCGAAAGCAACGAGTAAACGGTAGACGCACATAAATACTCGTAGTTGTTTTGTGAATAACGGCCAGCCGAGGTAGAGTTCGGTAGTTTAGCATTCATCCGCTCAATTCTCGCAATAGGCCCATCTGGTTATTTAGCTAGCTATCTTAGCCATATTGCGTAGCTAGCGAATAGTTTAACCTACCTCCACTTGATGGTGACTGCATCCCTGCTGGTTGTGGCTGCTGCGTTTGTTGCGCAAACCCGGCCACGGCGGAGGGAAACTGGTGTGAAGCTGCGGCGAATGGAACAGGGGGTGGCGGTGGCTGCTGGAAGTTGGGCGGTGGAAAAGGTACCGGAAGGCCGGGAGAAGCCATTAACCCAGCACCAGGCCCGGCTTCAAAACCTCGTTTGGCGCCGATACTCGGGTGCAGCTTCCCCAGAGGGGTCGCATTAGCTCCCGTTGCCATTTCAAAAGGAAATGTGTTCACTCGAAAACAGGTTTTAAGTTTTAAAATTTACCTAGCTGTGGTCCTTGAACTAAAACGCTTCAAACGAAAAGATGGTGAATCGCAACACTTCTTCCCACAGTTTGCGAAGTTAGTGTGGCGTCAACGAGTCACACAAAGAAGGACCTCCTGCTACATCACGGTGTTCTATTGGTCGAAGTCATTGACAATCTTGTTTTTGTCCATTATGATTGGATGCTTTTGAAGCGGCCCCTACTACGCAGTTTCCTTTCTACCTCAATGACGATTGGTCTCGAAGATTTTATTTCGTCGTCAGAGATGTCAGTATCTACGTTTTGGCATAAGTTAATTCTGCTTATTTGCCCAAACTTTATGACCGGAACTTTATTTCAGAAACAGGAAGCAAAGACGTATTCCAGGTCTTCCAATGATAAATTGTCCATTTTGGTCTGTCATCGTAGACCATGAGATAGCCGTCATGCTAGCGGTAAAAATGAGCATATTGACCAACTTTTGGAACGTGATGGGATGGGGAAACATCGTGCTGCATTCCGTTTTAAAATAATATTACAACATATTAATGCACATTGTGACATCATCATTTCATCGCCGTAATGACTTTGTCGGCTGCTTGACCATCAACTACAACACCATCTGTTTTCTCAGGCTTACCGCGAGCACATGGAGATAAAGACTTCAGAACACTTAGCAGTCAAATAGTAGTCTATGAGCTTCACTATTTAAACGATTGCATAATGTGACATGATAGGTGGTATTGGTTGGTAGCAGGTGAAAAGAATTTATTTTTTCCCTTAAACATACCTATCAGAAACACAGCTCCAAATGCCAAATTCAGAAATCATTAGTTCATAAATGCTAAATTACATTGCATTACATTAAGGATATTTGTTAGACGCTCGTATCCAGAGCGACTTACAAGGCAAAGTGCATAAGAATGGTACAAAAAGTGCAAAGATAACCCTAGAGACGGAAACTAGGTTTGCTAAATTAGGTTGCAGTTTTGATTCCCTGCTGTGGCAGGTCACTGCTGTTTTTAAAAGTAATTGATTCAGTTTAACTGCTTGTGCAAAGAATAACAATAAATTATTGTGTTAAGTAATGTAAGTCACCATAGAAAAGGTGTCTGGTAAGACAGTGGAAGTCTGTTCTGGTCAAGCCCTGAGATGCATGAGTTATTGAGTGCCTTTATACCAGGTTTTCTTCAGAAATAGTGACCCTGAAAGTCTAAAGTCATGCTTTCCTGAAGCTTTACTTCCAACACACCCCTTGACAATGCGTGTTAAACTCTTGTGTAAATAGGAAAGAGTAGTAGGCATAGTTGAAATTGATGAGTGTACTGTTCAGTCATTCACAGAATGGTGCTGAAGCAGATCCATAACAGATAAGGACTTCTCTACACAACATCCATTGAAATGAAATGGCTTAAATGTCACATCCAATGTGAAGTTTAGCTGGAGCCTTATATCATAACACATATATCAGGGTTAAACATTTTACTGTGAGTGCAAAAATATTCCTCACTGACTTAATTATGGTGTGAACAGTTCCTGCAATAACACTGTTTATAACACTGCTGCATTGAATTCTAGTTTCTGATTGGCTGGAGGGTGTGAATTATTTTTGAGTACAATGGCACATATGATGTAGTTTCAGCCAAGAGACTTAAGTCACCATTCAAAATCAACACTCATGCTGTGCTACCTCCTATCAGATCTGTAGATTTGCCCCCCTTCCTGGTTGTCACTGACAGTAACCATAGCAACAAGTTTAATTATGACTTAATTATGGAGGGAGTCGTTCCCACAGTAACATTCTTTAGCCCCTAGAGTACAAAAACATCCAAAATAATAATGGCAAATACCAACTGTTCCTGGCCAGTTTTGGTTTATAAACAAAATATTAACACACAATTAAAACTATAAAACAACTTTATTAGATCTTCATGTTACACCCATAACTTGCACCTGTGTAACTGTAATAAGTACAAACAACAAGTAACATGACATTACAGGTATTCAGCAGAAGCTTTTATCGAGAGAAACTTACTTACAATTAAAGGTCAGGGACAGAGTGTGTTTGCCTGCCCGCAGTCTTTTGCGCAAACGTGCACCGTGTATATTTTGTTTCCTCTTAAAATTATACAATAAAACAACATTCTGGATATAACACTTGAAGTAATACTATGCAGCATCTACATTGAAAATACCACTTAATAACTGGTAATAATAACTTAATAACATTGCTTAATCATTTTCATTTTTATAATCATAAAAATGAAGTGGCAGTCTGGTGCTTCTTTGCCTGTCTTTGTTGATGTTGTAGTCGTAGTGGCCAGTGAATACAGAAATACTAAAACATTTAACAAGTTAGCATATGGTGACTGAACAGCAGTCACTGTAATTTGCCTTACTACAAGAAAGACCAGGTGAATGAATACAGGAATGCTGTAACATTTAGCAAGTTAGCATATGGCAGATGGGCAGTAGTCAATGTAAATACCACCTCACTGCAGGACCACAGTGACTGGCTTCATAATATGTTTGCAAGGAGGAGGAGGTGAAGACTGTAATTCACGTAGTAGGCAAAGGAGGATAAAAAATGATGCATCGTTTTTCTTTAAAGTTATACACATTCATTTTCATATGTTTCAAGTGCTGGGCAGAAAATAATTGAAAAAAAAACAAAAAAAAAACATGATTTCCCAGAACAATGTTTGGTGCGTTTTTGAGTCATCAGAGAGAAAAGTTAAGACGTCCTAGATGGTTGATGTGAAGGGATAAGTGACACCTGGTGGTTAGATGAGGAATTTTCCCTAAGTGGTGTTCAGGAGCAAAATCCTGCATGCTCCAACAAGGAGCTAATAAATACAGTAATGCTGATACAGCACATAGTTTATAATTTTAGATAATTAATCTGAAGAAATAGGCAACTCTTGTATGACAGCTGCTACATTTCATGTCCTGGGGCCATCCAACTAGGAAAAAGTAATAAAAATAGACATTTAACATTTAAGATACAATAAATCAAGATATGTACCATTGTGTTTGTACATATTTATTTATATATATGCGCATACAGTGCAATAGTGTAACTTGTTTAGTTGCTTGTTTTTTTGAACATACTTACCTTGTGGTAGTTGGTGCCCCCAGGGTGTTTGGGTGCATTTTGCAGAACTCCAGCGATTTCATACGGCGATTTAAGTCACTGTCTTTGCAGTCATCATTTGATGACTTACACACTGCATCTTAAACACAAATAATTGTACTTTAAAATGTTTAATTTAGTACTATGACAGTTCAGACATTTAATGTTGCACACATGTACAAGTGGGTGAATAGGTGTGGAGTGTGAGCAGAGCTGTGAAACTGTGACATTTGCAGAGAGGCAAAAACTTCAGAATTTAACAGAACAAGCGAAGTGATCAGGAAATATTAAAGCAGTCTCAAAATATGGCCATTCTTTGAGCTTCCATTGATTTCCAGCAGCAGGAAGTTTTCTGTATTGCTAAGTCTCAATCAGCAATTAAGAGACCTCTCCTTGGGGGGGTTACTCACTTAAAATGATGTCACATGAAGGGCATTCTTTGAAGGTGCATTTCCTCTTCTGACCACGTGCGCCGAATCGGCTCACGAGTGTGTTGCTCATCAAGGTCCTCATCGCCAACATTTTCGCCCCCCTCCAGCGTTGACAGAATATGCACCTGTGTAAACAAAAACGAACACTCAACGCTGAAATTAAAGCTGATAAAAATAAAGCCAATAGAGCTTGAACAAGTAGAGAGAACATTGCAAACACCTGATAACCACAGCAGAGTTAATCACTCACCATTTAAACACTACTCCGACAAGGACAAATTTACTCTTACTGCAAGGTACCAAAACCACAATCTAAGAGACTTTACATAAACACCGCAATCCACATTCATTAATGATATAAGAACAAATATTTGTATCATTCAGTTGGTCAGCTGTATAGTCAATCTCTCTTTGCATTTTTTGGGCACCAGGCACTTCAACAACATTTTATTGAAACAGTTTAGGAGATGACATACAAAAAAAATTCTTGTGGGGGTAGAATTTTTTCTTGGAGCTGCCTTTCCTTGGAGGAAAAATGTGGGCGCAGAAATGAGAGGAGTCAGGACTAATGTGGAGCTGTTCCTTGCTGCTCCAATTACCCTCGTAGCCACAGGAGATATCATTCCCCACAAACTCACACACATTGCACCTTTAACGATCTATTAAAGCTAACTTGAGAGAAAACTAAATTAATTCAAGACGGTCTTGCCCTATTAAACAGTAACATCTCATCTTCTCAGTGCTTTTGGCCTCAAAAGGCTTATCGAACCCACAGCAACTGCTGACACATGGATGTAATTTGCATTTTGTTTGCCCGAGGTGGAGCTGGTCAACGGATGAGGCTCACATTTAAACATCTGCACCGAGTGCGTTTCCCCACAGCCATGCTCTCCCCTCTGATTGATTTCAATATAATTTCAATATTTATGCAACGACACAGGGCACCAACATGGAAACTGGTGGAGGGCAATGCCACAAATTCTAATCCTTGAGTCACGCTGTTGATGACAAGGAATGGCGAAAGCAGGGTTTTTGGAAGCAGTTGAAGCAATTCAAAGAACTGAAAATGAAAAACGAAAAGAAAATGTTCTGAGGCTTTGATGCTCCACCCACATATTTCATCACAACGATAAAACCACCGAAATACATAGCACGCTCGTTGCTTGTGACTGTGGCGCATCGCACATAGCGGCCAGGGTTTGACGTTGGTCCGAAAGTTCAATAAATTCATATTCAAAATGAAGGGATGATCGTGCACCAGAACAAGCTAACTAAATTAAATCACGCTTTTCATTTATTGAGTCCCTTGACACTAAAGCAAACTGCTGGCGCTCCATTGCACCATTTCCCGGCAAATTTGCCCTGTGTGAATTGGAGGTCAGCTTTGTGTGGACAGACCTGCGTTGCGCTGAAAATCAATGTGTCATGACTTTTTGGCACAGACCAGGAAGTTGATGCAATGTTCATATCAGCAGAGACAGAATGCCTCACCAGGCGCGGCTGTTGATTGTTTACAAAAAGCTCAGGCTAGGACGTTTTAACATTTCTTGATTCAGGCACTCTCAGTGTTTTATGGTAATAAAAATCCATAAGCCTAGAGCAGGGCTTTCTCTGGTTTTTCCAGGCTGGCTTTTCACTGGGGAACGCACTTCTATTTAAAACTCAGAAAACCACGGTTACCTGCCGGTCATCTTTCAAGCAGTCGCGACAACATTCACGAAAGATACTCATTCCAGAATTTAATGAAACGCTCTCTAATTCTGCTTCACAATTGTTTTGAAAACTAATACATAAGTAGTTATGATTAAGTATGAAGTTCGCTTTTCGTATGCAACACATTTGAAAGCGGTATGCCAAACTTTTCAATTTTTCCCTTTGTCTTCAATGAAAAATATTTAATTTGGATCAACTATAATGTGTGATCTCAGCACCTTTTTAATGAAAAGATAAACCTATGAAATTATGTCTACACAAGTCCACCTTAGTGGAACTTTAAAAGCTAATCGGAGCAAATTTTAAGAGCAAAATCAGCCATAATGCCCATTGCAAAGGGTCAGCTTGCACTACTGTTATGGCAAAAAAAAGCTTTACATTAACTTTACTGTACGCATAACATAGAATTAAAATCTAAAGCAATTAAGATGTAGTTCAGAGAGCAGTTTAATACTGCAGATAAATGAATCAAGCAGCAATTGTCTTTCAAATTTGAAAATTCAAGTACAGACTTCTGGATAACTGTACCTTGAAAGCACATTCAACAAATTTTTGAATGAATGCCAGTCTCTTCAGAAGCCAGGGAGCGAGACGATTTGGAATGAAAGCCTATGAAAAGAACAAACGCAACAGAGTATTGTGCAAAGATAACCCTACCCTGAATTTATATCAAAGGAGTGCTTTGTCTTATATCTAAATCAAGCTCAGTGTAGTGGAATGCCTGACCTGTGTATCATGGAACTGAGAACCCATTCGACTGCGAAGAATGACCCAGTGACCCTTTTAAATAACAGGATTCTACAGGTTCATTTTCGTGTGAAACAATGAACTCTTTACATAAATCTTAGTCAAGCAACATTGACTTCGCCATGGTCTGCCCAGAGGATCGATTCGGTCCTCTTCAACCATTTCCTGAAAAACCGTTAAAAAGATTACATGCTCGGCCTTCTCTGATCTCACTCTGCAAGGTTACGGTGTATGCAGGATTCTACACAGGGCTAAACCTCTGAATTTTGATTCCGCTGGGATCATAACACACACGGTCCCCAAACACATTAAGTATTAAGCAGCAGTCTGAACAAACCTGTACCATCTCTCTTCTGTGGCTTTCTGAGGTCACCCCTGGCTTCAGGGCCATCCCTCCCCATGCCAACTGCAATTCTGCTAAATTCAACACCGCGTCTCAAAGATGCCAGATCTTCTCGAGAACAGAGTTCCTCCGGGGTCTCTTTCTGGGTTTAAATCTAGAAAGCACCACCTCGCAGTTCAACCAAGGAGCATGAGCAATACAAACAACTTAATAAAAATTTACAGAGGAACAGAATCGAGACTTATCCTCATCTTTATTAAATCCTTATTTAAAAAAGGTTTTATTAGTATGCCTATCAGGACATTAAGAAAGTAACAAGACCACAAAGAACACTGAGTTTCATTTAAGACAACGGCACTGCAAGTGGCAATAAAGCAGTTAAAATCTGGCGCATGACCCATTTAAATTGTCTCACAGTGTGTTGTAAAACGAGAAGTTTCACAGTTCATTTATCTTGTGTGTCACAGATACCGTGAGCGAAGTGCTCCCTGATATGCAATAGAATCAACAAATGCAGTGACTAAATGATGGTTTATCGTTATCATTTAGGTCATTGAGGTCAATGATCTTCATTCTGATTGGTGATTTGATATATAGTTCTAATAATAGCCCAATTTTATACAGTTCAAGGTGCTGGTAAGTTATTTTGCCTTCAGCTAACATTACGGCAATGGGAACTGGGATTCTATGGCTACAGAATATTTGCACTGCTGACAATGAAGACCACAGTTGAAAGAGACATTCCAGTTCACTGTTTGTTTTATTACATGCTTAAATTATTCAAAAGCAGACACTGAGGATAAAAAATAATGCATCACATAAAATTTACTTTTATTTTGAAATAAATGAATCTCAATTAGCCCACTGTCTACAGTGACAGACTACAAAAACTGTTTCATATGTCACCATCAAGTAGCTTTTTTTGTTTTGTTTTTGCTACATGTTTTAAATCAACTGTTTAGTGATTGAGTTACATAAATGTAAGAGATGTGGGTTTTTAAAAGAAGTCAAATAGCTGGTGACCAGGTTGCAAATGCATCATGCACAGAAGCAGAGATTATTTGATTTGTCATGCAGATGTGTTGAAACTCATGACAAAATATGTGAAACAAGATAAAACTGCACCAGGAAAGGTACGTTGCTGCAAGTAAGATAGGTTAAGGGTAAGAACAGATTCTACCACCACAAACCACAGAACAACAGGCTCAAACTCCCACAGAATTGACTCTGTGACTATGACAATACCGTCTCAACATAAACTGTGTGCGACTCGCTCTACAAATCAAATCTTCATGGTAGGGTTACTATTCAGAAAATGGTTGCAACCAAGGCCAATGGAAAAAGTAATGCAAGAAACACAAAACCAGTAATTGCAGGCTGTGGCAGGAGGTAACACAGGTTCCAGATATGGTGGTGGATGTGTCATGGTATTAGGATCCATTTCATGAGACTCATTAGGTTTGATTATGACTCTGCATGGTATGAAGCCTTATTGGGTGAGAAGGGGCACCCTGGGGTGAGAACCTTGTTTCAAGATTTTCCTACATACATACCTAAATACTTTCAAGCAACAGGGAAGCAAACAGTTTTCCACTCAGCAAAAAAGAACACACACATTCAGCATTGTTTTAAGGAGTTTTATTGAGAAAGGGTAATGTTTACAGAAACACTGCTCAAAATATAGCCTCCATGTCCTTGTGGCCAAAGAAAAGGTTTTAAAAACGACAAGCCATCAGTTCTTGGGACTGCGTTTGGCCCGAACTCTGACCGTGTACAGCCGTGAGGTGACTTGAAGCACCCGACAGCAACCTCCCCCGCCCTCCCCTAAACTACCAAATTCTGCTGCTACCATCAGGTGCCCAGACTGAACATAACTGTATCTGAACTGCCAAACAGTCATGATCATTTACTGTACTGTACTGTGACACTACTTTCACACTACTCTGCCCGAGCTGCAAAGCCAGCCAAGGCGAGATCATACAAACATGAACCTGATAAAAGGCGACTGATCTTCAAAAGGAACCAGTTTCTAATTATGGCACCTTAAACTACCATGCCCTATGCAGCTTAGCTACTGCAGACCTCTACGCACAAGTGAGGAAGGGAGGGCATACAATGCAACAGAGAGCATGCACAAGCATAGCTACCTAAAATATTAACAGAGCACACCACTGGGTGATAGCATTCTGCAGAGATCAGGTGAGCGACAGGTTGAACTTCCGGTTGCTGGGGAGGAGATTTAGTCTGAAAACGAAAGCTCCGTATCCTGCTGCTCATGACGCCCGTGTCCCACAAACTCACCACTCAGCTTATAAACACCTGTTAGTCTCTGCTCAAATGGAGTGTGTGCGTGTGTGCGCAAGTGTGGGAGGGTCAGGAAGCTTATTTAAAGTCCGATAATGCTGCGGCCAACGTAACCACATACACATGTATGAATAAGGACGGGGTGCGGGAGCCCATTTAACGATGGGCATTCGCACTGTGGTGCTTTTCCTGTTCGCAGCAGTGACTTCCTGTTTACCACCAATCATAAACAGAGGTGAAAAGGTTTTTTCCCTGACCCTAGTTGTAGTTCACCAGGAACTACAGTTACATAGCTATATGATTGACCTCTTTTCCCAACCACCAAAGAAAACTGGTCGCATAGGGGGACTATTTACCTACAATTCAAAGGGGAAAGTCTTGCAGCCTCTCCTCAGTACCCACTTTCCTCTTGACCCCATTTCCCAAAATGCAAAAGAACAATCTCCTTTAAATAAAAGCATTTTTATACCAGTTTAACTGCGTGGCTGTAGAAGTGGAGAGCTGAGATTACAAAAAGACGTGCCACTTCCAAAGAATACGGACTTTTCACCACAGTGGTTCGATTACACCACCTGTCGTCCACCTTATTTTTGGCAGCGGAACTTTCCAGAAGCACTTTCACACACATAGAGGGTCACCCATGTTGGCTGAGGATTCCCATTGCAGAAGGAAACAGTAGATACTACTAAAATTCAGCAAGATTTCAGTGTATGCAAGACTAATTCTTCTGAAAGTAGATACAGAAAACACATGTTAGCAACTGGAAGTAAGCAGACTACAGAAACAGTAGAAACTGGAAATGAAGCTCACACCAACATCTAGCTCTGCAGTGATGCTTAAAATAACAGCTGTGTTTGAGTAAAAGATTCAAGACAGCAAGAATTGCTACACTCGTAAAAACAAAAACAAAAAAATAATCTATGCAACATTTCTGCATCAAAAGGAGGAAAAATTTGGTAAAAACAAAAAGGACAAAACTAAAAATTGGTAGATAACGAGAGACAGTCCACTATACCACCATCCCCCCGATCACGGCACAGTCGGAAACGCGCCGCGAGTCGAAACGAGCGACCGAACGCGCGTCTGGAGGCGCGTCGCGGCAGAGACACCTGCAGAGAGAGAGCAGACGACATTACACCACCGTGAGTTTCCATGGCGACCATCGCGGGGGTGGGGGGCACATGCGCGGCTTCCACCAATGTCTGGACAGCGGGCCATACACTTATGCTATAGTTACTAATCACATCACAATTCTGACTGAAGTTACTGAAAACTTAACTTCTTTACTCCAGAAAAGGACAATGAGGACTCCCAAATTCACTCCAATATGGTGATATTAAGATTTAAATACAAATAGATTATTGTGTAAACACGGGCACTAGAAACCTTAAATAAATTTATGCGCACTTAACTTACACACTTAAGGCAAGCAAGTGAATAAGGTCTGTACTCTGTCCCTGGCAAGCCAAGCCAGCTCTCACCTGGTGGTGCCGGTGTTAAAACGCATACCGCGCCCGATCGCCATAGGGGTCCCTGGCTCGCATCCCGTCGAACGCCGAGCTCCTGGACATGGAGGAAACGGGCGAGAGGCGCGAGCGTTCAAACGCGTAGCCCTGTGCCCCGGAGGGGCCCCGTCGGACAGGGCTGCGGTCTCGGGCGTAGTACGAGGAGACGGCCACCGACGGAGTGGGGATGGCCCGCCGATCGTAGGGGTCGAGGGCAGCAGAGGGGGCAAGAGAAGAGGGAGGAGCTAAGGCACCGCGTTGCTGCTCCTCGTAGAAGCCGGCACCATACGGACGTGCCCGGTACTTCTCGTAGAAGTCCACGACGCCATACGGGTCCCTCTCCTCGTAGCTGGCGCGTCTCGGCGGGTAGGCCGGTGCTGCCGCAAAGCTCGCGCCGCCGGATCCGTAAGCTGCCTCACCGCCGTATGCCCGGGCCATACTACTCTCACCGCCCGCGCCGTAGCCCGCAGGCGCTCTGTAAGCCATACCGCCTTCGTAACCGGCCACCCTGCCATACCCGGGTCCACCGCCGAAGCCGGGCCCCCTGCCGAAACCGTGCACAGGACCGTGGCTGCCGCCGAAGCCCGGGTCTCCGCCGAGCCCCCGGGGGAAACCGCGGCCGCGACTGCCGCCACCGCCGCCGCCGAACCTGGATGGGCCGTAGCCGTTGGCCCCCGCTTCATATGAGCCGTTCTGGTCCATGGGGCACTCTTTGGACCAGTGCCCGTCCTGCCCACACCGATAACACCCCGTCCTGTCGCCCATTCCCGGAGCTGTACGCAGGCGGCTAGTGGAAAGCTTCACGCTCATCAGCTTGCCTTAGGGAAGAGAGAAAGACGCAAAGACAATTTTGGTACCTCCTGTGCCACTAGGAACAACGGCTGAGTGATTCCGTTCTCAAACAGCAGAACATCCCCTTCTGCAGACATGAACGCCCTTAATCTGTCAATAGACAAAATCCATTAACCCCACTAGTAAACCAAAACGTACAGTTATTTCACCATCTTATCACTCAATAAGCTCATATGCCTATCTTTTTCAGAAACGTCAACAAAGGCCAACTGCAAAACTAATGCAGTGTTAAAAATGTCTTTGTAAAACTTTACTTTTAAATTTAACCCAAAGCCTCCTTAACCAAGCTTACCATTATCTTGAAGATATACCTTTTCCTTCTTGGGCATGAAGGTGTTATGCCTTACATTTTGACCAGTGTTTCTCTTACCCAGGTTTCACACGGGTATGCATCAGTGTGCAAGACCAGAAACACCATCTGTTTCTCTGCTCCATATCCCGTGTCACATTTGCCCACCTCACTGAAAATTTTTATCTGAACACTGCAATCTCAGTAAAGGGAGAAAAAAGGGTCATGTTATTTCAAGGGCCAAAAGTAGGAAAAAAAAATGGATTAAAATGGACGACATGCTAAAAATGGATGTTTAAGATGTGCTGAAAACTAACGTATAGGTGTATCACCATTCGTTACGTACGTAGCACAACCTTTTAATTTCTCTGAATGTACAAAAACGGGAACTTGAAAATCAAGCGCGATCCAAAAGCCAGAACTTTCCACCAGCTGTAACACAGCACAGTGACTTCACCGATATGCAAGGTGAGCACAGACTAGGGGCCCAAGCTACTATGTACAATGAAAACATCCATAGAATGAAACATACTTGTGATGGGATCCAAGTATGCTTGTCACTCCTGAACTAACTTAGGTGCCTGTATAGGACCTGCCCTTCCCTCATAAACCTTTTTCCATCAAACTCTCAGCACAAAGGTGAGTCCCAACATCCAGTTCTCCTGTCTGGAATTAGGCCACACTGCCTTCCACTTTCTGTGGCCAAAACTAACAACGGCTACGCTCATCAGATATGCCAGTGCAGCCTCAAAAGTTAAGACGCACATGCTCAGTCCCTGTCTCGCCACATCTGAATCACCCCTCCCCACCCACGCCTGGAGGGTCACCTTGAAAGGCGGTGTTGTCCAGCCCGTTGATGGCCTCCATGGCATCCTCCACCCGCTCCATGTGCACAAAGGCGTAGTCCTTGACGATGTCGCATTCCACCACGGGGCCGTACTCCTCGAACTTGGCGCGCAGCTCCTGGTTGGTGCAGCTGCTGCTGATGTTGCCCACGTGCAGCTTGGTGGAGTTCTTGGTCTTGCCGCGGCTCATCTCCACATTGATGGTCTGGCCGTTCAGCTGGTGGTGGTGGAGCCGGCGGATGGCCTCGTCGGCCTCCACCTTGTCATCCATGTGCACGAAGCCATACTTCTTTAGCACGTCACACTCCGAGATGGTGCCGTACTGGGAGAACAGCGAACGAAGCTGCTCCGCAGTGGTGTCCTCGGACAGGTTACCCACGAAAATCTTCACCATGGTGCTACTGCAAACAAAGACAGGAGACGGCAATGGACACAGGTTAGGACTTCTACCATGCTGAGCAATTAATAAACAGAACAGATGCACGTATCCACATACCAAGTGAACAGTCACTTCTGAGTATTTCACACCGCATTAACAACTTGATGTAAAACTTTGGTAGAACTGGAGTTAAACTGGATTTGAGACAACCCTTAGCACTGCATAAAGAGATAACCGCCGATTCAATGCCCCTATGGGAATAAAGCCCGCAAGCAATGGAGCAACATTAAAGTTTCAGACTCAAAATAACGCCAGGCCTGAGTTTATCTCCAAATCCTCACACCCAAAACAAAACGGATCAAGCAAGCCAAAATGCTACACAAGAGATTAAAAAGAAAATTTTCAGAAAATGAGAACAGATGCAATTCTATGCACACTGTATGCCACCACCTAAAAAGTAAACATGTTAGCTTGCTAGTTTTCACGCGCGCGCGTTTCAGTCCAGGCAGCAGACAAAAAGCGAAGGCCGCAGAGGAAAACATCCACAATTAAATGCAAACATTAACAAAACTATTAGAGAAATCACAATCCAACGTGCAAACTACTTATCGAAGTTAATGCAGATTACTTACCAGCAACAAATACATGAAAAAAAATAATAATTTGGCTTGCTAGCAACTGTGATGAACTAGCGAAGACACGGAACCCAGTGCTGGCTTGAGTTCATTGTTCAGGGAAAAAGTCAAACGTGCTTTTACTGTTACATGCTGATATTTCTGTACCAGTTCTCGGAACATACACTGGATTTAACTCTATCATATGCGTAGACATTTACTAAAAGTATGTGCAATTGATACAATTTGTACAAACAATGCAGTTTCATACCTTTTCCGCTGTAGCAACTTCCACCCGCTGTGTTACGAAATGGCGTCACAAATGATATCATCCGTTCGGAGGTGTGGCTTGAACGGATCAGCTATTGGACCAAACTTTGTCTAACTGAAATATAATTGGTTAAACCTGCTGTCAATCAATTCTCAAGCGTTGTTTTTTACCACAATGCGCAGTCTCTTTTGGTTGGCTTAAATTCACCATGTGACAAGTTCGAGCCAAGTGATGAATTCGTGTGTGTGAGACAGGAATAAATGTAACGATGAACAGTCATTTTCTCGTTTCTATGTATTTCGACCGTTTTAAAACACTCTAAACTACACTGGAACAGTCATGTGGACCGTGGTTTTCAAGCGATTTACAAAAGGTGTGTCCCTGAAGATTCATTGTCTAAACGGTGAATTTCTGGGAATTTCTTTACCATATGCAGAAGCACACAGCACAGTGTTCAGGATTTTTTTCTCCACCCAATTTTGTGTGAATCATTTGCTAAATAGATGTATACACCAATGTGTGTTCACTGCTCTATCAGACAGTAACAAGATGCACACAGTCTTTAGCTGCCAGAAATAATATGATCAAACATCCCACATCAAGTGAGTTATTGGGATAATTTAATTGAGCAGAGATTGGCATGATTTATGGAAAGACTTTGATCCTTCTGGTGAAGCCCTAGCTTTAGCTTGGAGCTTGCTGAATTGTTTTAAAAAGATTATTCCTGCCTTTTGTGAATATGAAAAATAAAAAGGTAGAAGTGAAGAAACAGATGCTGTATTATACATGTGCTGATTCCAGTTGTTTTTGTTTGTTTGTTTGTTTGTTTGTTTGTTTGTTTTTGATGCTAGACTTGTAAATGACTTTGATGTTAGACTTTTGATGCAGCATTGTAAATGCACACAAGATAGTTTTTGCTGATGGTCTATGACAGCTTGATGGTGTTGTAGTCCAAAATACTGAGCAAGAGTGAAAAAGTGACAACATGCCAGCAATTACCCAGATGAGTTGACTAGGCATGAACCTATTGTCTTAGACGACCTCATGGTTACCAAAACATCCTTCATGTTTAAATTGGTTGTGTCCCCTAGGTTTAATCAGGCTTAAACTTTGTTCAACTGTGTATCTACCTCAGTTGCGCATTTATCCGCTTATCAGACTGGATGCTGTAACGACTGATCAAATTTATAAGGTAAGTCTCTCAAGTAGGGAGCCCGTGTAATTCATCATGGAGTTCAAGCTACCATTTCCCATTGCTTACACTAGAGGGCGTAGTTTTGTTGCATTTCGCTTGAAATTAGAGACATTACACTGTTCCAACTATGTTGAAAAAGTGCCTTGTGTAATGAACAATGGTGAACAGGAGTGAGTGCGTTTGTGTTTGTTTTGCGCATGTGAATAACTACATTTTAATGCACGGAGTAAGTATGTACTGAGATTTTGTGGTTATGCAATTGAGTTTACCTCTTCCATTTTTCACATCTGATTCATGGGTTGAAGCATTACTGTTCTGCTCTTAGACATGGTATTTAAAACCAAAACGCCACAATGAACTCTTTCTGTATAAATGTGAGGTAAAATACTAACAAATTGTGTGCTTATTGTATGGGTGGCTTACAAGTAACTAATCCATGACAGTAATTATTTTTCACATCTGAGTGTGTCATCCCCTTAGAATGTAGATTCCCCTGTACATCTTGCATTTTGGTCCATGAAATAACTTTTCACAGTTCACTACTTCATGCATACAGTTCATTTTCATCCACACTATCATGTTCATTTGCAGATAAACCCAACCTAAAGCAATCCTTTACATTTCAGCACTTGCAACTGGAACTTGCAGCCTGCTTGTTAAAATCCATCTGCTACACTCGTACATTCCTTGAGCACAACCACCAAAGAATGAATCAGATTGTTTACATCACAAGAGATCAATAGATCAGATTGTCTGTAATGCAATACTTGGAGCATCAACGAAGTATTATGAATTCGAATTTTTGAGACTTCTATAGAATGCTGCACTAGGAAATAGTCGGGTGAATTTGTACTTTAACAGAGGCAGAGTAGGGGAGAGAAACAGCACGGGTGCATGATGAAAGCACGTGCTTCCTGAAACGGAACTCCACCCACTCACCTACCAAAGTGTTATTTGTATCTACTCTGAAACGCCAAGGATAGGCACATTTCCTGGGCATGAACATCTAAAAACTGTTAAAAAGAACCAGTTACCGATCAAAGTCTATTATAACGGATGGATGTCGTCAAGAATCAGAGACGGTCTTCCAGGGCAATGTAGATCTATTGCAAAAGACAGGATTGAGAAACCGTGGTTTGAGATGGTAGGGCACAGAGGGGGAATGACAGGAGAAGTGAAACAGCTTGACATTGCTCAACAGATAGGAAACTGAGGGAACGTCTGAGCCCGAAGCACTTATCATTGTCCCGTGGACACACCAGAATCACTGGGTGGTTTATTATCATTCAGAACTGCAACGGGTTATCAGAAGCCATTATAAACATTTTACAACTGTGCACGTGTAGTTGAATACTTGAGCATCCCCAGTACCGGCTTATCGGAGTTGTGCATTAAATTTTAATATTCAAATTCACTGTTTGAAACGCTGGAGACTTGATGTCGAAAGACTGACTTAAATTCCGAAGGTAAGATCTTTTAATTTAAAAAGTTATAAGTTGCACACATATACTTTATGTGTCCTGGTTTAATTTTTTGAATGCGTAGAATTGCTTATCCTGAAAATGGACACAATATATCACTATATTTACTTACTATATATTAAGATCCTGATACGGTCCAACTCAGCTGGAAAACTAAGTTTCCAAGATGAGGGCTACTTTTGCTTGAAGACGAATAGTGTATAACGTTACAGAGATTAAAATGGCGATTTTATATTAACCACATTTATTGACGGATTGCGTGTAGGCACGACTCTTATTTGTACGTTTTCAAGTGAACGTTTCCACAGGATGTTGACACAAGTGAAGTGCCTTGTGCTCAGGTGTTTAGTTTTCTGAAACAGAAAAAAATAATAAAGATCCGTTATTTACTCACATATAAACACCAGTTCCTAAGAGCGTGTATCAGCACATAATTTTACTGGCTCAACGCTTCCGCTTTAATATTACGCATGTTATTTCTGAAAATACCCTCTTTAAATTATGATGTTTTACAAACATTAGGCGCTAAATACCAGGAGGAGGCTGGGGGTGAGCTCAGAGTTGATGTTTAACTGGATTAAACTGTTTGATTTTTGAAAGGGAAAAACAAGTTACAGAGAAGCGTAAACAAACCAAGTGATGAGCAATAGTGCGTATATGCCTGGAGCTTCTGGTATAAGGGGTCGCAACAACACCAACATAATATCTAGCCAGAGTTAATGGCGCTTGGCGTGCGGAGGAAGCTTGTATACAACTCAAAAATAACCTGTTTTCATTTGGTATAAGACTGCAATGTGTTATCCGGACGATAGAAGCTCTCTGGGAAGCTGGGAAACAGATCATCTACAAACCCAAAGGGTGGTTGGTCTTAGGGCAAGTATCCTCACTCCGTAAAATGCGTATGCACCATAAATATGACAGATAACAGGTGTAGCAGAAGAGCCCCAAAACCATCGGAAAGCAGTCTGCGACGGCCTATACTTCAAAAAGAAATAGTTCACTTAAGTAAGCGGTATGCAGTACACAATTGAAGTTTGATTTCACAAAAAAAAAATACAATCTAAATACTTTCATGTACAAGTGCCATGGTGAAGGGTCAATCACCGAAAACAGTGAAAATTATTAATAATATAGTATTAGAAAAGGTAAATAAATGCCTGGGAGCCAGGATGCACTCTGAAGTTGACAATTTTCATATCACACCATAAAATGGCAACCATCTCTGCTGTTGACTCTGTTGCAGCTTCCTTAGTGAGTAATATATATATATACAAATATGCAATGATGATTGAGCTAGATAATAGAGAGGCACAGTTATGCCATTCATGTCAATACGTCCATGTACATCCCTGTGTTAGCACAGCCACTAAGATGGTAATCCAGAGACATTTGTCAGTTTTGGGGGACCTTGGGTACCAAAAGCATGCAGGGCCCTGTTTTGAAAGTTATATATCAAAAGTCAGAAATCAGTCATTGCCCAGTTCTCGCAACATTGATGGGAGGGGCAAAAGTGCAAAGCTATTTTCATGCATTCAAGTTCAAGGCGATGAATCAAATGGGACGGTCCATCCCATGGCATGACTTGCAATAGGAGGTTCTTCACTTGGCGCAATCTGCAATGGTTGGAGTAATGTGTTAATATCAATTAGAGGGCATTGGCGCGACGTTGCATGTTTCAGCCAATCATAATAAGTGTTACATACAATAAAATCGCATGCACCCAGCTCCTTATCCGCACCGTAACCGTGACATCTCCCCTTCAAACTACCGCACCAAGGAATTCCTCCTGTCGGACCTCCACCTTAAAAAATGCAGACTAGTTCATTCATACAGTTCAAGGATATCCTGAATTGTACAATATCAAATTAAAATCATACCATAACACTGACAGAAAAGAGCAGGCACTGATAGTTTTGTATTTTATTGATTGAATAGTTATGACCTAAAAAATATAGGCTATCCTATCTAGCTAACAAGGGCTAGCTAACTTGTTCGTTATGGTCCGTAATGGTCATGGGGGCCTGTCTTAGCTAGTTAGCTAAATATATTGATGGTAATTACAGTATTTAACAGTCAGCTATATTTATTGTCCTTGTATAATAATTTATCACCAGCAAGTTACATGTCTGCAAAACCGTCCCAATCAGCAGTCGCTGATTTTTGACAGGTGTGATGTTGTTTTATGTTCTGCACTCTCACTTGCGGAATACGGAGTGGAAATTCCGCTTATGTGTGAACATAGGGTCAGTCATATTAAGAAAGTAGTACCGCAGTTTGATTAGTTTTTGGCGGAAACGTCTTTTTTTCCTTGCATTTATGTATTCTATACTATTGGGATCAACAGTAAAACAGAGATGTTAAATTCAGCCAGGTTTAATAGTCTGCATCCATGTTCCAAGCCAAAAATATAAATTTAAAGAGCCCGGGTGTCACGTTTTCGTGGCTTTCTAGATCGTGGGGAATTCAGTTATTTGTGTCATCATGGAATCTTGACCATTATTGCTTTTCGGTAATATCTCCAAAGTCATGTCATGGCATCTGCTGGCTGAGTCAATGTAAGACAATTGGCTAACTTCACGTGTGCTCTGAATAAACCTTCTTTTTGGCCCTCTTAAGTGCAAGGGTTACACTTTGGATGAAAATGGCAATTCAGGCATTGCATTCCATAATTTTCATGGTACTTCCATTTGTTTTCAGAGAACACTCCTAAACATTGAGCTTATACGCCCCTTTATTATATCAGAGGCGCATGTGGCTTTGTGCTTTCCTGTTGCGCTGCTGGCGTGTTGACCAAAATAACTTTGCACTTTTCGTTGAGGTCATGGCACGTTTTAAATCAGTCGTAGCACCGTGCACCTGCTCACAAAAATAGGGCCCAAAAATAGAGTTTCAACATAAACAGTGACAATTCCCACATGCTTTGTCAATTAACAGTTGCAGTTAATTACAGTGACATTTTTTGTCACAGCAACGTTGAAAAGTGCCAGAGGTCATATCTGGGTCAGGCTGTTGCTTTTGGTGGTTCCACAGCTAATAAATTTGTGCTGCGGCTCGGATGCACTATGTCAGTGTGACTGCTGCGGGTGGGGTGAAAAACAAGAAACCAAGTTTGATAGAAAATTGAGATTATCCCAATGAGTCATACCAATAATTTTATCAGCATATAAACAAAATTGCAAATGGTTGGTTGTGTTACCCCCTGGATTAAAGTACAACATAGAAATCTTACTGCAAGTCCCAGAAGTTCAAATGAATCAAGAAATTTACTACAGAATGAGACTCCTAATTTGCTGATATTTCAGAGCATTTTAATGGTGCATCACCTATATAGAGTTCAACAGGTTGATCTAGATGGTTATCTGAATCCTTTAGCATTGCATGCCAAATATATAAGTTATTATGCTGCAGTGAAGGTTGCAAGTAGTTGTGTAAACGCAACAAAATACAAAATAATGGCCTGTAGATCTGTGCAGCACCTGCTCTGGAACCATGTTTACAAATGGAAAAGTCAGGCCTGGCTTCCTGGAAAAAGGTCATTAAAAGGGAACACTTCCTGTTCTGTATGGGTGGCCTATTATCCGAATGGAAAACGGCCATCTTCAATCTCCCACATTTAGATCCACATCAAACCATGGCTGGATTCGCCCACGTGGCACAGATAGTAGCATTCCAGTGAAATTATGTGTTTATGTGAGCACATGCTCATTATCTGGGGGTTTCCTCCAGCAAAATTACTGTCTTACGAAGGGCTCTTTTGCTAGGTGGTGTACTTTATGTTGTGGCATGTCTTTATTTAAATACCCCAGCAATCAAACTGTGAAAAAATTGTGAATGTATTTTTTCTGGAAAAGTATTTTCATACACGTTTTAAAGTACTTTCCCAACATAATCATGAATGTATGATTATAGTGCAATCTTCCCCCAATCAGGGAATCCCCCCCCCCTCTAAAAATGACCTAATACATGCATATATATTGCCTGGACTCTTTCGATAGGGAGTGAGTGTTTCACATGTTGTCTTGACATGGAGTGCAGGAACTAAGAAATTCATGATGTCTTCCTCCTGCTGAGAAATGACTAAATTGCTTTAATAGAGCTTGAAATCCCAAAGGTTTGGGAACATACAACCTTAATAGCTTCCGTGAAGCTGCTTTGGGAATCTGTTATGGGAAGATAAGTGTTTTTCTCTCTAAAATTGCATGCAGTACCTGCAGTTGTGTGGGAAACTCCCTGGCGGATTGAAAATGGAAGGCATTTTCTCTCTCTCCTTTTTTTTTGCATCATTAGTGATAGGAGGAAATGTATGCAAAGGATATAAGCTCATTTTCAAACATAACAACACATATCTTTGGATTTTACATCTCTTTGAAGTTCAAACATAGCTCATTAGAGTTAGAATTCACACTTCCTGACTCCATATGGCATGTCAGATTTCACATGGCCAGATATTTAAAATATAGCTGTTAAACTATAATTTGAAACTAGGATCCTTCTTATGATGTTGGCCATACATAGAATGGCAGTGTGGCAAAAATACATTTCAAATGCGATATGTCAGCTGTCATGCACAGTTACAAAATCAGTTGATTGTATTTAAAAACATGTAGGAAAGGCTCTGTGATACAGTGACAGCTGTAGTTATACTGCTGCTTTGAACATGGCACCGAACTTATAATTAAAGGAAAATTCAACAATTACAGAAACACAGATTAGGCACTTAAGAAACCTTACGGTAATTATTTGCTTTAGAATCTTCGTTCTTTATTCACAATCTTCTAATGGGTCTCATCTTTCACTAATACTCACACATTGTTAGGAAACTCAAGAGAATACAACTGGCATACATTAAAACGGCATTTAACAACAAGAAAAAAATACTGTAATATAGATGGACTGTCTTGTATTTTTCAGTTCTTGTAAATTAAATAAACTGGTCCTGAGGAAGACTTGATTGCCAACATTACACATATGTCGAGGAGAAGGCAATGGATGACTTCTGAAAATGAGTTAGTCAGAGGTTTTGGGCTCTGGAGTGGCATTTGAGACCAGTGCATGCTGGTCCCTGTAGTCTTATATTTCATTAGGTGGTACACAAGCCTGTGGTGCAGTGGATTTTATTTGCGGAGGGTTCCTTGGGTTACAGCTGCTTCAGCTCCACCTCCATCAGCGTGTCTGGAGCCCCCAGCATCCCAAAGGTACACTCAGAAGAGCGGTGCATCATACAACATTTCGACAAGCACAGCAGGTGGTCTGGAAGTCCAGAGGCAGGTTTCTTTCACAGGCTTTGTACTTCACCCTTCAGCAGTATCTTCGCCATTCAGGTGTGCATTCACTTTTACTGCAGTGGTGTTTGTAAATTGATTAAAGGTATACATTTGGGAGAAAGAAATGGAGAGATGTTTTGTGACAAGAATATTGTAATGCATTCTGGTAAACAGCCTGCTAGTACACCAACTTTTTTTGCAGGGTCTTGTTTTCTTCACTTGTATCTTAAACATCTGACCGCATGAGAAGAAGAGCTGACATTTGGTTTGTGGATACACCCATTTTTTTCACACGTTTTTTTTGTTGTTTGGATAAATAGACATGTCTCATTTGTGTTGTTGAGTGTACAGACTCACAGATCAACCAGAAGGAAGTGAAACCACAAAAAAAAAAGTTTCTGTGAAGGGGTCCACAACGGTAAAAAATTGCAAATCGTATTCTTTGTCATTACTGCTCCATTTTGTTCCTCACATTTCTCTCTGTCTCTCTCTCTCTCTCTCTCTCTCTCGCTCTCTGTCACTGTCCCTCTCTCTCTCAAATTAAAATTTAAAATGTGCTTTATTGGCTTGACAAGATAGTCTTGTGTTGCTAAACCATAAGATACAAAGACAATAACAACACTTCTCTTCCCATCCTTCAGAAACACAAACACATTGACCCATATTGAACAGACCACAGGTTTATACAGGGCTATATAATACTACTGGGCTATACGAAGGGCTTCTCTCTCTCTCTCTCGGTAATGAATCTGCCCATTAGGATTGTCACCTCACAGTCACCCATGTGGTAGGCACTAGAAATGTACTCATGTTTTAGAGAAAGATCTCAAATTGCAGTTGTCTTAAAGACTGGAGGTGTTGGAATCATGCACTAACTGAACTCTTCAGTGTCTTAAAACCAGGGGTGCAGCTCTGATATAGGGGCACATGGCATGCAACGCATATATTCTGAATATCATTTCTATATGTATAGATCATATGGGTTCATACATGCATAATGTAAAGGAGAATAAGACATGATAAGTCATAACCATGACCAGATCCACAATATATAATTGCTCCAGCATTTTGATGCTATTTTGTTAACAGAAATGGATGTATACTACTGTGAAGGTGCATTCTGATATATCCCCAAACGTTCCGTCAGGGTTGAACATCCTTATTTAGGGTAGGGATTTATAACCGACATCACTTTGGGTAAGAATGCAAGACTTTTGTATATGATTGGCAAGTCTGGTTCTTATGTGCTTTTGGTACATGTTGTAGTATGGAGGAATGGTTGCCTAGCAGCACGAGAACACCCCCCCCCCCCCCATACACACACACACAAACCTGTTAAATGCTGGCTTGGGCTTCTGACCGGCCTCCACTGCGCACATCATGGAGGCCCTCGGGGGCCCTGTCGAGCCTGTCCGCCCACCAGCAGAGCGGAGACAGGAGTGGGAAGGCTGAACTGACATCCACCTTTCCCATGTGAACGGAGAGGATAGAGGGGGAAATATCAGCCCCTCTTGGGTCCGCAATATCAATGCAAAAGATTCCCAGAAAAAAATTAGGGAGATGAAAAGAGACCGTTTTCTGATCCTGATAAAAAAAATATCATTATTCTGGTAATGAGGCTGCTGCAGTTAACATATTTATAAAAGATTCACACAGCTCCTTTCAGCCATAATGAAGCTGAAGATTCAAACGTTCCATCTCTCCGCATTCATCGGTAAAGCGGTGCTACACGCGCTGATTGCAAACCTGTATCCTTTACTCTGAAATGTCACTGCAGGTGTTCCGAGTTAATTAGAGGGGAATTATCAATCAGAGCGTCTTTAATTGGGCTATTAATGAGCACTTAATTTGTGGCACGAGTGGCAGAATAAGTGATGGTTCAGTGACAAAAGGAAGTGAAAACCGAGAGCACGCTCTGGGCCCTGCTGAGTTCTCTGAACCATGAACTAAACCTGCTAGTCTGTCACTGTGTAGGTCCAGCCCTTTATTGTCTCTGTTTGCATTTAGCCAGACCATTTGTTGCCACTGTGATTCAGATGGTGTGACTACAACACATGTGTTATACAGGCTCCTGAGTTAGGATGTGCCCTGCCTGCTCATTTGTAAATTTAACCAGGTGCTCGGTCCTCAGCCCTTGATCATTGTTACCCTTTAATATTGCCCAGCGTTGGATACTTTTGTATGAACACTGCTATAGTTGTGTTAACATCAGGTGTTGTAACTTTGCAGGGACAGCTGTGGGTAGTAAAGGGAATCTTCAGTGGGTCTGACATACACTTTCCGAAACTGTGCTCTTCCTGCTCAGAGATAGAAAAGTGGAAAGGGGAGTTGTCATGACATCTGTTTTGCAGATGCTCTTACATGCTTGAGTTACAAAATAAAAAATAAAAAAAAAACATGGTCAATAAGAGCAGTGGCATTACAGAAAAAGATAATTAGACCCCACCTCCCTCCATTTTCAGTAGGTAGAAGGACCATGGTTGCTGATCTGACATAATATATCTTTCTTCCATATTACTTTCTTCCATTGTCTTTGAAGTTCAGGTTCAAGTTTTATTCTCATTATGTGTTGTTGTGTATTGGCCATGAATATCACAACGTACAACTTATATTAAATCTTGACTAAAGAGGTATAGAATCGGTTCTGTGATCTTTTTTATGCCCATACCTGTCTCTCATTCCTGTTCCAACAGAAGAGAGCTATACAGATGGAAATGAAGGCTGGAAGAAAAGAGAAGCAGGGGGGAGATGAAGAGAAGATGGAGCTTGAGCAGTCAGCGACGGTGGAGGAGCTTGTGGAAGCCTGCATCAACGCCTTTGGTCAGTGCGTTCAGTGAGACCTGCTACCGCTGTACAGTATCGAAGCTGGCAGAGAGAGTGGGCTAGGTGATGTTATCATTCTGTTTCAGATGATAAGGGCTTCCTGAAGAACGTTCCTCTTGTGCGGATGTTTCTCATGATGCACCCCTGGTATCTCCCTTCTTCAGACCTGGCCAAGAGACTCCTGGATATGTATCCTTCAGCTCCCTAATGGGGCTCAACCAGCTTCACCATTAATCACCAATTTAGCAAGGCTTGAAGTGAATGGTGCTTTAGCTTTAGCTTTAGCCTCTGCTCATACGTTCTTACTTTCTCAAGCCAGTCACCATGTTTGACAGTAGGCAATGATAGCAAAACGATGCATTCATACTTTAAAACGATACATGGATGGTCGCTTAAGCTCAGACAGTGTGTGATGTTGATCTTTGCAAATGCAAATGCAAATGCGGGCAATGAACTGTACGAGGTGTTTGGTCTGAACGTGGAGGACTGCATGATCAAATCAGCCATCCAAGAATGGAGTTTGATGCCTTTGATGATCTATGTTTCCTGACAACAGCAGGAAATACTACAGTAACCAAGTCAAGTTCCTTAATACTACCAAAGGTCCCAGGGGGAAAATTGCTCACCCAAGCTTAGGATGCAAATATGCCACCTGGTCAGGTATGCAGGGTTCATTGGAATAACAGCCATATTCTGTTTACAACACAGAATCATCACGGACAGTTATGTTTTTTGAATCTTTTTATGACTTCATGTCCAGAACATACTAAGATATCACAAATGCTGTGAATGTTTATATATTATCATTTGCATAATGTGACAATTTGAAGAGTGCAATAACTTGGCGATCAACAACTGACTGAAAGAGTGATTCTTCAGCAAAGGTTAGTGCGTGCTTGTATTAAGTTTAGATTTTAGTCATTTTTCAGACACTTTTCATTGAGTCACTAACGGGCAGTGCTTGAGTTTAGCAATATGTGTGCTGGCTCAGAAAGTGTAGAAGTTCAGCAATAAGCACAATGGTATCAGATCTGTTTATCATAAAATAACACATGCAGTGCTGCAACAAACCAGTATCCGTAGCTGTAGCAAGAGTTATAGTAAGTGCCTACATTAAAAAAAGGTAGCAAAATATGTGGTCATACGGCCACTAAGGAACCAGAAAAGAGAACAGGCTCGATTGTGATATGGGACCACAAGGCATCCAGTGCTGGCAGAGTGGAGCTGTTACACTAGGGTGTAGAGATTATAGCCTGAGCATAAGGCGAAACAGTCCTTGTCCTAAAATGGATGTGCGCAGTTACGGGCAGCCAGTGCAGGACAAGAACCAAGCCCTGCAGGATACCTGCATGGATCTGTTGGGGGCATGAGACTGAACCCTTCCAGGTCACCTGGTAGGAAAGATCAAAGAGTTAGGAAGACAGCCACGCATGTGTAGAACCTGTGACACTCATCCCAGTGAATAGAGAGAACAGGACCTCATTGTTTGTTGTGTTGAAGGCTGCAGGCAGACTGAGGAGAGGGGCTTCAGTCTTGAAGTGACCACTCTTGAAGCTTGTCTAGCTGGGATAATGGATATTATTTTATAGGAAAGAAGCTGAGAAATGGATAGACAAACCTTGTTCCAGAGGTTTAGAAAAAAAGGGTAAGAATCAACACAAGGTGCTGTTCGGTGAGCAGTTGATTCAATAGTAGATTTTTTGCACCATCTGTGCTTGAAGATCACTCTTCTGTCAGAGTGACTATGAAGATAATCTGGCAGACAGCGCAGTCAGTAGATGGTACGACTGGTAGAACATGCATATCTATGTGGCGTTTCCCAGCATACTGGTGTTTATTGTAGTGATCTGATGAGTCTACAAACACAGCTTAGCATTCAAAACTGGGAGAAAAGGAGACAATCCTAGATAAAGAGCAGCTTACTAAAATGTACTCAATCACTAAATATAGCATTAGATCCAGGTGTGTGTGTGTGTGTATGTGTGTCTAGGTTTTCCTCCAGCTATCTCCTCTCCCACTGTGCAGATACTGGATCTCAGAGTTTCCTGCCGAGTTTAACTTGAACCCGGAGCTGGCAGAGAACATCCGGGGCCTGAGGGACCTTCTCTCCCAGGAGGGCGATGGGAGCCCAAGCCTTCTGATTGACATCGAGAATGTGTGAGTACCATGCTGTCCTCATGCAAGATAAGAGATGCCTTGAAGATGTGGAGATACCATAACATGTCAGTGACACACTGGTTTTAACCAATCCGTGTTATGCAGGTAGCTCCACCCATCATGGTTCAGGTTTATGGAACCTCATTCTCCCATCAGTACCCTTTCGTCTCTCAGAACTCAGAAGAACTACCATGTTTCCTCATGTCATCTATCTGAAGATAATTGAGGGTTGGGCCTCAACAGTACAGTTTTTAGAGTAGTGGATATCAGTGTGAGGCTTGATCCAAATCTCTCAGTGGGCACAGAATGCTTGAGAGAGATACAATACATAATTGATCTTAAAAACCATAGTATCCTGCCAAAAGGACCAAACTAATTCGTAATCAGGCTTCAGCGGGTGATGTGGTTAGCTTTACTGTTGTTTTGTAAATGAAGGCAATGCCCACAATTAATTATTGACATAAACTGTACACTACTCTATTCATCCATGGTAAAAAGTATGATGGTTGGTAAACTGGTAAACTTTTGTGGGTTTCAGGCCATCGTATGAGTGGAAACGACAGGTTACCCAGCGCAGTTCTACCGCCATGAAGAAGTCAAAAGTGTCCCTGCTGTTTGATCACCTGGTTGCCAGTGAGCTGGCGGAACACTTTACCTACCTGGAATACAAGTCTTTCTGCAAGATTCTGGTGAGCCCGTTAATGACGATGGAGTCAATCTGTTAATTCACCGGAGAAATTACATTTATTCAACAGGTACTGAGCTTATTTTTCTTTATAGAGAAAATTCTATAACCTTCCTTATAGCAGTAATGTAGTTTGGAGAAGGTTCTTCACTCTTCTTCGACATGGAAGTATAGCAGAAGGAAAGGGACCAGTAATCAGATGGAAACCTTCTGTATTCCTTACATTATCTTTACTGCCTTAGTGTTGGAGGTTCCAGTTAATAACACAGGATTATGACCCATGTCCACAAGTATTTTCCTTATTTCATTAAATATTTTCCCCTACGTGAATATTCAGCAGACGAAACAATTATAATTATAAAAGTTTCAGCTTCAGGAATAGAGAGCCAGTGCTTTCAGTGTTAAGGAACATAGATTTGGCCACTCGGTGAGGCTAGAGAACCTCCACTTTTGTGCCTGTGTCTGACCTCTCACCCATGACCCATAACCTTTGACCTTGTTTATCTGTACCAACAGTTCCAGGACTACCACAGCTTTGTGATGCACGGCTGCACGGTGGACAACCCGATCCTGGAGCGATTCATCACCCTCTTTAACAGCGTGTCCCGGTGGATCCAGGTCATGGTCCTCAGCAAGCCCACGGCCCCCCAGAGGGCTGATGTCATCTCACACTTCATCGGGGTGGCCCAGGTGGGTGCCCGGATGTGCAGGGATGCCCTTGTCAGTCACAGAAATGGGTGGAGCTCACATGCAGTCTGGCTAGGCCATCTTTGTTCGAACTTCATTAAAAAGACCCAGTGCCCCTGTGCAGTAACACAGAAGCGTAAAACCAAGGCCCTCAGTCACTGTGGTCATTTGTGATCGAGTAGCTTATCACGAAAAGAGGGATGTTGACCTCTGTGTTGCAACTGTCTGCTCTGTCAGTTGCTTGGCTGTGCAATCGCTTTGTTTATCAGACCATCTCGTTCCCCAAAGTCCCCACTGTTAAAGAGAAATAAGCCGTTAGTTGAACTTCCAGATAAAAGATGTATTTCAAAAGTGAGGCTTACTGGTATAACTGCCTGTCCTTGTCTCAAGGTGGTGTCAAATAACATCAAAATGACCTTCTCTGAATTATTTGAAACATTATTTGGTATATATCCCAGCACCCTCTGGAGGTAGTCCACCAGGCCCCCAAAGATCTCCGTAATTGGGTACGTTAGACCTGATGGACAGAAAAAAGAAATCTTTGTTTGCTCACATATAGCATCTCATCTTATGTCATCCATACAGAAAATGTCAGGCTATAGACAGGTACATGCTTTATTTACCGTATAAATTATAAATGAAGTGAAACACTGAGAAGATGCACAGTTTAGGACCCACATTATAAAAAGTCTCCCTGTCCACCTCTGCCAGTCAATCAGTAAGGTAGCTACACAATATGCAATTATCTGATCTCCTTGTCTGTCTCTCTCTCTCTCTCTCTCCCTGTGTCTGTCTAGAAATTGCTGCAGTTGCAAAACTTTAACACCCTGATGGCTGTGGTGGGGGGTTTGAGCAACAGCTCCATCTCCAGATTGAAGGACACCCAGGCACTCATTAACAGCGAAACCCGCAAGGTTGTATTGCCCGCACCACTTATTACCCTCTTTACTTCCTCTATCATGTATGTATGTGGGTAGCAATTAGCCTTTCCTGATAAACTTACAGTGATTATTTGTGTGTGTGTTTGTGTGTGTATATATATATATATATATAATGATCAAATAGTGGAAATCAATAATTTAATGTTGTGTTTCAGTGGGTCACAAATACATGACATGGCTGTCATTAATATGCTTACTTCAGCCACAAGCAAAGTTAAACAAGCTCATGTAACGGCTTAAGTGTTTGACAGCCTGCTTAGTCGATCATAAGGAGATTGAAAATTAAAGTTAGGGACACACTAAAGTTTAGCTAGTTATGTATAAGAAAGACTATAGCAACCAATCAGCTTGCTGCTAATGCTAATTAGTGTGAACGTTACAATATTTCCAAATTGAATAAATGCTGCACCTCTAACAGCAGAAGTGGTTAGCTAGATGAAAGTTGTTGCATCTAAGATGTCACTGTATAAAAACGTTTATATCTGCTCATCAGTTGCTGCTTCTGTTAATCCACTGGTATAACCTGTTGCTATGGTTACTGTCAGTGGCTGCCAGAACTGCAGACAAATGTACTGCACTAACAGGAGATAACTGAGCTATAGAATTAATTTGGAAAGATCATTAAGCCTCCAGCCATGATGTATACCCTCTAGCTAATCAGAAATAAGAATTCAGTGAGGTCATAGTTAATTGGCTATGTTGTCAAATGTCAGCGATTCCCTCGGAAGACCAAACATTTTCCATAGATGTAGGTGGCATCACAAAGGTTTGGTAAAAATTGTGGGGAGAAACATCGAAGTATAAAAAATGGCATTTGATCAATCCATTTTGCTATAGCTTCACATTTTACATTTTTTTTCCCACATGATAAACATATACAGTAGTCCCCCTGTATCTGCGGGTGATACGTTCCAAGACCTACTGTGGATGGCTGAAACCGCAGATGATAGTGAACCATTTGTGGACCGCATATATAACATTATTTTCGTGTACATACATACATGTGGTAAAGTTTAATTGATAAATTACGCACAGTTAGACATTATGAACATTAAATACAGTGATAATAAAGTACATTGTACATTATGATACGGTACTCTCTCTCTCGAATAAAAGGGATTCTGACTTTTTATCTATTGATAATCAAACTTTTTATATTTGACTAATCCTCAAGAGACGATAGAGCAATGAAAAAATAAAATGTATCAAGGGATGACGGAGCAATGAAAATTATACTTTTTATACACCTCAAAGGACAAAGAAACAATGAAAAAACATACTTCACATAAATGCTGGCAGATTTCACCATGTCATAGCCTGTACTTGTTTAGCGGTTTGAAACTTATGAACCGTTTATTTTTGGAATTTAAAAATGATTATTTTTTTGATAACCGCGGTTGCTGAAACCGCAGATTTGGGGGACTACTTTAAATCTGTGTCGCAGCTAAGGCAAAGACACACTAACAAATTTGAACGCAATTTTCGGTGTTGTCTTTTTTCTGCCTGATATTCCCCACCCCATCTACCTGTCATGATGCAGTGCCTCCCTGGAGATTTGAGTTTGAAACTGTCTGGGCGTTAACCCAGCCCCTTAAGCACCCAAGCTTGTTTTGTTTTCATGTCTTTTATGACATACCATATAATCCAAATTAATTTCCCCTTGTTGCCAGTAAATGGAGATGAGATGGGTGTTAATAGAATTAATGTATGTTACTCATTGGTCTGGTGGGAAAATGAACTGATTATCTTGGCATTCCCAACCCCGTCCCACCTCTTGATCTCTGAATGACCTGTTACCGTTTCAGATATTCAGTGACCTGACGGAGCTGGTGACGTCTTGTGGGAATTATGGGAAGTACAGACGACGTTTCTCAGAGAGCACGGGTTTCCGCTTCCCCATCCTGGGCGTTCATCTCAAGGACCTGATCGCGGTGCATGTGGCCCTGCCCGACTGGGTCGACAAGGAGCGGACACGCGTCAACTTGGTGAAGACGCAGCAGCTGTACGCCATCTTGCAGGAGCTGGCGCTGATCCAAACCACGCCTCCTCGCATCGAAGCCAACACTGACCTCCTCAACCTGCTCACGGTCTGGCCCTGCTTTTTTTTTTCTCTTCATACAATCATGTCCATTTTGAGACTATGTATAAATAGACCTCACAGTTTTGTCTATCGCACAAAGCACGTGATGAGTAGAACAAAAAAGCACAAATAAGGATAGCATCCGTCAGTATATATTATCAATAAATTAAATGTCCATTTATCATGTTCGATACCTCATCTGTGCCACTGAAATGCACTGTACTGTATGTTGCTCAAACGTCCAACAGCCATCCCCCACCTGGGATTCAAACTTGCAACATACAGTTTTTTTAACACAGTTCTGCAACCACAGGACCCTGCCCTTTAGTTCCGTAGCAATGTCACCATACTGCCCCACCCAGCTCCAAAACCAAGAGACCACACTGCGACACCCAGTTTCTGTAACCACAACACCATCCTGCTACTCAGTTCTGAGTGAAGAGAAGTTGTTTTTCCTCCTCAGCCTCAAACGTATGCAGATAACCAGTGTAAAGCCAGTCTGTGGTGATAGTAGGATACACATTTAGTGCTGTAGCAGCGCACTGGTGCGGTTTACATCAGGAAGGGCCAGGGAGAGAGTTTGAGATGAGGAGATGGGGGAGAGTAGAGAAGAGAAGATGAGGGGAGAGAAGGGGAGGGGTGGTGGTGGTGGTGGTGGGGGGTGGGGTTGGGGGTGAGAGAGACCAGACTAACTGCTGTAAGAGTTGTTACTTAGTGCAGACTTTAAATTGGTATTTTTTCAACACTTCTTTCACTAAATTCAGCACGGCAAATTGCTTAACTGATAAGATCCTTATTGGCTCCTTAAATAAACCTCACCCACTCATGGAAGGCAGGGATACTATACTGCAGGGGTTGCTAATTGTATCTGAGAAGGGCTGGGTGCAAGATTTCGTTTTAGACCAGCTCTAAAACACCTGAATCAGCTAATGAAGATCGTGATCAGATTAGCGCCAGGCTATAAAGGAAGACTCCTCCAACACAGGCCCTTTGGGGGTCAGACCGGACAACCATACTCCGAAGCTGTGGTTTTTGAAGTTGCTTCCTGGGAGTCCCTCGGGTATTTGGATGTATTAGAGTCAGATTTTGATGACGGCTCTCTAAATCAACCCCTGAACGTGTTAGCCAAGTGCAGATCTAGATTGTCTTTTAAATCTTCGCCAATTAATATCACACTGACACACAACTCAGTATATACTTTAATCCATTAAATGTTGCATCCCTCTGAAGGTGCCGTTTTCCAGACAGCACAAGAGGATAATGAAGGCATTATTTGAACTAACTGGAACCTTTTAAAATTACTGAACTGTAAATATAGGGCATTTAAGCTTTATGGCTTGCGCAGCTGTTACCAGCATAATGTGGCAGAAGAGCGTGGTTGTGTTTAAGTATGAGCAATTAAGTTTTTTACAGGTTAATGGTTGCAACTGCACACAAAGGGGTCCTCCAAGACCAAGATGGAGCACCACTGTTCTAGGGTCAGATGGTATCCTCATCTTGTGCTGTGTGGCTGTCTGTTCAGGTATCCCTGGATCTGTTTCACACAGAGGAGGAGATTTATCAGCTGTCCCTACAGAGAGAACCACGCAGCCACCGACCCTCTGTAAGTACTGAATGGAGGCTGTCACTAGGGGGCACCAGAGAGCACAAGCGTCTTCCTTACCTCTGTAGAGGCTTTTTCGATTAAGTAAAATAATCAAATTTGCTGTTTGAAAGCTTGTCAGTTTTACACAATTAAAATTGTGCCATAGTTTTATAGAAAGGTGGCATCGGATGAGAGCATTTCAAGATTTCAAATATTTTAGTCAATTTTACCTTTCATGCCCAGCCGAAATTGTGTATTCCTCTTAAAATTACTTAATAAACGAACACAAAACATACTGTCCCACCATTCAAATGTGCAAATGGTATTTTGCGTTTGGACAAAAGATGGCTTTGTAGCTTGTTTAGTAGCCTATGTGTCTATGTAACGAGAATGGTTGAAATAGACAATTTTTTGACTAGTTTTCAAAACTTTGTTTAGGTTTCCAGCTCTGCTTCCCCTCCTTCAGTCATGGATGAATGGGCGTCTTCTGTGAAACCTAAAGCAGACCCCACTGTCATCAGCAAACACATTGAGACCATGGTGGAGGTACGGACTGCTTTTCATCCTTGATGTTAGTTTTACACTTGTCCTCTGACTCGTTTGTCTGTGTATTTGATTTGTTTCGTGTTGCAACTTATACGAATGATTTGGAGGCCTAACCAGCTGATTACCTTGATGTGATGTACGGGCACATTAGTGTAAACGACCAAGGTGGCGTTAGCTTTTTAACGAGACGATGCACAGGGTCCAAAAGTAATGGTTAAGACCAACAAGGGGCCTTATTAGCTGTTGAAGTAGGTCACAAATACAAGTGGAAATACAAGTGAATACATTATATCCACCGGCAAAGCCACACCATTGCTGGTTGTACACATTGACTTAGCCTTGGCAGGGAAGAATGGGTATTGAGCCATTCCCAAGTCTCATTGCACTATACTAGCCTTTTGTGAACAGTTTGTATGTTTTTTTTGGCGAGGTTTGTGTTCACATTATTCAGAGGAATCAAGTGTTCAGCTTCCCTCTCTTGAGATGGTGTTAGACAGTCACTTGGCAGGACTTACAGAGCAGTAGTTCAAGCAAAAAAAATGAAAATACAAGCAAAACATCCTTAAAGAGGGAAATATTTTCCCAGAGGCACCCTCTGTGACCCCTGTGAGTCCCAAAATCCCAACAAGAGCACTACCTGTTGGCCAAACACGGCCTATCCCTGGATAAAACGTGTCTGTGGTGCACCGTAAGTGATTCTCCGACCACTGTGAAACAAAGCGCGATGTCCGCGGAAGAACTGGTCTAAAGCGGCACTTATACGATCGTGTCTTTCAGTCGGTGTTCAGGAACTTTGACACGGACGGAGACGGATACATTTCCCAGGAGGAGTTCGAGAGCATCAAGAATAACTTCCCCTATCTGACCAAGTTCGGAGAGCTGGACAAAAATCAGTGAGTCAGTGCTCAGGTCCGCCCACTTTCGCTACCACCTTGTCGTCTTGCTCCTCTGACCCAAGCAGTGGTGTGCTTTTTGGTCTGTGGCACCCTGCATTGTCAAACATATAAGTAGTACCAACTTTACAGCAGTTCTTGCATGTGATTAATTAGAACTGATATTATTAATCAGTGTTGTTATTATCAGGCATTCTTTAAATGACAATGTAAAAGTTTTTTAAAGTAAGTTCATCATATAAAAAAAATAAACTCAAGTAAAATTAGATTCTCTCTTGGCAGTGTTAGAAATGCAACATCTTTCATGCTGTTATAACACCAATAACCAGATTTGAAATGATTCTCCTGGTGGCGGTAATGATGATGGCTGTGATGATGATAATGTTTATAATAAAATGCTCTTTTTATTTCTCTCATTCTTCCGCAGAGATGGCAGAATTAGTCGAGAAGAAATGATTGAATACTTCACGAAAGCCAGTGCGGTGCTAAATGGAAAAATGGGCTTCGTCCACACTTTTGCAGAGAGTACCAACGTCAAACCAACCATATGTCAACACTGTGCAGGCATTGTAAGTCTTAAGAGGACCCCCGTTACAGTTCCTAAAACAGTGCCTCTTTCTTTTTGGCAAATTCAGTTACGCTCTCTCAATTCATAATATCATTCATTAGAGCTGGCAATGCATAGTCTTCATTTTGTATCTTGCAGTTCTGCCGTTTCAGATTTGGTATAGTATGTTTATTTGAGTTTCTTTTAAAGGGAAGGGGCTACCCTGCACAGAAGTGAAAAAGGCCAGTAACGGTCACTTCCTGCTTTGGGCTTGTCATTTCCTGTCACTTCCTGCTTTGGTGCGATTTTTGCAAATCATGCCCGCTGGAGACTGCCGTCCCTCCAGAGGAAATGGCTGGGGGTGAGGTCACTTGATTGCGGCGGGAGGTTCTCCGGCACAGCATGATTATCACAAACACGGAGAAAATGTGATGAAAGAAAAGCAGAGCTGCCCTGTTTCCAATGGGTGTGGTTATTCTGCTGCCCTCTAGTGGTAAAATGTTGCAATTGCGAGAGCCCTACTTTGCTAGCCATGCCTGCTGTATCTCTTCTGCAGAATCTGTATGCACATGTCGTGGAGGACTTTTATGTTTGCTTGGTGTGCTTTTATATGTAAGTTACTGATTCATGAAAGTGTCCATACACCTTGTTTCCAAGGTGTAAATTATTTGTTGAAAGGAAACCACAATAACTTGTATACGCCGTGGCCCTTCAGAGCTTAAATTTTACACCCCTGCTCTGAAGGGTAAATAAGTACTGCAGGAGCAGTGAGGTAGTGGGTTGCACTCAAAGAGAAGCGGTACCTTACTTTCTTTTTCGTGGAGATTTTCCCAAGCATAGCCTAAAGGAGTTTCATAACAGAATAACAACAACAGTTAAAGTATTACTTCCTTTTTTCAGTTCCGTACGCGGTCGCATCAACTCACCTTCCACTTTTCATCTCTTTGCAATGGTGTGCCGACAGCACCGCAAACAAGCCACACCCCACCCAGCCCAGTTCACCAGCCTCCACTGCAGCCACTTAGATTTCGCAGCGATTCAGCTTCCCACTCTTGTTATGTGACGCTAACAAGCATACCACTGTGCCAGAAGGAGCATCTCTCCACAGCTAAACATTACTACAGCTTGCAACATCCTGATAAAGGTTGTGTAAATCTGTAGTGAGAATCAGCATAGCTTTTTACCTCCCCAAAACCCTACAGCTTGCCAGCTGTGTCGCAATTTGGTCCAGATTTCACTTACAATTTGTTCCACAGGAAACACAAGATATTTCTTGAAATGTTTGCGACCTGATAAAATCTCAGGAACACAATGTTTTTGCAATTTCAACTTCCGTGAATGCTGTTATTTGGCTAACTGGTTCTCAAAGCAGAATTTGCAAGGTGAACAGGCTAATGATCCTGTCCCAAGGTGTTTTTGAATGGAGTAAATGCTATCAGCAATTTCCTTCAATGGCAGATATGCACACTCGTTTTCTCATTTTGTTTTGTACATCCGACCTGCACTCATGCCTCTGCTACCTTCTAGCTCTCTTAGGCTTAGAGATTCAGACAGCATCCAGACCTGCCAAAACATTTTATACTAAAACAGGCTTCTTATTGTTTTTAGGCCAAAACTGAACCCTGTTTTTTTTTCCAAATATGGAATGTCCATACTCGTGTTTTATTTGATACCAGACATAAGGGATGTATCCATACGCTGGAACACTGCCTTGAAAAAGACACGTTTCCTAGAACAACCTTGTTTTTTTAATAATCATTCTATCAACTTCGTATTTTTCTCATCTGACTGTGCTCTGTGTGATAAGCCCTACCAGGCCACACAGAGTCAGGAGGAAATGGCCACACATGAGACTTCCTGTTTGCGTGGCGTTTCCTCACCACTGTGGACCTCTGTCCATTAGCGTGGATGGGATTTCAATCTCTCAGGCTGTGGGGAGCTTCTCCTCAAACATGTGCCTTTTCTCCATGAGCCCAACAAAGCCTAATTTTTATTTTTCATTTTTATATGACTGTAATGTGGGAGGTTTTCCTTTCTCTTCTTTCTCTCAGTCTTTCCTTTTCTTATAATTCCTTTATCATTTTATGAACACTTACAGAAGACTTTTTGTTTTTATATATGTTGACAGATACTGATAAATAAGAATGACATGAAGTGTAGATTTGAATTTGTAAACTTTCATTGTTTCCAGTATGTACTAGCAGAATGATTCAGAGTCATAACCATCCAAAGGTAATGGAATTCCTCAGATTTTTCTCTGATTTCTATTGCCATTACAGATCTGGGGGTTTTACAAACGAGGATACAAGTGCAAAGGTAAGAAATGCTAACGACTACCGTGTACTGTGTGTGTGCGTTTGTTTATGCCTGTGTTTGTCTGTGTTACACACAGACTTAAAATAAGCTTGGTGGGCACTGACCTTTCTACATTGCAGAGTGTAGAACACTGTAGAACATTCTACATCTCTCTCTCTCTCTCGCTCTCTCGTCATTCTTCTGAATAACAACTGAACAAGCAGCTCACGACTGCACTGCACTATACTGAACTGAACAGGGTGGGACAAATGTCACTGCACAGCTGTACACAGCTGGATAACCCTACTATCGTGTAAAGGTTAAGTAATGTTTCTGTTAGGGGATGAAGTTATTTATGATACTGCATGAATGTTCAATGTAGGAATGAAGGTTTGTAGACTTATATTCAGCATTAGTTTCTCTGCGTACATTCATTTGCCAACATAATCCAGACACAAAATATCTCCCTTTTTCCGTTTGGTTGCACCTGCTGCAGCTAAGGAGTGATTTGAATGAAGCGGCTATTTTACACACCGCCTGCATCATTGCCCCAAGGCCTAGGGCAGCTACATGCTAGCCTACTTCCTACAGCGGCCTGCAGTAATCTCAAACTTAAACGGCCTACTTCGGCCTGTCAGTTCCCTGTCAAGATAAAGGTCCCCCAGCATAAGTGTTCATTTCTGAACCCCTCAGCCTTGTGGGATAGTAGCTAATTCTTTCGTGTTTATGAGCGATAGGCCTGTGCTGCACGCTAATGAAATCCTGGTAAGTCAATAGGATTTCCATTCAGGGACGAGTCATTAATTTATATTACGGCTCTTACCTGAGATCGGTAGGAGAAGGGGGTTGGGGGTGGGGGGGAGGAGGAGGGGGGGCGCAGAGGTAATTGAAACTAACTGCTTGTCATGGGGCATAACTGCTGATGGTGTCTCTCAGTAGAGTTGGTGTTAGTCCAGTCTGGAACTGAGGCAAAGTTCACGGAGGTCTTTTTTTTGCCCGTGAGGGAGAGGGATGAGAAAGACTGAAAGGAAGAAAAATATGTTTGTGTACTTGTGTTAGATGGTGTTTGTTTTGTTCTGTGAATTTATGTCTGGATTTGACATAAATGAAGGATATCCTAAGTGTGGGTGGAAGCTGAAGGGTTCAAACTCAGCTGCTGCGTGAGTTTAAGTGTGTCATTCTTTTCATCATATTAATGAAAAATGTCACATCAGAATTTTAAATTGTACCGATAAATGTATTTCATCTTTTAGCATTGTGTCCATCTACACAGCATTATATTTACCTAAGAAATTGAAATATAATGTTTGACTCAAGGCTATGACCCACCATTGAAAGAGTATGGATCTTAATAGCTATGAGCCTAGCCTGTAGCATAGCCATGCACGTGTTTGTTGTTAAAGTCTAAGGACAAGGTATTGTCATGGATTTCAATTACGGCCTCTTCTGTTTTGCTGTTGTGATAGTCACGCCACCTCCAGTTCTCGACTTTAACCTCGAGACAAATATTTTCAAGAAAATCATACTTCTAGTATGTTTTGTGGTGACTGACAGAAATGTGTATAATTAACAGAAGAAATGAAACATTGGCACCTATTTCAGGTTACAACCAATAGCTTGTGATTAAATTGAATGAAAGCTTTTGAAAATGAAATGAAAACGCACTTTGTCATTCTCTCTCTCTCTCTCTCTCTCTCTCTCAGCATGTGGTGTGAGCTGTCACAAGTCCTGTCGAAGCCAACTGTCCATCGAGTGCCGCAAACGAACCAAGAGCATCAATTATGAGACCAAGCGCTTTTCACTCACCCGCTCCTACAGTTTCCCAGTCCCAGCTAATTCTCCTTCCAGCCTGCAGCACACCAGTACCAGTGAAGGTACGCTTCTCCACTCAATTTAATGCTCCTGGCTGACTAAAAATGACTACATTCTGCATTTTAAGAAAACCTGTTTAAAGAATTCCGTGCTTTCATGTCGGCATCTCCCAGTACATGCAAATTTAGCTTTTTTATAGCTTGAGAGGTATTTAAATGATAAAATCAGGAAAGCAGCTACTAATTATTCCACAGATTAACTTCTGTACTGTAGCCATAAATTCACTAGATTCACTGATGGCCAGACATGTTATACAGTGGGGTCAAAAAGTCTGAGACTACATTGAACATTTTGTTCAAACTTTTTCAAAGTAAACCTGGAAATAATCTAAAATTTTTGGACTTTGAAACCCTTAAAACAAAGATAACCTATGACATTTCAAACCAAGAAGAAATATAGAAGATTCTGCACTATTTCTAGGTATCTCTGCCTTCTCTGTTTGTATATTTGAGTTGATTCTCGTTTTAGTCTGTCATAGTGAAATATATCTCTGTGGAGGCTTCGCGGGGTCTGGTGACTGATCTGCTGTTTAATTAGCACATAGCGCGAAAGGATTCTCTGTTGCCTATATATGTTTATTTTTTTGCTTTTGTTTTGAACAACCAATACCAGCTGGGCTGTTTCACAGTCTAAATAACCTTCTTCGTCTTGCCGGAACCAAACGGGAAAAAAAAAACACATTGCAAACCTTGGCCCATCCCAAAAGTTCTTCAGGCAAAACTTATCCACAAAAAAACAAACAGGAGCGCTTTCAGATGAATGGACTGCTGAACCACTTCATCGCCAGAAATGTATTTAGCAGGAGGCTGTGTAAGCTTGCAGGAGGGATAGATAGTTCTGTTTGAAGGCTTGTTATAGATTTTAGCCATGTCGTTATTGATTTAATACACACTTTAACACTAGCCATGGAGAAATATACATGTAATCTATGAATTTTAGACCGTTTTCCTCAAGAACAGTTATCTGGTTATGCAGGAGCCTGGGTTTTCACTTGGAGGTTGCAGGTTCAATTCTCTGGTTGGGCAGGTGTTCTTATGTGCTTGGGAAATGCATTTACCTTGAACTGCTGCAGTAAATATCTTTCTGAATGAATACATGATGTGTAGAAGCTAGTAAGAGTATTTCAGTTTTCTGTCAGCACAAGGGTGGGTTTTGTCTTGTACCAGGCTCTTTCATCATTAAGCATAATATGATATTTTAATAAGCTGCTTGGCTTGTACTTATCTAACCCTTGTGGTTTTAAGGGCTTGCTTGAGTCTTCTTGACATTTTTCAGCTGTGCATGACATTTTTATTTTCTCTAAATTTAATTTAAAAAGGGTGTTCTGTTGTAATCCAGGCCCAAAATCTGATTCAAAGAAAGTATGAATATTTTGGCCATAACGGGGTTTTTTTGATGATGATTCTTATTTCCCATATGTGGAGATGTGCATTCTTGAATGTCGTACAGATGTGATGCAGAAATTCCATTTTATGGGTATTTCTTTGAGTAAAATTATGATGCAAGTATTTTGTAGTACTGCTATATAGTAATTGCTTTTGTCATTGTGTGTGGTATTTCTGTTTCCCTGTAGCTGCTACAGAGGAAGACACAGAATCTTTGGACGATGAAGTGTTCGATGTGCGACTCTGATTAGGTAAAAGGAACCCCAAAACAAGACTGAATGATACTGTATTTGTTTGGTATTACATCAACCCCTGTGATTTCCCTAAAACAAAAAAAATGACATGAAAAGTTCAGTACTTACACCTATAACAGGAGACGGTCTCTAACAGAAGCCAGGTAGTGACAGTACATTACTGTAGTAACAGGTTTAAAACAGCGGTTCATCCATTCTCAAGGCCAGTGCGGCTAGTATTCGTTAGCTACCTAATCAAACATATTATCAGTCCAGCAACAAACAGCATCCAAGAGAAAGCACCATAATTAAGTCCAGTTTATAGTTTGGTGATAGTGATTCGACCAGTAGCAAACATAGGCACACACACAGTCTAGTGATACATTTAAAACAATCTGTCAAATTGATCATCTGTTTTGAAACATTCTGTTTTGCATCACTGAGCAAATACAAATACACATAAATTAGTTTACAATACAATTACTTTTAGAATGAGGTGTATTGTTATCAGCACAAATTGTGTAAGCTACCATGCTTTATTTAAATTTGTACCTGCTTAAACAACCTTATATGTATCCACCACACCTAGTAATTTGGTCATTCAGAAGTGGAAACAAGCAGACATTCATATACTCAAAAGAATATCCCTGTATCCTTGCATAGTATAATAAAAATTAATAAATTATTTTTCAAAAATACAAATTTTAATAGAACACATTTGAATTAGATCTCAGTGTGTGCATACCATGTATATTAATTATGCCGTTATTTTATGCTCACCAGAATTATGTATTTTGTGAACCTGTTCCCCCTGAGGGTTCGCTTGCAGCAGTGCTGTGCAAATACCGCATGTACGCGGTGAGAAAAAATGAAACCAGAAATATCACTATATCACAGTGAAACCATTAGCCTACCTTACCTAACACATTTCTATCACAAACCCTGCTGTTTGTGTGGCATAACTATATGTATCTCCTGTCCAGTGTTTACCTGTAATAGTGTGTATGTCTGAAATCCATGCAGCGTGGTACATACCTTATACAGTATGTAGGGAGGCATTTTTATGGATGTGGGCTTTCATTGACATGCAATATTATGATAATGATATTTTCCAAAATTCAGAACTCCTCAGTTCTTAAACACAGCGGAAGACAGGTTATCTCTGAATCCCAAAAATATGAATTACTTGTGTGGAATGATCTAACCCATCACATATTAAAAGGTAAAATGTATTGTTAGCACATGGAATGACTTTTACTCTAGGAAACAAATGTTCACTTATCAGTGGGCTGCCTTACTATTCGTCAAATGAAATATTTAGCCTCCTGTCATACAAACCAGATATCAGACACTGCAGTCAGAAACGTTTCCATTTGTTCAGTGCTTTGTCTTGAGAATGTATACATCAAGTATGATGGAAGTTAATTTATAAATTTTATGTTGTATTGGTTACATATTCTTTTTCTTGGATGTTCAGTTTTTATGACCATAAGTCTTATAAGCACCTGGATGGTTTGATTGAATCCAGTTTAATTTAAATCTTGTTTGATTGAATAGAATTTGACCTTATAGCATGCTAGATTAAATCCTGGCCTAGATTCTTCACTTCGTATGTAAGATTGTCTTAGAATATGAATATGAATGTATTATGAATATATTAGTGTGACAAGTGTGTGGTTATGAACCTCAGTTCTCTCTCTCTTCCTGTCTCTCTCAGCCCAGCATGAAACTACTCCTTATGGGATAAAGATACATTTTGTACAGTATTTTATTGTATACCTGCCGTTGATTAGCGAGTATTATGGGAGACTGACCAGAGAACCATTGAAAGGATTTGCGATGTACTGCAGTACCCAGTGGAGCCATATGAGGGTGCTGTACCGAAAACAGTACAGCATCTGAAAAGCATCTTTCCGTCTGTGGAATGACATCGGGACATCGGAGGAGGTTCTTGTGAGTAAAAGTACTCCCCCTGCATCCTGTGTGCCAGTTGGACTGACCTCTGAACTCGTCTGAATGGCAGCATGTTCTGAATTCCCAAAGCCTGTCTTGTTCGCTGTAACACAACATGAGCCCAGAGTTTCACCAAGTAGGGGTTGTTGTTTCCAAACAGTGCTGGGACAGGGAATTCTCATTTGTAAACCAAGATGTTTGTGCCAATAATGTACCATGTTAATGCTCTTCGTATCGACTCTGTCTTGTATTTCTGAATTAGCCTGGCTTTGGCGTCATTGTGAGAACTTTGCCGTTTGCATTTGCGAAGCACATCTTTGTTTCTGCAACACAGCTCAATAAAACGATACCACGAGACAACGGATACGTTGTGTACAAGTGTCTTATTTTGGCTCACCAGATTACTTTCGCCTCAAAGTGAACAGTTTGTCCGATGCTCCTCAGCTAGTTTGCATTGCTCAGTCAGAGCTCTCTCTGTTCAATCCTTCCCACAGTCTGTTGGCATGGGTGTGATGTCTGATTGTTGACTTCAAAATGGAGGCCCCAGCTGTGACCCCCTGGATTCTTTTTTTGCCTCACTCACCATCTTCCTCATAGCACGTGGAGCTAACATGCACATCCTGGCAAGATAATCATTGTTTTAGTGATTTTAATTTTCCAACTATTGCCGTTACTATTGCGGGAATATTTATTGTTTTTTTTATTTATTTTGAGTAACCATTACTTGATTTCAAAATCACACACTTTATCTCCTTTGATTAAGTCAGATCATAGCTGTTCCCACCAATGATTTTAGACACGCTACCTCATTTTTATACCTCAGTGTAGAAGTCACAGAAGGCCGTAGTGCAGGACCATCTCTAAAGGCTGAGATGATCTTAAATAACTATGACTAGAAATCTATGTTTTCATTTTATATGCAATAGTCTTTAAGGGTTGGCAATAGTTGAGACACCTTTGCATTTAGGAAAAAAAAATGTATAAGCTTTTTAAAGAACACTGAGAACTATTTTATTAGAGTAATAGAATATAACTTTCCTATGTGTTTGTGTCTTCATCTATTTATTAATGTATTTCCATGACCCATTTATTCATCTTCATTGGTTTTCCTTTTAATTGTATATGTATATGTATATATATGTATAATATATACAGTATGTGTGTGTGTGTGTGTGTGTGTGTGAAGTGATATTTAACTATGAGTATATCAGAAAGCACAGACTTGCTGGGGTTTTCACACACGACAGCGGGTTTGGCGAGTCGTCCACCATCAAAAAAAAACATCCAGCCGAAGGCACTTCTGTAGTCAGAAATAAGCTGTTGATGAAACAGGAAGATGGAGGCTGACATGACTGGTGCAGAATCTCAAGCAGGTTGCATTCAGGTGTGTGTGTAAGTGCTTATGTGCGTACAACTTAACACATTCATGTGTTGATTTTACCCACTTGCCCTGATCTTCCACACTGAGACAGTTTCACCCTGTAGTATGCTCCGTGACGGTAATGAAACCATTATTAAGTCCTCTAAACCATTTATGTATGTTTGTGTGAAGTGGCATTTACATTTACATTTCCACAAAATGATGTTTCATATTTTCACATTTTGGTAAACTTTGCATATCCTCAGTACCTTTAACAGCCCTGAGTATCTTTAACAATCACATGATACATCTTGCTCAATTATAAAAAGGTCACTTTGCTCTGTAACTGGTCTTTGGTGCTCTCCTGTTGGATGGAGAAAACACATTGCCTGTAAGTATGATTGTAAATAGGGTTTTTTTTTTTAATTTGACTTCATTCTGCACAGCATATTTCACCAGGACAGAGCATGTTTGTACTCTGTTCAGAGTAATTACAGAGCTTGTTATTAATTCTCTTTGCAGGAGATGGTAAAATACAAATACGCTTGTCCCGTGTAGGGATACTGTGTTGTAGGAGATGCCGTCTTTCAGTCAGTATTTCAAATGTTCAGACTCCAGCCATTAAACATCTGTTTACACAGAACAATCGTTGCAAGATGTTCTAGTCCAATTTACACCCATACTTGCCTAATCTGCCATTTTATCGTCAGTTCATTTAACTGGATCGATAAGCTCCTTCCAGGTGAATTGTAGCGAGTGCTCTTGCACAAAATGGCTGCTGGGAATCACCCAGGTGCTGCCTACTGTGTAAAGCTTTATCTCCCTCTCCTCCTCCTCCTAAGTGCTTTTACGTACCGAATGGTCTTTAAGCAATGCGAGATGGTATTATGGTTCAATTATCAGCTGTATCAAATTTTGAGGAACAATTATTTTGCTTAAGATGCAACATTTTTCACAATCATGTTCACTCAGAATTTTAAAAATGAATTACAACATGTTCTGTTATAGATCACAAAAGGTAACGGACGTCTGTAAGGAAGCTGATGCGTTTGTTTTTCCAGTTTATTCAAAATTTATAGCATCAAAATGCCTTTAGGTTCTAGCGACTGTAAAATGGTGTAGTGGTAATATCTCAGTCTCCACTAGGTGGGGCTGTCAGCCCATCTGAGTGTGCAGCTGGTAGCCAGACAGTCACTGTGTTCTGCTCTCTGTGCTCGGTCAGCACACCTGGTTGAAGAACACCGTGCTACAATGCTTTGCTCTTACTCTTAAGAACTGCATTATCGAGACATGAATTACATTTCCTGCATTATGGTGGTTTTTTCCTTGTGTCTAAGAAATATTTGCCATGTAGGGCCTCTTGGAAATTGAATTTTTTTTTAATAATGACAAGAACAGAAAAACATTTTGATGCGGCGGATTGGCAGCTCACCCTGATTCGGCTCGTCATTTTGCCTTAAGCTAACATAGCAGCATGTTTTACTTTTACAGCGCCTTTCAAGCATGAAAAACAAAAACAACAATAAATATCCCAAAAGCAATAAAAGAGAAAATTAAATCAATTCAAATGACAGCTCATCTAGAGTGAAACTTTCACTGTGCTCGCTCTTCTTGGTTGATCCAAGGACATTTGCTCCACCGTAAGACTTGGACAGCTCGCCCATGCAGCGTTAACTCTTTTTGAGGGCAACTTCTCTCTAATCTGGGTGCAAAATGACCTTCTGGTTATGTTCAACTTTCCCACTGTCCTCTGCTTCTCTTAACAGAATAAATCTTAAAATATCCTCCATGGTAGGCCTTATTAACCTCTCAACTCTTCTCCAGTGATTATGGAAGAGGAGGTTGGAGAACCGAGCCCCCAGTGAATCACTTCTGTTGTGCCCTCCAGCGAAGACCTTAATGAAAATGACTTTTGCGTTTGTACGGCTGTATAAATGTATGATATTATACGGTTTTTCGAGCAGGGTGACATCACTGCTCAGAGACGGCTCGCTGCATTAGTTAGCTGGACTATCTGATGATGCGTTTGTTTCGACTGCAGACATGAGATCTCAGAAAGAGGGACTGGATAATTTTGCTCTTCTCTGTTTAAGTCCCTCTGCGATTTCATCGGTGCCTGAGGACTTCTTCTAGTCTGCAGGGTATCCCCCATCTGCTATAGGGCAAAACTGATGACAATCATTCGTTCATGGTACCGAGTGCTCACCTTCGGCTCATGTCAAAGCACGTCTTCCTTCAGACAAACCCCGCCCATACAAGCCCCGCCCATCTGCGTGTCATTGCTGTCTCAAGCACCAGATATGAACCTGCATTTATTGGATATTCTGGAATGATGCCTGAGCCAGTACTTTATACTTCCACCAGCTGAGCATGAGTTGATTGACCTCCTTGTGGAAAAGTGGTATCACATTCCCGTTGCTGAAAACCAGATCTGACAGACTATTCCATCGCACACAGGAGAACAACTGGCCACATATGGCAGCCTTAACACTCAGTCACATGACCTAAGACTGGTCATTTCATTTTTATGTTCACATACTTCATATACACATACATGTACTATACTCCAAATACACTTAATACATACTTTTACAGTGCACATATACAAATCTATCTATCTATCTATCTGTCTATCTGTATGTCTATCCTTCCATCCATCCATCCATACACAATGTGTGTGTGTGTATGTGTGTGAGAGAGAGAGAGTGAGAAGATTAATGTAATTCCCCTCTGTACACCAGTACGACAGTGATGGACGAGCATAGGAACATACAGTGCACAGTCTGCTCTTTCGCTTTTAAATGTTCAGAGCTGAGCTTCGCCCAGTGCACTCTCTCTCTCTCGCTCTCTCTCTCACACTCTCTCTCTCTGCAGCATCGGTTTTCATAATGGCACCAGGATTAATGCCCATGGCAAGCAACCAATAATGCAATAACTAACCAATAACACCCTAAATCAAACTGTAATGGAATAAAGCATTCTTACCAATTACAACTCGCGCACTCACTAAATTTATAGCGCATCTGATCGTAAGATGAGTCACCTTGGCAAATACACTGTAATGTAATATTCATTCTCACTTCAGGTAATATAATTATTCATGAATTATAAATAGCTTTCTCTTCCTCCATTCAACTTTTTATTCCAACCATCAGATTTGTCAGAGTATATATAGGTTGCCTGTGCTTTAGTTGTCTTGTTTTATGTTACATCATTTATTTCTAAATGACATTGTGTAAGTTATTAGAGTTTTTATTGATAGCTTATTTGCTTAAGGCACGCTCTGTCTTTGCAGAATGCTGCAGGGGTGAATTTAGCAAGCCTCTTGGGTTGCCTTCTCTGATGATGTCTGTGTATCTGGTGAATGGCTTGTGATACCTGTCTCATATTTTCACGTTGTCACTGAAAGAGTGCTTATGCGAATTAGGAGGATTAGATTTGGCAAATTATCTGTCTTATCCAGTTACGTAATATCCCATTTGATGTACGAAAGACGATTCCCAACACACCAGGACTAGTCAGAATATACAATAATCCTTACCATTTTATAGCTAAGTATTGTGTCATATTACATATTACATAAGCTGGATGTATGTATGATAAAAAAAGAAATATAATATTTTGTGGCTCCACCCTCAATAAGCAGGTCGTGAGCACATTTGGTGTGATACTTTTCAACTTCATCCAGAAGATTGTGTACAAAACAATGAATACCACCTTAATAGTTTCACTTGATTGCGCGATTGTACACATCTTGATCTTTCATTTCCCTCTGAACCAACAGGTCATTTGATGAACAATAATTTAGAGCGTCTTGATTGTATTTGCTGATTGTCAGCCACAGAAAAATAATATTATAAAGGAATGGGAAAAGATGACATAATTTTTGCTCTGGTATGACTTTCCGTATGATGATGCAAATTTCAATATTCAGTGTCAAATAAACAAACAGCTCCTCTAAACATCGTAACCACTGGAAACACTTGCCACACTCCTCCTCCTTCTCCCGCTCAATCTTTCTTCGTTTCTTTGCCCCATCCATCAAAATCATTTTTCTCACTGCGCTTTTCCTGCCTACATGTGTACCCTAGGGGCCTTCCCTTCCCTCGGCTTTTCACCCTTTATCTTTAAAAACATTCACCCTTTTCTCTCTCTCTCCCCCACAGTAGACCCACTGAAACACGCTCTATGACTCAGTCAGACCCTGAGCTTGTAATATGCTTATTTTCTTCAGCATTTCTTTATCTGAACATGTTTTCTTTCATGGAGTATGTAAATGAAACCAATAAATCCCCTTTTAAGAGACTGACTGATGAGGAATCGTCACAATATAGGATGTTTAGAGAAAAATAATGAAAGGACCAGGAAGTAAAACGATGATGATGCTTATGACTCCACTGCGCCATGCCAAACGTTTCATAACACAACACAGAAATACAAGAGGCAACAGCCTCATACCAGACATGGGGCAGCCTGTAGTCTTGTGGCTAAGGTACATGACTGGGACCCTTGAGGTTAGTGGTTGAAGCCCCAGTCTAGCCTCGACAAGAACACTATTGCTGTTAGGCCCTTGAGTAAGGCCCTTAACCCTACATTGCCCCCAAGGGGGATTGGCCCTTGGTTACCCTTGTCAACTGTCAGTCGCTTTGGATAAAAGCATCAGCTAAATAACTGTAACATAATGTAAAGACAATATGTGTTTGTGTCCATCCACAGAGGCAGGTGAGCTGAGATGGGAAGGGTAACAACCCTCTTTTCACCTCCCAAACGTGTTTTTTGTATTGTTTTGCATGATTAGTAAGCTTGCCTGTTTAAATCAGGATACCCCCGTTAACAGCTGTTTCCTGTTCACTTGGCTGAGCCTGATGTGGTGGAGTTACATTTTCCACTCCCATCGCGCCATCGTCGGTCAAATCTGGCGAGTCGCTGACAGGTACCATAATCGGCAGCGAGGTTTTAATTACCACAAAGAAAAACACGAGAAAGCTTTTGCGCATCAAACCCAACGACGCCCCGTCTGTCGGCATGTGGCTTGACCAATTGTGAAAAGCATGTTAGAAATGACAGTGAAATTAGCAGGAACGTCTTGTCAAGCAAGATGGACCCTGAAGACGAACAACTTGCAACCTCCGTCGAGTTAGAGGCGAAATGCACATGGGGATAGCTCCTCCAGCTTCCATACTTGTAAAAATGAAACACGGGAGAGCATCTGCTTTTAACCCCTTAATGCACCTTCCTCTAGTGAAACAAACACAATTGGGTGGATTAGGTGATGAAGATGAAGAGTTAGACCTGATTTAAGACCCCTGTTACGCAATACAAAAACTTGTTTGAGCAAAACCAGTTACTTAAATTGAGATAACTACATTTCTGCTTTGTCTATCTTCCTTTATTTAAATTTACTGTCATCCCAGGCCCTCTTTGTGTAACCTGAAGAATTAAACTGTAGCTGTAGACCAATGAATAGGGAAAAAACAAGTATGCAAAGGGCAGTGTAAGGGCCTTGTGGTAAAACGAGGCCTATGTTGATCTAGCCGTGGGCTAAAATGCCCTTGTTCACACATGCAAGCAGACTGATCTAGAGCAGGAAGAAGGGGTGACTTCATTACATACGCTGTCACATCTCGTGTGGACTTATTCAACCTGGGGGGGCTATTGACTTCTTAACAGGGTCAGGCAGCCGAAAAAAGCAACCTTTTAGCTACTGTGCGGTGTGAGTCTGAGGTCAGTCCACGTCACATGATCCCCTGTCACTTCGGTGATTGACCGGAGGGAGAGAATGACCCGCAGTTCTGTTGGCTTCAATCTCAGAGGTCGTCCGGGCTAGGAGGCAGGTGAGAACGGAGAAGTGAAGGAGAGGGGAGATAGGGAAGGCTCTTTAAAAAAAAAAAAAAGCAGCCAGAAAACATCTAAGCAACTGACATCCTGAAGGAGCTCTGATGGTGCCCCCAGGCTGTCTTTGAGAGCGAGAATTAAATAAGAACTTCAGAACGAGACCTCTACTTCAGTGGGCGGAGTGATTGAATGACGCTCATTTGCCGAACGGCATCTGGAAGACAGATGAACTTGGTGGGGAAGGAGGGAGGGAGGGAGAGAGAGAGAGTGAGGAAGGGAGAGAAAGAGAGAGAGGGAGAGTGAGATTGGATCGAAAGGCCGGATCGAACCCAGGATTTGGTGGCCAGCGCGGTGGGACGGATCGCTCAAGTGTTTCTTGCTGGAAGATATCCCATCAATCTTGATAATGGCGCACCACTGTAGGAGCCAATCGGCAAGTCTCCACATTACCAGGCAGGGTCTGTTTAGACAAGGGACGGGAGGAGGGAGAAAAGGACCGATATAAACAGCAACATGTGTGTGTTTAACTTAATAGACGGACAGCCCAGGAAGCTGATAGAAGACAATCACTCATCATCATATATTTATGTGAAGCAGATCCCTGTGAGGGCTCTGCTGTTCTATCACTTAATTCTTGACCTGGATTGCTCCACCACATCACAGAATTTGCTCAGCATATGCCCGTTTCGCTTGGCTATGTACACTCGCTCACTTTGTCTTCACTGCCTACTGTTTATCCAGCTGGATATTCACCAAGGCAATTCGGGCCAAGTACCTCGCCCAAAGGCTAAAGTGGTAGTACAGCATCTAGGATTCAAGACTGCCATCTACAATCTCCCATTTAACAAGCCTTGCCCCATAAACCCTATGTCACAGTGCTGTTTAGTGACAAGTGAGTGAACGCATCGAAGTGTATGTAAGAATTGAAAGTCACCTTGAAAACGCATAAATATTATGGTGGCAGTTACCCAGCGTTACCATCGCATACATCCGCTGCAGATGTGCAGATGGTTCTTTTTTTTGTGGTTTCGCAGTGTGTGTTAAATTGCAGAAATCAATCTAAAATGTCATCTGCCACAGATTTTACACAAAACACAGACAATCTTAATAGCGTTCTACAGGAAAATTATAAAATAATTAGGCTCGATACACCCTTCCACAGTTTACTGTTTTACTACTTTACCACTGAAGTAAACAGAACTTCAAAGGGAAGTGTTTGGCGGCCAGAAATGTGTTGACAACCAATCAAGCTGCCAGCAATTTAAGGGATTTTAAATCACCTGAACGGTAGTGGTTTTAAACAGAGTGCAGAATGGCACTGAAATATCCCCATGGGGTCCTGAAATGCCAAAGGCAACTCATCCTGTCAGATTGTACTTTTAAGTAATACATACGATTGCAGGCATGACTATAAACCCAATAAATACACATGTTTAAGAAGTTAAAGGAACTGGAGTGTGTTCAGATATCAGCCTCCTTCCCAGCATGCAATGGGATGATTAATGCTGAATGCCCTTTGGTGATATAAACCATTTAAAGCTGCACATGACTTCTCATGTGTATACCTTGAATCACAAATATTTCTTTAATCTGACAAATTACATGTATATACTAATTTTTGGTACACACTACACAAGCACACTAGATGATAATAAATTCTGGTATAGCCATTACTCACTTCCTTGCTTTCAGACATTTTAACTTTACTATTCACAGTAAAATCCCTCCTGAAGGTTCGACCAGGAAATGAATCTATTTTACATGTCCTACTGAATTTTCCTTAAGATATTATTTCCAAAGATGCCTTAAAGCTTAAGTGATGTGTGAATCATTTCTCCATGTTCAATAACACATAAATATTTTCAGTTTCAGCAAAGGGCGAGTAAACCCAAGAGAAGCATGCTATTTAAAGTATTCATTACTCTGAAAGAGAAGATGATGAGGTTTAACATTTCTAACCATTAAAAATCCTTCACAGTAAGATATGTCCTAGTTAAGATGTGCAACATGTCCATTACATTCAGTCTATTGCTTTGGGAAACTGAGGTACAGTTTATGACTAGAAAAACTTGAAAACAGGCCCTGGTCTTCTCTCTAATTCACTGTCTGACTGACTTTGACTTGCTCAAAGACTCACAGACTCATACACTAACACAGTCATTCATCCAATTGACTCACAAACTCATTTAGAAACTAAGTCACTCACCAACTAACCCACTAACTGACTTGCTCGTTGACTTTCAGTCCGGTCCGGTCACATTTCACACACACTGCACACAAATTAAGTTTTTTTTTCATATTAAAGTGAATATAGGAAGGTACCTGTCATTGGAAGTTTCCCTGTTATATTTCGGTGTACATTTGAAAAGTTCTGTGATGTTCTTGTGTTTATTTTTGTTTAAATTCTCGAATATATACTGGAAGCTAGCTAGCCAGCTCTTTCCCACATTGTTGTGATCTGTACAACTCACTGGAGGCTGTGCACAGATTATTGCATGTGTCCATTGTTTTTCCAGGTACACTGTTAATTACGTTTGAAACTTTTTATTGTCAATGCTGATACTTGTGTATTCAAACTTGTATTTGAAACTGTTAGCACGCCCAGTCGCGTGAATGCAAACTGCCGTGACATCTTTACAACTCACCGGAGGCTGTGCACGGATTATTAAGTATGTCCATTGTTTTGCCAGGCTCCAGGAAATTAAAAATGACGGTGCTACGATCGCTATGTGCGATTATTCAACAACACAACGCAGCAGAACAGAACAGTTACATTTGCCTGCTTCTGAAGCACTGAGGAGGAGCAATGTGCATCGAAAGTTACGTACATCATCAACAAATAAGTGCACCACTTCCCTGCCGCGTATCCAGATGCCCTGCTCTCATCCCATGCAGGTGTCATCGTACCATAAGATATTACTGAAGTGCTGACTCCATGTGTTCTCCACTTCTCTCCTAATTTGGAATCTTATTCTTACGCTGTTCTCATTGTTATAATGTCTACTGTAAGTTTGCAAGAGCACAGAGAAGCAAGCAAGTGCTACTACGAAATACATGATGTCAGCAGTCACTTTTTACACCGTAGTCCACACGTTCAGCTTGCACATACATGAAGCACCTCATTGGCTGCAGTTGGCACCAGCATGATGTGAATTTGATGGCAGCCTTTGAGCTTTATCCCCAAACTCAATCACAGCGCAAGCACCAATCAGCAGCCACCAAACTCCAATTTTACACGATTTTTCACTTTTCGGTGAAGAGAAGTCTCTTGATTGATTCAAATGAGTAAACGATCGACTGCTCCACAATGAGCATAATGGATTTGGTACCAGACTGCAGGGGCCATCTGCTCGATGGAGCTTTTGAAAAATAGATTTTCACCGGTCTTCCGTTTGAACCAACTTTTGATTGGTTCAAACAATTTGACAATTGACAACTCATTGCACGGTAGCTCCACCCACGATGAGACTTAAGAAACCTCATTCTCCAATCATTAGTCCCATTCCCTACGCTTCTCCCTCAGCCTCAGCCTATATCCAGTCCCCATCCTACAGCTCCGCCTCCTTCCACCACCAGCACGGTCCCGCCCACTTGCCCTTTAGCCCTGTAAAGAGGAACATTTTTAGTCAGGAGGACCAGCCAGTAGTGCTCAATTGACTAGCTTTGGCTGGAGCTTTGACACAAAGTCAATGGGACCGAGCAGCGAGCAGCAGGACAGTCTGAATATTAAATATTCCTGCAGTGGCAGGGTGGGGGGGCGGGGCAGGAGGGCCGCGAGGTAAGAAGGCAGCTTGCTGAGTGACGGGACTGCAGATTGCATCTCTCCCTACACGGGAGTCACCGATATCACCCTCTCACCGATCTATTTCCAACCCCCCGCTGCAGGCACTGTGTCTCCACCATCCCTGCTTTTTTTTCTTCCTCTTCTTCTTTTTTTTTTTTTTTTCTCAAATCGCAATCTCAACATATGCCTTGTCTCTCCGTCTTGTTTCTTCCCCTCGGGTGTGTCTGTTGTTTTTTTTTTTCTTCTTATTTTATCTCTTCAGTCACAGCTGAGGTGGTGTTGCTTTGTTAAGTATTGTGTTAATTTGCCTGCCTTCCCGGGTAAATCGGAGTAAAATACAATTAGCAGCTAATTCTGTTTGAGCTTGTGGATGCTCAGTGTCACTGTCAGGAGTGCAGCTGCATTAAATTGAATGTGACAAATGCCATTTTCATAAGCCTCTTTTTGGTGGAGGGACAGCTGCAGAAAAATACCCTCTCCTCAAATGCCTCTGTTTCCACCACCCCAAATGATTTAAGGTTGAATGAAGTTGTCAGTCAATCCATCATTGTATCTCTTCTCAGTCATTCTTGGCTGTATATTTGTGTGCTTTGTGTGTGTGTGCATGCATGCACACACATGTGTTTGTGCATGCATGTATGTGGGACTGCTTGTGTGTGCATGCGCATTTGTAATTCCGCGCAACTGCTAGCAGAGTATGTGTCCGCATGTGTATCGGTGCCTGCTTGTTTATAATTGTGTTGTGTGTTTAAATGTTTGTGCATGCTTTTGTTTGTGAGCACATATGCGTGTGCTTGCAGCTGTGTTTGTCTGTAAGTGTGAATATGTTTGTGTTTGGGCGCATAGGCATGTTTGTGTGTGTGTGTGTGTGTGTGTTTTTGTGTGCAAGTGTTTGTATTTGTGTGTGTGTGTGTGTGTTGGTATTCTACGGAACAACAAAAACAGCTCAGTTTCGCAAATCACATGTCCCATCCAGCTCAGGTCTCTGGTTCAGAACCCAGACAAATCCAATACTGCAGAGACAAGGATGCTGACAGCACAGCTTGGCAGGGTACATGTGATCTGCATCGTACGGGAAGGAAATCTTATTTTCGAGTACAGAAAGTCTACAATTGTACAGCGCGTTGGTTCAGTGGAGCATCTTGACTTAATATTTCACTGAAATCTCTCAACTCCAGCATTTATTTTGAAGTTGCCATCTGATTAGAGAGGAGGACAGGAAAATGGCGTTCCACCTGCTGCTTCACAACTTGCTTATGTGTGCTTGTGTGTGTGTGTGTGTGTGTGTGTGTGCTGTTGTATGTACATGGATACATATGTATGTTTGTGTGTATATGTCTGAGTGTAATTGGTCTAGAGAAAACTTAACACTGAACATTGCTCTCTGATTACTGTTTTCCATACACAGTAAGAGAACCCATCTTATATATGGGGCAATGTTAACCAACAATAGCACCGAGTCTACATGGTTTAATGATTTTGCGATTTGCACGACAGGCATGGCCATAGAGACAGATGAATTCTGGGACATGTTCGGCCACTCAGTGAATGCCACCAAGGATGTCAACCAGCTCTCCTGCAAAACCTCCACATCGCTGCTGTGAACTTTAACCCCAGTGTATATAAAACCACAGGTCCCAGGTTCACTTCCTTAAAGAGCCAAAGCTGCTATACCCTTGAGCAAGGTGGCTAAATAGAATGGCTTGGGTCAATATCCAGCAGCTGTAATGATGAATAATAAGTAAATATATATGCTGGCTGGGTTGCCCTTGGTAACAGTATCTGCTAAGCCACCCTCCTCCTGGGATCTCCAGCGATAGCGAGACTAACCAATATAGCAGGAGCTTGCAGAGTTCTTCAATGTGTACATTACAGCTGAGGTGAATACTAGTTGTGAACCTCGTAAAACTCATGCCGTTTAAAATCTATATATGAGGTCAAAAAGTCTTGCTACTAGAGTTCCAGTTCCTACATGCACAGGTTTATTCCAAACAAAATATGTTTAAACATGTCTCTGAGATCAGTGGATGGCTCCAGACACTTGTCTTAGTCTCATTAGGGTGCCTTCAAAAAACAGGATACTTTTTGTGCCATGGAAAAAAAACTATTTTGAGGTCAGGGTTAACATCAAATTTTTCACAAAACTCAAGAATAAATCTTCCCTGGGCCTTATTATGAAGAAGTTTTAAGAAAATTGAAAACTGCATTGGTGAGAAAAAGGGCAGGAAAGTTGCGCTGAAGATTTTTTTTTTCCATCACAACATTGCACCTGCTCATTCTTCGAGGGTAGCAAGGGCCGTCCTACGAGAATTTCGTTGGTAGACCTTACCCCATCCACCCTACAACCCTGATCTTGCCCGCTCAGACTTCTCTTTGTTCCCAAAACTCACAGAACATATAAAAGGAACACGATCTGAGTCCCTCGACGATGCCAAAACTGCCGTTTTGACATGGTGTAAATCGAAGAGCGCAGAATTCTTCAGGGGAAGGTTAGGGAGATGGAAACACCGCCTTCAGAAGTGAATAGACTTTGATGGAGGATGTGTAGAGGAACAAGAGCTTCACATTTTGATATTTTTGTTTAATAAAGGTTTCTATGATTTTGAAGCAATACTATTTGACTTACCCTCATACACACACACACACACACACATATACATACACCTGTATGCATTACACAAGATTTCAACAATAACTGTATATACAGCATATGTAGTAAAAGACTAGTTTACTACTACAAATGATCTGCAGACACGACTACTACTCCTACCTTTATCTGCGCTGATAGCAATGCTTCTGCAGCTGATACTTCTACGACCATTTCCACTCCTGCTCCGGCTGCTCCTCCCTCCTATACTGCAACTGTATTGGCTTGAAAATACGTGGGCTTTTTCCCACAAATAGCACCACTGGCTCGCTAGGCAATGCTAGCAGATTGCAACGTGTCAGCGGGTCCAATAGTTTCAGATGCTGTTTGAGGGGTCAGAGGAGCAAAAGGGAAGTAGGGGAAACTGTGTAGTAGGTATGAAAAAATTGTGGAGAAGTTTCTAGATATTTGAGTAGGAGTTACAATACCAATTTGCTGCTCAATGAGGTAGAGCCGTCTTTTTGCCCTCAACATTTTAAGACTGCGGTGAGGGCCAGATGAGAATATTTCATACAATCAGAAGAAATTCTCTGCAAAAAAAGGAGAAAACCATTCCTTTTTCAGACGAGAAGTTATTTTCAGGAGATAAACCCATGTTTTACATTTTCTAAAATGTCAATAGGGGTGGGGACTGGATTTATTCACTTTCCGGGTCAGGTTCACTTTCAATTCAACACTATTACTATCATTAACAAACTGTTTATGTTTTTCATGACATTTGTTTGCAGAGAGTGGGGAAATGTATCCTTTTATGTGTGTGGAATGGCGTGCTCAAGCTGTCTGGGGGGGGTGGGGGGGGGCAGGGGTGAAAAAAATAAAAAGGGCACCTCCTGCATGCCATGGCGAGGGCCACTTCATCTCGTTTTCTTGCATGTAGGGGCACTTGGGAGGGCTTTCCGTGGCATTTTTAACCAAGCAAGCACCTGGGGGTCGGGGGTGTTTTCTCTCGAGAGGGCACTTTATTACATTTCCTCATACATAGGGCAACTCTAGAGGGCGCTGTGTCGTGTATTTTCATGCATAGGGGCACTTTCGCGGTATTTTTTTAATTAAATGGGCATCAGGGCAGGCGATTGCATCTGTGTGGATTCAGAGAACCTGGATAGCCCACAGAACTCAAAGGCAAAGCCTAATGATGGGTAAATTAGATTGAATGGGTTTGGGGTGAAGGATGGGGTGCAGAATGGAGTAGAAGTGGACGGAAGGGGACAGTGGATGATTACTTGGAATCCAAAGTATAGATGAATTGATTTTTGAATTACACGGCTCATGAATAATGACCCTTCCAAATGGAACGCACATCAGCATAATGAGGTTTGACAACGACTGTCCCTCGCTGTGATTGGACCTGCTGGAACCAATGGGATGGGACAGGATTGCAGTCCTTATAAACATCCATATTGGTGGTTTTCTACCAATAGTGGATCTGCCTTCCCAGTCAAATGGGACACCCACGCTGAGTTTTATAAAAATGCGGAATAAACCCTCCGGCTCTGCGGTAATGTCAGAAATCCTACAATCATGCAAGCGCAAGCTTGGCTCAGTACAGATACAGAGGCCCCGATTCATTCATCATTTGTCCTTAACTTTGGCTCACGGTTAATTGTTTTCTTTTCCACAAACAGGGTCAGCTGAGTTTAAAGCAATGAGTAATACAACCTTGGCGTACCGTAGTATTTGTGAAAACCAAGACCAGCATGACCGCAACTGATTTTCGCCTGTATTCCAAAGCCATGAACAGCAGATCAACTGAGAGAAGTACTCCCGTATTCTGACTGATTCACACAACTTTAGAGACATAGCCTTTGGGTGCGACCAGGGGGTGTCGTTTGTCCTAGCATCTTGGCCAAATTGATCAAAGCACCTATCGTGTCGGTACAAAGCAGACCTTCGTTTCAAACCCTGAAGTCGCTGTGCTTTCTTCATAGAGTAGTGGGGTCACAGAATAGTGTGATTACAAGAGGGGAATACACTCACATGCCCATTTGGGGCAATACAGGAGTGAGTTTCTGAGAAATGTATGTTTGCTGAGTTTCTTCATCAAGTGTTTTATCTAAAAAAAGAATTCATGCATAAAACATAACCTACCCCAGAGACAGTGGGGCAGGGCACACACATACAGAATACATGTATGACAAATTAAATGTATAATGTGAATTAGAATGAAAGAAAGCTGGATGGCTGAACTCTTTTTTTTAATGTTCTGTGGAGCTGATGTTAATATTACATAGAAGCCATAGTACTGGCAGGACAGGTTTAGCTATGTGCAGGAGATACTTTCTGTAGGGTGGGGATGGTGTTGTTGCTGTTCATTCCTAGGCAATTCCCACAAGGCTTAGGGCTGAAATTCATTCCAGCTATGCTGTATGTGTACTGCTCTGATCCAAGACCTCTGTACAGCTCCTACTATACCTGACACAGTCCTACTATTGTTTGGAGTCCCAGGGGGTGGGTGGGCTTAGCAGATACTGTTACCAAGGGCAACCCAGCCAGCATATATATTTACTTATTATTCATCATTGCAGCTGCTGGATATTGACCAAAGACATTCTGTTTAGCCACCTTGCTCAAGAGTACAATGGCTACACCCCACATGGGATTTGAACCCGTGACTCCCCCGCATGCTTGTGTGATTTAAGCAGACATGCTGCAGGGTCCGTGTGAGCGGCCTTCATCGTGTGGTAGGACCAACAACAACTAGCGCTAGCTTGATCTACCATAGACCCAATTCACTAGCAGAGGGAACAATGTGTCGTTTTGCCTCTAGGAGGCCCAGCTGCTACTCAGTGCTTCTGGACTGGTGTCAAGTGCCGCTCATCCTCTTGTCTGCTCGACTGCGAGCTGGAAGGGATGCATTCACAGTTTGTTGCACGGTGCAAGGGCACCTGCATTTGCATCTTACATCTTTGTTACATCAGTTTCGTTTTTATGGTTGGCTTTATTCTCCTGTCAGCCGAAAGCATTCCAGATTCAAACTCAAAGGTTTGTGTTATACCTTCTTATGCTCCTAAAGGTATTAACAGCTAGCCTGTCTTCTGTACTCTTTCATTCACAGCCTGGCTACAGTAATGTTTCAGAAACAGTGTCTGAACCCTCTTGGGCCTTTCCACAATTGCCGTGCATTTGGCAGTAGGCAAAAGAGATTTTCCTTGTACAAACACTTGATCTCTCTGATCTTTATATAAAGGTATTTAGAGAAATAATTTGATCAAAGCAAACTGGTGAAAGGAAATAATGATTACATTTGCAAAAAGCAAACTGGGTCTCTTAAAACAGTAATGAAATACTACATACAGCATTATATACCTTATGAAAATGAATGCATCTATTTACCAAGACTTTACTTTCCCGAAGAGGTCAATGTGTGTGAATTCACGTGTTTGGGATGTATGAAACCCTGGGCGTGCTGGGCTCTGCTCGTTGCGCTTGAGTGATGGTTTTAATCTGCTTTGGCTTTTTTATCCCCAGGCCCATTTTGATTTGTAGATTTATTGGCAGTTGCTTGGTTTTTGCATTTCCCACCTGGATTTTTATTTTATTAACTTTTTTTTCTCCGTTTGGATGATTAATTGGATAATCAGCACCAAAGGAGTCTCTTCACAGGCAAGGTGGGGATGCCTGACCAGCTGTCTTGTCCTCACGTTGGTATTCATTTGGTTGTTTTGTGCATGTTTGTGATAGCGTGATAGGTTTTCATTTGGCTGTTTTGTGCATATTTGAGATAGTGGGATAGGTCTTCATTTGGTTGTTTTGTGCATGTTTGTGTAAGCGTGATAGGTCTTCATTTGGCTGTTTTGTGCATGTTTGTGAAAGTGGGATAGATCTTTATTTGGCTGTTTTGTGCATGTTTTTAATTGGGGGATATGTCTTCATTTGGCTGTTTTGTGCATGTTTGTGATCGCGGGATAGGTCTTCATTTGACTGTTTTGTGCATGTTTGTGATCGCGAGATAAGTCTTCATTTGGCTGTTTTGTCCATGTTTGTGAAAGCGGGATAGATCTTCATTTGGCTGTTTTGTGCATGCTTGTGAAAGCGGGATAAGTCTTCATTTGGCTGTTTTGTGCATGCTTGTGAAAGCGGGATAGGTCTTCATTTGGCTGTTTTGTGCATGTTTGTGATCGCGGGATAAGTCTTCATTTGGCTGTTTTGTGCATGTTTGTGAAAGCGGGATAGGTCTTCATTTGGTTGTTTTGTGCATGTTTGTGTTCGCGGGATATGTCTTCAGTGGGTTGTTTTGCGGATGTTAGCAGCACAAAAAAATGAAACACGAGATGCAGTTTTGGCCCAAACTTTCCACTCCAGCGGATATGCACCTGCCAGATTATGTAAAAAAAGGGCTTATGTAAAAAAAAATGAATTCGACTGCAAAATGTTGGAGCTTAGCACAGTAAAATAAGCTGAAGGTACATCTTCCTTTGTTTTACTGTTTCCTTACAAAATATGAATGGAGAAATTGCTCAACTTTGTCCATTTTGAGTGCTAAAATATGTGTTGTACTATTTAAAAATGACATTTTTAATATCATCAGACAACAAAAATGGCCATGTCTCAACCAAGAACATCGGGTCGCTTGCTGCTGTACACCCAAGAGTCAGTGTAGGGAAAGGCATGATACAGACGCAGATCACATTTAACACTGGCAGTGTTAATATATTCCTCTTGCTGAGAGGATAGATGACAAGTTAAAGGCAGTATATGCCCTATGGTTTCTCCATGTCAAAAAGCTGAACCTAAGTAAAGTCAGGAGAAATTATTTCATGGATTGGCAATGTAAGTCACCCTCCTTCTGGACTAAATTAAAAGCTAATTCCCATGTACAGTGACAGGGACATTGTTTAAGAAGGTGCTGTCAAACAGATGAGATGCAAAGCTAAGGTTCTGACTTGACTTTGTCATCAGTATGGCCATTAAAGCTCCAAAGGCATTTTGGCAAACCCTGCTGTCCTACTCAAATTCTCACTGAAACAAACTCTTTACAACTGGTCACTTCATTTGCCCTCCCCTGTACTCCCTCCCCACTTCAATCCCCTAGATCGTCACTGTAAATGACAACAAAATGTTCTTTGGCCCACCTAGCGCAACAATAACTTAGCAACCAGCATGATGGGTAATGAGGATTGTCCACACAAACTCCTTGTTCAGTGAGTAGGTGACTTGTGATTGGCGCGAGGAAAAAAAAAATACAGACACAAGTCAAGGAACGGAGTGTTCTGTCGTGTTGAGTTATGTAAGCTGTTTTTGTTGGCACCGTATCCTATTCTATCCTAGACTGATTCTGTCACTGCTCTTCCTATTCTATCCTCGTCACTGAGGACTTCAGTCAAAACAAAAATGAAGGAATGCAGTCCAGTTGCATCTGTTTTTATAAGCCCTTTTCCTCCCTGAATTTTATATTTGAAAGCCCATATAAACACTCTCATGACCTCCATTGTGCAATTGAAGCATGTACCTGTTAAAATATTTGAATGTTGATTCATCCTGAATCTGACATTCTCATGAACTTTCAAAAGGTGGACTCTTTGCCGCACTTATTCACTTAAAGATGGATTCACTGCCTGGTAAACAGCCACTGTCTCTGAGGGAGAAGCTCCCATTCGCTGCGCTCATATTCATGTGCCTTTGTTTGTGAGAGTGTGTGTAAAGGGTGTTTTTGTGCTTTCGTGGTGCAGCCCTGACACTTCTCTCTGCTCGTTAATTACCAGCACCTACCAGCTGAAAGGTGAGAAGCCTGCATTAGAATCAGGCTAATGTGGAGGGGATACAGCCTCTTCAGCTGGGTGCTGGGTATAGTATTACACAGCCATCGTGGAGTAACTGCCGTAGCCCACTTCTCTGCAGAGCTTTCTCTTGATCCATGAGAGCACCGAGAAGAGATAGCTGAGAAAAGAAAACGCAGTCAAGGTCTGCCAAGCCAACTTAACCTCACTGTCAACCATCAGAAGAAACCTCAAATCAGACTATTTCACAAATTCTAGTCCAAACCTGAGATATGCTCTTGGGAGAAAAATCACTTCAGCTGGCAAGGGATGGCTTGATGTCTTGCTATAGCTCAGATACGAAGGACTCTGCCCATTGTCATGTAACTAAGGTGAGATGAATACC